>VDFB02271358.1:519411993-519840417 GCA_007258455.2 Sequoia sempervirens
CTTAAAACTAATTATGGGCACAAGCTGGCTTGACTCCAACTAGTCGTTATCTGTTGACTCAAGTGCAATATATTCAAATTTGAATGCTAGGGTGTTGTATAAAAGGACAAAGCCCTAGGTCATTTAGATGTTATGAGATCCAGATTGCATGAGTATTTGAAATGTGCTAGTCAATTTTTTTTTCTTGAAATTATCAAAACACAACCAGCACTACGCCAATGGATTAGCGTTAGCTTCAAAACTGGAATCAAAAGAAAGGCACTCAACGCCAAGAATGTGCACACAAGATCCTTTAGAAGGCGAGGTGCTAACATATGGCGGAGGAAACTGAATTATAAATGAAGTAACTACAACTGGAAGCAGAAAGAGGTGGTGAACCAGCCATGAACAATTTCCGCACTACCACTTATTAAGTGGGGGGAAAAATGAAACAAAGAATTCAAACTAATTCATCCGCTGCGGCGGGCATCCACTCAATAGTGGGAATTCTCCACTTAACTGTGGGTGATAAATGAAAGCTCAAAATGTTCTTTATCCTCACTGGCGGTAAACCATCCAGGGGTTACAAGGATGTGAATTAATTACAAGAAAATGCAGCAAATTAAAGAACTGAAACAGTACTAATGTTTTTCAGTTTTACAATGAAGAATAACTGCAATTTTCAAGTGTTTTTACCATCATTACAATATACAATTAAAAGGATGATTTTTTCAATGAATAACCTCTCAAATAATGATGCTAGAAGCCAAAATCAGAAAACTAGAACAATCTGATATAAAAATCAGCAATCTGGAAATGTCTATCAGCAAACAACAAACTCACAAAAATGATCACAACTCCTTCTAAATACCTCCGAATAAGCTGGAATGTTTTGCAAAGACCTTCTAGGAGGATGGTGCCCAAACTCAAACTACAAAACTGCATCAAAACTCAAGATATAATTCTTGCACGAAGCCCAAGCACTCATGACATGGTACGGCCCTGTAGAGGGGCGATTTCTCTTGGAAAAATCAAAAGCTTGGAATTAAATTTTGAAATTCTCCAAATATGGTCGCCATTAGCATAGAATTGCAAGGATCAAATACCCATAACCAAAATAAATTCACATCAAAAGCTGTAAATGAAAAACACCTTCAGCTGTGTATACATCAGCAACATTAAAACTGAAATTCTCACCAAAATTCACAAACTTTGAAGCACAATCTGCTAGTCTGATTGAGAAGCAGCAATAAGACCAACTAGGTGTTGTCTTTCAAACACGAAATTGAATTGGAACTAGGAGGTAAGCATCCTTCGAAGTATTAAACAAGTTGTCATTTCGACAGTATAACATTAACATAAAAACATTGGATGCCAAATGCTGGAGCAAAGCTTCATATTTAAAGAGAATGAGATGACTCTTCAATTTCCCCCCATGGTACGCCAAAAGTCACATTTGAAACTTTTCAAATTTCCAAAAGTTATTAATTCCTCCTCAAGATGGCGTCCACTTCATGGCAATTAAAACTTCATTAAATATTTAATTTTTCCTTTATGAGGGCGTCCCCCTTCAAGTCCACCTTTTAAACACAACTTGAAGTTATCATCCTAGGCCAAGGGGGGGGGTCAACAAAGAAACATAACATTAATTGCTTTGTATTAAATAATTGCCATCAAAACTGCATTTTGGAAGCTATACCAAAAATACCAACTCCTCCAACAAGAAAGAACAACTGAAGTACTGCCAACAAGACCACTGCCAAACATAGTATTTACTAAAAATAGTAAACACCAAGAAATGCCACAGAACCTCCAAGCAAAGGAAACCCTAATTTCACTTCTGATCAACCTACGAATTTCCGGAAATAGGCTATCAGTCAAAGAAGAGCGTATGGCCAAAATGGGGACATTACAGCATTACATAGGCATATCGCTTGATCATCTAGAGTATTGCATCAAAATCTACATTCACATGGACATATACACAGGCATTTGCATTTTGCTTGGCATGTCTTCAGATTTTTTTCAAACACTGTTGAATGGATACATAGGGCTTGGCTGCCATCAAGACAAGATGTGAATTCTCCCTTTTGATAGCAGGCTCTATCAATGCTTTTATAGAGGTGAGCAAATTTTTGAGGACTGAGAACACTAGGGTCAAGGCTGCCATTTTAGGTTTAGGGCTGCTTGTGTGAGTTTAAGCCTTGATACAAAACAACCCATTTTCTAGTATGCTGGGGCTTGATTGATATGGATTTGATTGTTGATTTTTGAAACAAATCACAGTACACATGTCAGAACAAAACATTCCTTGTTGAATGTAAAGCTAAGCACCTCTTCCCTCTTTGTCGATTTTAGTATTTGTTTTAGTGCTTTATCCAGACCTAGCTTATTTATCAATGTTATTTATGATATTAATTTATTAATTAATTGACTAGCCGAGACATTTGAAGAGGGTGAGATTATTCCCTTCTTCAAATTCAAACCCTAGATATAGAAAGAGAGCTAAGTATGATAAATTGGCTGAAATGAATGAATTGAGAGTATAAATAAACCTGTGCTGAACATAGAATTGAGATGGACTTAGGTGCTTACCTTGAAAATTGACACAATATGACCTCCAATTGCTGTAACGTTGCACTCAAGGGATATAAATTGGAATTTGAAATTGAATTTGAAGTCAAAGGCATGAGATAATTGAAAACCAAGAGTTTGAGATTGAGGGACGCAATTGCACTATTATATTTGAAGTCAAAGGGGTGAGACTGCTTGAAGTTGAGAGTTTGAGATGCAGTAAATATCAGAGGGTTCAATTAAGAATAATCCAACCTTGCAGCCAACACACTTTCTCACGTAATGTCCATTAAATTTAGTATAAGAAAACAAATTACTTGTGCGGATTGACATTGCTTTATTGATCAAGGGAGGTATTACAAGTTCTAGGCATTAGCTTTTGAATTACAACTAGATCACAATGATCTTACTCAATTTATTTCTGCCTCTGGTTTGCTCTGTATTGGTCTCTATGCTCAAATCATATTGCAGTTCTCTTATATAGGAGATTATGTGGTGGATGATAGCATGATCCACGCTTGTAGAATAAGATGATAATGATTGTTGGCCCCAAATTCAATGTTTCTTCTAACGGTTTACCTTGGGAATTGGCACATCACCCTAGCATAGCATGCAGGCTTATTAGTGACGTGTTACTGCCTTCAATGAACTGGAGGTCTCCAAATTAAATATGGTTCCATATATGACCTCTTTTAGGATCTATAATGATGTAGGTAACATTACATATTGCTGCAAGTTTTAAATACTTGCCACATTGATTAAAAAAGCAACCTTTATATAGTAAATATTCAATATAGGCCTCAATTAGCTTTCTTGGGTGAATAATATATGTGGTGTCAAAAAATACAGAGAAATCAAATAGATGGTTCTAGATACACAAGACAATCCATAATTCCAACCACAACTAATAAAAATAAACTAAGGAGATTTGTAGTGCCCCTGATGATTCAATTGTGCCTGTAGTTGCAGTTTGTATAGTCGTGAGCCTTGGAAACATGAGTGCTGTGATATGTGGTGCTTCCAACTTGATATCTTAGTGATGATTTGTCATGTTAAATCTGGTTCTGGTTTTAGTCTTGAACAAAAAGTATGGATATAAACAACTCCCCATAATTGTACCTAGATGACCTTTTAAGAACTGAAAATGTGCGCAGAACTGAGTTTTTTAACTCATACTTTATGATGCCAGTATGGGGTCCTATTAATGTTTGAACATTGTGCATTATGGTTTGAATCTATATGCTTCATTTTGTTCTCACTTGCTTTAAGATCATAAAGATACAACATAGAATACTTTGCTTTGTCCCCACTTTTACTTGTGTCTTGACCCTTATGTGAATTCTTATTTCAACTCTTGCCTTACGTAGTATGGTTCTGTAATGGGTATGATGAACAGCTCATAATACGAATAATTTAAATTTCCTATATTTTTTCAATTTTCCCTATTTTTTAATTAATGTCCCCTGCCATCTCCAAATAATGCCTCCCATACCCTGTCATTCTGGAAATGTGTTTCCATGTTTCCTGCTGTACTCATTTGGAACACTCTGGAACATAGGAAATTTCTTAACAACAAATCTGGCACTTAGAATTAAGGAGTTGTTATATGTGAACATATATTCTTGTGTAGCGACTTTATACCTTATTTATCTGTAGCGATTTTATTCTTAACTCTTGTTTTGAAAAGGATCTAGATGTTTTCTCATCATAGGCAAAAGAAAACATGTGGGATAATTATGTGAGGCCTTTAGTTTACTTGTCCCACTTGCAGTGAGATTTCATTAAATCTAATTAAGTAGTAGCAAGATACGTTTCCTCAAATTTCTCTATTAGTTGTAATTGGATTGTGGTTTTGCCGATGCCTAGGAACTTGTGAGACATTATGAGAGATTAAATTGCCTTGCCTATTGTCTTTTGAAGCACAATGAGGATTGTTAGTATGTTTTGATTTTCAAGTATTTTGTGATTTTGATGTGGATGAAAATTCAGATTGACATATACTATTATATGTTAGTGTTCTTATTTTTTCGTTTTGTTACATAGAGTTGTTATCATTTGGAGTTGCTCTTAAAATTTTGAGACTACTTGTTTATTTCATAGGACCATCTTAAGGAGGACCTTCAATGTACGTTGAATGAAAAAGAGCTCAAATTCTTTTCGGCTTTCGTTTCAATGCTTACACATCTTTTCAAGAAACCAGGTACTTCTTGTTTGCTTGATAAATGAAATCATTTATTAATTTTTTTGACTCTATTTTTGAAGTTTTTATGGCAGTTGTGTTTGTTATGAAACTCATTATCATCCTAATTACATAATTAAATAGATGAACAAACTCAATTTGTGTATGAACCATTGCATCTCCTTGACAAAAAGTTATCATTGAAAATTCCATACTGATCGTTGGATATCATCATCATCATCTAAATAGTTAGCTGCCTATCTATCTAGCTATTATATATGGCACTAGAGCAATTGATTCAGTTAACATGTTCTCATTATCTCCATATTCTTTTATGTTTCTCATAGCTTCCCTTAGATGTTCCACTCAATATGATTATCTAAAAAGACTATTTGGATCTTTTGTTTTGTTTTGTTTCTGTTTGTTTTGATTTTAATCTGTCGCGAGCAGCAACCTTTCTAAAATTAGAAGAGCTTGTACCATCAAGTTAGCTACCCAACAACTAGACTTCATCAAGAAGTAAGGGATAGTAGACATCAGAAACTATATATAATAGTTGTACTATCATTCCACATGCTAAAATGGGGGAGAACATGCAAATTGAGATGCTTAACTTGGACACAACAAGTGATGGGTCCTAAATTATGATACTTAAAGTGTTAATTTTTTCTTGCCTCTCTTCACATTTAGGTGGGGGAAGGGATTGTTGGGACCTGCCCTAACAATGTGAAATTTGCTAAGTCTTGTGTGTCCTGTATGTTTCCTTGGCCCTATTTTTCCATCATTGATATTGGATAAGAGAATTCCTTCAATGGGTCTATTTGATCAATTTGTGCTTAGTGTTATGCTTTGTCTCCCCTCATGTTATTTATGTGCTAAAATGTCAAAATTTGCATGTTGGAGGGCTTTGGGTCAAGTTTCATGCTTCAACAGAGTTTCAAAGTTTTCATGGATGTTTGCACTTTTCCGCAAGAAACATTTCCGGCCTACTCTCCATAATGTACTAAAATAAAGTGATAAATATAAATTAAAATTGGTACGTTTATGCGGCAAAGTGTGAGAATAGAGGTCAAATCTGAGAGGAGATGATACCGTGGCGGTATAAAGGGGCGTTGTGGTGCATGGAAGAGTCAGAAGTTGAGCGGTGCGATGAAGGAGTGAAGCGTAACAGGAGCAGAAACAAGAAGTGGTAATAATGGTGCCGTTTATCTACTGCGGTCGAGGGTAGCTAGTTATAAATGCAAAGAAGGCGTGTAGGACGAGAGCCGGTTGGTGTCGCACAAAGTTGGCAGGTTGATTTCGCTTCAAACGGTTTTGCAGAGACGCTGCATTTCGGCTGAAATTGAGGAGGTGTGGAATATTTATTGTTGCGAGACAGATATGGTCGCCAGTAGCAACAGAGGGAAACAACCAACACCATTCAGACCTCACATTGCATTGGCGAAAATGGCAAAAGGGAAGGACAATGATACTGTTGCAGCAAACAATATCGCTTGGGAGAGTCTTAGTGGCACTGAATGTTGCTCATGGTGGCTGGGAACTCATGACGATCACATTTTGAAAACAACGCTTTAGCACACACAGGTGGACAAGGCGACACAATTGCCATTCTTCAACTCTTGGGAGTTTGAGCCATACCTATGCCAGATGATAGTGTAGTATGACAAACATGCTCACAAATCAATGATTGACTATAGAGGGTGCCAAGTGACTGTATCTTTCACACTTGTCAAACTAGGGTATTCAGGATACCATCGAGAGGGGCATCAACAACCAAACCTACAGGGAAGATGTCTCGACAGCAGAAGGAGACACTTTTGGTGAGAGTGTGCCATTCTGATCTCACTCACTAGGAGAAGGAGAGTATTTGGAGCGTAGGGAACAAAGGGTTGAGGAAGAATTTTCTCACCACTGCCGAGTGAAAGTGCCTCCTAGACTTGATCAAATGCAGACTCACGGGGGCCAACAGAGCATCTGTTATTGCAGTTTGGATGATTACTCTCATGACCGGGTTGAGCATAAGGAGAGTGTATAACTGGGCAAGCATATTTTTGAAGAGGATACGAGAGTTCTTGTTCTTGAAGCACAAAGCCTTCTACATGACTCAACATGCAATTGGGCTTCTCCTAGATGCCATCTATATGCAGGTACCTTTAGACAATTGGGGAAGATTCTAGCTCGTAGGTCAATTGGACGTATCATGGTTGATTGTGTTCTATTGGGCCAACTTGGGTGTGCAAATGACAGGAGAGGAGACACGTTAGACAGGGGCACCATTGGTGAAGAAGAGAAAATAGAGGGATGTATTGCCTACTTCGCCGAATAGAGATGACTATGAGGCCATCAAGCTATCTTCTTCCATTGAGATAAGTACGAAGGAAGTTTCACTCATAGGGGAGGCAGGCTCACAGGAACATTGAGGAAGCTATCCCCGTACATCTAGCCATTGCAGTATAGCCAACCATTCCCATGTAGCCAATACTTGCCACTACAGCTGTACCAGTGACAACTCCACCTCCTACACCACTAGCAGTGGCACCACTACTAGCACCACCAGTACCACCAGTATCAATACCGGTACCACCATCAGTAGGGCCACTTGTAACCGATGATGACGTTGAAGAGGATGCGGGCATTGACGACTGGTTGGGGGAGATGGGGGCACCAATCGACGCCCATCCACCAGAGTCACCAGGAGTAATAGTCGAGAGAATAGAGCCACCTCAGGAGCGAGAATCGACTGACATGGTACTTGACACTCTGATGAGCACACAGTTATATTGAGAGGGGGGGAGTGAATCAATATAACAACTTTTACCAATTTAAAACTTTATCAATCACAATAACATCATTCACTCAACATCAATAATCATGCACATGAAAAGAATACAATAACACATGAGATTTACGTGGAAACCATTACAGGAGAAAACCACGACAAAATATTGCTTTATATATAAAATCTTCTTTTTACAAATTTTGTAGGCACCAACCTACTAGAGGCACCAACCCACTAGAGGCACCAACCCCTCATTTAATTTGTGAGCACCAACCCATTGGAAGCACCAACCTATTGAATTTGTAGGTTCCACCTTCTTGGATGTTGCACCTTCAATGGATGATGGACAATTAGATCTCTTGTTTGATACCACTCTTTCTCTTGAATTTATCTTCCTTGATTGATCTCCAAATGTATCTTATTCATATTAGTGATTTATGTAATGTCCCTTACCCGGCCTTGTCCTAGACTCACTTGTTTGCCCTAGAATTTGTTTGTTGATTAGGATTAGGGTTTCTTTCTTCCAAATGAGTATTCTCCTAATTCCATAACTCTAGATTGGAATCCTGTATTCATCCATATTGACAACATATCTGTTAGCATTAATATCTAGATATCCAAAAATAAGACATAATCATAAAGCAATTATGCAGACATAATTATACTTGCAGATTGAAAACATAAGAAGAGTCACTCAACCCATTAGGAGAGGGGAATCCTTAAGGGGCCAACGGTCTACCACCTCCTATTGCCCAACCCTTTTCTTGGGCCCCCAGGGTAGAATGCCTAGGTGGAACCCCCATCCCTCCATGACCCAACCCTTGCTTCAGGCTAGTGGAGCAGAATGCCCAACCCTTGTTTCAGGCCAGTGGGGCGGAACCTGGATGGGGTTTATATAATATAGACAAACCACTTAAGTCATGATTCACCACTCCTGGCAGGATTACAGACACAATTCAGACAATTGATATGCAGTCACCACATATGCAGTCATTAGTACTTCATCTGTATTTACACATATTATGCAATAAGAGTATTCAATATGATCAAACAGTTCATTGAGTCCTAATATGAAGGTATATCAGAATATAGAACTAAATTAAGCAATATTCATGTCTACATGTTCATTATGTTCTTTCAATGATGCAATTCAATACATCCTGCAGGTCCAACATTAGTTCGATACAAATGTAATTGCAAAAAATCAGACATCAATCAAATATAGATGTAGATCAACCATCATTAGAACCATATCTATAGAAGGTAAACCCTTTGGCCTATGATCAGTCAAGGACTACACAGTCTGTCTAAATACACTGCTGATTTCCATTATAGTGAGTCTATTTCCAAATTTGATATCAAGAAGGAATGGTTCAAACACATCAGAGGCGATCGTGTGCATTCCAATGAATAAAGCATATTTGATTATTTTTAATAATACACAGATCGGCTGGGCATACACGGTTCATGCAGCATTGTTATGTCAGTTTGAGGACAACTAAATATTAAAGCTAAGTGAGTAGTCTCACCTGATCGGTTATGTCTTTCCATGACTCTTTATTCCTTAATTGCCTTCCTTCAATCTTACATTTGATTGATCATAGCATATAAATAAATATTAATCCATTCATTTTTATATTAAGATTGTAATTACTTATAAGGCTCAATAATTGCTGCAAGCATCATTATTGTATATTCGCATATAATTTACACATCTTACCCGTACATACATATACATATATATTTATTTATTTATATTTATATATATATATTCAGATATTATATTTGCTAATTCTATATTTTTTTTCAAACCTGTTATTTACTTATTTAAGATCTGTATTTATCTCTTTTCTTGCATGTTTTCCTTGCTGGTAACTGTCCTCCTAATTCTGCTTTTATCTTCTCTTGTGAATAGCAATCTGCTGCAATACTTAGAAAAAACCACCCGTATTTCTCCTCACTAAATCCCCATCTGATTTGGAGTCATCTTTTATTTATGCCTTAATTTACCAATAGTCATGACCCTTTGTTGACCAAAGGATATAACATTTGACATCCATCGCACCACTTTGGGGGACGTGGCTTTTTGGTTATATTAGTGGTTGCTGGGTTAGTTAGTCCATGTGTTTATGAACATCAAATCTCTTTAGGAACCAATGCCTTTTTGGGAATTGACATTAATGCTTGTGTTTGTTAATTGATACTTTTTAGGAATTGAAATGCCTTTATTTTGTGTTTATTATTTGTTGATATTTAATCTGAAGCATAGTGTGTTTCAGATTTAGTTTCTTGTGCAATTTTTTCACTATTATAATAATAACAAGTAACAATACCAATTGGTTCTATTCATAATTATAATATTATCCATTAGAATATCATTTAAATTGCAATTTATATTATTTATTATTTTTTTTATATTTATTTTATGTTTTGTGTTTTATTTCAATGTTTTCTTATTTTGATATATACATTTAATATTCATAATGTTATATTGTTATAATTATAATAATCTTATATTGTTAATTTTTATATTTTATATTTGACTATTATAATTGTAATATTATCGGTGATAATCATAATTATAATGATTTTTAAACTGCATTTCTTTATATTTATATTTTTGATATTGATTTAATATCCCAATACTTCATATTTTGGTGTTACGATTTTGGGGACATGACAATTTACTTGATGCTGATATCATTTATGCTCTTTCACCAAATCTGCATTGTACTCTTCTTCTCAAATCTTCTCTTTTACCAATCTGCTGAAAAAGGTCTTCATAAATCTGCCCATAAAGCCTTCACAAATCTGCTCTATTCTCCTTCTTAAATCCGCTTAAATACTCTATCCAATATGCTTCATGAATCTGTTCAATCTTCCTCAGAAAGTCTGTTCAAATCTGCCTCATGTGTCTGCTCAAATTTGTCTTGAATATTATTGCATAACTACCATATACTTTCCTTCAAATCAGTCTGATCTGCCCTTCATGAATCTGCTTATTATGCATCCATAAGTCTGTTCATAAACTCTCCATTATAATTCTTCTATACATCTTTTCAAATACAAATAATCTTCATTGCTCTATTCACTTGTTTTCTTCTACTTAATATTTTTACTTCATATATTCCACAATCACTACTTATACTATCATGAGGAGAGTTGATTCCTTGAATGGTTGCATCCTTTGCAAAGAGAGATAACTCTTAAGAATACACATAACTCTTCATTAACAGATGCAACTCTTCCTTATCTGTATTAATCACACCTTTTTATTTCTCCATTTATATAAGTCAAAATTAATTTGTCTTTATGTGGGATGTTTTTGTCTTATTTCCAAGCGCTGCCTTTTCATTTCTTAATCGCTGCTTTTGGAGATTTAATAATTGCTGCACTTTTTGTTTGAAAAAATAATCGCAGCACTTTATAATGAGCTTCCTATAATAATCACTGCATATTAACAAATCTACTTTTCATTAATCGTTGCCTTTTATTAGTCTTCTTTTTTGTCTTATACGCTCCTTTGTCTTATATGCTACCTTTTGTCTTATATGTTATTTTTTAAAAGCATTCGTTGCCTCTTCTCTTATATTTAATTGCTGCTGTATTTAAATTATATTTTCTGCCTTTTTAAATATGAACTATGCTATAAATAAAATATGAATTCTGTTATTATAAATAAAATATGAATTCTGTTATTGTAAATATAATTGCTGCTCTTCAGTATCACTTTATCTTCATTGCCTTGTTCTATTCAACTTGTCGTTTTATTGTAGTCACTTCTTCTTAACTTGGGCAATCAAAACATTCATATATATGTGCCTTCGCCTTAGAACCGAGAGCCAAACATGCACATTTAATTTGTAATGTTGACCTTGTCTTGACTTTGATTAGTGGCCTTTGACCTTTATTCAATTTCCTTGGGTATTTATGATAATCAAACCAACAACTCTCATACACCTTCTAAGTCAATGACTTCTTTGATTGCAATTGTAATGGTAGTCTTCTTATGACATCAATGACAAACATTGTCTTTATACCTTTGACATCAATGAAAATATTTTAACAATCTTTCATAATCAATTTATGATCTCTCATACTCCTTTGACATCAATGACAATATTTCCAACACACTTGGCCTACAAAACCCTCACAACAGCCTACAAAGCTGTCACAACCAGCCCCGCCAACCACAAACACTGCCATGGTGATAGCGCTAGAGACAGACTCACGGCCACATCTAGCTGAGTCAGGCGAGGAGTCTAGTGTGGATGAGTCTGAAGGGGTATCCATTGAGATTGGTCGACTGGATGTGTATGACCCCCTCGACATAATGCAGAGGTATCTTGGAGAGTTGCAGTCCATGGCGAGAGTAATGTATGAGGTAGGCGAGATATCTCAATAGTTAGATATCGGGCATGATCCGTTGGTTGCCTAGGAGGCGGAGAGGATCCTCGCCTTCATGTAGGTGGGATGTGAAGGAGAATTCTTTAGGTGTTTCATCTCATAGGGATGGGCAAATGTGGAGACGCCATAGATGTTGGTTGCCTAGTAGCCAACTAGACCTGCGGCAGTAGGGAGACATGGTTGAGTGCTCTCAGCACTCCACAACATGGAGAGGTGTTACAGAGACATCTTCCTTAGATGGTGACGACAGATGGCTTCCATTGAGGAGGCTATGCAAGTGAGAGATAGAGCACTTGCACAGGCCTAGAGTATCAAAGTAGAGCTAACTGATGATATTTGCAAGTCCCAGGAGCAATTGGCTTAGGTGACAACAATAGAGTGTACTCGAGTCACAACTCTCAAGCAGGTAGTGGTAGAGAGAGACATCCTATTGGCCGAGTGAGATACTCAATTGGCAGAGAGAGATGGACTATTGGTCGAGAGATATGCCCAGCTAGTTGAGAGGGTTGGAGAGTTACAGGGAAGATTCAAGAGCTGGAGAAAACAAAGACAAAATTGACGGAGGCGGTACATATGGTCAAAACTGCTAGAGAATGGAAATTGGTGGTGAATCAGAGGCTCCAGTGTCTTTGCTAGTAGCATTTGGCAGTAGCCACACCCACGCCCTCTGTGCATCCAGGGGCGTCCTTTCAACCTCCTTCCTCTCAGTGATTACGTTTCTATTCTATGTACAATCCCCCATTTTGTTGTTCTGTCATCTGGAAGACGACTTTCTTTTTGGGGGGCTGATGTAGTCGGCCGAAAGCTAATTGAAAATGTTTTAGTTGGCTAAGTTAATAAGTAAATAAATAAATGATTATGTTTTGGTTTTACGTGTTAAGTCCTCGACGGTTGTTGTAGTCGGTTGGTAGTTACTGAGAGTTGGTAGTTTTAACCAACATCGGTCGACTATTTATACGTCCTTATTGTTCATAGTTGGGGACCATTGTTATGTTTTTGATGTAGTTGTTGCAAATCTGTGAATGAATTAGAATCAAGTTTTATCCTTCATGAACTGTGCAAGTACTTATATCATGTTCTATGTTCTGTTACTCTCGTTTACTCTGTAACTTGTCAAGTAGAATAAGCGAGTAAACAATTTCTCTTATAGCATTATACTTTAAAACCAGTGCTCCTGATTTGAAATTCATTCTTTGGATTTGTTTGTCATGCCCATTTCCTCCTTATTTGACTTTTGGCAACTTCTGAGATTCCTAACGTGTCTGTACAAGCATAGTAAGCAATTGTATTTGCAATTTCAGCTTTCAATTGCAAGAAAACAATGGATTTAAGTTATTCCAAGAGGATGTATAGATTCCAAGTAGACTGTATTAGGCAAAATCTGAACTGAAGAGTATGTAGGAGAGCTGTGTGTGATCTAGTTTATTTTAGGCTGGTTGTGTGCCCAAGAGGCCTAAGACTGTATTTGCCATTGAAGATAGTGGATTAGTTGGATATTTGCCTCACTTTTGCTGGAGTTTTCTTCCAGAATTTAAGCTACACGGTAAAATTCTGGTGTCTTATTTTGTGATGGTTGTTTGCTCTCATTTCTTTTCAAGTTCATAGTTAATTATTTGCCTAGAAAGTGCAGTTCATAATTACTACATATAGATCTGTACGTTGATGACTATTATAGGGCATAGCCATCTCGAGTTTATGGGTCAAGAAATCCAAAATATTTATAATTAAATTTTGGAAAGCAGAAATTATCCAAAATTATACAAAATGAAATTTCTTTTTATGGTGTCTTTTATGCTGCCCTTTGAAAGATTTAGGAAACAAAAGATATATTTCGAAATATCAGATGGAGTTACTTTTTTTCTATGGTTATAGGAAGTGATATGGATGATTTGACAGCACTTATTTGGAGAGTGTATATTCCTATCCTGAAAAGAACATCTATTTTGCATTCCGTCTTGCATACTCAGGTAATTTTATCTTTTCTAATAAATAAGTGTTTGACTAATTAACTTCTCCTGTATTTGATAATTTCTGACACATTGTTATTAGGTTTCGGAGGCGTTGGCTGACATTGCAATGGAAAAGCATTCATGGGGAGAGATGGACGAGATATTACTACCTTATTGTGTAAAGTCAGTCACATCTTGTGTTGCTTCTGAGTCACTAGACCATTCGTTTTCTAATTTGCAGGCTTATGTATACCCCTCAGTTACAGGTACCATAAGTGACATGAAAGCATTGAACTTATGTGGAGAACATTTGGGACTGATAGATGGACTTTTGCCTTTATCTGTGGCATGCCAGTTATTGGCTACGTTGATGCTGACTGCTTTGAAGGCATTGAGTTCTAGTGGAGTTAGTTTGCTGCCAAAGGATGGGTATGGCAGTCATAGTTCTGCTGTAGAGATTTTTTCTAGCCATATTGTTTCAAATCTTCTAGATGCAACATTGAATATGCTTTCAGAATCTTCGGATTGTAAAGTGCGGCATTGTGTGATGACAATGCTTTTACCATCTCTTCTGAAGACAGTATATACACTTGCATTGTTTGAAGCTTGTTCTCCTGGGAAACCAGATGTCAATTCTAGGTAATTATTTTGCATTTGGATGATGTTTTGTTTACTTCCTGATCCAGCTGCTAGTTAAATGCATTTATAACCTCACTGAGACTTTATTTGGAAAATCTTTATATCTTCCTTTTGGTGAAGTCACTTTTCTATTTTGTAATTTTTCTTCTCTAAGTAGAACTTGCATATCAGAATGAGATTTGAAAAGGGTCTACAGGGTACTTGTCATGCAGAAAGTTTGGAGCTCTTGCAAGTCACTGTTTTCCCAGGGATCACTTGAGCGCCAAGATGGATATGCAGCATTGTCTCTGGTTTTGGAATTTATGTTACCTTCTGTTAATGATGGGATTGAACATTCTGAATATACAAGTACTTCTAAAATGTTTGATGTATGGGAAGAAAAACAATTCTGGGAGTATCTGAGAGCAGGTTTGGTAAGTCTCTTAGCCAAAATGCAAGTTAAAAGTACATTTTAGTAAGAAAGAAAGTGCCTAGTAAGTTTATGCTTGTTTGATTGTGGTTCTTATGATGGTTTTTTGTTAAACAATATAAAATTCCTTACCAGGTTGACGAAGAAAAAATAACTCGTAAAAGATCATTATATATTCTAAAAGTTGCTTTAGAAAACAGGCGACAGTGTGCAAGCAATGATCATTTTCAGAAGATAGATGATCAATCCAAGAAAAAGAAGAGCTTTCAGAAAAAACATGAAAAGGCAAATGAAGAAGGCCTGGCTAATTCTGGTATGACAAAGAGGGAAAGATGGGCTGAAATGGAGGCAAAGTCATTAGGTGTAGGGGCTATCAATAAAGATCATGAAAAGGGTGCTGACCGCTGGCAACGTTGGGAGGTTTTTATTCTTTTGCATGAAATGCTTGAAGAGTACGGGACTCACTTAATTGAGGCAGCTTGGTCACATCAGGTCATGTTGTCTATATATTCCCTTGAATCACCTCCACATCTTGCATGTGGATTTTATGAAAGATCGCGTACAAGTCTTTGTGTAATTAAAGGCTTTGTTGTGTTTAGACCAGACTATTTGCATTCTTAATTCTATTTTATTGGCTACGCAGTATTTCTATTTTACTTGTTTATATGAAACATGTTGAATAGAGAAAGCTTGATTTAGGATATAGACATTACCAGTTGATATGAACAGTTCTCCCGCACTTTTCAGTTTAAGCAAGTTTCTGAATGACATTTTATGATGTATCAAGTTGTAGGAAATGATAATATCAAACAAAGAAGTGCAACAGAAGTGACATAAGTTATTTTCTTATTATCAAGGTCTCAGACAATGCACGGAAACTTATGAATTGTCATTCTATGGTTTCTTAAGCAAATGCCGAATATTCAAAAATTGCTTTTCACAAGTTGTCACCTGATAATGAAAGTTTGTGAGTTTCTCAGATATCTTTATTAGTAGCTACAAAGGAGAGGTCTGACCTCAGAACACAACACACACTCATTTGGGATCATCAAAGTCACATTGAAAATGCAGATGTTGCATTCTTGTGGATAACTGTGTTGTGGCAACGTGGATTTCACCATGGAAACCCACAAGGTAGGTGACAGTTACAAATATTATTTACATATAATTCTTTTCACAAAGAAATTTTCGCTTAACATGTGTGAGTCTTTTGCTCTACTCTTATCCCTCTGAAGTAGTTTATATTTAAAAGTATCTCACTATTGCTAACGGAAATATTGCAGTTCGTCGAATGATTATGCAGTCTTTTTTGGAACTGGATTGGTCAAAACTTGGAAACCCAGGGGCAATTATTCCAGAATGGTTTGTTTTGGGTCCATTTATACAAGCCCTGAATGATCCAGCACATCACAGAGATTTTGGTGAGTCTGATATGAGAATTTTCCGTTTATCACTCGTGCACAGAGACACACCGATCATTCTGTCAAATTGTAATATAATGGCTGATCATGCATTTGTTTTCTGCTCCTGTCTGATCTGTTCATCAGCTTGAAAAAGTCAATTAAGTTATCATCTGCATTTGGGTGAGCACATAGGTTTAAGGACTTACCTTGCAGGCAAACTTTACATTCTCCTCTGATTCTCCATGTAAGCTATATCTGTACAAAATTCAAAGCTCAGATTTTCTAAACTGGCTAAAATGTCACGTATATGATATTTAGGTAGTTTAGTATTGTATTCACTATAATTAAGCGCTTAGAGGGTGGGCAGGCGAGGGGAGGAGCTGAATCAGTATAATACAATCTTTTCAATTTAAAACTTAATCAATCACAATAGTAACAACCATGCAAGATCTAACAATTATGCAACACAAGTGGAACACACAATTTATGAGGAAACCCTTACGGGAGAAAACCACGGCAGAATATTGTTTTTATATAAATCTCATTTACAAACTTCTTTCTACAAATTTTGTAGGAACCAACCTTCTAGAGACAGCAATCCTCACTTGTATAATTTGTATTTATTCTCTTTCATAAACTATGTCTTCATTAATGGATGACAAACTCTCTCTATGCCTTCATAAAGATGATCTTCATAAATTTGATGCAATTATTCTCATTTATCTTCTTAAATCTGCATATATCTCCTTTATATCTGCATATACTCCTCTTCTCAAATCTTTATTTATTCTCTTTCACCAATCTGCTCTTAGATGATGCACCATATATGCTCTCTTTCACAAATTACTTTATAGCATTTCACTAATGTCTTCCTTCAATTCTGCTTTTAATTCTGCCTCACATTTGCTCATAGTTCTTCTTATAGATATGCTCATAAGCTCTCATAAGTCTGCTTATAAATCCTTTGTAATTCTGCTCTTATTTTTCGTTTTTAAATCTTCCTTTCACTTTAATCGCTGCCTTATTAAGTGCCCATTCATAACTTTTAACATTTCTGTAAACAAAACTTAACCGCTGCCTTAATAAACTTTGTCTTGTCATAATTAATCTTTGTTTTTTAACAAATGGAACCGCTGCTTTATTGATAAATGGAATTGCTGCTCTTTATGTTACTTTTCATGATAAATAATTAGTAATCTTTCTTCTCTTGGGCGAGCTTTTTTTTTTTTTTTTTAGACTATAGGAATCGGTCGGGTATCCGTCCCCCTATAAACTGCAGTGCTTCTGGTAAACTTTTTTCACGTGACCGGTGGCGCTGGTGCGACATGCCCTCCAGTACCGCGGGTTTGGGGGGAGACTAGACCTCGTGACCTCTTGCTTGCAACAGGATGCTTTAGCCAATCGAGCTAGGCCCCCCACCCCTCTTGGGCGAGCTCTTTATGTTACATTTCATGATATAATTAATTTTCCTCTATAAGTAATCCTTGCCTCTATAGTCTCCTCTTAACTAATGCTTGATTACATCCTTTAACTTAATGCTTGATTGCTTCATAAGTTCATAATATATATTAATTACTGCATATTATAAAACTGTAAATATTTGTTAACAACCTCTTTCTAATTGCTGCCTTTTTGTTACATAGTCGCTACCTTTAATCATGAATAAATCACTCCTTAATCATTTTCCTTTCATCAAATCATCGCCCTTTTATCATTGTTATTGCTGCTTCTAATTTATCTTCATCAAATCGCTTCTATATGTTATATATCTTCGTTTGTAAATATCAAATTGTGATGTACCGTGCTCACTGCTGATTTGATTTTTGCTCGTTTAAAGGTCTGATGTTTTGGTGTGTAATCTGATATTTCTTGTTTTTTGTGTTTTTTTGTGGTTTTATGCCAATGATTCAATAATTTCCTTACAACCATATGCATATAAGAACTCAAATTAAACTAAACTTCAAAAATAAACTAAGAAGAGACTCAATAAGATTGCTAAAGGCTTCCTTCATTACATGATAGAGTGCTTACATTGCATAACTTCCATACATTTCGAAAAGAGACACCATTTACAACTAATGACAAACTTGCAGCCAAAATGCACTGTGAACAGTGCTTGCTACAGTACCCGCGGCCACCATAATACACATAAGAATTTACTTACAACTTTCTCCCGCCAAATGATTGAAGAAAATGTTTCCAATACCAAGGGCGCCCCCTTTAGACAAGATAGCAGCAACTAAGAGAAGGCGTTTTTCTTATTGGAAGAAGTTGAAACCCTTACTTCAAGTGGCTGGCTGTAGATGAATGATCAGCTTCAACAAACACTAAAAAACATGAGCCACGTCCTCCAAAATGCAAAAGGAACCTCCAGCAGCAATCTCCCTTCACATGGATGACTTCTAACACTTGGAATCAACAAAATATGGCTCCCACGAATCAAGCAAAACTCAGACCTGCACTTTAAAGTGGTCTTTCACACTCTCAAGATGCATAAATTCGAAGAGACGAAGCCCCAACCAGGCCTCCCCACTGCTGAAAGTAGAAACCCTAGTTTTCTCCTTCCACACTCTCCACACTTCAAGCTTCAAACAAGACAAATAACTCATGCATGAAGAAGTTCGAACTTCTCAAGCTCCTTTTATAATTTTAACTTGAAAAACACTATTCATTAAAAAGTTACTATTCACTTAAGTTGTTACTTTTTCCACTTTAGAGATGAATAGTAACAACGAAATAGAATTCAACCCCAAGAACTAATAGGCATATGGCCCCCAAAGTCTGGAAAGGTGAAACGATGAAGAGGATCAATATTTCGAGCTCCCGTAACACGCCAAACGCGCAATTCCACCATGTCACCAAACTCCAGATACCAAATAAACAAATTTCCGACCAGGTGCCCGGACAGGTGACCCTCTAACCAGAACCCTTAGCCTACGAGGGTCGATGTAATAGGCTAAACCACTGATTCACGGACGATCAATTAGAAGGGGACATTACACAAACTTTGCATGGAGTCGGCCTGTATTTTCAAATAATTGTTTTGTCTTGCAAATACCAAGGTAGGAGGAATTGGCCAGCATGGAGAACTTGGCGTCAATAACAAGCAAACTTATTAATTTGTAATAAGTTGACCTTGGATACTAAAATTTTGTCATCAGTGCAGTGCTCTCCGACATATGAATTCAGACGTATCTCAGAGGTATCATAATTAAGTAGACTCCTCTTGACTTCCATATCTCTTTGATTTCACCAAATAACTTAACTTTCATTGTTGCCATATTATAGATGAAGTCAGCCATCTATTGTGATATAGTGGCCTTTGGCCTATATCGATTTTCCTCTTTCAACAATATCGTTCATTTGACATCAATGACAACTTTCCAATAATCTCTCATACTTTTTTGGCATTAATGACAATAAACTTGCAATCTCTCATACTCCTTTGACATCAATGACAATTAATTCCAACAACATATACACTGTTAAGTCTATGGTGTGAATTATAATTGGAATTTTGCTTCTCTATGTTGACAACACTCAAATCTACCTCCCCATGATACAATCCAACTCTGTCTTGTCCATAAATATGTGCTGGGATGTCCTCCTCGTGCAGTAGGAGGTCCCGAAAAAGGAACTGGAAGGAGAAATGCCAAACTGTTCAGTTATAATTTCCTCTGTTTACATCAGGATGAAACTGTTTCTTCCAAGCAGTCTGCAGTTTGGAAATTTTGCCTATTGGGAATCGATGGTTTTACTCTAATTCATTTTTCAGGTTGTTTCTGAGATCTGAGACTTCTGAAAGTGATTCGTCTAATAAGTTTGTCTCTTACTAATCCTTTATGTATCATACCTCCTTTTTTGGAGAGGCTTTTGGTCTCATAATAGCTTATTGAGATCTTAACCGAGGAAAGAGCTTCCCCACTTCATCCTTTGAGTAACACTTTGCTTGCCTTGGGTCTTCCCTTTGAGTCCAACTTGCCAAGACTCATGGTTTCCTTGGATGTTTTTTGCAGCATCATCTTCTGTTAAGGTATTTCTTGGTCTCTTACTATGAATTTCTGCATTGAGTGTAGTAGTTGTTCTTCACCTGCTACATAGTATGCTTGGACACAAGCTTCATCCAAATGTTGTGGGTTGGTGGTGATTACCCTTCTTTTGGTGTCGGTGAGACCTCTTAGGTACTTTATAAGCACATCCACATCTTCCAAGTCCATGCTCAATAAATCTTCTAAACTTCATGGTGTAGTTCCGCACACTTTGCCCATTATCCTATTTGAGCTACAAGCACTTAATTTTTTGATTAGTCTTGTGGTCAATGGGATACAAATTGTTACTTAGAAATTCCTTAAATTCTTCCCAACTAGATACATTTGCTTCCTTTTACTTTGCAGAAAATGACAAATAACTCTTTTACCATACAAGAGCACGACACAATATTTTGTGATGTGTAAGAGATATCTTTTGTGTCTCACTAACATTATACACATTAAAATAAATTTTTGTATGTTTGATCCAAGTATCTAAAAATTCATCATTCACTTGCCCTTCAAATGATTTCATTATCTACTTTTGTTTCAAATTTAAATGGGGCACGTACAGATTTTACCAGATTCTTTTTTCTTGATTATCATCCAAGAAGGTTTCTTGGGCCTCTAGGTCCTCACTAGCATATCCAACACTAAACCTCTTGACAAAAGCTCTTACGGAAAGACCCATAGAAGATTGATCTTTGCCCATGTGCTCCTGTTGTTGGCTCATCCAATTCTGATTCACCACCATCTCTGTGTTGATCTCAAGGGCTATCACACAGTTTTTTTTTTTTGTGGTTCTCCATTCTCACCTCTTTATTCCACCTTTGGGTAGAGGGGTTTGAATTGCAAGGTAGCAATTCTTTATGCTCCACAGACCTCATCACTGTCATACAAACACCACTATTTTCTACAAATCCCAAGGATTAGTAAACTGCTCTAATACCAAGTTCATTCGTAATTTCATCAAAATATGCTTGTAGAAATTAAAAATCAACACTATTATGGAATGTGCTACCTATATTTAAAATGAATGACAGTCAGAAAGAAAACATGATGCTATGGAAGAGAAGCGAAGACATAAATTTTATCTCGGAAAACTTCCAAAGGGGAAATTCCATCTTGGTAGTGTCAATTGTGTTGGTTTTCAAAACTGTGGGTCCGCAATCCTAGAACACAGTTTCACCTTCAAGGCTAGGGGATGTCATTCATGAGGGTAAAACAAGGGTTCATCAACAGATTATAGGGGGCTAAAGGCTAATGAATGAGAGTGTATAAGCTCTCTTGCACTTTGGGCCCAGCTAGGCCCAAGAAGATATTCCTAGAGGTATCCTAAGTAGGAATGAAACGCTGAAAGATGTTGCAAGGTGTGAAGTTTGCAATTGTATTCAAAGTTAGTTTAACCTAAAAAGTTGTCATTGGGTCAAAGGAAAACCAACTGCACAAATGACCTCTTATATAGCTGATGTGGTCATCATTGCAAAAAGTGCAAGACATGATTCACAAAGAGTTTATATGATAAAGTGTCATGTCCCCAAAATTGTAACACACTAAAATGCAAATAAATAAATAAAATAATAATAACAAAACACAATTAGCGATTTAATGCATTATATTTTAGTGTTAAAATGTGAAGTATTCTAATTTTTCCGTTATCCCTTCATCTTGCCATCTTCCCCCATTTCCTCATGATTGGTCTCCTTATATTACTATACCATGGTAGGGGGGTGAGGTTACAAAGGAGTGTCCTGGTGACCCAACTCTCCTAGGCCCAAAGGCAGTACCCTTCTACTAAAAGGCAGTACCCCTTTGGCCTCCTTGGGACTACTTGGTCCCCCATTATAGAACACATCGGTTCTCCATTATAGGACACTAGGTCCTCCATTATAGAACACATCGGTTCTCCATTATAGAACACATTGGTTCTCCATTATAGGACACTCGGTCCTCCATTATAGAACACATAGGTTCTCCATTATAGGACACTTGGTCCTCCATTATAGAGGTGCGTACCTAAGAGAGTGCCCCAGTGTTGCTCCTTGTTGTAATCCAACCCAATTCAGATTTGCAAATAATCATATCAGCAATACATAAAGGATTATGATTATGTGATCATAGAATATGAATAAGGATATGCATGAGACCTTGATCCTATTTAACAATGCATTGTATCCTATGATTATTCCATCATAAATATATCAACTCATAATACAAGTGAGCTCCTACAGTTGCTTCTCGAAGGACTCTGCCTTGGCCTGGATGTTGTGGGAGAGGGCGATGGCCTGTTCTTCTTTCATAGTCATTTTGTCTAAGTGCATCTCATACTTCTTGCATGCCAAGGATAGTGTCCTGTATGCTGTCTCCATTTCAAAGAGCTATGCCACCAGCTTATCATCTTTGCCATTGAAGGTTGGCCTCGTGGGGAACCAATATGCCATCATCTTTGGTGTCTGTGTGGCTAGCCAATCACCTGTGAATATATGACTGAACTCTCTACCACTCTCCGAGTTCATGAACTGTAGGATTCTCTGTGCTTCATGCTCGACTATGGGGGAGTAATTCCTATTGAGCGTTCTAGCGATATCTGATACCTCTTGTATCACAAGAGCAATGGGCTCTAGAATGCAGATATTGCTCGATCGTTCCAACTGGATCCTCTCTATTTGGTTTGGGGATTACAACCGTAATTCCCTCTGGTAGCTCTGTATTAGTGTCGCTGGACTCCCCATCGGTACCTGCAGGTGCACGTACGACTGGCTTTGGTGCAACTTGAGGTCGCTCATCTAACACAATATGTATCATCTGCTGTGCCATCTCTCCCCCCTCAACTACTGGCTGCTCGGTAGTTGGCTGCTCAACGACTGGCTTGACTATTGTTGGTTGTGTGCTCTTCGCTGCTCCTATCGGCTGAGTGCTCTCGGATGGTACCGCCTCCATATCCATTTGACCAGGCTCGTATGGGGGAGATGTCTTCCTCCCGAATAGGAGTCCCCCATTTGCTGCAACCATCCGTCTACATGTGGTGCCCCTTCTGGTGATGTCATAGTGTCAGTCTCATCCATCACGCTATCCAGTGTTGCACCCTCAACCATTCCTCCCTCGGTCACTGCCTCTCCTTCGGCCAGTGCTGTGTCCTCAGCAATTCCTCCTTCAGCCACTACCTCTCCTCTAGCCGGATCATATTGTTCTACTGGTGCAACATCTTCAGGCAACTCTTGTTGTTCTGCCACTGGTGCACCTTCGACCGCTCCACCCTCGGCAACTTCCTCCCCTAACTGCTCGGCTGGTGCCATGACTCGGGGGTTGACGTCTACTGAATAGACGCCTACGGGAGAGGTGTTGGCGGCCAATGAGGAAAGCGCTAATTGTTCATAGTCCTCGCTATTGACTTCCTTCCTCTTCCTCCTTATCGTCTTCGATTCCTTTGCTGTACCTCCAACGTCCGAAGTTGTCCACCTAAAAACCGTTCGCCAAGAATGGTCATGATCACTCGTTGGCTGTAATCTTCCTAATTTTCCCTCCGATACCTGATTGTAGATTGCATCCAAAAATAGGGCTATGAGGTGCTGGGTCATGCAAAATGCCTTGTGTTTGCATTCCCAAAATTCCTTGATCCTCTCCGACAGGTATAGTGCCCAATTGTATACCCAACCCATGCTTAGTCCGAACATATAGTCAACCATCCAGGTTGCTATGTCCAAGGCTTGGCTGGTGCCTGTCAACTTGCATTTGATGAGGTCCATGATACACTTCCAGTCGGCATTCACAAGCATATGTTTCCTCAACCCCTGAGCTCTTGAGTTCCAAATTGTTTCCCGTTCTTTTGCAGTTATATTGGGCCTGCAAATACGTTTAATGATCATTTCTTTTTGCTGCACCGTCATTTTTGTCATAGGTTTGGCAACCACCTGCCCAGACGTAGGTATGCCAAAAACTCATTGAAATCTGTTGGGTAAAAAGCAACTGTAATTGGAACACCCTCATACTCGATTGTGCTTCGATGAGCATGCTGGTTGTAGTTTGCTACAATGTCCTTTAGATAATTTTCAAAATCCCTAGCATTAAAGAAAGGGCATTGAGCTACCTTGTCAACTTGTACCAGTGTAAGTGCTTGCTTGATGGGATAGACTGGTGCGGTCTCCTGCCACCATGTTTTGCACTCCATGCTTGTAAGACTCTCTCAAGTCAGCGAATCTGCTATCACGTTGTCCGCTTTTCCTTTATCTGTCTTGCCTCCAACAACCTTGGCTCTGATTATTATCTTCTTCCCTTTTGCACTCGTGCTGGCATCCATTTTCCTCTACCTATGAAAACGACAATGCTTGAAAATGACTTTTCTGAATATTTTAAAAGCCCAATCGACCTTTGGTACGACAATTGTCCTTCTCTGGAATTGGCGTGGATTTAATCTAACTGATTCTAATTGCTGACAGTGGTCGATGTTTGGTACAACCTTCTGACGTGACTTTATTGCTTTGATCGATGGTACAGTTTTTGCCTTACGTCGTTTCCTGCTTTGGTCGATGGATAGTACGGCACTGGAGGCTTTGCACTGTTGATGATTTACTTTGTGAGGGTTGATACTTCGTACGACCTGACTTTTAAATGCTTCAATAATTGGTGCGGCTTCCCCTTGCTTGCTCCAATCGATAACTGGTACGACACTTTTTATCTTGCTTGGACGTGATATAACTTGCTCGATGGATGGTACGACTAGCCTCTGATTATTTCATACGGCCTTCAAGTGATATCTCCGTACGGTCTCCTTCAAGCTGTTCCCTCGTATGGCCCTTTGGAAACTTTTATCTTGCCACCGTACAGTCTTTTTAATCAAGAAGACTCGTACGTTCTTTACTCCTTGGGTTCGTACAATGTTTTTCTTATGCGTAAGGATTTTTTTGATTTGGGATTTCGTATGACTGCTTCAATAAAATCTTGTATGGCTTCTTCAATCAAATGTCGCACGGCTTTCTTAACATCATATCATACGGACCCCACTTTGCTTTTAACTCGAGTGGCTTTTATTACTCTTATAGTTACTTGCCTTTTGCATCATACGACCTTTAGAAATCTCCATTGTGTGGCTTTTCCTTCCTTCCATCGTACGGTCCCTCCCTCCCCATTTCGTACAGTCACTTTTGTATCTTGGGATTGTATCTTGGCATAGGTTTTAATATTTTTTATTTTATCCCTCCCCACTTTGAATTTTAACTCCTTTCTTTTATTTTTTAACACTTTTTTTCTCCTTATTTTTCCTTCATCTTTTATTTTTCCTATTTTTCCATTTTTTCTCTCTCCTTTGTCATTTTTTAACTCTTTCTTTTTATTTTTCTCTATTTTTTCATTATCTCCCCTTTTCTCCTTTTTATTTTCTTCTATTTTTATTTTTTTCTTTTTATAATTTTCATCTTCTCTCTCCTCTATCTCTACTTTTCTCTTCGTTCCTTTGACTTCTTCGCCTTTCCTTACCAAAAGTTTTGAGGCGTAGTGCCACTTGCATGTGTATGGGGGACTCTTGTAGCATTCTTCTTCGCAATAGGTCCCCATATACTTTACACCAAACCATTTATCAAGTAAAGGAGCAGGACCGATACCTTTAAAGCTGCCGTCGACATATCTTCTACTGTACTGTTGGTACCACGTTACATCCTCTCCTTCCACTGTCGGTGGCCCGACTGGGTTTGGTATCACTCTCCACAGTCCATTCGTCGTTGCGACCCTCGTCACCTTCGACACTTTCCTTTTGTTCGTTCTCATTTTCTTCAACAAGTCTTTTGACGTGTGACATGAAATGTCTTCAGTCATTATGGCTGTTTTCAGGCATGGGCCGAACTTCTCGACATATGCGTTCCATTGTTCATCGTCCCACCATTCTGCGTCTTCTTCGTCAATGTCACTCAATTGGCGCTCCCTCCACTCTTTCTCCGCTTGCTCTTCTTTCTCTTTTTGAGCTTCTTCATCTAGTTCCTTGGCGAGGTATCCCCTCCTTATGCCTTCGTACGGGGCTTGGAACTTCGAGTCATTAGAGGCTGCCATTTCAATTGCAGATCATTTACATGTACGCCAACTTCTACTTCAGGGGCGCATGCAACAAAGGGTAGGGGGAAACACAAGTTGACAAGTGATGCTCCTAACCCAATAGTTGAATTATTCAATGTACAAATGGAGGATGATGCAGATGATGCCATTGGCAAATTCTTCTTTGCCAATGGCATTCCATTCCATGAGGTTCGATCTCTTTATTATAAGGAGGCGATGGAGATGGTAGCAAGGGTAGGACCATCATATGTGCCACCAGAGGAGACAAAATTGAGATTGCAATCTTGGATAAGAACTATCCCAAGATAAATGTGTTAATGGAGAAAGTGAAGGAATGTTGTGTGGGAAGTGGATGCATTACAGTCATGGATGGGTGGACAGACATTAAGCATCATCCACTCATCAATATCATGGTTACATGTTCAGAGGGTGCATATTTTCTTAAGGCAATTTATTGTTTAGAGCATCACAAGGATGCCGATTCTCAGTTTCAGATCCTCAAGGATGCTATTGAGGAGGTTGGGCCACGCAATGTGGTCCATGTAGTGACAAATGTGGCCCATGTGTGTAAAGCTGCAGGTAAATTAATTGAGGCAGTTTATAGACATATTTGGTGGACTGCTTGTTGTGTGCATGCCATGAATAATGCACTCAAGGACATGGGAAAGATTTTTTTGATCAAATCGGTGGTCAATGATGCTAGAGATGTGCAAATATTTATTTGCAACCACCACACTTCACATGCACTCTTTAGGACATTCTCTAAGAAGGAATTCTTGAAACTTGTTGAGACTAGATATGCATCCTCTTTCATTCTCTTGGAGAGAATGCTTGAGTTGCAAGAGGCATTGCAAATAATGGTTATGACAACAAAATGGAATTAGTGGCCCGAGTCCAAGATAGAGCAGGGGAAGAGGGTGAAGGATGTAGTGGAGAGTGATTTTTTTTTGGGGTGAGCAAAATACATGGCCTCCATTGCTCCAATTTTTCAGGTCATGAGATATGGGGATGCCAATGTACCTAGCCTTGGAGAGGCTTATGAGTGCATTGATTCTATGCTAGGCCAAATGAAGGCTGTTGTGCGAAAGGAGGACCCCACATTAGCATTTTACACTAAACACATTCAACCAATCATTCATCAGAGATGGGAGAATCTCAACACTCCCTTGCACATGGCTGCCTATGCATTGAACTGCAAGTGGTATGTGCAAAGGCCTGGTAGAGTTACACCCATACAGGATGCAAAGGCCCTTGTACCCTTTTGGAGCCTCATTAATCGCTTTCATAATTTGTTGCCAATATGGTGAGCGAACAACATTGAATGCTAATCCATTTGCATAGACACATCTCGCTATGTGTTGATTTGCAATCTCTCGAGACTCGTTATGAAATGCCATTTCCAACGGTCCCTTTGATGTCTTATGTGTAGAGGCCACTTGTTCTTCAAGTGTGGACAGTTGATGGCTCTTTGCAGGTTGAAAATGAGAAGGTGATGGAGGGGCTTCATCCCTCGAGATCCTTTCTTTAACAAAGGATGATTTGATATATGACTTGTTGCTTGATCTGCTTTTTCTTGCTCTTCAATATATGCCAAGACTTGTACTTTTGGAATGTCATTGACATCTTTGCGTGGACAAAATGGCCTTTCACTCGATTGCAAGATCTCAAATATCTAACTTTACATTCACCACAAATCCAAACATAACACCTAGAAGTTGTACCATTTCAACATATTTCCAAAGGAGATGGTTTGGGTTTGTTTTGAGGAGAGGTTGGCTCATAGAGCTACAATTGGTTGCCATTGTAATACCTAAGACAACAAGATCAATAAACAACACATTTGAAGAATTGAAACAAATGAAGTTTGAAAACAAAAATATATAAATACAACTTAATAGTTAGTTCATTTAAAAAAATTAAGCATGTGTTATAGATACCTAGAAGAATGAAAGCAAATAAAAAACTTCAAAACAAAACAAGAGAGTTTATTTGTAAAAAAAATGAAGCAAAATAAAAGCCAAAAACTTAAAAAAATCTACCTCTTTTGAAGAAATCTTCCTCTACAATCTCCTTGACAACAAACGAACCCTTGCAAATGTGTAGGAATTGTTGTCCCTAATTTTTGACTTGTTAAAAATTGGGATAACCAATCGAAATTTTGATAAAATTTGAAGATTTTCTCTTCTAAGGAACGTATTTCGAGGTGCAAAGATCAGCAAATCTCAATTTTAAGTCTATAGTCCTTTGGGTTACCGCTTTTTACGCGTTCTTCTCTGTTTTCGTTAAATTCTGAGTCATTTTTAGTGTGTTTTTGGTCAAATTCGGGTTTTTCTGACATCACTGCAAGTAGGAGTTTTTGAACTTCATTGCAAGTTACTTTTTAAATTTTCTTTTAATGTCTTTAATAGGAACTTTTTGAAGCATTTGCAATTATAGGAACTTTTTAAGTTCATTACAAGTTACTTTTTTTTTAGTGATTGTAATAGCCTTTAAAAGTTCCAATTTTCCTTATGTTGACTTGTAAAGACTTCAAAAAAACTCCGATTTTCTTAAAGTGACTTGCAATAGCATTCAAAAGACCCGATTTCTTTTATTTTCACTTGCAATGACTTGTAAAAAGCCCGATTTCACTTGTAAAATGATTGAAAAGGTCCAAATTTATATAAAATACTTGCAATGTCATTTTAAAAACCCGATTTTGTCAAAAGTAACTTGCATTTGTCTTTGAAAAGCCCGATTTTATTTTTGAGTGTCATTTTTAACTTGCAAAGAGCTCTTAAAAGTTCGACGCCATTCTTGATCAGAGCAGTTCGAATTCTATTTCGCCTTTCTTTTTTTTTTTCATGGAGATCTCATAAATTCGCATGCTTGGAGATCGGGCTTTCAGCTATAGATATTCGAGTCTCTTTCATTTTCTGAGTTTGTAAACGCGCCTAGGGTTTTCTTCTTCGTTTTTCTTCCCATTTTCAGGTATGTTGCTTATTTCCTTATTTCTTTATAACGTTTTCTGTTATTTATCATCTTTGTATGAAAAACGTGATTTACATTCATGCGTTTTGCCTTTGATTCCAACGTTCTTTGTTTAAAGAAGAAAATGTCTTGAATAAAAACACGTTTCTCCTCATCTCCTTCACACGTTTTACTGTTATATACAGAAACGTCATATTCTTTTCCAATACATTCTCCTTCATCATTTTACAAAAACATGTTCTCTTCACTCGCTTTCATACGTTTTTCTTATCCAAATGCATTCGTCATTTTAAAGAGAAACGTGAAATACACGTTATTCTCGACCCTAGCCGAGATCTCATTTCCTCCATACGCCCTCCATCCTATCCGTTTTCAGCTGAGGATTATAGAAATGCGTTTGTCTATATTTCGAAATTCCATTTGCCTTCATTTCCTCTCATTTCCCCTCCATTTGCCCTTCCATTTCATAATCCTATTTCTATTCTCTTGAAAAATTGAAAAGAAACAAAAAAATAAAAATGATAATACCTTATTAAAGTAATTTGGGTTTTTATTTACCCATTACAAGTTGGAAATTTCAATATAAAATGCAAGTCTAAAATTTTGTTTCTTTTACTTGCAATGACCTTTTAAAATCCCCAAATGTTCTTTTACTTGCAATGTCTTTTCAAAATCCCGATTATACCTTTCACTTGCAGCCAGCTTCCAAAAACCCGAAATTCACTTGTGAGCCCATTTTTGCATCAATTTATCTCTTCCCTTGTCAGTCTTGTTTGCACACATGATCTATCAAACCAACAAATCAAGGAATGAGCATTGTTTTATAACAATTTCATCTTGAATGAGGTGTTATGGGTTCTTCATCAATGAACAAAAGAAGAAGAGATACAGCAGTAATTCATGGAGCAGCCCGAAGGTCAATAATCCTCATGAAACCATCTAGAGATAAAGTGAATTAAGCATTGAAAAAGAACGCAACAAAGAGAAGAACTTCCTTCCTAAATAAATGGTATTACTCCAAGCCTGTGATAAGGTTGAAGTTCGCCAAGGACACAAAGATAATTAAGAATGCAAATTCCCGTTCCAAGTTCGAGATGTCCTCACCAATCCTCATTACTTCAAGTTCTAAAATCCTGAAGCAGCATGAAGATCATTGCAGATGAAGGATGATGTAGTTAGATTCGTGTCTTGGACACTTAGAATAATTTCAATTATCTTTATGTATTTTGTTTTCGACAAACTACATGTAAAAACAAATTTTGTAATCGCAAGTGTTTTCTTTCACTTGCATTTTTGTAAAATGTAATTACATGTAAACAAGTTACAAGTCAAATTACAATAGGACTTGTAATTTGGAATAAGTCAATTGCAAGTAGTTGGTGGTTGAGAGAATTTCTCAAGTTAGTTGGGATCCTCCCACCTTTTTCTCATGACCTCTCTCCTATAAATACTTGAGAGGGTCCTTTGTAAATATATCTTTTTAGCAAGCAAGAAATCTCTGGAGAATTTTGTACTCATAAAGACTTTGAGCTTTATAGTTATTAATTGTGAATTTTCAAGTAATATCAAGAAGTTGGAATTTCAAACTTTGAGTTGAAACCCTACTTTGCATCCTTCATGTTCTTATGTCATTTTGGAGCATTATTTTGTGACTACTTGAAAATTGTGGAATGTTGCTGAAGAGAGATTCAATTTAAATATCTGCAGTCTTTGTGCTGTAAATGTTGAAAGCTGAATTTGTAGTTAGTATTAAAAATTGAGAAGAATTGCAAGACTTTGTGCTCGTAGTAGTTCTCATTTAGAGTAGTTAATAGATGCATCATGGTTACAGACTTTGTGCTGTTTTATGTTGTATATTTTCATTAAGTAATCATTCTAAAAAGGGTAGATAGGATCTCATTCCTCAAGACTTTGCGCTTGTTGATTGTTTTCCTGTCCCGGAGGAAGTGACAGAAGTCTTTGTGCTTTCAGAAAACTTTATTTCTGCTTTCTTGATTTCACTGCATAGCCGCTGTAATAAGTTTTATTAATATTTGCTATTTCTTTTCTGCGAAGAGAAAAGAATATAATCTTTCCTGAAATAAGAGGAACGATTGTTGTCTTACCCATATTAGTTTTGTTTAGTTAAAGGGGGAGCCTTCCCTTAATTAGGAGAGTTTAATTTCACGTGCTGTGGTTGAAACCACAATTTGGTATGCTTTCACAAGAATATAAAATTTTCAACCAACAGGAATAACACAACAACCAGCTTGGAGTGTTCAACAATCAATCTTCAACTCTATTCGTGCAATGGAAAGCAAGAAAATAAGTTCAGCAATGGAGGATAATATTTTTGTTTTTCATTCACAATATGAAAAATGAGTTTGCTTTTTCCTTTTTTATGTTTTCTATACCATGTTTTAGAGTTTGGGGGGCGAATTGCACTTTTTAGTGTAAAAAAAAGTCATTTTTTTGGGCGAAATTTGTCGATTTGGCATGGATACCCGCCAAATTCACCCTGGACAGACCCATAAGTGTTAAGTGGGACCTTGGCTGGATCCATAGGGAATCGGATATGGGCCCTGAACCCAAGCCAGGCTGGATTGAGATCCGGGCTCTGTAGGGACCAGAATGGTAATAGCTTTTAGGTTCATGGGATTACTGTTGTTTTGTAACGTCTTGTTCAACTAATTGAAATTTCCATTTACAGTAAAGGAGAATGAGTTACCTTTATTATCATTACAACTTTCAAGCTGTTAGAATAGCAATAATATATGACATGCTGTATCTAGTTTATTACTCTTTTGCACATAATATGATTATTAGTATCCATTTGAAGCTCTAATTGGATTTTGAACACTGTGTTTGTTTAGGTCTGAAAGGTATCTATTCTTCAGAGATGGGCAAATCTGCGGCCAAGTTCATTCATCAATATTCAAGTTCCCATTCTATCAGGTATGCTTTGGAACATACATGAGTGGTTTTATTGTTTTATCTTCTGAAGCAACATGTTGTCTTTGAAAGTGCTGAAATGTGTAATTTATAACACAGGATTTTTTTGATGGTTGATAGTGTTGAAACTCCAATAATTTTGTTGAATATGTAGAGGTTTTTAATTGCAATAATATCAAAGTCCTCTGGATTCTTATTTCCTTAGCAGCATTTTTTTTGAAGATTCAGCATATTATCATGCTTTTGGGGCTGCTTCATTCTGTTTCTGGTAATATTTTGGCTGGAAAATGCTATTATATTCCTTTTTTGATATTAGTATAATGACCTTGATTATTTTCCAGAAATAGCAGCAGAATGTCTCTAAGGGTAATTTTAACACAACCTGATGTCTTCAATTATAACAAATACAACGTAGACATGGCTTTTGAATTTGATCTCAGTCCAATAGAATTTTCACTCATTGTACAATAGTTAGCTTGCTAGAAAATAGATGCCTGAAATATTTGGTGAAATGAAATCACCCCATGATCTGGATGCAATTTTGGTGACAATGTGAAGATGAAAAAAGGATTTTTTAAAGGCTACAAGAAGCTGCTGGAAAAATGCGAGAATATGGAGTGATAATTCATAATAAGACAAAGGTTTCAGATGCGTACAGAGAAGATGCAGTGTTGGATGTGACAACATTTTGGCACCAAGGAAATTGGAGTCGCTGGGAGTCTGGATGCTGGTGTGGCAGTGGAGGTGAAGGGGTCACTGCGAAATATTTTTGATTTGGGATGGAAAAAGAGAGTGTCTGTCCGAGAGATAAATCAGATCTCCCTATGTAATGTTGTGGATTTTGAGTCCCCAAAAGGGGACAAAGTCCTTCTCAATCATCTGGCCAGAACTCCTCAGCAATGTGCTGAACAAGCCTTGGAAAGCAATGTAGTTTTTTTGAAGATTAAGGATATTATTGTGCTTCTGGATCTGCTATATTCTGTTCAAGGGCAATATGAAATGGTCCAGATCTTCAAGAGGCTAATCTTAGATTGGAGAACTAAACATCAAAATAGCTGAAAAGATTCCTGTAATACAGATCACAGACAAAACCCTAGCCAAGGTGACCTGGGCATTGTTTTGTTCATGCTCGCATTGGGAAATTCATTGGTGCAACTGTGCATGGCCACCAACAGAGGATTTGAAATGTTGAATACCCTGGACCAGAAATTCAATTGCTAACCAAAGGAATTTAGCCAAAATTGTCACAAATCTAGCTTACAAAATCAGAGGAAACCTGGAGCCTAGAAATTACAGCAGAAAGCAAAGATTGCCCCTGAGAATTGATTGCAGATGATATCACAGACTTTTTTGGCAGTGGAAATGAGGAACCCATCATCAAGGGGCAACAAAAATTATAAATAGTGCTATTCCAATGTGCTGAAAGAATTTTTGCCTGGTGGGCAAAAAGAAAATGTGGAATTTAGTCTGTGCTGTAGTTAACTTTTTTGTTGTTGGCAGATAATGATGACCAGGTGAAAATTTCATGTTGTGACCTTGATCTTGCCAGATCTGCTCCTATTCTCAATGGCATGATAATATGCTCTTCGTTGGGGTACCGATGAGTGTTATGCTATTGGTTACCTGTTTTTGGCTCAGTTTTTGCAAGTCTATAGTCAATAACCTTAGGTATCTTTAGCAAAATAAAAGGTCAACTTATTGAGGATGTAAAATTAAGATTGGGAAATTAATGCACTCTTGAGAAACACAATACGACCTGTTTTATACATAATAAGATTGCATTATCACCAGTTAACTCCTTTAGAGGATACAAAAAACAGCATGTAAACATGTATTTTTTTGGTCAGATAATTTCATCTCTAAAATCTAAGTATTTTAACTCCTAATTTTCTAGAATGCGGGGAGTCATGCTCTATTCAGAAATACTAGTGAATATTTTTACACTGAGGGTTTTATCTGGGCTCAGTCAAGTGTTCAATTTGAAGGAATTGTAAGTCCATTAAAATGGTAGAGGCATGTTCTTATTGCTGTCATTGTTTCCATTCACATGATTTTCATTTTTATTATGATATACTTCTTATTATGAGTTTTTTCTGCTCTTTTGAGGATCAAGCGTTCTTACTGTCTACAGGCCATTCATCTATGCCTTTTTATAATATTTTCTTGAATTCAGTCTCTGTATTGTTTCTGCATATGGTGTTTTGTTTAGCTGATACAATTAATGTACCATTAAAAATTAGAATTAATAAAAAAATCTTATGAAAACTCAAGGGTTTTTACTATCAATTAGCTTAAGATTCCTATTAAAACTAAAGGGTTCGTACTATCATAAAGTACGTTTATCAGAGGTTTCTAATGATATAGAAATATTTTAGATTTGAGTTAGTGATGTGGATCCAGTATACTATCATTAGTATGCAATTTGTGGTTATTGATTTGGCATTCAAACTATGCTGGTAGGCTGTTTTGAATAGAGGACACTGACTCTATTGGAGGTCTAGGCCAATTTGCAATTGGGATTCTCATTAATGATGTAAACAAATATCATTAGCACTATTCTTGTCGACAGATTGCACCCATCTTCTCATATTCACAAGGAATTGTCCTTATCAAAGAAATCCTTATAATTCTGTATTTGTTTACTCTGTTGGTGCTGGACTTCACTTGAACTCAAAATGAGGCTCTCAATGTGATTACTGAACAACTAAAAATTCCTTTTATAAGATGTTTTGTATTTACCAAGGTGCATTCGATCTTAATTCTCTTTGAAGCTAGTAACTGCTATTGATTATGAAATTTCCTTCATTTATTTCTTCTGATTTATGACTAGTTATGTTATGCATCAGCAAACCTTAAACATGGCCTTATGATTGTTGGCTGAAAAAACTCCTGTACTTCTGTATGCTGCCTTTAAAGGATATGCTGAAAACCTAAAGCCATTAATTAATTGGCCCAACTGGTATTAGGGTAGGGTGAGTCTCAGTGTTGCTACCCCTATGAATCTGTATCCTGTGGAATATTTGATGATGGCAACATCTCTTCTTATCCTTTTTCTTTGGAGCTTGGTAACTATTCAATATCACAATACCTATTAGTGCTTGAATATGATTGCAATGCATGCTGTCAATTTATGCAAAAAAATTCTCCATAAATGTATTTTTCTGTTAACATAATACAACTACCTCATATTGTGAGATGTTATGGCACAAGAATCCTAAGCCTATTAGCACTGAAACCATAAGCCCTGCTTGTCCAAGGGATTCATATTTCACAACACTCTCTAAGACTCAATAACTCCCATTTTTCGGTAGGTTGATCTTGTTCCATGAGACTAATGGGTATTTAATATTCTCTGTGGTCCTGCCATAGGAGCTTCTGCTGAATGCAGACAATTGCATTTTTTGCTTCTTCCCATATTGGAATAAGGGTTAGTGAATATACTGGTTTGACCTGAAGCACAGAATGTATAGATTATATTTGTCTTGCACAAGATATCCATTGCCATGTCCAATGACCCAACCTCTTGCTTGTACGTTCTATGACAGGGCTCCATAGAAATTTTGATTGAGGTTTCAGGTGGAGTGGATATCACAAATACACTGCTGGCAAGTGTGCTTCTAGGACCTCCTTTTCTTAGAGGTCCAGTGTACCTTTGGGATTTTTGATTTTCTTGACATTGAGAGATGACATAAGTAAAGTATTATATGCAAAATGAAAATTCTCATGTAGGGGTGTTTCCATTATTCCATTTAACCCCTGAGACCTGATTCTTTGATGACAGTTTGTTTAGGCTTTCACTTATGATGATGAATGCAACACTGATAGTAAATCATTAGACTGTCAAGTAATCAACCATGTAAACATATACAAACTCAACAGTAAAGGGGAAGAAAAATCTTCTGTAGTCCTCTACATCGTGTAAACTCATGAAATATATTATAGCGAGGGCTGAAGACAACATCAAGCTTTGTTCTGCTTTAGGTTGATGCTTGTTGTGGACAAGGAGTGTGTGGAGTTACTGATTAGCGTGCTTAATTACAGAGAAGGAAACTGAAATATCCCAAGCTAAATTTCTATGCAAAATTTTTCCTTTTTCACCAATTCGATTGGTCAGGCATTTTGTCAAATAGTTTGGCAAGGTTGCTGGTTTAACTCATAATCAGTTTGTTTTCAATAGAGAGAGGATTTCCTTGGAACGGATCATTCATAATATGCATTTCCCATGAAATTCTAGATATAGAGAGCAACACTTATTGACACTACACAATAGAGGAATTTGTTTTTGATTAAGGTAAAACAGTTTTTGAAGGGACTTGAAATCCTTTACAAGCAGGTTTTGAAGGGACCTGAAACCCTATCTAAACAAAGAACACTACCAAAGATAAACTAGAGACAATCAGCAGCCAAGACGCAACAAACAAGCAGATTAGAGAAACATCTCCTGAGCCAAGAAGAACAACAAGCACCAGCCCTAAGCTAAGATAAAACCTTATAGTGCCTGTTAAAGATGCAAAAATCCAATCACATCCCCCACCTTAACTCTCTACCTCAATAGGAGAGTAAGAAGAAGAACAAAAGGGGAACAAGAGTCCCCTTACGCCTACGCCACACCTCTCCAGCAAAACCAATCTCCAGCTCAATAGGAGCAATCTCCACTGCAATAGGAGCCGCAAGAGAGGGAACCAGCTGGAGCAGACCCTCAACCACACCCACAGGAACACACTCCACCTCTATAGGAGAGATCTCCACCTCAATAGGAGAAACAAATTGTGGATCTAGGATAGAGGAATTTGTTGCATACAATATATTTATAGATATTTAGTTGATATAATACAACTTTAGAAATTAACGTCCATAATTTCTACCATTGTCATTAAATAGTATTACAACATCGCTGACCTGTATTGGCTATAGAAGAATTTAAATATATTATTACTGCTGCTCAAGAAAGTATGGGCCAACTAAAATACATGACTCCTTTTTTATGAAATAGATGTTTCTTTGATACCCACTGCGGTCTGCTAGAGGGGGAAGCTGCGGCTACAGGAGATATCATCGCTGTCTTAGGGAATCGTGCCCTTGACTTGAGACTCCCATGTCACCCTCCCTTGGTACGGCGATCATTCCCTTAAGGCTGTGCTGACATTATAAATAGCAACCTCTTCAATATGGCATGCGATGGATTTATTCTATTGAACCTTGGGGCCAATATACCTTAAATCGCCTCCTTAACAATAATTATTGCCCCTTTCCATTCAGTCAGTAAATTATATAGACAATCCTGCACAAAATCTTGAAAGGGAGTCGACTTGAATCAACCCTGCTAACAATTGTATATTATTTTATTTATCCTCAAAGTTCTGCAACTCCCCACAATTCCTAAAATTCGTCTTTGAAAGAGACTTCACGAATTTTGCTATTTCCACTTGTAGAATCTCTGTGAGAAATTCGAGCAATCTCTCCAACAAACTGGAAAGGGTAGAATTGTTGTACCACCAAATCTAGTTACGCGTAGGGTTTCCGTCGTAGGGTTCCAAACTCCATGAAGTTTCCAAAATCCACACAATAGTGAAATAATCAAGCATTAATAAAAATGAGCTTTGGAAAGAACTTTTGTATCCATCTTGAAAAATGACTTTTTAAATTCCTGCTTTTTAATATTTTAATTAAATCCCGGGAAATAAAGTGATTTTTTAAACTTCCTTAAACACTCCTTAAAGTCACTTTATAAAGTTTATTAAATTAATTAAATAATATTACCCTTAAAATATGTTGGGACGAATAATATTAAATAATTAAATTAAAATATTCCCTTATCTCCAACATTAGCCTATGGGAATAAAATATGCTAATTAATCACTCCTGATTAGGCATTGGAAGGGGACATTACAGAAACAAAGAAGAATGTGAAGTGGAACTGACTATGTGGATGGTTATCCCATGAGAGGTGTGATGATGCTCATATATCATCTTTCTTGTTTTGGTTGATTTATTGCAAAATTTCAACTTTAACTACATCTACTGCACTTGAATAGGGTAGCATTTTGTTTGAATGGTTTGGAAAAGTATTTGTGTTTAATTGAAGCCAAGGTAAAAACATAGTGTCCTCTTTGTCCATAATACCCTATCTGCTTGGTTATTTATTATTTCAGGAACGGCCTTGTGATTGAGCCTAGATTTTCGTGCTACTCCATCAGTCATGTTCTGTATTCATGAAGTCCATGACTTCCAATGATGTGTAAAGCACTGCTATTGCATAATTCTGGAAAAAAGCATTGAGAGGATAAGTTAATTGCATGGGAGCTTGTATTAGATGCTCTGATGTAGTGAATTCTAATCACATTATTTAACATTTCTCAGGTTTCCAAGTGATGGCATATGCCCAATCTTGAACCACTGAACCTGACATCATATCTGTAAATCAAAATCAAATAATGATCTTCCCAAGATGCATTTCCTGTTTGTCCTCTCTGTGGTTATTCTTTCAGAGTTCGTAAATAATTCATTTCAATTTATGTTTCTACCATAGCTACTGTATAAGATTGTGCCATAAAGGAATTGCTTGCTGTTGAAAATTCTCTCCTTGTTGGTTATGTTATGTTTTCACTCATATGCTGCAATTATGGATATATATGCTGTCATCTCTTTGTCCATTGATTCCACTAACAATGACCATAAAATGGGGTGGGTTGAAGTTTAATGTTGAAATACAAGGAACTGACATTTGAATTTAGTTTAGTATGTTTTAATGTTTTCTGCAATGGAAGTCTTATAATCTGTACTATTGTTTACTACTCGTTGCCTTGATGCCCTTTCATGTCCTTTTTGAAATATCCTCAGCTTATTTCATCGATGATAAAAATTAAAACTCCAATAGTTCATCTAGAGGCAGATTACTTTCCATAACAAGCATTGCAAAGCTTACTGGTTATTCTTATGGGAACACTGATTTGAACGATAATCTGTGCTATATTTATATAGTTGTTGCACCTCTAGATTAGTTAGTTTGCTTTAACAAAGGTATTCTAGCTAGATTTATTTTCAGTTGTTTTAGAGTTGGTTATTGTAAATATTCCTTAATTTTAAATATAGGATAGATAATTTTCCATCTCTTATAACTTCAGGGATCGGAAAAAATTTGTCCACCATATGGCCTGTGTTGTGAAATATGAATCCCTTGGGCGAGCGGGGCTTATGACTTTGGTGCATTGCATTAAGGAGGCTTCATTTGGAGATGATTGGAATGAAGATGAGGGAATTTTGGAGAAATCCTTGCTGTTATCTGATACCACAGAATGCTTTTCCAGTCATGACATTGATGCTCTACAAGAAAGTAGTGTAGACTTAATAGAGGTCTTTAGATTGCTTGTTGAGAGCAGTAAACAACACTTCAACCCACATTATCGATCTCAAGGTCTGTGGCTCTGATGGAACAGAATAAAGATCCTTTTATGTCATTTAATTTCTTGGTGCCAATTTCATACATCTTTTTCTTCCGACCAACAAATCAGGTCCTTTCAGAAATTTTAGATTTCTATGGTTTGCAAAGAATTCTCTCTAACTATTTCATGGTTGATGCAGTTTGTGAGCATATTATGGTAGCTGCCTTGGCATTAGTGGAGGTTTATGAAGTGCCTTTCAGCAAGCTTTTGTATTTTTTGACATCATTCCCTAGGGAGTTAATTGTAAGAAATGGTAAGCAGAGAATTCTATATGGTAACTCAATTTGTTGGGTTTATGTTGGATTATGCCATGTTAATATTATGTTTTGCACTTCTGTTTCATTCATGAATGACTGCCAGCTATGGCCATTGCTGTCTAACTACTGTTGATGGATCCTTTATATGCCAATAGTCAAGGTAAAGCCTGCTTGTTTTACAACCTTTACTTTGAAGAACCAGTGCATGAGTTGCCTAACACACACATAGCATTTATTACAAAGCACAAATAAACCAAGACAATAAACAAACATAGAAATTTAAAAATGACTAGAATAAATTAAATATTTTACAAGTTTCATAGATGACAATAAAATCTAAAAGAGAAAAACGGTAAGAAAGAGATTTTGATCCCAGAGATTTGTTTAAAGCTGTTCATGTATCCTTTAGACCAATTTCTATGCCAGTAGATAAATTGAATAAGTACAAAAAGGTCAAGTTTGAATAATTGAGCAACGGGACTTTTTTTTAGACTGCAGGAATCGGTCGGGTATCCGCCCCCCTATAAACTGCAGTGCGCCTGGTAAACTTTTTTCATGTGACCGGTGGGGCTGGCACGATACACCCTCCAGCACCACGGGTTTGGGGGGAGACTAGACCTCATGACCTCTTGCCTGCAACATGATGCTTTAGCCAATCGAGCTAGGCCCCCCACCCCTGAGCAACAGGACTTTGAACAGTCCTTCATTTACCTAATTATTCAACCCAGATTCAAGATATAATACATAAACAACAAAGGGACATGCATACATATATCTGGAAATCTAAATATGATTTAAACACAAGAATTGAATGAGTGACAACTACAATAGCATTGTCCCAAACTTAGCATTCACTTCCAAATTTACATCGATATAACAACAAAGAAATTTGAATTCGATGTAACTGTAATCATTTCCAATTTTACATCCATATAACAACTTAGAAATTTGAATTCAATGAAAATGTAACTGGTATTATGATTAATCTCCTAATCAAAGTGTGAAAATCTATTGTTAAAATATTTTTTTTCCAACACTCTTTACAAGTTGGAATCCAATATTTGTAAATTTTTTCTTGGTGGATCACACAACCTCACGAACCAACTGAAAGATCAACCATCTTCCATTACAAGATGAAAATAAAATGTGTTCTAATAGATCATTTCAAATATCAATTTGAAGCTAGTTTCTTTCCTGGCATCATGGCTCTATAGGTGTCATATGCTTCTAGGGGGGACAATTTGATGATTAATGGCTGGTTCAGGTTCTGTTACTGGTAACTTAGTTCTCCAGATACCTTTTGCATTGCCTTTGTTATGAACTCTACCAACACTTGCATCTTGTCAACCATTTTTGCTGACTTGATCCTATAGTCCAGCATCATGATATTGTTGGTCTTCTGGGCTTCTGTGATTTCTTTCTGTCTCTTTCTATGGAAATTACATCAAGATCCTGAATTTCATTTATCAAAGGCTGGGTTTCATCTACTCTCTTAAGTTGAACGATACATGAAGAAGAAAACAGGTTCATTACCTTGGTCATATAATATTGCAATGGGTCTAGACTCCTCAGATTTGATTCTCTATATGTAATCCCCTGGATTTAGAGCTTTTAATGAAAAGTTTAACTATGCCAATCTCAGATTTTGAGAAAGGGGCATAACTAGAGAAAGGGATTTGATTCCTAGACTTTACAACAAAGTCCACTTTATGTTTTACTGGACAGACTCATTAACCATACTCCTTGTTTGTTGTGGGACTCTCAACACACTGCTGCAATTGGAATAAAGCAGCATATAGGAAATTCAACCCCTTTTCAACCTGAAATATAACCACCTAATGGACTTTTGTAGATTGAAGTTGTACTTGGCTAACCTTGGCCTTAAGTTCTTTAGTCTCTTGCAGGTGCTCTTTTAGAGTTTTCAGTATATGGTGACTGAAAACTTCTAGAACTGAAGTGGGTTATTCTCTTTTACTCTTTTTGGGTACTTGGTGTAGAACTTCCTCAGTGGTAACTATCAAATGTTCACCAGCTTTCTTGCCCCTTTATGTTGTTTTTCTTTTGAGTTTTTGATTTTCATACTTCATTTCCATTGTAGGTTCTCCCATCACCACCATTTCAAGGTTATCAGGTTTACTTTTCTCAGCTTATACACTTCACCTCTAATTTCAACTTGATATTCCATTCTTAAAATTCCAAAGGGTTGCTTAGGAGAATCTATCACGCTGAATGTACCTCTAGGAATTCTAAATTGAGATAAATCTATGCCAATGATCTAGAAACAAGAGGAGATATCTGTACTATGGTAGAAGGTTGTGAAGCAGGGCAACTACTGTGTGAGAAAAATATGAATGGAAGACTGAGTAGAACTGGATACTGTGGATAGTTCTGCTGAAGAAACTTCCACATTAGAAGACGACCTTTGAAATTCTAGAGCGTTCTGCATTAACTGTTGAGTGAAAGAATAACTTATGGGTGTCATTTGTCCAACAAGCTGTAGAGCTACTAATCTTGAAAAAGCTTCATCTTCTGATGTTCTGATGCCTACTTGTAATTCTACCTCAACCTATAATCCAACAACTTTCAATCTGTTAATTTCTTCCTTAACATTCTGGGCATTCTCAACGTAGCTACCCTCTGGCCAAGGTTAATGGATTGAACTCTTATTTGTCTTTTGTCTCTTAGATGCAAGTTTGTATTTTCTGCTTGGGATCGCATATATGAACTTTTTTCTCTCAAAATTATATGCTTAAATCTCAAAACCCTTAGATTGAACAAAAAGAAAAGTAAAGAATGCATGTTCTTCTAAGACTAGTAGGAGCTTTGGAAATACTCCAATTGCCATTTCTTTCAACACACCAGCTACATCTTTTACAAACTAGTGATGAACTACTTAATCATTAAATGGTTTGGTACATGGTTTGGAAATCTATGAGGTCCCAGAAATGCCCTATCAACTTTAATTAGTGTTTTTATTGGGTAGAAGAACCGATTACTGAGCTACTTGATTGTAGTCATCATCTTGTGTCAGAGTCAACATCTCATAGTCATGGATATGCCTATAATTAAAAACAATAGGGTTAGAGTGATTGCAAATTCCCACGTAGAATACCTAGTGCTTGTGCTTGTAGAGCTTGTTAAAGGACACATGCATGGATTGTTGTCTTATGGGGTTTTTGTTACATCCCAAATTGTGAAGTTACTGTTTGCCATTACTAGATAGGGTAAATGTGAATTCTAGAAATGAATTAATGATGCTTGTACCTTGTTTTCAATAGGAATGTTATCTCACTTGATGTTGTTTCATTTGATGATTATCTTAGTTGATGTTATTCATGGTGAAATATTGCATAAGGAGGATAATGAATCATGTTATTCTAACTTGAGATGTTTATGTATATTGCTAATGTTATGAACATGTGACTACCGTGAGATTATGTCAGTGGATGCAGGTATGTGAACCATTCCTCTAGGTGGAGGGGAAATATCACTCGGGAGAGGAGCTTGGTCGGGTAACCGGTAAAGTAAACTATTTGAGCATACACACACGTCACCTTAGATTGAGTGAACTAAGTCAGTCTGTGTGGATTATAGGTAAGTCATCCGTAGCTTGTATGGTTGCATTTAGAGTCTTGTATGCATTCTCAAGTGATGTTTATCTATTTGTATCTTGAGATCTGTTTGTGGTATTACGATCATGTGGATATGACGGTAACGTGAAGGATGTAAGTAAACGGAAGTGGACATATATACATATGTATAGTATATACACGTATCATGTATCCATAAGTATATACATATCGATACAAGCATACGTTGGCAGATGGATATGCTCATACGCTTGCATGTACATAGAGGAATATACTGGTATATATATGTATATATGCACACATCCTTTATTATGTGGATATTAATAATAATATTATTATTGCCTCTGGAATTTGTATATATATATATCTCGTAAGTATGCTAACTGGCTCATGATATAAATATATATATACATAATTATATATTAAAGATTATATAAATATATTATAGTTATATATATATGTGTGTGTGTGTGTGTGTTTAAATATATTTAAAAACTATAATTATATTTATATAATAAAATATATAATTATTTCCTAATTGATTTAAATTAATCTCACAACTTTGGAAATTTATGTATTTTTAATATTAAATTTCATACTGGGAAATCAAAGCATTCTCACATTGAATTAGTATTAAACACTAACTATAGGAATCGGGTGAAATATCATTCAACCGATTATTGATCATCAACTATGCAAATCGGGTTTAATATATCAGCCGATTATTATCACCAAATATGGAGATTAAATGAATCGAACATTGTCTTTGAAACTTTGGTAAATATACGTCAATCTCCAATATAGTGAAAGAGGAAATATTTCATAAACTATAGTGTGAACTTTGGAAATCAAATAAAATACAATGGTTGGGAAAAACACGCCCACACGCGCGGGACTGTGACTAAGTCACAAGAAACATGAAATGCAGCTTGAATGTTGTCGATTGATCCAAGATTGTAGGCTATGTGGATTGCATATAACATTTGAATTTTTCACTATGAATCTTTACCCGCTAGATTTCTGGATTGGCGCCATATCTGGAAGACGCCTGTAGGTGTCGATTCCTCATATTTAAACATGTGCAACTATGAAATGGTCTTCAACCCGCTGTCAAATAATGGAGATCGACTCACCTCTTGGAAGTTGAGTATGAGATTAGAAACCTGCCACTTATCAAGTTGAATAATTCAAATTGCAATTCTGGCAATTTACATGCCTTTGGAAGTGGAATTCGATGGGGCTGAGGCTCTATAAATAGCCGTCCAATTCCTCATTCTTTACTTGTTTTATGGAGAATTCACCTTTGAGAACTCATTTTCTGTAGAACATTATTTTATTTTCTGAGAGATATACATTCTTGAGAGTTGAGTTTTAGTTTGAAGTCACCAGTCTTCAATATCGAATCACTTGAGTATTATACTATGTTCAGCTGTAACCAATAACAGTCTGATTATTCATATCTGAGTTCTTGTTTCTGAGTGAGAAGGATAGCAATTAGTAAGTTAGTTCTGAGTGAGAAAGGCATAAACTTGTGAGGGAATTGCCAATTAATTGATAGAGCTGGAAGTGTTGTGAGAATAGGCTGAGTCATCATCATTTGGAGGAAAGCTAAATACCAGGCATGGGATAGTCTTCTACTATCAATTTCAATTGTGAATCTTCAAATATTTCTAGAATTTGTGTTTACTGCTTGTGCATAAATAGAGAGTTGCTTCATAAACTGTATTTCTGTTGTGTATAGAAAGGGAGTTGAATTATGAATTGCATATCTGTTTGCATCTAGAGAGTAGATTGTATAAAGGATAAAAGATGCATTCTTGTGTGATTTGCATTAATTGTATGATCTCCATATAAGGAGAATATGGCTGTAATAGTTACTATATACTAGGATCGAAATGAGGACAGGAGTCAAGTTAATTCTATTAGCTTAAGTTATTAGGTTAACTGAGGTAAGCTTGAGTTACTCCTAGGATAAAGTTTCCAGTATAGGAGGGATTATATGAATTACTTGTTATGCTGATTGATTTCTAGTAGTTAGTATGTTGTAGGTTAGTCTAGGGTGACTGATTATCCATTGAAGGACATAACCTATGTGTAGTATAAGATAGCCCTAAGTCAAATTGACCCTGAGTAGTGTATGTGATAGATGACTCTCTCAGTCGTTTACTGAATTAAAACTCTTGGATCAAAGCAGTGTAATGTACCTACATCCTCTTAGATTGGGCGATGATTACAATGTCAATTCACCGTGATCCCGTATTACATTCTAGATCGAGGGATGCCATATTGCACAGGATCTAGTTATGTAGGACACACCACTATGCTCAGTTGGTTAACAGTATCGGTTACTCTACCAATCTCTTTGTCGAAGGGAGGGCCATCTATTGAATAATAGATGTGCGGGGGACTACATTATAAGTCCACGGTTGGCGGAAAAGCGCCCGAGTGATGTTTCTCCTTCATAGCAGGCTACTGAAGTACCAAGATTTGAAAGGGAAGATGCTGGACCATCTTACTACTATTTGTTCTAAAGCTCACTGGAGCTATGTTTGTAAGGTATGTATTCTTGTTTCATGAACTTGTGAAGTTATTATAATGAAATGGAATCTTTATTGTAATTTGATATGGCGTCTTGTTCATGTTTTATCAATAAAGAAAATAATTTTTTTATTGCAATGTCATGTTAGCACGTTTATCTACTTGTATGATGTAAATTTAGGAAATTTTTACTTTACCGAAGGGTTGGCACGTTACAGTTTTTGCAAGAAAATTGGTAGTATTCAATCTATTGAATAACAAATGCAACCGACTAGATATGAGCACATATAAAAAAATTCTCTCTCATGAGCTCCATTGGTTTGTTTTTCTAGGGTAAATGAGATCTCCTCAATTAGGAATAGTTTCCTCTCCTAGAATAATAGCCAACAAAGGGGCCTAGATGACATTATAGTGTTATGTGTTTTACATTGCATATAATATTTCCAGAAAAACCATGGCTTCTGTGATGGGGTGATTGAGCAACATGTCTAGATATGTATTGATATCTGACCACCTATTCCACGCCTTTAGTTCTCAATCCCAATGTCTTAAAAGCTCAGAGATATCATTAATTGCTACGCAATTTTGAGCATGCTCATCATCATACTTGAACTAGGGGGTTCATAGCTTTAACATTGGATGAATTGAAACCCCAGAAATATCTCAGACACCCTCTAGGAATGCAAAACCCCTCTTTGAGCTATATGACATTGATAGATATCTTTAACAAGCTCAGAAGAGGGGAAACCTTTGGTTTTGCATCTGCTCGATGAAGGAAATATTCCTTGACTCATGTAGCTCTTTCTTCTTTCTTTGCCTCATTTGGTTTGAAGCCTCTGCTCCTTTAGTGTTTCTAATGGAGTTAGGTTATTCTAAGTTTTCGACTTTGATAAATCCAGCAAAAAACTTGTCCTCGAGCTCTTGTGTGTTTACATCAAATGAGGCTTGCCTTCAGGTGCCATATCTGCCCTCAACTTAAATTTCTCAAACAACACTTGCATTGATTAACAATCTCTCATCTTTACCAAGCTTTCAACTCAAATGCACTTGCCAAAAAATGGTGAGACTTAAGTGAAATTCCTTTGAAACAATAAAAACCTTAGAGTTACGTGTCCTATTCATAGATTGCAGACTCAGACTCAGAGAGTACTCAGCAAGCCCAAAATTTTTGACTTGGCAAAAACTCGACAACTTAAAAAGTACTAAAATTTCTTATAAAAACATTTTTTTTTTTTTTTGCAAAATTCAATTACAAAATGTATCAAATGAATCTAAAAACCATGAGGAAGTGTTTTCTATTAAATTTGATTGTTGAATACATATGGATTACAAATGGCATCATCATACGAAGCCGGATAGTGGAATTGGATACAATAGCTAGCTGCTAACTAATAACTATTATGAATTTATGATGATTGTATTTGAAAATCATCATCATAAATTTCATATCTAGGCAACTTAGACATTACAAGTTTTTACATCCCCGCCCTAGAGAAATATTGGGAGGTAGAGGGTATGGTCCTCGCACTTGATTCTGGCTCCCTGCTTCCCGTAGAAGATTGTGGCATGCTGGTAGGTGGCAGTGGCTCCTCCACCATATCAATGTCATCCAAGCCAATATCCCCAGCTTTTGCTGCAAGCAAATCCTCCATAGCTTGCCTCTCAAAACTTGGCGAGTCCGGCGAGTCATGGCGAGTACTCGACAGCCGAGTCTCTGGGACTCGTTTAGGGTCACTCGCCACGAGCCTCGCCCAAACTCAGCGAGTTTTGGTGAGTCTTGTAACACTGATCACAACAAGCAAAGCCACGATGAGCAAGAGCACACACAGTTGGTGGACTACATCAAACCCAACCATCTACTAGAAAATATATTTAGGCACGATGCAAACATAATTATCCACACATTCGATCTCACTCAAAGAACATATAATTTCATAAACACTCTCATGCAAAGATTTGAATACACTTCACTCAATTCCAAGCACAAGGATATTCACACACATCGAAGTCACTCAAAGCTAGAAACCATATGAATACAAGCATTTCACAATAATTTTTCAAACGCCACACAACATCTACTTCTATTTCGTTATGAACAATAGTTTTGATGCAATATGATTTTTACTAACACAAACACCAAGATATAACACATTCTTTGCCATCCACTCCCTTGTGCATTCTATCAGGGGTTCGTTATGAACATGATAGGGAACAAAACGTAACATAGAATAGGACCAGCAATTTCAAACATTTAGAGTAGCCACCACAAGGATAAAATACAACCCAAGAGGGGGAATTATCAATTCCAACAGTAAATTGTAAAATGCGCGCGATGAAACAATAAGTCAAGTGTGACCAAGGGCCAAAAACTAGATAGATGGAAAATTTGGTGACTAAACCCCTCATAAGAAAATTAAAAATTCAATGCTGATCCATAATCAACGATTAGAGAATTTCATCAATAACCAAACTAAAGTGTCAAACTTTGAAAACATGATTACATGAATTGAGTGACTAATGTTAGTCACATTTGAGGGAGTAAGGGCTACATGACACCTTGGGGTACTACATCCAACGAGTGTTAGAGAGAGTATGCTCAAACACAATACAAACAAAATTCATCAAATTCAATTAACTATGCCAACGAAGACCACATTAAGCAAATACATTTCATCTAGACATGATCACATTATGATGCGAGAAGACATATGCAAGGTTCACTATGACATCTACACATTCGATTCACACAAGAGTAGGGCTTCACCCAAGTACCACTTTCACAAGAAATTTACAATTACAATGCAAGGAATTTATGGTAAAACAAAATGATATCCACGTCATTCATAGGGGACATTACAATTGAGGCTCTAAGCCAACACACATAATACTCCTAGAAACATAATTTCATTTAACAATTAAACATGCATTCCATGCAAGAGGAAAAACAATGCTGATTACCCATCTAAGTTATCACAAGAATCCTAGGGACAACATGATTTGGGGACGTAAGTCATTGACCCAAATATTCTATTATGAAATGCAACATTCCATTCATGCACTTACATGATCGCTTCACACATATGATGCCACTTCACTAAGGATACAATGCACAATGCACCATAGGCAACATTACTAGAAGAACGCATTTTTACAATTCAAGCATATGACATACCCACATTACTTTCAATGCCTAAGGCACATAAGACATTTCACAATGCTCAATCATGAGCCAATAAATTACCACCAATTTCAATCACATGCATTCATTTACACACATCAAAAGAGAACATGTAAGAAATGACATTTCACAATGCTCAATCATGAGCCAATAAATTACCACCCAATTTCAATCACATGCATTCATATACACACATCAAAAGAGAACATGTAAGAATAAACAATACCACTCAAGGGTCACTACACATTCATACTTAACATAATCAAGAAATCGAGATAGTAACCGCTCATGAAAGCACTTCTTAGAAACTCAACGACCTAACTAACCTTCAAAAGCAAGAATTTCTCAAACGTATCATGCTAGGGGAAAGAATGGCAACAATAATTGCTACCAACATCAGAATCACACATGCAAAGACCCAACCAAAGCTCTCACACAACGAGCAACACATCAGAGAGTGATCATTCCCCACTTAGGAGACTCTTAACCAGGGGTATCTTCCCATCCTTTTCAAATGTGTCAAGTTGTGCATCTTAGTGTAGTAGACAAAGGCCCTAGTGTTAAACCTAGAGCTCTGATACCAAATGTAAGGATTGAGTCCCAAATCAATCTCACGAAAATAAATAATAGCTCATTATCTCATAAACATGGAAATAAAATGAAACAATTTCATTAAGTAAACAAATGTCATAACACATCCTCATATGTGTGGTGCATAATCCAGGTAAAAACACATAATATCTTTTATACAAAAGTACAACTCAGGCTCTCATGCCATATGGTCATCTAAATATAAAATCTAGAAGTACAAATACAATCAATGATATAAGAATAATGTGAGGACATATACAATATAGTCTCCTGTAATGTCCCCTCTTTAGCTCGTTTTAGTTTCCAGATGGTTTAGCCTATTATCTAACCCTTGTAGGCTAATGGAGATGGTTAGAGGGTTCTGTGTGGCAGATATTAGGTTGTTTTCCTCTCCGGAGTTGGATATCATTCAGGGTTAGCCTTTGGGAGTGATTTGGGACTTAGTTGTGCACACTTACTATTTATAGCAAGTCACTTGGTTAATGGAGTCCAATGTTACTATTTTTAGAAGGGCACCTGGATGTGCAGTGGATGCAGTGGTTGACCTCTTGGTTCAGACGGAATTGAGAAATGATGTTTAATCAAGAAGATATGTGATTTTAATTATTATTAAAGGTAACCTTTAATAATATATTAATAATTAATTGTTATTAAAAGTACATCATACAATTATTTGACTTTATATTATAAAGGGGGTCATAATGATATTAAAGAAGTCAATTATAAAGCACATTGTTTTTGGCACCCAAGTGTGAGATGTAATAAAGTGCAACAAAAGCACATATTAAAACATATTTTTAATGATTAAAAAGCTACTTGGGAATTGTGCCTTTTGGAGGATGATATAAAAGCAAATAATTTATTCATTCAACCATTGAATACTTAGGTTTTTTGAATAATTTACTGTGGAGGACGTGAGAACCTGGTTTCTGCATATTTTGGTCTTTGAGAATGAAATCTCTCATAGATTCAGGCTTCCAGTGTGCAATATCTCCTGAAGGTAGCACTTACAGGTGGCTGCAAAACGGTAGTCACATTGAGCAAAATGATGAAGTTTTGAAGGGGTTTGAAATGTTTATCATTGTAATCAGAAAGGCATTCAAGAATTGTGATTAGAATCAGAAGATTTATTGCTGCTGTGAGCATTTAATGCTGATAACACTCATGGCTGGGCCGTACATTCTCAACACTGCCAGCCTTACAGCTTCTTGTGAGGGTCGTTTGGGTTTCTAGGCAAAACACCTAGTATATTTTGCTGCAAACACCTTTACTTTGGGTGTCCAGATTGCTAATGTCAATTGCTGCATTTTGTATGCTGGAGAAACCTCTCTTGAAGTTGGGCGTTGCATTTTGCCAATTGCTGGTTGCTTTCCAAATTTTACAAATATTCATGCTGGGCTATCTCGGGTATGAAAAGACATTGTAAAAGCTTTAAGTCATTTCTGATATAAATAAATTTGCATTTTCAATTTGCTTCAATAGTTTATTCTTGCATCCATTTGTGTGTATTCCTCCTTCATTTTATTGCCTGGCATCAATATCAAAAACTTAAAAAAAAACTAGAAAATGTCAAAACCATAAAAGACGGTCAGGTATTTGCAAAGAATAATAACTCAGCAGTCAGGAGGGTTATTACATTTCCGACCGCCACTGACCCTCACAGTCATCTGCTAGTCAAGAGATGAGAACATGGCTCAGACGCTTTTCCGCCCAACCATGAAGCTTGCACTTCCTCGAAATTCTTCCTACTCGAAGCACACCTGACCCTACATGAAGTACCTAGCAACCTGGAAACAAATAGCAAGAGGGAATTCCAATGCAACTTGATGTATCTACATGCATTTCTATCGTAAACATGCAATGTCCTACTATCAGGATATGGCAGAGAATCATATAAATAAATTTGCTAGGTAACTTTCATCTATTTCAATGAACACATGGCTTTGGCCAAAGCACTAGAATAAACTGGATGATCCCGAAAAGAGGATTGCCCTTCTTTGTTAGTCCATATTCGACACCCTATCTTGGAAGGTAAAGTTAAACTCAATTCACATATAGAATAATATGCATATCCAAAGGTCATAAAATAAATACACTTTTTCCTTTATTGCAAATGATTATATGAACAACTTTCATGATTACTTTCATGATTTCACTTTTTACGTGCAACTAGTTATAAACATGCAAATCAATCTTTAATGATATTTTTCAACTTCATGCAATAATTAAAGTACATGCATTACTATTTTCATTTTCATGCAATATTTAATGTAAGTGCAACACTAATTTCAATTCAAGCAATACTAACCTATTCCTAACTATATTGATTCTATTTGATATGCTGATTTGAAATAAAAGATTCGGATCCATGAAATGACAGTTTCATATATATATATTCTGATTTTGCACTTCCACTATAGAATCTTTCTTGTAATTATAAAACATTTACCAATATATTACTATCCCAATATGCAGAATTAAGGAATAATACAGGCTATTACAGCAGTAGCTAGAATTTTTACACAGTTACTGATATGGTCAAATCACTGTTTCAAGTATAATGCTCATACTACATTATATACACACACACACACACACACAAAGTTCATAATATGGACTTCAAATATATATATATATATATATATATATATTTGAAGTCCATATTATGAACTTTGTGTGTGTTTACTCTCTTATAATCTTATTGATTAGCTTTATACCTTATTTAATGAACAGCGAATTAGCTTCATGTTCATGTAATTATGTTATGTGTTTCTGTCAATAAATGTTTTATTGGACTTTTAAATTAATATTATATGCTTATCTGCCAAATTAAATAGGTGGATTAAAAAAGACAACAATGAAAATTGTTATTGTTTGCATTCTCTTTCAAATTGCAATGGTCTCCTAGCGACGCAAAGTGCAGTTCAATGCAGATTTTGAGGCTCATCTCTCAGATTTTGGCTTGGATAGATTGGTGGCCTCTCCAGCCAAGCATCCCTCCTTTTCCACTACTACGGTGAGATCATCAATGGGGTATATTTCTCCCAATGTCAATTTGAGTGGGCAAATGACAAAGGCGATGCGTATAGCTTGGTATATATAAAAATTGGCTTGCACTGGGATTCCCTCCTGCTATTTGTTTCCAAGTTGCTAGGTACTTCGTGCAAGGCCAGGTATTCTTCGAGTAGGAAGAATTCCAGTGAAGTGTAAACTTCGTGGTTGGACGGAAAAGCATCTGAGCCATGTTCTCGTCTCTTTACTTGTAGATAACTGTGAGGGTTGGTGGCGGTCAGAGAGTATATTATGTATGTCCTCACATTATTCTTATATCATTGATTGTATTTGTACTTCCAGATTGTATAATTATTTGACTTGATGGCATAAGAGCCAGAGTTGTACTTTTGTATATCGAATATTATGCACTTTTACCTGGATTATGCACTACACATATGAGGATGTGTTATGACATTTATTTATCTATTGAAATTGATTAATTTTTATTCCACGTTTATGAGATAATGAGTTATTATTTATTTTCGTGAAATTATTTTGGGTCTCGATCTTTACAATTCACAATTTTGCTGATTAATCGTGTGTTTTTGGCTATTTATGCTTCTATGGTTTTGAGTAATTAGGTCAAAAATCTAGATATAGCTATGTTTAGCTCATTGCTGTTTTCATTTAGTGTTCTACTGTTTGAAATCCATAATGAAGTCAGCTATAAGTGATACCTTTTGATTTTTGGGAATTTTTGTTATCAAAGGATAATGGCTTTTAATAGTATTGCCCACCAGTTATATAGTTTATCTTTATTGAAAGAGCAGGTACATTCTGTTTGCAGAGATGGTTTTCTTTTGCAAAAACTTTGTGTTAGTTGAAGATGTATTCTGTCTGATTGTTTTTTTGCCAGTGCTGTCAAGAAGCAGGCATTTGTTTTTATCATGGACTGGTTATCTTTACTTTTTTTTGACTTGCTTTTTTTTGCCTTCTAATGGTGATTCCATGCAATTATATATGCATTTGCAGGAGTCTTGCATTCCAAAATTATGCACTGGTTCAATCGGCAGGACAGTATCTATTCCAGTCAACCTCATTTTTGTCACAAAGAATGGCTTTCAAGAAATTTGTGTAACTTTGCAGATAGCTTTGTGAATTCTCAGAAACATAACCTTATTGTTCCTTGCAACGATGAGGAAGTGGATGCTTGGCATGTTGAAGCTAAGAGATGGGCAAGATTACTTTGCCTTGGACTACTAGAAGTATGTCAGTTTTCAAAAATACTCCTGGTAAGATTCTAGTCAATGTATATGTTCACTTATATTAAGAAATTGAGGATATGGCTTGCATTTCAGTCATAATATGCATATTCTTGTTGTTCTTGAGAGATCTTACTGTTTTTGAAGGCTTCTTAGATAAACTTTTGAGTGTTGGTGAAATGATTGGCTAAGAAATGAAGTGCGACATTTGACATGATACCATTTGTTCCTTATACCAGCAGTCTTGATGAAAGTAGTTGAAACTTGTTATGATGTGGTATTGGTGAGTTATTGATGGTCGTTATGCTGAAGATATATAATTTTCACTGTTAAATACATTTCTTCCTTTATTCTGGGGTGTAGGAAGTAGTAACTGAAACAAGATGCAACTACTTGATGACTTGTAAAGACAGGTATGTAAAAACAGTTGTATTACAGATATGTAAAAACAGTTGTGTTTTCCAAGTTAACCCTATGACCTAGTTTTATGATCAATGTACCAGCTTTGCCTATTTCTGGTGATGTACCTGTACCAAATCAGACATTGGTGCCAGAATGTAGCAATTTGTATTTGCACCATATTTAGTGCCTATCTATAGAGAGGAATGCATGACTCTAAATGCAGAATAATTATAGATTATCATGCATTTGACATTTTTAGGATGATTGGAGATATTTGTTGACAGGAGTATATGTTTCTGTTGTGTGCACACCAATGGTGATGTTCCCAATACTCAAAGAGCAAACAACGAGTTTAGATGAAAAATAAGATGATGATGATGGACTAGGTCCAGCACCATCAACCGTGCAGAAAGAAGATGTGCCACTAGCAAAGTTTGTGGTTGACAAGGTGTAATGACCACCCTCAATTGTTTTTTTTTGAAAAAATACGTTAGCCTCAAAGTAAATGAAAGCGTAACAACTTCCCTTCCACTTTCTGATTACCCAGATCTCGGATTGGGCAAGGTAAGAGCGTACGGTGTTAGGATTACAATTATACTTGAAATGAAACAGCTGAAAGTAATCTACTTATCCAGTGGAGGTTAGCTTAGCATTTCCACTTTTCAGTGGGAAAGGTCATAGAATACAGGAAATGTAAAGCCAACTCTGCCATTTTTCAGTGGTAAGTGAATACAATAAGATAAAGCAACTCTTCCACTTTTTAGCGGTTAGTGAGAACCAATAAGCCACTTATTTAGTGGTGTAAGTAACAAGTAAAAAGAGAAAGATCACTGGTGGTACTACCACCCAGTGTTTAATGTTAGCTCTTATAATTCATTCCGAACCAAATATATAAATATGCTGTGACAAATATTAATGTGATATGAAGTTGATTAAAACACTCCAAATGAACCTTCAACTCAGGAAACTAATCACCCAGCATTGTAATAACAAATATATCTTAGAATATGGCAAATGAAAGTCTGGTACAAGTCTGAAACTAGGTTGCAGCAGTCTGGACAGCGAGATAGATGACTTAAGAAACTTCACCCAGCTACCTCCAACGTGCCAAAATGATCATCAACTACTTTAGCACCCAAACAACAGTGCCAACTCACACCAAAGCTCATGAAAAGAGTGTATCACTATTCTAGAAAGGTATATCAAACATCTACAGGTCTGAAAGCGTAATGTCCCCTTCTCTATGATCTCCCAGGATGCTAATTTAGCCTATTTAATTCTCGTAGGCTAAAGGCAGGATAAGGGAATTCATTTATTTAATTATTTAATATTACCTGGCGGGAAAAGTGAAAATTTAAAAGGTATTGTTAAGTGATTAATTAAATATGTTATAAAATGACTTTAAGTGAAACATTAAAAGGTAGCTTAATAAAGTCACTTTATTATATTTGAGCGGAAAATTAAAGTGAGATATAAAAGGAGATTTGGAGGCTCATTTTCATTCATGCTTGGTTTATTTCTCATTTTCACCTTGGAGAGCTCTCGAAGCTTCTTGGTCTTGGGGATGGGGAAACCCTAGGGCATCTGGTTTTGATGGTGAAATGAATCCACCCTAGCTGGTTCGTGGAGATCACATAGGTCTTCTACTTGAGCGATAAAGCAATTTTGTGAGTCTCTTTTAGAGACAAAATTGGTGTAGAACGAATATATATTTAGTTGGTCTGTGCAAGGGTTTGTAGCTTGGGTGAATACCTTCTTATGTGGCAATCTTGGTGATATCCATTTTGAGCTTGGTTTGAATATTAATGTTGTTAAGGAATGGTAGGCGTTGGGAAATGTGTTGATTTGGAAGGATTCAATAGGGTATTTTTGTGCTTCTAAACTCGCATCAACATTCTTGAAAAGAGGCCATGGTTGTCTGGAGGTCATATTGTTTCAGCAAACCTGGGTGCTAAAGTTATTGTCTCTTTCTCAGCAAGGATGTGACCTTTGGTGAAGGGCGTGGTATATTCTGAAGAGGACGACACTATTTCAGACCTTTTCACATCTTGTGGCCGTATAAGGGTCTGAAACAAGGCGTCGGTTTTCAACAGCAAGGACATGAGTCTTAGGACAAAGAGTCGCTTCAGTTGGTGTAGTCGTGGGCTCTCAATCTCAGTAGCAACACCTATTATGAGGATCAAATGGGTTATTAGGAGTGACCTGGGCATATAAGGGACCATTCCAAGTGATTTGCATTATATGTGGAGCCTTCTTGCAGCAGTTCGAGCTCATTATTATCACTGGCTAAGCGTGCTTCCAGGTCTGGTTGTAATTCTTTCATAGATATATGTGTGGTCATGTTCAATCATTGTATTAATTGTGAAAGGTCTGAGTTTTAATCTGCTGTAGCTTGCTGAGCATCCTGTGCTTGTAAATCAGTCAATTAATCATTTAGATTCTGCTGTTAAATGCCTGTGATATTATACTGTTAATGCATCATACTCGGAGTTGTCATATCGGGTCTTGTAGTTGTGTGAATGTTTGTAATAACCTATCTGTTATAGCACTGTTTTGAGTCTCGTAGAGTTGCTTCCGTGGAATTTAATGCTGTTGCAAATCTATAGAAACCTCTGTTTATTAAATGTCATGTTCACTGAGATGCAAGTGGAAATAAGAGTCTAGATGATTTCCTTATCTGCTTGTCCATTATATTTGAATGTTATCATCTCAATTGCAAAACAAAGATCTATGTTTGATAAAACGGAATGTCTATCAAACTGAAACAATTCGCAAAACTTTACACATTCTGGGAAGGCATTTTATAGTGGTATCAAAGTTGGTCCTGCTGCTAGCCTGTGTGCTCAGAAAATTTAGTGGTTTTAGTTGCATAAAATGTTATGAATCCAGAAGATCAGGCCTACATAACATATAGGAGAAGAAGGGAAAGAGAAGAAGCATTTTTATCCTTTTGCTTCAGATTCATCAAAAGAAGAAAACATGGGTGATGGATGTGAAATACCTGAGGGTAGCACATTACAGATCCTTAATGACCTTGCTAGAGGTCAACAACAGGTAGTGCAACTCCTAACTCAGTTGATGAATGATAGAAAGAACTTTGGTAACAATAGTAACAATGGTATAGGAGGTACAAATGGTCATAATGGAGGCAATGGGAATGATGGAAACAATGCTGAGGGAAGTAATACATATATACCTGCACATAGTCACACTAGGACAGCTAGTAGAGTGACTCCTAGGCCTCTTATGCCTTAGTTTATGGGAGGACAGCCAGCTGGTAATGAAGGGCAGCAAGCATAGGGTGAAGGATTCACAGACTATTTGAGGGAGTATCAGTCCCTAGGAGATGAGTTTCATGCAGCCATGATCTTACAAGACTTTTGTGCCATAAAATACAGGAATAGACCTAGAGATCCCAATAGGGGTCCTTAGAATTAGGACTTGTAGCGTAAGGTGGCAAACTTTCTATTCCTTCATTTGATGGGTCTAGTAAATGCACAGCGAGATCATGGGTTCAAAAGTTGGACACTTACTTCCAACTCAACCCCATGCTGGAGTTAGAGGCTATTAAGTATGCTACTTTGCATTTAGAGGATGAGGCTCACGAGTGGTGGTACCATGGGTTAGTCACCTTGGGTCATGCTAGTATCACATCATATCTAGATTTCACTCAAAAGTTGATGGATAGGTTTGGCCATAAGGATCTAGATTTGCACTTTAGGGAGTTGGCTTAGCTCAAGCAGAGTGTAGTGGATTCTTATATTTTTGAGTTATAGAGGCTTGCTGTTATGGTGATTGATGTATCGAAGTACAAATTGATTATGCTGTTCATTGAGGGTCTATCCGAGCCACTTCGTGGTTGGATTAAGGCTTTCAAATCTGAATCCCTGCAGGATGCTATCATTCAGGCACGTGATATGGAGCATTCTGTGCCTAAGAGTAAATTTCCATCTAAGTCTTTCATACCTCAAAAGAACAAAGATAAGAAGCCCTTTTAGAAGGAGTGGCCCAAGAAGGATAAACTAGATGACGAGGCTCGTAGGGAGTTGAAGAGAAAAAAGTTATGTTATAGCTGTAAGGAGCCTTGGGAGCCTGGACACAAATGCACGGGTAAGGGTAAGGTTCATTACATTGAGTTTGTGTTGGATAGTGAGGATGATGGAGAGATTGGACAGGTACAGGGCAATGATGATAGCAGTTCAGAGGATGAGTAGCCACAGGTGGAGACTAAAGAGTGGCGCTAGTGCTACCATCTCAGGTACTCCCAAGTTTAATTCCTTCAGAGTTAGGGGAGTATTACAGGGGCAGTGTGTTACTATGTTGATTGATGGTGGGGCAACCCACAATTTCATTGAGCTAGCCTTAGTGGCTAAGAGGGGTATACCTATAGAGGCATTTGAGGGATTCAGTGTGATGGTCGCAGATGGGTTCAACATGACTTGCACATAGAGGGTTCCTCAATTGGGTGTCACCTTGGGCAATTATATTGTTATAGATGATTTCTATGTGGTGGACCTAGGTGATACGAATGCTATTCTAGGTAGACAATGGTTACACTCATTGGGGAAGTATTCATAGAACTTCCAGACTACAGAGCTCAAGTTTAGAGCAGTAGATGGAGAAAAGGTTGTGCTTAGGGGTATGACAAATGGTTCTTCGAAGATAGTGTCTGCTAAGAGGATGGAGAGCATCTTCAGGCACGGGGATGTTGCATGGGCAGCGAAGTGTTGGATTACTACTAAGGAGACTCTTGACAATGATCAACCTTACCATGTGGATATCCAGTCATTACTTGGTAAGCATGACAGAGTGTTTTGAGAGATTCCTCTCGGGAGACTAGTGGATAGGGGTTTTGAGCATACCATTGAGTTGGAGGAGGGGGCCAAGCCTGTCATAACCACCCCCTATAGACATCCTAAGAAATTTAAGGATGAGATCAAGAAAGCAATCAAGGAATTGCTTGACATGGGGCACATTAGACCCAACTCCAATCCATTTTCTTCTTTTGTAGTCTTGGTGAAGAAGAAGGATGGGACGATGCAGATGTGTATAGACCATAGTTACGAGACTCGGACTCGGCTCGGACTCGGCTAGGGTGACTCGACTCGGCGACTCGGCGACTCGGACTCGGACTCGGCGCAGACTCGACAAAATGAAAAAAGTTGAAAAAACCTTAGAAAATTAGAGATTTTTAAAGATTTAAAACTTGTTTCAAGCACCCTTTATTGAATACAACACAAATAAAAGAAAATTTGATCACATACACAAGTATACAATGATCACATAAGTATAAAGTACACAAATTGTAGTTGCACTGCTGAAGGAAATAACATACTTTGATATATAAAATTAGTCAAATGTATACAAAACTCATGGAATATGAAATCCATGACATCAAATGTTCCATACAAATATGAAATATCAAAAGATTCAAAACAATAGCTATAAGTCTATCACTCTATGCCTATGGCATAGTGGAGCCAGCATCCTTCCTACGAAGGCGTCTAAAGGTCCTGGATGATGTTGCAGTTGCAGCCATAGTCTCTGCCTGTGTCTGAGTCCCCATACCACTCTCACCACCAGTAGCTATGTCTCCTCGTGCTCTAGCCTCCTCCTCAGCCATGGCTACAACCTCAGCCTCTCTCTCTGCCTGGTCCACCCAATCAAGGTCCTCGTCACTAAAGACTGCGTCTGTAGCCTCAGTGATCCACTCAGACTGTGGATCAACCTCCTCTAAACAGATCGGGGTGTTGTCGTGGTCAAAAGCCTTCCTGTATCTGAGCCGAAGGTTGTAATGAACATATACCAGGTCATTCATCCTCTCCACTGTCAATCTATTGCGCTTCTTGGAGTGTATGTGCTCAAACATACTCCAATTGCGCTCACAACCGGATGAACTGCATGGCTGGCTCAATATTCGTATGGCAACATTTTGCAGGTTCGGTGTATCAGAACCAAACATCTCCCACCATCCATCTGAGATGAGAAAAAGAAACAAAATCAATCTCATTTCAAGTTTCAAGTTCAAGTTCAACATTTAATAATAAATTATAATATAAAAAGATGAAAATTATTGCCTTAAATATATTTTTACCTGGCATTAATGTTGTCCTACTATCTTTGCACATTTGACGTGCAAAGAAGTCTCCTCGTGCCTTAGTGAAGGCATCTATCTCCTGCACTATCTGTGTAGTAACAGCGGGCAACATTCTCTCTATCGTCGAGTAGAGCCCACTAAGAATTTCTCTATCTGCACGGAGATCACGGCGGAAGTGGAAGGCCGGATTTAGGAAACATGCGGCTGCATGGATGGGCCTATGGAGTTGGTTTTGCCATCTCCTATCAATGATCTCCCAAATGGGACGATACTTATCATCAACTCCACCATAGACTGATCTAATGGCCTCTTTGGCCCTATCCATGCCCTCATATATGTAGCCCATTGCGGGCTTCTCCCCATCTGCAACTCGTAGGAGAACTAGCAAGGGCTCAATAAACTGCAAAGTGCAAACATGTTTCACAAATAAGTAAGTGTGACTGTCAATGAAAATGAACAAATAAAAGTAAGATATGATTAAAAATTAAAACATAATAAAGAATTAAATGTTACCTTCACAATCTCATCTGCTGGTGTCCAAAACCCTGCCTCATCAAATATGCAATCAGCCACAGCAATCCCTGCAGTGCTTGTAGAAAAGGATGAGGAAGACCACTCCTCACTAGCAAACATGCGCCTCAAAGGTGCCCTTGACCGAATCAAGGATTGCAACATGATAAAATTTGATGCAAACCGAGTGATGCCAGGACGAGACAACTCCCTCAACCCCGTGTATTGCCTCATAAGGTTAAGCACCCATGCATGATTGTAAACAAATTTGCAAATGTTTCTTGCTGATTCCATACATGTTTTTATCCATGGGAGCTTGCCAAGATCCTCCATCATGAGGTCAATGCAATGGGCGGCACATGGAGTCCAAAATATAGTTGGGTGCCTCTCCATCAATAATCTACCAGCAGCAACATAATTTGCTGCATTATCTGTCACCACTTGAACTACATTTTCTTCCCCCACATCGGCTATCACCTCCTCTATAGCCTCACATAAGTATGTGGCATTTTTGAATTGGGCGGAAGCATCAATGGACTTTATGAAGACAGTGTCACCTGAAAAAATAAGCAAAACCAAATTACCAATTATTCAATAAATTAAAAACATAAATCAGCCTTATTAAATTATTAATCACTAAATCAAATTCAAATATCAATGTATTAAGGTAAGTACAATTACCTCCAGAGGAAACTAGAAAGTTCAACAGCGTCCTATTTCTCCTATCGGTCCAACCATCAGTCATGATGGTGCAACCAATCCTCCTCCATTGCACACGCTGCTCCTCTAATTGTGCTTTCACATCCGCCACCTTTTGAGTCAAAAGTGGGCCCTTTAATTCATCTTCGCTGGGGGCTTTGAACCCCGCCCCACATATGGTTATTGCATCAACCATGTTTTGCCAAAAAGGAGACCTAAAACATGTCATAAAATGAAAAGATTTAAGTTTTTAACTTTAAATTTGAATTCGATAGTGAGATATACAATAAAATTTAAATATAAATTTTAAAACAATTAAACGAAAAAAGAATTACCTGGCTACATGGAAGGGAATGGTGCAGTAGTACCAAAAGTCTGCAATTGTTTTTTTTGCTGCATCGTGGGCATCCTTGTTCCAACCCATGCTCTCAAGCGACGGTTGGGAACCAGGAGTAGTGCGTGGTACAAAATATGAGTCCACCCTAGATTTACGAACTCTAGGGCCAATACTAATACTGCCACTACCACTAGCAGTAGCAGCGCCACCAGCACTAGGAGTACGCATAGGAATAGATGGTGCAGAAGCAGAAGCACTAGCACAAGCACTAGCACTAGGACGATATGGAGGCATGGAAGAAGCATCTCCAACAGCACCAAGTCCCTGTCCAACTCCAACACCTGCCAACTCCTCCCTCTGTCTCTTTCTAATTTCTTTTTGCCTTTCAAAATTTTCTAATTGCACCTGCACTTCACGAACAGCCTCAATAGGTGCTAGGGTGCAGCCCACTGCATCATGGATGGGTATGCGTGCAAGGTGGTATTTCAATCTATTTATGCCTCCATGATATATTGTTTTGCAGTATTTACATTTTGCTTCTCCTCTTTTCATTCCGGGAAAGATTTCAGCATGTTTCCAAGCAGGGTCTTTTCTGACTGGGGTTTGAGACATTGTGAAAATAATAATATGGTTTGATTTGCAAATGAATGTGGCTGCAATAACAAGTAGGGTTTGTAAAATTATTTAAGTTGCAAGTAGGGTTTGTAAATAAAAATGCAAACTATAAAAATTTAAAAACAATGATTTTACAAATTACAATGAATTATTTGTTAAAAAAACACAAAAAAAACTGTTAAAATCAAACTTACCTCTTAGATTTGGCTTGGAATGCAATGCAAACTTCTCCCAATCACTAGCAATGAACTTTCAATGCACCTCCTTAGCAGTATGAAGCTTCCCAAATGATATATCACCTTGCTTTTGTTTTAAACAATTTGCTGGTTGCCCTCTCTTCTCCTCCTATTTTTCTTCACAACTCTCTCTTCTCCTCCTATTTTGCCAAAAGAGTGAAATGAGGTTGCTTTTAGGGTTGGAGAGAACATATAGAACAAAAAAAAAACTAACTTTAACTTTTAGTTTTATGTTTTTTTAGTGTTTTAACTTCTTGCTGCCGCGGCCGGGTCACAGGCTCGGGACTCTCCGAGTCTGGGCGAGTTTGGCGAGTTTGGCGAGTTTGGCGAGTCCGGCTCTGGACTCGGCGTGTCCGAGTCCGGGCTCCCCAGACTCGGCCAGGCTGGCTCGGCCCGGGACTCGCCGAGTCATGGCGAGTCTGGGCGAGTCTCGTTACAATGGTATAGACTATCAGACACAAAAGAAGAAAATCATTAATAACAGGTACCATATTATTGTACCCCAAATTAAAATTTTTGCTACACTTAGGATTTTTGCTACACTTAGGCATTTTGCAGAAATGGTTGATAGTCTCGTCAAAATTGTCAAAAAAGGTCAAAATTGGGGTTTGCTGTCTTGCATGAGGGTCAAAAACTCGAAATTTTCAAAATCTGACGATTTGGGCCTGCTTAGAGCGACCAAGTCTACAAAACCCAGATCTCAGCTTTTTGACCCTAAATTTTAGGAAAATTTCTATTTTTAGAAACTTTCTAAAAATAGAAAGTTTGGCTTTTAGGGCTCAAACTGATTTTGATTGGTTGAAACTACTTCCCCATTAGGTTGGTGTAGTCAGAATCACAAAAAGATCAGTTTTTCCCTAGTGGGTCTATTTTGCTTTTTCAGATGTTTAGGAGTTTCGAGGCCATTAATGGAGGTTAGTCAACTGCCAAGTGTCAGATTCAGAGTCTCAAACACCCCTCCGACCAAGAAACTGTAGAAGTTGATTGAGGAACGAAGAATGAAGAATGGAGGTTGGAGAGTTGTGAAAATTACAAAATTTTGACTTACACTGGAGAGTCTAGCCGCCCCAGCTCAGTCTAGGCACCCAAACACTCATGCCTTATTTCATTTCCAGCAAGCGAAGCAATGGCGAGCATGTGAAACGAGGAGAAAGTTGAAAATTGCAAAATAAAAACTAAGTCTGCCAGCCATGGGTGCCCCAGAAGGAGATAGGCGCCCAGCTTTTCAAGAGATCAAATGATGGAATTAAGGTTTGATGCTCTCAGACAATGTCGCTCAGAATCTTCTCAGCTTCGTAGTGAGTACATCAACGCAATCATCCGATCAATCAGTCATCCAGAATTCGAGGTCAAACGGAGAGGTTTCAACCAAGAAGCAGAATGCAAATCATAAAATCATTAGAAAATATTCTAAGTCTAGAGAACTTGGGCGCCCTAAGTGAAGATAGTCGCCTAGGGTTTTGGAGGCCCAAATCAAGTAGTTAGAGTTTGCAAATATGCTCAATCTCTTCAGAATTCTACTAACTTTGCAGTGAATATCCTCGCTTGATCATTGGATTCATCAGTCGCTAGCAAACTCAGGATGAACAAAAGACATAACATGAGGTCTCAAGCTTCAAAGTTGAAAACTGAAGAAAAATGGCTAAGTATGGAGATCTTGGGCGCCCTAGAAGGAGATAGGCACCCAAGCTTTTGGGGCATCAAATGGACAAATTTGCAGTTGCAGTCTCCGACATGTCTTCTCCAGTCTTGATCGGGATTTCCAATGCAATGTTAGCAGATCCATCAGAGTTGACAAGCGTCAAATATCACCGACTGATCGAAGGGATAAAACCATGAAAAATGTCGGAAGTCAAAAGCAAGGTGAAAATTACATAAAATAAACTAACTCTGAAGGAGTTGGGTGCCCCAGCTAGCCAGGGGTGCCCAAGCTTTTGAGGCCTCAATTCAACTTTTCAGGAGATGCAACATCCAGAAGACCCCCCTCAGAATCAGCTAGGATATCTAGTGAATCTGACAGCCAGTTGATCCGATCAGTCTAACTCCCGAAATCACAAATTCTTAAGAAGGTCAGAAAACATGAAGAGAATGAAGAATGTCAAAAATGGCTAACACTGGAAAAGTTGGGCGCCCTAGGAGGAGATGGGCGTCCATGATTTTGAAGGTCAAATTGAAGTTTTTAGCCAAAGTTGCCTCTAGAGCAATCTCGCCGGATTCGATCAAGCTCCGTGATGGATCATTCAACTCGTTCGTAGGATCAATCAGGAGGCTAGAAATCAAAGCCAAATTGGAGATGAGAAAACACAAAAAGTTGAAATTTTAAGAAAAATGACTTACATTGGTGATCATGGGAACCCCAGGTAGCCAAGGGCGCCCAACTTTTTGAGGGGTCCAATAATGTTTTTATCCAAAGTTGCCTCCAAGATAATCTTCTTAGAATCAGTCAGGCTTCGTGATGGATCACTCTGTCAGTTCACAACATCAACCGAGCTCCCGAGAATCAAGGATCAAATTGAGGTTAAAAGTTAAGCTAAAGTTGAAAATGATGAAAATTTGGCTAAGTCTGCCAAGCAAAAGCGCCCTAGTCCAAGAGGGGCACTCAAGAATCCATGCCTAGTCAAATTTTCAAGTTTCATCCTCCAACATTCCATACAGTGTCTACATTCGATGAACCTAGTTAGGATAAACTCCGAAGGATTTAAAGCAAAAAGAAAGCAGATTTTCTCAAACCTCAACTTATTTAAGAGAGTCTTTGCTTTCCATTATTCACTTTTCGTAGGTTGGTGTCCAGAGCAAAAAGATTTTCTCTTTTCTCTCAACGAAGATTTGAAGACCCAAACAACATGCTTTTTCGGTATTCTTCGTGGTTTTGAGATCAGTGAGCAAAGAGGAACGCTTTTTTGTGCTCCAAACTTCTAGGGCGTTGCTTTTTCAAAACGACCACTCAGCTTTTTCCGGTTCTGATCACATGGGTCTCTCCGCTTTTTCATCCTATTGAACATTGAGAAACTTTTCTCTCTTCTAGAAACTGCTTTTTGGCCGCTTTTTTAGGGTGGATTTAGTTTTTTCAGTTTCTAATAATTTGGGTTTCTCCGGAAGGTGAATTTCTACAAAACCCAGGTCCTAACTTTTTTTGGAGAAATTGCTTTTTCAAGGCAGATCAACATTCTATTTTCAGCAGCATTCTCCACTCAAAATCAAGAAACAAATCAGTTTTTTGGCGAATGTGATCGAGATCTAAAGCGACAACCATCTAGAAGCCTTCTTCCAGCTTTCTTTCTATTCTTGTCTCAATTCTTATCCACTCTTTGAAGAAGAGAAAGAAAACAAGTTGTAATAGTTGGCATTCCTTGTTTTTATGCTTTCATAGGTGGTTAGTTGTTTATCTTGTTTAGTTTTAGAAATAAAGCTTGCATGTTGGCAAGTCTTGGTTGTAAAAGCAAGGAGATTTTACGGTTCCCTACTCTGCTTGTGTATAAATAAGGGCAGCCTTGCCCATTATTTTGTTAACCGTGTTTGTGATAACAAATTGCTGAGCCTATTTTGCCTCCAAGTAGTTGTTGTTTAGTTGCTGTTCACTTTGTGTAAGAACAAGTTTGCAAGTCTCTTTTAGCTGCAAGTTCTTGTTCAGTGCATGTGTCTTGTGTAATCTTTGTTCTTGAGATTTGAGAAATAAAGTCTTGTGGCTACTTTGCCTTGATATAATGTCTCAAATTTCTGTTTATTGTGTTATGCTTATATGATCTTAATTTCAGCTTGCATTGAAAGTAAGTAGATGTGTGTTGAAAAAGAGTTTATTTAAGTATTTTGTCAGAGAATCCTTCCTTGTTTCTAACTCTCTTGCTCTGCATTTACGTGAGAAGTTAGAAACGTCATTAGAGTACGCTAGTCGTAGTTGAAATTCTAAAACTGAAAAATCTCAGCTACGACGCTTGAGTTTTATAACCTTGTGCTCTTAGCTGAACAAAAAGATAGGGAAATTAGTTTTAGTTTACTTTCTTGAACAACATCAACAAAGAGGGAGCTTCCCCTCCTAATTCGAAGAGCAGTTTATCTGTGCATAGCTGTCTGTTTCTAATTTGCATTCCAGAGGTGTGAATTGAAACGCCAACACATATACCCAGGATCGATGAGTTATTGGATGAGTTACATGGGGCAATGTATTTTTCGAAGATTGATCTTCATTTTGGGTACCATCAAATCAGGGTCCATGAACATGATATTCCCAAGACAACTTTCAGGTGTCATTATGAGCACTATGAGTTCTTAGTCATGCCCTTCAGGTTGACTAATGCACCTGCTACCTTTCAGTCCTGTATGAACCATATTTTCAACAAGCAGTTGCATAAGTAGCCTTTGGTGTTCTTTGATGATTTTCTCATTTACAGTAAAACCTAGGGTGATCACCTGAAATAGTTGGATGAGGTTTTGGGCATCATGGGGGAGCAGTCCTTGTATGCAAAGGCTTCGAAGTGTGAGTTTGGATTTAAGGAGATTTTATACTTGGGTCATGTGATCAGTGCACAGGGTGTACAAGTTCATTAGGAGAAGATCCAGACAATTCTTGACTGGCCACCACCTAAGTCCCTTACCGAGTTGCGTGGTTTCTTTGGACTATGCAGTTACTACAAGTGTTTTTTCAAGGGTTTCTTGCAGCTAGGGGCATCGTTGACAGATCTCACTCAGAAAGGGGCTTTCAAATGGTCAGAGGCACAAAGAGCTTTTGATAAGCTCAAGGAGGTGATGAGCAATTGTCCTGTATTGACACTTCCAAATTACACAGCCATTTGTTTTGGAGTGTAATGCAGCGGGTGAGGGCATAGGAGCAGTGTTGATGCAGAACAGGCATTCGATTGCATTTGAGAGCCATAAGTTGAGGGGGCCTGAGAGACTATATTTTGTTTATGATAAGGAGATGCTCGCCATAATGCATGTATTGGCGAATTTCAGGTAGTACCTTGTAGGTGGGAGGTTCGTGGTGAGGACCGACCACAACAGTCTCAAATATTTCCTAGAGCAGAAAGATTTGAATGAGAGACAACATAATTGGATCAGCATAATACAGGCCTACGACTTTGACATTGAGTACTCAAAAAGGCAAGAAGAACATTGTAGCAGATGCCCTCTCCAGGAAACTAGCAGCTTGCTCACTCACAAAGATTTCAATAGATTGGAAATCTCATCTATTGGTGGAGTACTCCAAGAACAAATTTGCTTGTGAGTTGATCATCGGACAGGTACAAGATGATCATTATAGGGTAATGGATGATATCATCTTCTATAAGGACAAAATCTATTTAGTGCCAGAATCTAAACTCAAGCAGAAGATAATGAGAGCTACTCACGACACTCCCTTAGCAGGTCATCAGGGTAACTTTAAGACATACCGATAGGTTCTCTTGGAAGGGCCTCAAGGATGATGTATTGCGGTATGCGAGGGAGTGTACAACTTGTCAGTAGAACAAGTCGGAGCATTCTCATCCGACGGGCTTGCTGTAGCCATTACCCATCCCAAAGCAGAAGTGGGAGAGCATTTCGATGGACTTCATCACTGGTTTACCCAAGGTTCATGGTAGAGACTGCATTTATGTTAGTAGATCAGCTGACTAAATGTGCTTACATATTTGCTATTTCTTCTTAGTACAAGGCACCTTTGGTGGCAGAGTTTTTTTTCAGACCACGGGTTGTCGAGGTACATAGTCAGTGACAGGGACAGTAGGTTCTTGAGTGCTTTTTGGTAGGAGTTGATCGGATTAGCAGGTACAGAGTTGACTTCGAGCACGAGTTAAAACCCTCGCATAGATGGCCAAACTAAGATTGTGAATAAGTGGGTTGAGGGGTATCTGAGTAATTATGTTTCTGGATAGTAGAAGGCATGGATTAAGTGGTTACACTTGGGAGAGCATTGCTATAACACCACTTACCACATGTCGATTGGTATGACACCCTTCCGTGCATTGTATGGATATGATGCACCATCATTTTTGGATTTGGCTTTTGGAGCTAGCAGGGCTCCTAAAGCCAAGGATTGGATATAGGAGAGCCAACACATTCTTAAGGCTCTTAAGGAGAATTTACAGGCGGCACATAATCAATAGAAGACCTACATAGACAAGCACAGGGTTGAGTGCAGTTTTGAGGTGGGAGATCTAGTTTTCATACAATTGCAGCCCTACAGGTAGTCTTCGTTGAAGAAAAGTGGTGCAAAAAAACTGAAGCCACGGTTTTATGGCCCTTACAGGATCACCAAACGAGTGGGGGAAGTAGCCTATGAGTTGGAATTGCTAGAGAACAGCAAGATTCACAATGTGTTTCACTTTTCGTGCCTCAACAAGGCATTGGGGCAGCAGGTTACTTCATCAAAAGAGTTGCCTCCATTGGATGAGGAGGGACATTTGGTCCTGATTCCTGAGGAGATTGTTGATACTCAGGAGAGGAGATTGAGGAACAGGGTGGTTAAGGAGTATTTGATCAGGTGGAGAAATTTGCTAGCAAAGGATGCAACTTGGGAGGGAGAACAGATACTTTAGCATCCTAACTTGCAATTGTTTGAGGGAAAACAATCTCGGGAAGGGAGGACTCTAATGCCCCCTTCTCTATAATCACCTAGGATGCTAATTTAGCCTATTTAATTCCCGTAGGCTACATGTGGGATAAGGGAATTAATTAATTTAATTATTTAATATAACTTGGCAGGAAAAGTGAAAATTAAAAAGGTATTGTTAAGTGATTAATTATATATGTTTTAAGTGACTTTAAGTGAAATATTAAAAGGTAACTTAAGTCACTTTATTATATTTGATCAGGAAATTAAAGTGAGAAATATAAAAGGAGATTTGGAGGCTCATTTTCATTCATGCTTGGTTTATTTCTCATTTTCATCTTAGAGAGCTCTTGAAGCTTCTTGGTCTTGGGGACAGGGAAACCCTAGGGCATCCGGTTTCGGTGGTGAAACGAATCCACCCTAGCTTGTTTGTGGAGATCACATAGGGCTTCTACTTGAGTGTTAAAACAATTTTGAGAGTCTCTTTTAGAGGCAAAATTGGTGTAGAACGAATATGTATTCAATTGGTCTGTGCAAGGGTTTGTAGCTTGAATGAATACCTTCTTGTGTGGCAATCTTGGCGATATCCATTTTGAGCTTGGTTTGAATATTAATGTTGTTGAGGAATGGTAGGTGTTGGGAAATATGTTAAGTTGGAAGGATTCGATAGGGTATTTCTGTGCTTCTAAACTCGCATCAGCATTCTTGAGAAGAGGCCGTGGTTGTTTGGAGGTCATATTTTTTCAGCGAACTTGGACGCTAAAGTTATTGTCTCTTTCTCAGCAAGGACATGACCTTCGATGAAGGGCGTGGTATATTTTGAAGAGGACGACACTATTTTAGACCTTTGCACATCTTCTTGTGGCCATATAATGGTCTGAAACAAGGCATCGACTTTCAACAGCAAGGACGTGAGTCTCAGGACAATGAGTCGCTTTAGTTGGTGTAGTCGTGGGCTCTCAATCTCAGTAGGAACACGTATTATGAGGATCGAATGGGTTATTAGGAGTGAGCTAGGCATATAAGGGACCATTCCAAGTGATTTGCATTATATGTGGAACCTTCTTGCAGTAGTTTGAGCTCATTATCATCACTAGCTAAGTGTGCTTCCAGGTCTGGTTGTAATTCTTTCATAGATATATGTGTGGTCATGTTCAATCATTGTATTAATTGTGAAAGGTCTGAGTTGTAATCTGCTGTAGCTTGCTGAGCATCCTGTGCTTGTAAATTAGTCAATTAATCACTCAGATTCTGCTGTTAAATGCTTGTGATATTATTCTATTAATGCAACATACTCAGAGTTGTCATATTGGGCCTTGCAGTAGTGTGAATGTTTGTAATAACCTATCTATTATAGCACTGTTCGGAGTCTGGTAGAGTTGCCTCTAGTGATGTTCAATGGAATTTAATGCTATTGCAAATCTATAGAAACCTTTGTTTATTAAATATCATGTTCAGTGAGATGCAAGTGGAAATAAGAGTCTAGATGATTTCCGTATCTGCTTGTCCATTATCTTTGAATCTTATTATCTCAATTGCAAAACAAAGATTTGTGTTTGATAAAACGAAACGTCTATCAAATTAAAACAATTTGAAAACTTTATTTATTTTGGGAAGGCATTTTATAGAAATAATAATGAAACTGCTTTTGAGTGCCCTTTTTATATCTTCTCCCAAATGGCATGATTTCCAAGAGGCCTTTAATCATTTAAAATGATATAATTTATTTGCTTTTGTTGACTTTATAATATACCTCTTAAAGTGGGCGCCCAATAAGACTTAAATGCACTTTTAATAATTTGACTTTATAATCATTAAAAATCCCTTTCATAATAAAGTCAATAAAAAACATTTAATGATGTGCACTTTATAATAATTAATTATTATTAAAGTATTACTTTAATATTAATTAAAACTTGATAGCTCCAATAATAAACCTCATAAATCAATTCTGTCTGCGCCAGGAGGTAGCCCACTGAACTCACTGCTCCCCTGGGGGCCTTACTATAAATAGTAAGGTTGGCCTCTATCATCCAACTAACTTACTATAAAAAGTAAGTGTATACAAATGAAGCCAGAAACCCCTGAATAACATCGACTTTGAATAAGCCAAGGATTTGGAGATGCCAAACCCTGCAAACTACCAACTGAGATATTAGATATCTCCAAAACAAGGCCCTCTAATCACCATTATTAGCCTACGAAAACCCGATGATAGGCTAAACCTCCAACTTTGATGCTCGCCCGAGAAGGGGACATTACACGTTTCCTGGCAATCGGTGAATGACAAAGACTGAAAGGTAGTTAATCAGGCAAGCCTGATCATAACTGAGATGAATTATACCCTTTGTCAACCCCCGACATTGCATCTGACTGATTTTCTAAGGACCAAAACTGGGCTGACGGAGGAGTTTGATGAGTTTTCGAGCAGGGCGAAAAATAAACTTAGGCATTAAATGCTAGATCCCTCTCCTTGACAGGGGCGTCTAGGCTTCCATGCCTTAGTCAAATTTTGATGATTTCTACTTCTTTGATTTTCTTCATTTTTCCACAAACTGCCACTGTACGATCTGCATTTTCTGCTGTCTGATAGATTCTCGGCACTGGATGATGAATCAACTGAGGAGTTTGAACTTAACTGAGACGATGTCTTGCTTTTCCCAGCCCTAGAAATTGATTTTGACTATTTCTCTGTGTAACAGAATTGGGCTAATGGGGAAAATTGCACGTTTTCCGAAAAGAGAGCAAAATTGACTAAGGCATGAAACCCTAGGCGCCCTTCCTAGACAGGGGTGCCTAGCTTTGCCATAGTTATAATTTATTTCACCATTTTTGGATTTGCCTCCGTTTCGTGTGAACTCCACCTTTTCTCGATCATTGACAATTTTAATGTTTGCACAACATTTGAGACTTTGAATTTGGTAGCAGGTAATCCTCCATTGATGACCTTGGAGCTCGTGCTTTGCCTTTTGAAAAAGCATAATTGACCCACCTGAGAAATCTTGAGCCTTTGACGATTCTAACCGGACCAGCCTAATTGGGAAGTATTTTTGACCAATCAAAATCAGTTAGAGCGCTCCAAACAAAGATTCTATTTTTAGAAAGTTTTGCCAGCATCCATTTGACAACAAACCCAGAAAACCCTAAATCAAGTCTATTTTTAGAAACTTTCTAAAAATAGAAACTTTCAATTTCTAGAAATTTTGACTTTTGACGAAAGTTTTTACAAGACTTTGACCACTCTTTACAAAATGCCTTAATGAAGCAAATTTTTTGATTGGGTACAACATAACCTATATTATTGTTATTTGTATTAATGGTTTGCATCATTTGAGTCATTAATTGAACCAACTGCTGCTATCCTCTAGCCAGATCATTTAAAATCTGCATAGTACTTGGATTTTTGTAGATCATTCCTATCACCTATATTGTCTTTCTCTTCAAAATCTGAATTAAGAAATTGTTGTCTTCTCCTATAAATGATGTAATCTCTATCCTCGGGATTCATAAATTAATTTCAGACATTCCACAAGTTAAAAACCCTCCTGGCTAGCATAATCTTTGCTTTGATACCACTGTAATAACCCGGACCAATTTTCAAACCAATTTTTTTTTTCAACTTTCACCTTGTATTATTTCTAGACATTTAGTCAAACAATTGGTGTGCATAAGAATATGAGGGGTTTCTGATTGTGATCATTTATCTGATTTGCCTAATTCTTTCATAACACATTTTCCTTCATAAAACTTTACTTGAAATTCATAAATTGAACGGGGCATTGTGGTTTGTGACAAACAATTTGTAAACATTTAATATTACTGAATATTTAAAAATGTAAACCCTATAGCCTGCTGTGCAAATTCAAATAATCAAAATAATGCATATACAATGCTCTGACCTCAATGAATAGCTGAAATGGAGTATTCAGAATCCCTCATAGCTGAGATCGCCCAAGTGGTAGACTGAAATCTGCTCTTAAGACAATGTTTCATGTCAGCGATCCCAAGGTAGATGGCGTCTAATGTCTGTGTAGACCAACAGTCCTAATGCCTTGCTTATACACTGCTGCCAGTTCCTTAGACCCTCATGACAGTCTTACAGACTCCCCATGAACTCCCTTTAGTTGATGTATGCTTGGTGGCAGCTAGTATGGTATTCACCAAAGTGCATAAAATACTCCTCTAGCTCCAACAAGACTGTCACGCCTGGCAGATTATGGCTGTGTCAACCAGTAAGAAGGGTTTCATAGCCATCAATATGCAGATAAAAACCTTTGGTAGAAAGATTAAGGCCCACATCCAGCTTATTTCTCACAATAGCGGCCAAAAATAAGACTATCAATGACCCAAAATCGCCAATTTCATATCCCCCAGCTTAGATATTATTTTGTTATTAGCAATGTTGCCCAAACTTCCTCTTCAATATGATATCAAAGTAATAATTGGTCTCCACCTGCAAATGGGAGTGATTAAGAAATAATAAATTTACGTATGCCTACAAACTTCCAGAAATTTGGATGAACATCAATTGGTCATATTCCTATGTGAAACCTGAGCGATTCCACCTGCAATCAACTAGGGTAGATATCTCACCTCGAAACTGATTTCCCATAGGGTTTTAGGGTTTCACTCCACAAGAAGCTCCAAATCCACAATAAAGAAATAAAACAAGCATGAGCAAAGGAGCTCTCAATTTCTCTTTTATATTTTCCCATGGAACTTTCGTGAAGGGACATTTTAATTTCCTGCTTAAATATTTCATTAAAGCACCTTTATAAAATGACTTTTAATATTTTCTCTTTTAATTCATTTAAGTCACTTTATAAAATTAATTAAAGTCATCCGTAAAATTTGTTTTATTGGACAACTTCATTTAATTAATTAATTTATTCCATGATATTGCCCGAAATTAGCCTACGGGAATGAAATAGGCTAAATGGATCCTTTTGACTACTACGCGGAAGGGGAAATGTAGTGTCCCACCCCATGTGGACACTTACAAACTCTAATTTCTGCCTGTATACTTTTCTTTTCTTGGGTTTTCAAAGTTTTTGCTTGTTTTGATTTTCAATGAGATATTGCCAGGTAAGGTGCTAATAACAAATACTAGTGCAATTGCAAAAGAAGAATGACTGAAATGAAATGTTTGATAATATTTTTTTGATTTGATATAACTTGAGAATTACAATATATAATTATAATCAGATTTCTACTTCTTTTGCAAACACAATTTAATCATACCCGGTATGCATAGCAGTTACATATAAATCTGAAACTCATCAACAGCAATTAAGAAAATATATATATCTGCAATTCTGGAACTCACTGCTGAATCGTTGACAAAAACACCACACCATAGCATAATATTGTAGCAGCACTGTAGTGTTTTACTGTAGCGCGGGTACTGTAGCGTCACTGTAGCAGCAAGATAAAACTTCTGATCTGCTCTATATAACCTCTGAAATGCACAAATAGAACCCCACGTGCCAAAAGATGAAGGCACAAACAACAATAAATTGTTCTCCAATGATAAACTTCAAAACCCTTGTAAATTCTTTTGATGAAATCTCCTCTATTATGCACTATTGCAGCCTCTGACATGAAGCTACTGAAGATCGCTCAACAAATACTGAGAGGGGCAGGGGGCGGTGAATCAGTATTTGAAACTTTTAAAACTAAAAACCAAATAAACCGTAAAATCAAAAATCAAACCATTATTAGCAACATAAAACCACATGAACAAGTTGAACACCAGGATTACGTGGAAAACCCTTTCATGTAAAAAACCACGGCAAAATTTTGCTTTTTATTTATCTTCAAAGGGCACCAACCTTGTTACATATAGTGAGCACCAACCCACCGAGAGCACCAACTCTCCTTCGAAGCACCTACTCCGAACTGCTGAAGCTCCAACTCCAGCGTGAGCACCAACTCACAAAGCAATTGAAGCACCAACTCCAGTGACTGAAGCACCAACTTCAGATTTCACAAAACAAATAAGGCTGCAACACAGATTTCAACAATGCCTACACACGTATTATGAGGCTCACCTTTACAACATGCTGTTCAAATCAACTTCCGAATCATAAACTCTATCTTGTACACTTTAGATACCTTGCTTCACTCACAAACTTCCCAAATCTCCCAACATACACTGTTCAATAGAACGCTGACATCTTCTGAAAAATAATACAACACAGATTCACACTCCAGAAAAATGAGAATTCCCACCTTCACAACATCTCAACAAACACACAACAGCTAACAATCATATTTTTGAATCACTTTTTTTGTTTTCAGCTTAAACAATAGTCACACCTCTTCAAAAATATCTTCTACTCAAAAGAATAACTACACACCCATTTGACATAGTGATCCTGGGAGAAGTCAAAGATGCAGCCAAGTAAATAACCGATGCTGCTAGAGCCGCCCAAAATCTTTTGACTTGCAGAATCACTTGTAACCGCCCCATACTGGATTCTCTAAAATCGAACCGTAAAGCCTTGAATAAGAGCCGCTGCAGTAAATAAATTGCATCCACTTCAAACTTGCGTCAAAATTTTTGCCAGTTATGTCATTTCCAATTGCTGTGTCAAATATAGATAAGTCCCAAGATAAAATAACCGCCTCCCTCATAGAGTCGCTTAGAATGAAAGGAAGAAGCGGTTTTTTAAATGAAAGCAAAAGATATCGATGGATTTTGACATTTCTCCTTTTAACTGTTGAAGCAAATCATATTGCTTCAAAAAAATAGCCACCACTTCTGACAGGGCCAAATTTGTCTGTCCAAAAACAAGGTTCATTCATGTCTCTGCAAAAATTAATTCTACCGAAAAGCATTCTTTAGACACAATTGCTCAAATTGGAGTCACCATGTACTCCATAATATAAATTTAATTCCATATAAGAAAAACGATCCCCAACTTGGTCTAGTCCACAAACCCTTGACTTTTAAAAAAAATGGAATATTGAAGCTGTTTTTTTTTATATAAATAAGCCGCCTCAAATTTGTGCCTTAAGCTGTCACAGTAGATTCTGACTCAGCCAAGAAAATCTCCAGATAACGATAGGCTTTAATTTCTGAAACGAACAATATCTTCATTCTAAAAATATCAAAATGTGCCAACGCATGAGAATAAGCCGCCACACTTAAAAATTTCAGTAGCAATTGTCCAAAAAGGAAAACGATTCATTAATTTAGCCACCAGCAAAGAGAAAAATCCAGATTATTAACTCCAAACAACTCCCGATAGAATGAAATTCGTTTCATATAAAGCCATCTACAGAAACGTTGACTGCAAAGAGAAGACACGTAGGAAATAATGTAGGGCTGTCAATAAGACGTCTCAATAATAAACAAGCCACCAAAAGAAAACATGGCATCACATAAGCCATAACTCCCGACGCCCTTCTAGATGGACTTTAACTTCAAGCAGCTGTCAACATGAAATTTGTCTCATATGAAACCAAAGTGAAAGAAATAATAAGGCCTTCGATGGAAGATGAATGTGACCATAAAAAGATGACTTGGCACAATTTTTTTGGACTATTCAAGCAGTTGATAAAGTAAGGGTGATTTGGCATATATTTTTGGACTATTCAAGCAACTGATAAAGTAAGAGTGACTTGGCACATAAAAATGACAAGTAAGCTACCAGCCAGCTTAAGCACACACCCAAACAGCTGAAGTAGACACCCAGGTAGCTCAAGCAGGTAGACAAGTAGGTCAAGCTGCTCAAGCAGCTCAAGCAAGTCAATCTGAAACAACTTGACATCAATGACTAAAAACCTTCAACATCTACCAATGATGCAGCCTTCAAGTGATCTTTCACACCCTCAGGTAGCAAGAACAATGAAGAATCTTCGTTCTCCAAAGCCAAGAACTCTGAAAACCCTAGGTTTCCACCTTCAAGAGCCAAGCTCTCCAAAAAGCACAAAATCCAATATGTTAAAAATGATTCGATTCACCTTTTCATTTGCTTTTGGTGACTTATATATACTCTCCAAATTGGGTTGATCCCCTTTAAGGCCTTTATAATCATTTTAAATGATATTAAATGCTTTAATGTTGACTTTTTTAAAAAGCATTAATTATAACCCACATATAAGTACCTTTTTAAATAATTGGCTTTTTAAATGAAAAAGGGGCCCATTTGCTTAAAGTGAGAATATAACATTAAAATATGCACTTTAATATTAATTATTAATAAAGTATTACTTTATTAATAATTAAAATGACATAACTTCAAAAATAATCATCATTTCTCGATTCCGTTTGAACCAGGGAGTTAACCACTGCATCCGCTGCGCGTCCAACTGCCTAAATATAAATAGTAAGGTTGGCCTTCAATACTCAACCCACTTACTATAAATAGTAAGTACCTCCAAACGGAACCAGAAACCATTGAATAGCCTAGCCTTAGAAAATACCAACAATCAAGAGAGGTAAGCGCTGACAACTGCCACCTGAAGAGCTCAATTACGCCCAAACTGGACCCTCTAATCCACCATACTAACCTATGAGGGTCAAATGGTAGGCTAATCCTCCGAACTCTGATGCTCACGAAAATGGGGACATTCCAGGAAATTACAAAGTTTCCCATACAGTACCAATAATTGACACCTCTTGGGATTTAAATAGTCTCGCTTTGCAACACAAACACATACATCAAGATAATGCTTGTAAATGATCATCCCGTTGTCCATGAATACACCAATCATCTTAAAAAGTTCTAAAATCCTCCAGTGGAGATTTCCTCAGAAATAAGCAAAATTGATTGTTAAAATGTAGCTGGTCTTTAATAGTACAAATGGTATTCTATTATATAAAGCTCCAATCCAATAATTGTTTTTAGTTTATCTTTTTGGTGTATACTAATCTGGCTATAACCAGAAAATCCATCCAAAAATGAATACATTTATGGCCTGCTACTTCTGCTACTTCCTCTAAAATTTTATATGTAAATTGTATTGGGAGCTGCATTTCAACTTGATCAAACTTTTCATGGTTCAGAATGGCGTACTTGGTTCTACAGTGTTTCCCATCTTAATGTAAGTTGTGGTTGAACAGAGCAATGTTAGAGTACATCTATGTAGTCTGCTTCATTGGATAATGAATGCTGTTGGTACAAAGGGAATCAGTATTTGTCCCCATTTTTAATATGAACTGGTTCACTACCGCTGTAGTAATAAAATGTTCCTGGCTTCTGCTAACTGTTACTCTTTTCAGAATGGGACAATGGAAGTGTGGCCAATGTAAAAATATAAACAAAATTTATTAGCTTTTTGATATGTTATCGATTGGTTTGGTTTCATCTTTTCATGTGAATTATATTGCTTTTGCTTACAATATTGCTGTCATATTTTCAACTATACAAAATTTATTAGCTTTTTGATATGTTATCAATTGGTTTGGTTTCATCTTTTCATGTGAATTATATTGCTTTTGCTTATAATATTGCTGTTATATTCTCAACAGTGGTATATCATCTTTTCTATTGTTCTTGCATTGTCACATAAATGCAAAATACAAAGGGTATGATGAAGGATTTCTTGATGTATTTCAAAATCCTTGAGGACCGCCTATATTTCAAAAATAAACTGATTTTTCCTGAAGTACTAGTTCCTATGTCTGATCTATTGTTTTCCTTTTTTGAGCAGGTGATCCAAAGTCATGCTCGTGAAATTCATCAATGTGCTGCTAGTTCAAGCTTTATACCAATGAAGCTTCTGCTCCTCATTTTGAGTGTAGTAAAAGAATGTCAATCTCAAGAGCAGTTTTCTGAAAGTACTCAAGGTAGGAGATTGAAAAATAAGAGCAACAAATTATCGAATTTGTTGGGAAAAGAGAACCTAACACGATATGATATGCTTACCAAAACTGTTTCCAACACTGTCCTTTCAATATTGGTGAGTTGGCATTCATTTACTAGTTGTAGGCCTATTGTCCTTATTTTTTTCTTTATAGTGATATACCAAAGCATAGAAGTTTGACAATTATGCTTAAAATGCAATTCTGCAGGATGAGCTTCTTTCATATGCAAGGTCATCATTTACAATATTTTGGCATGATTATTCTTGGGATGGACCATTACCTGATTCGGTAACTGGAAAACTTGGAGGCCCGTGTCAAAGGCGATTGCCATCTTTAGCAGCTTCGTCAGTCTTGCAAGCAGTACATTCTTCCTCCTTAATTGGACTGAAGTCCAAAATATTTATACTCAATTATTATATAGGGGAGTTTGCATTTTTAAATAGCCTCAGCTCTTATGTTAAAAGAGAATTTATTGCATATATTGTACATAAAGTTTCTTAGACCTGCAAAATTATTATTAAAAGGAACCTATAAACCAATATTTGATCAAGAAAACATGAAAGCTAGAGTGCATGTATTTCAGACTTGCTAAACAGGGAGACACTGACTATTGAGTTCTGCCATTAAGAATGAATGAAAAAAATAGGTAAACCAGTATACAACAATGAAAGTTATAACTGGTAGTTGTATCTGCAGATAATTCACTTGGAAGAGTCTCACTGTAAATGAATGTTGGTTGTGGTGGACAAATAAACCCAATGATCATCCACTAAGGGCTGCATTATCTTCAACACCGGTAGACAAAATGCTCCATATACCTTATTTTCATTTTAGAGACTTTGAGCCTTGTTTGGTTGGAATGGTCTCAAATTATGATAGGGAGAAGAAACAATCCTTGGTGCAGTATATGGACCACAGAGTAACTATCATATACACCCCTATTGATTTTTCCAAAGTGTTTGAGGTACCATGTATGAGTCTTTTGTTAAAAACCCCACCAATAATATCACCGAAGCATAGAAAGAACTTTCTGTTCAAACACTTTTTGAGGGATAACTTGTCCAGCAAAGAGCTTGCCCTTATGTGGAATAAGGGGAACCTGTGGGCTGAAAATAGATTACTTGGCTAATAAGGAGTGGAGATACACTTTGGACTTGATGAAGAGTAGTTTGATAGAAGCCACTCAGGCATTTAATATTGCAGTGAGGATGAAACTACATGGTTAGTCTTGGCAAAGGGGAAGTGTACAACTAGGAAGAATTCTTCTCCCTCTGAATCCATGAATTTCTCTCCATAAAACACAAATGAATCTATATGACACAACATGGCATTGGGCTATTCTTAGATGTAGTATACACACAAGATCCATCTTCCTTAGATAGTGAGTTGCAGCCGGATGTGACTTATAATTCCACCTATGTTTAGGTGGAAGTCTCTTGGCATTCAAATGGTTGATTTAAAGGCTGAAGAACCAACGAGTGGGCACTCTTCATGAAAAAGAAAACTAGCACCAGGTTATCATTTTAGAAAGAAACACCCACTAAAGATGGGGATATTGAAGTAGAGGAAGTTGAGGGAGGGGAAGTAATTGTCATCCCTTCTCAACATACTATGCCTATTGTTCTATTCAATGAGGAGTCTCACCATATTGATGAATGATTAAGTTGACTGGGGGCTCCTATATTTACATTGCACTAACCTCTTGTAAGTCCCTGACAAGATATAGAAGATGCCCCTCTTCAAGTTGAATATTTGGGAACTATAAGGATAGCATTAGTTAGCATGAGACAAGTTCAACACAACAACCACCATACCAAGACCAACAACATGGTCATGTGGACATTGTTTGCACATTTAGAGCCTTATACCATATCATCTGGCCAAGAAGATGATTTCCATCCAAGTTTCACTGCTAGATACTACAAATCCACTTTGTAGGATACACCAATATGTACTAAAACTTGGAGCCATTGGCATACTTGATGTTTTATGTAGTAGAGAGAGAATGGTGGCTAGATAGTTCCTATTCTCGCCTAGTGTCTCATGAGGCTTGAAGGAGTGAACAATTTGTAGGAGAGTTCCATAATGAGTTTATAAAAATCTTCATCTTTGATGAGCAGCTGAATACAAAAACTCCTCAAATGAAAAGTAATTGGATTCTAGAAAGGGTTCCCCTGTTTTTTGGCGGTTCAGATGGACAAGTTTTATCAGCCCTTTACGTCATTGAGTATAGGTTTCAGTATCTTTATCTCATGTTTCAAAAAGAAATGGTTGCCCGACATGTGATCATAGTTGAAACTGATGAAGCAGTTACTACTTCTAAAATCTACACGTGGATATTGAAGAACAACGACAAAGATTTCAAGCACAAGTTGCCCAACAAGCTCAATTGATAGACTTGGAGAAATCTAAGTTGGCATAGAAAGAACAAGAAGTATTCCAACTCAGAGTAGCCAATGAGGGGCAAATCACACTTTGAGTTTGTGTAGATGGGAAAAAATTCAAGGGAGCACAAAATCATTGCTACCCATCACTTGAAATGAAGAATTGAAGAAATCAACAGGTAAACAGCTGCTATTGCACATATTTTGACCCCATGGTACCAAATGTTTACTATTAAATGATAATACTATCTATTGCAAAGAAAACAAAAGGTAATAGAAAATACTTAGAAATTGTCGACTAATTTCAATGCTTTCTTTTCTTCATTTATAGCTAATTTATTGGGTATGCCCTTGGGGGGTCCCACTATTGTACCAAATGGGTGTGGGTACGAGTCTTGTGACAAGAGCGGCCTCAGTATGCCCAAGGTCTTGCTTAGGCACCCTGGGCGTACATAGGTTGCTCTTGGGCAAACCCAAGGGGACCTAGGGGCTGCCCAAACCAAAAATTAAATAAAAATAATTTTTAAAAAACATTTTTATAAACAAAAATGTTCCAAATGCCTAATTTTGCCATTAAGTGATAAAATTGTGAAAATGGCGTGCGCCATGAAGGTTTGTGTGGTTTCAAAGGCCTTAATTTGGGTTGGCGGTGGGCCTCTTGATCCCTTTGGGGGCATTGCCTCCAAACTCCAATGAGGGGTGCTGCCCCTTGACCCCGCTAGGGGCACTGCCCTTAGACCCCCATGAGAGGTGCTGCCCCTCAATCACATTGGGATCTCCACTCCCAATGCCCACTAGTTATTTGGATAGCTTGTTACATAAACTTGTTTACAATGAGGGGGTCTGGGAATGGAGACCAAAACTGACAACTTAGACAATTATCTTTATGATTATCATAATATCATTGATCAATGATAAAGTATCATACTATCAAAGATCAAATGTCATTATTATTATTATAAAATATAATATTATTTGATAAATCAAATGTATTTTCTTTTTTGTATATTAAATTTTCCTTTTTGCATATATATATATATATCCAAACATACTGTACCCAAGGGTTTTTTTTTGTCCTATTGGCGTTCTAGAACCTTGTACTTGTACCCAACCCTGTACCAAAACCCACAACTTAGATGTAGTATTGCTTGTGCGAAATATGGACTAAGGAGCCTACTAGAAGATTAGAACACCTTTCTCAACTACAAACATTGGAAGGTTGCCAAATAGAAGACAGCTGTCTACAACTACTAAAAGTTAACTCCTAACAAATACCCACAAGCCAAGAGCTAATATTACATAGTTGGGTACAACCATATTAACAAAACATAACAAATTAATAAATTATTTTACGCCAACTAGATCTTGGATCATCTCCTTATAGTAAGGTGAGAGAGCAACATTAAATGGTATTCCATTCACATAAAAGAACCATGTAGTTGCTGCATCAACTGCATCTTGACCATGCATATAAAACAAATTTCCAATGGAGTTTGATCTGCTAGTGTACAATTTCTTGCAAGAAGATCCCACATCTTGTGCCACTTGTGTTACATATCTAGAAGACGCATCTATCTCCAACTCTCCAATTCCTCTTCTTTGTAGATTCTTAGGTACACTTCTTGTTGAAGTGTGAGATCAAATGAGGCACTTTCCCCCTAGCTTTTTCTTGAGCTCTAGTAACTTCGTACCACTCTTTTTCATTTGGGCAAGGATCAAAACCTCTATGAGTGCTCCATATACCACCCTGCAATTCTAGAAACAATCCTAGGGAATGCCAAGTTGGACTTTAGACAAAGAATAATGATTAAAGTGCAAGTGGACTTGGGCTAGTTGAGAAGAGCAGACAAGTCTCCTACGCTTCTTGCTCTAGTAAACCAAGGGGGTTTCCCTGAGATAAAATAGGACATTTAATGAGAAAAGAAGGAATGAGCCTACAAAAACAAGCTGCATCCTACACATGATGACAACCCCATTATTTGTTACTAGTCACCCATCCTGTTAGCTTAGTATAATTGCAGACCAGGATCTCAAAAGCAGATTAAACAACTAGGTTAACAGAATTTGACTACAAATGTATGATCAATGAATTTTTTTCCCAAAAGATGAAATTCAGTTTTAACTTCCAAAGGCTCATTTAAATCAGTTAGGAACCATCAGTTACACAGCACGCTACATACTACAAGGATTTCAATAAATTTTAGTATGATCAGATGCCTTCGTGATCGGTGCCTTATCCATTGGAAAAAAAGTGAAGAATAAATAACATGTACCAAGATTTAATTAAAGCTTTAATAGATGAACTAGAATTGGAATGGAAATCCATTTAGTCTAGCTACACATTCATTCCAATCAACATTCACATATAAGGAAATTTGAAATAATGGCACTGTTCTTTCACCATACTATAGCAAGCTCTTCATTCAGATGATGAAAATATCACAACTAACTTCTCTCCCAAATTCTTGATATTCAACGTGATCTCTGAATTGGAATCTTCATATGTGTTCTTTGTCCTGGTTGTCATTTCTTACCCCTTTCTTGAATGTTATTTTGATTGCAACATATGAAACAATACAGTCTGAAGACCCCTTTCACATTGTGGAAGCCTTCCACATATAAGAATATCCTTTTGAAGAAAAAATAATTGATATAAAAATGACAAATACATTATTGAAGGGGTATGCACAGTTTGTATGATGTGAGATCCTTTTTTTTTTAACTTCTTACAATAATTAGATGTTTTCAAACGGTTCATTGGAAATGCAGTCCTCCTCAGCTGTATGGTGGAACTTTGATCCTGTAGCAGCAGGCTATGGGAGGGAGAACTACTTTTGACCTGTAATGATCAATTCTGTGTCCTAGTTCTTGCTTTTCATTGCCCTCACTCTTGTACTTGGGCTTCAGTGCTTTTTTAATGAATAAAAAAGCTTAAACATTTAAGTGGATCATAAATTCTCCTGAAACAGATATTGTCTATAACTCAATATTGCTGCTTATACCATTAAGGGCATTGCAAATACTCTAAATACTAAAGAGAGTATTATTAAAAGGTACATTTTGGCAAACATAGGCATGTCCGTATCAGGCATTCAGGAGTTTAAACATAGGATCGAAGGCCAGTTAAATCTACACAAGAATAATGCTTGCTACTTTGGCACCAAAGACGTAATATTAATGAGGTTAAAACAGAAAAGTAATTTTCATGAAATTTTTGGAAAGCATGGAGAATGAATTACAGATTAGACACTTCTGTTGTGGGAGATGGGATATTTCTTTCTGCCTATTTTTCAGAATTTTCTGCAATATTATGAACATCATTTGCAGGATAGCTACTTTGATGCCTCCTAGAATTTTTGGAAGTCTATTTTGTTGGTTTACCTTTGATTTACTTTTGTACCATTTACTTTTTGTTCTTTTGGATATAATGTCTCTTATAAGAACAATGTTTCCGGATTATTATGGAAGCATCAATCCATCCAAGCTTTCTTAGTGCATATTCTAAATGTATAAATGTTCTAATTTCCAAACCAGGTTTTGGCACTCAAAGCTGTTGCTGAGTGCACAATATGGTGTGCACGTGTTAAAGATCTAATTCCTGATTCTACAATTCTCTTACTATGGGAATTTTCTTGGAATGTCGTGACGGCACCAATACCTCAAGGGGAGGTATGCTGAGGTTTGAAATCAATAATGCTATTAAAATATATGCTTGTGTTTGATTTGAAGTTTACTAATTATTAAGTGGTCTTTCTAGAAGGGACTGAATGCTTTTTCTTGGTAGTTTTGTTTGCTAAATATAATTTCATCTATGATAGCCTAGCATCTTGTTAGAAAAAATTGATTTATATATCGTGTCTTATGCTTACCATAAATTTTGGCATATTTTTTATTCTTTGGATAGACAGAAGCTGAAATTCGGCTAGGTGCATATGAAGCTTTGGTCTCAGTTTCTAAAGCATTGGCTGTTACAACTTCTTGCCATGTTTTGTCTTCTGTGAAAGCTAGACTAAACATTGAAGACATACCAGAACAAAGGATTGTTGATGAATTAGTGTGCAATTTTCTCCATAATGTCAATGGTCTCCTTCAAACAGGGTCACTGGCAAGAAGTCGTCAAGCAGTATTGCTTCAGCATAAGGTAATCATTCTTTTGTCTAGAGATTAATCAAATAAGGTAAAGTTACTAATGCAAAATAAAATATTGAAACAATTTTAATGGGGGATACTTGTGTTTGGTATTTGTAGCCATTATTGTAACTGGATGTTGTTTCTTGTCTTTTCTTTTTACAAGCAAAAAAGTGCACATATAATTTTTTAATTTACATGGAATCCTACCAAGCCTCTGGAAACTTTATATTCCAGAGCTAATGATTTCAGGTTAATGGAAGTTGGTTTTATCCTTTGGGTAATTACTACAAAGAAAAACGATTTTTTTCGTAAATATTGATATTATTCTTTTACATTTCTGTAGATTATGTAAAATATTGGTATCATGCTCCAGGTATACATGCTTATTGAAACTAAGTTATAATTATGTTTTTTACATGTTACCTTTTTGATGCTTCAGTATAAATTGTTATGTATGGTGGATACAAGATTATGTTATAGTATAAGAAAAGATAATTAATTTGCTTAAAATAAATATGTTTCTTTACAAAATCCAACTGAAAAGAGGGGTTTAAATGTTTTAGTTGCAAACAAGTACCTTATTCGTTTATATAACATATTTCAACTTAGCAACTTTTGGATGCTTCCACTATGATTCACTAAGTGAATTGTTGGGTTAAGTCATTTTAGAATTATATCTAACATTGTATGTTATATGTGCTGATGCAGTGGAGGTGTTTGGATTCTTTTTTATCAATTTCTTGGAGCTCTGTGAGCCCTAATGCAGAAATATTGGGCTTTGGTGAAAGTGCAGTCTCTGATTCATCTCTTGAAACTCTTATTTATGATGCAATTGAGAGGTATGAAACAAAAGCAATATTGGCATATCTTAGTTGGATTTTGAAAACCATGCTCATTTGTGGACAGTGTTGTAGAAGGACAACTTACCTAGGTGTTGCAGGCATAATTTCATATTACATTATTTATATTTTATCGTTGTGATTTTCTACACTTGTATTACTAGTAATTAAATTTTATGGTGAGTGCTATCTTTTGTTAATTTTATGTTAATATTATATTAGATGTTTAGCAGGTTAATATTGGCGTTTTTTGATAGTTGAGGGCAATAATTGAAGTGGTTGGATCACTTGACTTTGAACCTACCTCTGTGTACTGCACCAACTCATTCTGCACTTTGTATACCATTCTTGTATAGACATGGACATGCAAAGAATTTCTCTTCCCACCTGTTAGATGGCATGGCCTTCTGTTTTTTCAGACAATTGTAATGATAATTCATTTTCCTATTTCAGTTTCATTCCTGTGCAGTTTTCATTTTGGTTCTGATGTGCATTGACCCACAGTTGTCTAGGAAAGTGTAATAAGCCACCATTAATTTTTTCAATTTTGCAACTTGGTTAACGTTAGCAAATATAACAATGATAATCAATTGAATAAGCAACCCTCCACTTTCTGATCACCCAGATCCTGATGTGGGCAAGGTGAGAGCATACGGTGGTAAGGTATACATTGCATTGGCAGAAAACATCCCACTTGTTCAGTGGGGTGAGTGATAATTAGAACTGTTGTACCCCAAAATTAAATTTTTTTTTACACTTAGACATTTTGAAGAAATGAGTAAAAGTCTTGTAAAACCAGTCAAAAAAGGTCAAAATTTGGGTGTGCATGTCTTGCATGAGGGGTTAAAGTGCAAAATTTTCAAAATATGACGATCTGGGTCTGCTCAAAGCAGCTTAACCTACAAAACCCAAATCTCAATTTTTCATCCCTAAATTTTAGGAAATCTGCTATTTTTAGAAATTTCCTAAAAATAGTAACTATTCTGGGTTTTTCTGGGTTTCTTTTGAAACGGATATTGGCAAAATTTTCTAAAAATAGAAAATTTCTAAAAATAGAAAGTTTATCCGCCAGGGTCCAAACTGATTTTGATTGGTTCAAAATACGTCCATATCAGGCTGGTGCAGTCAGAATCTTAAAATAATCAGTTTTGCCCTAGTGGGTCTATTATGCTTTTTTCAGAAGCATATCAGGAGCTTTGAAGTCATCAATGGAGGTCAGTCGGCTGCCAGGTGTCAGATTCAATGATCAAGCATCAAATAGAAGACGAAATGATGAACATGCATGTTGAATGAAGAAGGAAGGTGAAATCTCCCAGATTTTGACGAAGTTTGCTTGTCATGGGCGCCCCAGGAGAGAGTAGGCGCCCATCTTTTTAGGGCACCATATGATGGAATTAGGGTTTGAGCTCTCAGTCAAAGTTATTCAGAACCCTCTCAGCTTCGCAACAAGTCCGACAGTGCAGTCAACGGATCATCCAATCACCCGGAATTCGATATCAAACGAAGAAGTTCCAAATAGAAGACATAATGAAAATCATGAAGATGTTTTAAAAGTTTCTAAGTCTGGAGCAAATGGGCGCCCCTGAAGGAGAAAGGCGCCCAAGCTTTTGGAGGTCTAAACAGATGAATTTGCCAGTGTAGCTTCCAACATGACTTCTCCAGAACAGATCAAGCTTTTCAACAAGATCACGAGCACGTCAATCTAAGTTGGCAGTCACCAGATGCAGCAGCCGGAACAGAAGATCTAACAGAGCCAAAGTTGAAAGCAAAGAAGAAAAAACCAAAAATGGCTAACTCTGGTGAAGTTGGGCGCCCCAGCTTGCTAGGGGCGCCCAAGCTTTTGGTGCCTCAAATTCAACTTTTTGGCAAAGAGATCCCTAGAAGACCCCTCTCAGAATCTCCTCAGCTTCGCGACAAGCCCAGTCGTCAGTCAATCCGAGCTCCGGATCACCAGATCAAGCGAGATCATCTGTAGAAGTGAAAGGATGAAGAAATCAAAAATGGCTAAGTCTGCTTAAGATGGGCGCCCCTGGAGAGAAAGGGCACCCAAGATTTTGAGCCCTGAGCTGTTAGAATTTGTAGATACAGCTTCTAAGATCACTTCGTCAGTTTTAGTTGAGCTATCCAATGGAGTTGACGGTCAGTCGATTGGATCAGCGTAGCTCCCGGAATCAGGATTTCATTAGAAGATTAAAGGGAAAAGGAAGAACTTGAAAATCATAAAAATGGCTGACACTGTGAGAGTTCGGAGCCCCTGGAGGAAATAGGCTCCCATGAATTTGAAGGTCAAAACGAAGTTTTTCGCCAGAGGTGCCTCTAGAATAATCTTCTCAGAATCAGTCGGGCTACGCGATGAATCATCCGGCTCGTTCATTGGATCAATCTGGAAGCCAGAGATCCAGGTCAATCCAGGGGTCAAAATGGAAGAAAAGTTGAAAATTCCTAAAAAATGGTTAAGTCTAGAGAAGGTTGGTGCCTGCAGCCAAGAAGGGCGCCCAACTTTCAATGCCTTAGTAGAATTTTTAAAGTTTTCAAAAGATTCAAAATTGCAAGTTGAAGTGAATGTCCAAGTTCGTTGCATGAGAAGGTTTTAGGGTTTGCATGGATTAAAACAAAAGAAAGCAAAACTATTTCAAGCCCTAAATCTATTTAAGACATCTCTTCCATTCAGTTTTCATCATTTTTGCAGGTAGCATTCAAAGAAGAAAAGTGGAGCAGCAACTTTGAGGTTTTATTTCAAGATTCAAGAGCCCAAGGTTGCTGATTTTTATAAACAATTTTCAGACCAGCAACATAAGATCTTGCTTTTTCATGCTTTTTTAGCCAGAAGATCAAATTTTTGAAGGAGAAGGTCAAAGATTTTAATTTTCAGCCATTTGGGTCTTTTCTTCTCGTTCTTCTGAAGAATTTTTCAAGAAACTTTCATCAAGTTGCAGCAGCTACTTTTTTATTTTCATGTCAATGAAATCCTCAGTGCATTCAGTTTTCAACCATTTGGGTCCTCTCAGATCAGTCTTCTGAAGAAAACCCATATCACAGCTTTTTCAAGAAAATTTCAAATTCTAGGGTTGGCTGCTTTTTCGATCAGCCATCAGGGTTTTGCAAATCTAATCAATTGGGTCCATTCTAATCTTGTTCTGAACAAAACCCAGGTGCCAGCTTATTCGGTGAAAATTTGAAGAAATTAGGGTTTGCTGCTTTTTCAGGGAAAATTCAAAATTTTCAAAACGGACGATCTGGGTTGTCTTGCATCGAAATTCTGAGCAAAACCCATATCTCAGAAAAATTTCCAAAAAATTTGTGCGCTTGAGGCCAAAAAACCAGCATTCTAAAAATAGAAAGTTGCTCAAGACTTGTCTGAACATAGGCGAGTTTACAGTCATTCTTCAAGGTTTTCAATATGGAGTACACTCCCCTCGAGTTTAAGACCGAATCAGCACTATGTCAAAACTTCATCATCTCAGCTGAAGAACGAGAGAAGGTGAGATATGAAAAAAAGGAAAGGTATCAGAAAAGAGTTGTGCAATACTCTTTTGTTGGAAATCAAGCGAAGTGTCAAAAGCATAAAGTTGCAGAGCCGCCAAGTTATCAAATTTGTGAGTCATCTTTTGGGGCAGCGATGTTTTTCAAGAACAAAACTCATAAAGCAGTTGAAGAATCGAAAAGATCCTCTAGGTTTGATTACAAAACGCGAAGAGATCTTGGAGAATCAGAATATTGCCTTAGATAATATCAATACACTTGACCAGGACACATTTTCCTGCTTTTTAGCGGATATGATTGAGCTTTAAAGCGGCTTTCATGTAGAAGCTTTCTTTCCGCTTTCTTTCTATTCTTGGAACGATTCTTATCCATTCTTTGAGAAGAGAAAGAAGATAAATGTAATAGTTGGCGCTTCCCGCTTTTTCTGCTTTCTTAGGGTTTTAGATGTTATCTTCTTTCTAGATTTAGTAATAAAGCTTGCTTGTTGAGCAAGCCCTAGATTGTGAAAGCAAGGAGATTTTAGGGTTCCCTACTCCTCTGCTTCTCTATAAATAAGAGCCTTTGCTCATTAGTTTTTTAACCATGCTAGTGATAACAAAACGCTGAGCCTATTTTTCCTTCTATTTGTTATTCAAGTGTCGTTCAATTGTGTTGTGATAGCAAATTGTTGAGCCTCTTTAGCCAACAAGGAGTTAGTGTGATTGCTGTTTCTATTGTGTAAGAACAAGATTGCAAGCCTCTTTAGCTGCAATTTCTTGTTCCAGGCATGTTAGAAGTGAGCTTTGTTCCAGAAGTTTGAGTAATAAAATCATGAGCCTCCTTTGCCTTGATATAAAATCTCCGATTTCCGTTATTTGTGTTTTACTTTTATGATCTTGATTTCAACTTACATTGAAGTGTGTAGATGTTCGTTGAGAAAGAGTTTATCGAAGTATTTTGTCAGAGATCTACCTTGTTCATTTCTAGTTTCTCTTGCTCTGCTTATTACTTGAGAAGTTAGAAACGTCTTTAGTTTAAGTTAGTCGTAGTTGAAGTTCTCAAAATAGAAAATCTCAATTGCGGCGTTTGTGTTTAATAAACCTTGTGCTCTAAGCTGATCAAAAAGATAGGCAACTTAGTTCTTAGTTTACTTTCTTTCAACACCATCAGCAAGAGGGAGCTTCCCCTCCTAATTTGAAGAGCAGTTTATTTGTGCATAGCTGTCCGTTTCAAATACGCATTCCAGAGATGCGAATTTAAACGCCAACAAGAACCAACTGAAAGCAAATACCTTCCACTTTCTGATTACCCAGATCTCGATGTGGGCAAGGTGAGAGCATACGGTGGTAAGGCTTACAACTTTGTGCTTCTAAAGTAAACCACTTCTTCAGTGGGGTAAGTATATAATCTCAAGAGCATGAAATGAAACCTCTGCTTATTCAATGGGAATTACAACTATACAAGAAAGCTGTAAGGTACCCTTCCCGACTGGTTGGAATTTTTGCGATTGTTTTCTTAGTTTGATGGATATTCTATTTTATCAAACTCAGTTGTAGCATTACATATATTATCACAGTGATCCAAGGGAATGCACATATAAGAACAGTAGATAAACATTACAACAATATTCTTCCACAATAGACTGATATGGACAGTTATTATTGCAGAGATATAATTCAGAATTGCACAGTACTCATTTTGGAGCAATAACACAGGTCTGATAATCAGTTCTACACTTCCTTTCTTCCATATTTATGACTGTTGAACAATATGACAACTCAGAAATAAACCAGAGTCTCATGCATACTCAGATTGATCAATAGACAATGAGCAGATTACAAGTATTTGCATTCAGAAGTGAGTTGCAGCAGTGAACAATTGCATACAGACAATATTTTTATCATGCACAGTCTTCAGATAATGGTATGACAGCAATATTAAACTTCACAGTACACAGTTTCAGACTTAATAATAAATACCAGGCTGATTGTATGCTTCAGCTATTGATTTTCTGATTTACAACAGAAGGCTTAGTGCTCAGAAAAATACATCTGATTTCACACCTGGGGAGTACGTTGGTGCCAAAGATGAACAACAGCTATGAAATGGTTGTTTTCTGGCCTGAGGATGGCCACGACTTGCCCCAGCCACCTACACGTCCCTTCACACTGCCAGCAAATGTCTCCCGAAGGACCACGTGAAAGATAGTGCAGGACTGAAGTTATATGCAGCAGTCAATAGATGATTTCTGATCACTGTGAGACCACGCCTGAACAGCCACACCATAATTGACCCTCATATGCACACCCAACACGTGCTAAATCCTCACACAGATGTACAGGGAATAACCATGATTCAACATAAGGTATATAACACCCTTAAATGAAAGCCATAACCTTCATTTGGAGTCCATGACTTGCTCCGAGTTCTTTAATTCCAATGCAGGATTTCAGTTCATTACACAATGTCAATGACAACGCCCAGCTAGGAGATGCTCATAGAAATATTACCAAACAGACCCAACATGGCAGCTAGCAAAAGGGTTGAATACAAGAACCCCAAGCGCCTATCATTTCTCAGTAATATTAATATTTGGATTGAAACAGAGGATACTTCAGCAATATAAAAGCCACGCCTTGAACTAGAGGTCACATTAAAGCCAAGTCGACCTCCTTAAACCCCTGCATTAATTATCACCAGCTATTTGGTTTCCAATAGTAGATAGATAACAATGGTCTCAATCCTTGAAAATATCAACAGCACAAAGATAAACTCAAATCCTCGATCTGAACTAAGGAGATAATTGTTAATCCCCAAATTTTATCTCCGAAGGAGACACATAAAATTGCCCTTATCGCGCAAGTGCGAATCCTGGATGAATCCACCATCACCAGCTATGGAGGAATCTTTTACCACCGAAATTGGAACCCGTAGGAATTCTCACCTAGGGTTTCGGACTCTGAAGAGCTCCTCCAAAATACAAACCCCAGAATAAAAATAATCCAAAATATGAGAGAATGAGCTCTCAATTCCTTTTTATAATGCCTTTTTGCCTTTTTAGGGTTTTCCCACCTAAATCATTTAACACAATATTATAAAGTGACTTTATTAAATAAACCTTTTAATATTTCTCATTGTCACTTATAACCCCTTAATATTTAATCATTTAATATTACCTTTATATTTGTACTTTTGCCAGGCAACATTAAATAATTAAATATATTAATATTATTTAGGCAAGTTGGAAACATGGGTCAATGAGTTTGACTCGAAACTACACAGTTGAATCCTGATAGCAATATCATAAATGGGGACATTACAAAAGCACTTGGCAGCAAGCCGACCAAGCCAAAGAAAGATCCCCCGTTTATTCAACGGGCATAACATGAAAGTAAATGAAACTCATCCGCTTATTCAGTGGGCTTAACATGAAATGTAAAGAAAGCTCAACCGCTTATTCAATGAGAGCACCACTTATTCAGTGGGGTTAGCAACCAAATTCAACTAGAGCCATATCGCTGATTGGTACTACCAATTTGGTGTTACAATGAGTGCTGAATACAAAGATTCTAGAGCAAATTATGAGATAATCAAGCCAATATGATAGCCTACCAAGTCAATGAACCATCTCTGCAACATAAGAGCAATTAGGCATCAAAACATATGAAAGAATGAAAGTGTATCAGATCTGATATGACTGCTGCAGCAGTCGGATACACCCAAACAGCAAGCTTCCAAATAGCACAACTACCAAGAAACACCTCCCAAATCAGCTAGTGACTTCACCAAACAGATTGCAATGGAAAATAGGTGTCTAGGCGCCACCAATGAGTTAACCAAAGGCTGCAAACAAGAAATGACAACTTCTGAAATACTCACAGTCACCAATCAGCAATGGTATGGCCTTGGAAGGGGGCGATTGCCTCTAGAAAATTCAGTTCTCCACCATAAATTCTGGAAATTGGTGCATAGGGTCGCCTAGGACAAAGAAGATGATAGGTCCAATACCTAGAATCAAATCTTCATTGCTTCACACTGCTGTTCACAAAACGGTATGGTCTAGGAGGTGGAAAAAGGGCATGACCAGCAAGAAGTACTCTGAAAAATCTCCTCCAATTCCTCCAAAAACTCTACAAGATTAGTTATCACACCAAATACATAACTAGAAAACATCAAATGAAGCCAAAATTGAAATCCATCACCAATAAGCTCCAATGGCGACTCCTGCAATGAAGCCACACCCATGTCCAGCTAGGGAGTATCTTTCAACCCCGAAACATGAAGCAACTTTGAAGGTTTTCGTTTCCAAAGCCCTTGAAGGATTCAATCCTCACTCTGATAGCACTTCGTTATCATAAGATTGCATAATGAAAATGAGAGCACAATGGGCCTTATATAGAAATTAGGGCTCCAATTTCGAAACACCTTTTCCCTCCAAATGGGATACCCCCACTTTTGAGAAAATATAATAGTTAATTTTATTTTCACTTATCCCTCCATTTGGGCGTCCAACTTAGGAGATATAGTTTTCAATTTTTAAAACAACTTTAAGTTGTTAAGACTAGGCGTGGGGTACAAGGGGTCAAATAATAACTTTATAACTTAAATCATAATATTACCTTTTTTGAAGACTTAAGTCGTGGAGGATGAATTATATTCCAAAAATATTAGAGTTCATCAAATTAAAACTGCCAAAACTGGAAACCCTACTCGGAATTGCTGCTAGGACCAAGTGCCCAAAATAGCACTTATTAAAAATATCAAATTGCTCAATAGTAAGTGTGTCCAAATGCCAAATTAGCCTAAATTGAGATGCAGATGAACTTACTAAAAATAGTAAGTTCTAAAAATAGCTATTGCTAAAAATAGTAGTTATTGCCCACCAAGGATCTTAGAAAACCCAGTAAAACCCAGAACACTTTGGCAACCCTCTGCAAATGCACCCTGAAAAGTGTTGGCAAGAAACCTCCAAGAATCTTGGAATTCCCTGAATGCTTCTGAATTGCCCACAAGACTCTGAAAATAGGCTAATAATCACAAAAGGCTTACGACTGAAAAGGGGACATTACAATTAGGTAGAGATGCAGCAGAAGGGCATGGTAGGATGTGAATTTGGCATCATAAGTGGATTTTGTCAAGGTATTTACCCATTTGAAAGATCTTAGACAAGATTTTGATAGGAAATGTTAAATTTCTAGAAGTGATGATGAATCATTGGATTAAATATATAATTTTAGTCAAGGACTAAAGGAGTTTTGTTCATCTTTACAGCCAAGGTATAAGGGATCAGTGTGGATACTTTCAAAGAATCCTATCGATGGATTGAGGGAATTGTGTTTAATGGAAACACACTATTGCCTTGATTCAATTAGAAATTAAAGCCAATCCAATTGTCAAGGCTGATAGTGGAGGTTGGTGGAGAAAGTCTGCTTTCCTATAAAAAGGTTGAGGGAGCCACATGTGTGGGAATGCACAATCATGTATGCACAAGGTATGTAAGATGGAATAGGAATGGAGGGAAAAGGGCAAAGAAGTGTCTGCAAGACTGGATTGCTGGAAACGACTTTGCTAAGGGTGACACTAGTTGAGAAGCTATGATGGCATGGGTTTACAAGGACTGAAAGTAAACAGGGTCAGGGATTGTGTGGAAGATGGGAAACTAGCTTGGCTTGGTAATGGAATGTCAAAGATGAAAGGGAGCTGTGTAAACAAAGATTGGAACATGATGGAATGAAGTTGGAGGTATTTGGAACATCTATGGCTTGGATAGGGAGAACATGGCTTGGTATTTGGAACAGCTATGGTTGAACATGGGGGTCAAATAGAGGACATTGAGGGAACTACATTCTGCGTATAGAAGCTGTCTTGGGTGGCATGGGGCTTGTAGAAAAGCAATATGGTGAGGTCTGTCCAAGTGCTGTTGTAGCAGCAAGGTACAACTTCAACAACAAGGGAGGCAACTCATTTGAAAATGCTGTGTGTTGCAGAAGAAAACTGACAATTTGGGGGGATTAGGGCCTTAAGCTGATCATAACAAAGAAATAAATATTGAACTGACCCCTTCTTTTGGAAAATTAGAGCTCAAAACTTGAGAAATAAAATTAATTATTTGGGAAAAAAAAATAATGAAGCTTCTAAATCCAAAAAGTTTCTTATGCATATGGAAAAATTTTGTATTCAAAAGTTACTTGGGAGAAATGCAACCTGATTTAAGGTTTTTTGACCGTCCAAAAGTTGCACAGTCAGAAATGACTCAAAATGCTTGTATGATGCTGAAACTGAAAACCTCTTCTTTTTAGCATGACTAGGACTCAACATTACAACTTCAAGACTTGAGGATTGAAGGGGAAAGTGAAAAAATGATGTTGGCCCTGGCACCATGTGAAAATTGGCACAACTCTATTCATTACCCTAGGATTACCTTTCTCAAGGAACTTTTCACACTTGTACAAAACTACACAAAATCTTGACACAGTATAGACTTTATTCACTATGTCAGTGAACTGCATCTCAATAATTTACAAAAACATTGAGATAGATATGGAACTGGGAGTGAAACAATAATCTCCTGAAATACAAAGATTCACCAAGTTAAACATAGTGAACTAAACCATATATGCAAATGGGACCTGCCAAATCAGGGCTCAGCTAAAGACCAACTCTGGTCTGAGACCAAAGTAGTCCAAATAAAAATGATCTAGTTTACAATAATTATTTGCATAAATGAAAAATACTTAAAATATAAAATATCCTCAAGTAGCCCGAGTCTAATGTGTTCATGCATGCCATGTGCTAACAGTTGTTGGCATGAAAAATGTTCTAGAGTTGAACATTGTAACTGCAACAAAATGAGCTGCCCTAAGGGTGAAGTAAAATTAAAATTGGTCAAGTGGGTGGGAATAGATGTGTGTATGAGAGCTATGGTTATCAAAGAAATTCAAGGAAAGAAGATGGGCACTATCTTGCCATGAGTGTGTCTTGGTCATTACATTATATGGGTTTAACACTATGTTACCAGGTTCTTCAAAATTGCCTGCCGTGCCTGCTCCGGGAGCGTTTGGGAGCAGGAGTGGGCTGGGGAGCGGCTGGGAGCGCTTGGGCACCCCCGGGTTCCCTGCAGCGGACCCACAGGGAACCCGGGGGTGTCCAGGTGCGTTCCCAGCCGCTCCCAAGCGCTCTCGTGGCGTTGGGCGCCGAAAAAGTAAAAAAAAAATTAAAAAACAACTTAAAGTATGACATATGTATTGAAATTTTGAACTATCAATTAGCATTTAATAATTTATCTTTATCACTAGCATTGATCAATGATTTAATGATGATTGATGATTGATGAAGTATCATACTATCAAATGTATTTACAATTCTGTATATTTTTAATTTTTTTGCATATATATATATATATATATATATATCATACTATCAAATGTATTTACAATTCTGCATATTTTTAATTTTTTTGCATATATATATATATATATACAGCCGTACCCAAGGAAAAAAATTGCCATACAGGTGTACCCGTATTTTATACTCGTACCCGTTCCCGGACCAGAACCAGCAACTTAGGTTTAACATAACATTAGCACATCTCTTGATGTTCCTTATGTGTGTATATATATATATATGTACAGCCGTACCCAAGGAAAAAAATCGCCATACAGGTGTACCCGTATTCTATACCCGTACCCATTCCCGTACCAGAACCGGCAACTTAGGTTTAACATAACATTAGCACATCTCTTGGTGTTCCTTCAAATTATCTGAAGATTATTTATGCTCATCCATTTCAAGAACTTCTCTAGCTTCTGTTTTTTTAAGAAAATATTGTGGTGACCTTCCTGAAGAATGCTTTATAACAATTTGCTTGTTCTCACATAAATTTCATTCCTATAGGCTTATTATTTGCATTTTAAGATTTTAAATGCATAGTTCTTATACCATATTTAGCTTTCTTTGAGCTAACATCTGGTTGAGGTCATTAGAAGACTATCCCCCTATACTGTGCTTATAGACTGCAGAATTGCGCCATTCATTCTTTTGTTATTTGAAAGCTCCGTATATTGACATCAGGCTCAACTCTTCTGGTCATTTCTGAAGATTGGTTTAGCTTTTCTCTTATTTTTGGTTCGTTGCTCTTAAGACATCGGTAAGGCCCTAAATAAAAAATATTTAGAATTTGCATTAATAACAAATGCTTTATTGGCAGTAATATTGCATTTGGGTATAATCTCCTGCTTAGTTCTGTCTATAGTAACTCTTATATCCTGTCATTCCTTGGTGTGCATTTTAAAACGTTTGGTGAACTTGTTCTATGCATATTTTGATGCAGCTTGGAGAGTGCTAGCGAGGATTCAGTTATTCCTATATTAAGATCTGTGCGGTGGGTGATGGACTGGGGTTTCTTGAACCGAATGACCTCTGATGGTGATTCTCAGAACAGAAAGAAAGTTGAGGTTCGGATTGTTTTAACTTTTAAGTGGTTTTCTTCATGGAGGAAATTAAGAGTGCAAGTTATGCATTAAAGCATATATAATTTTTGTTAGCATTTTGATTTGTTGTACTTTTGCTCTATTCTACTAATGTCATTTTACTAGTATTAATAGGTGATTTTCTAGGTATTGAGTAACTCAAACGTTTCTGGATGGGAGTCCTATTATTGTTTTATAGAATGAAAGAATTCAAAGCATAGCTATTGGATGCTTGCATTCATAATAATTAAGACTATTTTGTTAGAACATAATTAAGTATTGTTCAAAGAAATAAACATACATTTGGAATTTTGAAGGTCATGAATTTTTCCCATTAGAACCACAGCTTGAATTTATTATGCTTTCCCATATATATTAAACCATATCTGTACCACAGTTCATCACCCTTGACTTTACACTTGACTAACAGTCCATAAAAAATATATTCTACTTCATACATGTTTGTTGGATGGTTGTTACAAAATTTGATATATTGCATATGTTAGGTTAAATTTTGACTTAATAGAATGACCATTGTTTGTTGTTCTGAAATTATATTAGCTGTGATATATAGTGCTTGTTGCGATAGATAGATTTTCATCAACTTCTAACACTTTTGAATTGAGCAGATTATGTGGTTACTGGGGCAGTCTGCATGGTCTGCAATTTCTGATTTCAATAAGCGCAGGGTGGCACCCATAGCTGCAGTTTTGTCTGCGATATTTCATCCTTCAGTTTTCAGTGACTTTACCATGCATGAAGCTGGAAGCAATAAAGAAGGACCTCTAAAATGGGTTAGTTGTGAAAGAGTTATATTGGTTTGCTTTTCTGTGACAATATTTTCATGACCTACTTTAAAATTACAGTTTTTCCTTTAGCTGAGGTCAATTTTGAAGTAGTTGAAGATATATTTCAAGATAAATGGATAATCATATGTTATTAGTATCAAGAGCCTCTATAAGCTGGGACACATGTAGAATTCAACTGTCTTTATTTAAAGAACGTAGCAACTTGTATTCTATGTATGGTATTGTCTGAAAACTAACTATTACCTTTTCCATGCTTAAATTGGGAGGATGTAGATCTGAAAATTGAGAGTTAATGTAGATTACCTTGCTTTGTAGAAATTTGCCATGGGCTGTAGGAATTCAATGCAGGAACAGTTGACAATCGAATACAAATGAATGTATACTCAATTTGAGAAACAAAAAATGTAGATAGGATAGTGAAGTAATCTTTTTGGCAACATTTCAAGTCTAAGCTGCCAGTCCTAGTGGATAGGGACGGGTTTGGGATTTGAGTATGTTGCTACAATGTTTGTTTTCCTGGAGTGTAGTTACAGGTTCGTGTGTATATATATATACATTAAAAAATTAAGAATTATAAAAACAGTAAAACTCCTGATTACCAATAAACAAAGTTACAAAATATTAAATACCTGTAAAAACCCCTCTCAGATTTGCACGATAATTTTCGATTTGTTTTCCAGTTTGATACATCTAAACATTTTATCTAACATATACAGCATGGAGTTTTGGCAATATTCACATGAAAATATTACAATGGAAGTATATGCAACAATCAAGATTCCCTTCTCACTCAGAATATATAAGACTGGAATATAGAGTATGGGCATATACAAGCTACATCCATTTGGTTTGCTCAGACTGTGCAATTACATAGCATAACATTACTACAATCCCTTTCGAATGAATGCAGATTATTGATTACTCAATGCACAGTTCTAACCAATGAAATTACAACTTGACTATGACAGTCATATACAGGATTTCTGAGTATTAACAGCAATGAGTACCTTCAGAAATAAACGACAGTTTGTATTATAAATACCAATTTATGCTGCTGGAAATACCACAACCCCTCAGGAAGACTCTACGGCTGGTTAGATTGGTTGGTTGCAGGTTTACTGACTGTTCCCCTTCATGTATTCACGCCCAGCATAGACTATATCACCCAGCAAAGACTCTAATGTAGGCGCTGGAGTGATTGCAGCATTCAGGTTTAAACTCCAAGGCCATACATCAGACTCACAACTCCAAAATTGTCTCCCATGCAGCCCAGGAATACACACAAAGCATAATATGATTCCCACGGCTCAGAATATGGCAGTCACGCCTCCCCAACAGCTATATAGATTTGCCACACTAGGGTTCACAATACCCACGACTCTAGAAATGAAACGCCTAGCTCCCAAACTGTGGCGATATACCCTTCCTAACTCCACGTCCAGGCCACTGAACTCAGACTTCAAACAGCAGAATAGATATTACCTTGCCAGTTGAGCCACTAATGAAAGCTTCAACTTCCAAATATACACGTAGGTCTGGTGAAAAGGAGTGCCATGTCCATCCACTAAACATCGGAATATGGTGACTAAACCAACTGTGTGAATGCCCTCAGTCTGAATAACAACTCCACAATGTGCCAAAGTGTAAATCGATAAATCTCCAAATTTGTCTCCATAGGAGACTCACAAATTTTCTTTATCATCCAACTGGAAGATCTGAATGATCTTCCCCATAATCTAGCTAGGGTGGAATTGTTTCACCGCCGGAACTAGTTGCCCTAGGGTTTCCGTTCCCCGAAGCCAAGAACTCCGAAAAGCTCTTCAAAATGCGAATTAGGGAAAATAAGCAAGCATAATACCAATGAGCTCCAATCCCACTTTTTATATCACTTGCCTTTTTCCCTCTCAGTAAAATAAATAAAGTGACTTTTTAAATATTTCCAAAAGTCACTTTATAACACCTTTTAATTACTTAACATTACCTTTTAATTGCACTTTTTCCCGCCAGGTAACATTAAATAATTAAACAAATTAATTCCTTTTTCTCGACTATAGCCTACGGGAATTAAATAGGCTAATAAACCAAATTGGAGTGATCATTGAGAAGGGGACATTACAGACCTCTATTCCCGAGATTGCTTGCCCTCAAGAAACTATAAATTAGGATGCTGCAAGATTTGCTCTCCTTCCCAAGTAGTGTCCTCCACGGGCAAGTCTCTCCACCTTATCAGATATTCCTTGATCACTCTACTTCTTAACACAAAATGCCCCTTGTCATCCAACGGAGGTAACTCTGCTAATGAAGTAACCTGCTGCCCCAGTGCCTTCTTGAGGCACGATACATGAAAAACATTATGAATCTTATTCCCCTCTGGCAGCTCGAGCTCGTAAGCTACCTCCGTAACTCTCCTGACTATACTATAGGGACCATAAAAGTGTGGTTTCATCTTTTTTGCACCACTTTTCTTAAGCGACAACTGCCTGTAGGGCTGCAACCTCAAGAAGACCAAGTCTCCCACTTCAAAACAACTCTCAACCCTGTGCTTGTTCGCATAAGTCTTCTACTGATTTTGCACAACCTGCAAATTATCCTTAAGAGCCTTAAAAATATCTTGGCTCTCCTGTATCCAGTCCTTGGCTTTGGGAGCCCTGCTATCCCCAAACACCAAATCCAAAAATGAAGGTGCATCATAACCATATGATGCACAAAATGGTGTTATGCCAATGAACATGTGGTGAGTGGTGTTGTAACAATGCTCTTCTAGATGCAACCACTTTATCCATGCCCTTTGTTGTCTTGAGACATAGTTACGTAAGCACCCCTTTACCCATCTATTCACTATCTCCGTCTAGCCATTTGTCTGGGGGTGGTAACTCGTACTTGGAGTCAACTCTGTGCCAACAAGTCTAAACAACTCTTGCCAGAAAGCACTAAGAGACCTTTTGTCCTTGTCACTGACAATGTACTTAGGTAACCCGTGGAGTCTAAAAAGCTCCCTGAAAAATAACTCTGCCACTTGCGGTGCCTTGTACTATGAAGAGATCGCGAAGAAGTGTGAATTTAGTCGACCGATCTACCACAATATATATGCAATCCCTGCCATGAACCTTAGTTAGACTTGTGATGAAGTCCATAGACATGCTCTCCCACTTATGCTCAGGAATGGGCAATGGCTTCAATAACTTTACTGGATGGGTATGGTCTGACTTGTTCTACTGACAAGTCATACATTCCCTCACATAACGCAACACATCGTCCTTGAGGCCCTTCCACGAGAACCTCTTCTTGATTTTCCTGTAGGTTTTGAAATACCCTGGGTGCCATGGGTAGCTCCCATAATCTTCTCCTTGAGCTTGGATTCAAGCACTAAGTATATCCTACCCTTGTAGTAGATTATGTCATCTACCACCTTGTACCGATCATCCTAAATCTGACCATCCATCAACTCACAGGCAAACTTATTCTTGGAGCACTCCACCAAGAGGTGAGATTTCTAATCAGCTGAAATCTCTATAAGGGAACATGTTGCTGGTTTTCTGAAATGGGCATTTGCAACTATATTTTTCTTGCCCGTAACATACTCAATATTGAAATCGTAGGCTTGTATTTTGCTGACCCACTTCTGTTGTCGCTCATTTAGGTCCTACTCTAGGATATATCTCAAGTTGTTGTGGTTGGTCCTCACCACAAATCTCCCACCTACAAGATACTGTCTGAACTTCGCCAATGCATGCATAATGGCGAGCATCTCCTGATCGTAGATGGAATACAATCTCTCTGGTTCCCCGAGCTTTGGCTCTCAAATGCTATCGGATGCTTGTTCTTCATCAACATTGCTCCTATGCCCTCACCCGAAGCATCACACTCCGGGACAAAAGGTTGGGTAAAATCAGGAAGTGCTGACACTGGGCAACTGCTCATAAGCTCCTTAAGCCTATCAAACGCCCTCTAGGCCTCCTTTGTCCATCTGAAAGTTCCCTTCGTGAGATCTGTCAAGGGTGCACCCAACTGTGAAAACCCCTTAACAAAGCGCCTGTAATATCTGCACAACCCAAAGAAACCACACAACTCTGTGAGGGACATAGGTGGTAGCCAATCTAATATTGCCCGACTCTTCTCCTGATGTACTTGCACACCCTGTGCATTGATCACATGGCCCAAATACATGATCTCCTTCATTCCAAATTCACACTTAGATGCCTTAGCATTTAGAGACTGCTCTCTCATGATGCGCAAAACCTCATCTAACTACCTCAAATGATCATCCCAAGTTTTACTGTAGATAAGGAGATCATCAAAAAACACCAACAAATACTTATGTAGCTGCTTGTTGAAGATGTGGTTCATACATGACTGGAAGGTAGCAGGTGCGTTGGTCAATCTGAAAGGCATGACCAAGAACTCATACTGCCCATAATGGCACCTAAATGTTGTCTTATGTATATCCTATTCACGGAATCTAATTTGGTGGTACCCCGATCAAAGATCGATCTTCGAAAAGTAAACTACCCCATGTAATTCATCAAGTAACTCATCAATATTGAGTAGAGGGTACCTGTTCAAAGCTCGGTAGTCTATACACATTCACATTGTTCCGTCCTTCTTAACCAAGACTACTGAAGAAGTGAATGGACTAGAGCTAGGTCTAATGTGGCCCATGTCTAACAACTCCTTTATGGCCTTCTCTATCTCATCCTTGAATTTCTTCGGATGCCTATAAGTAGTGGTTATCACCGGTTTAGCTCCCTCTTCCAACTCAATAGTATGCTCGAAACCCCTATCAGGAGGTCTCTCTCCAAAACCTCTGTCATGTTTGCCCAACAGTGATTGAATGTCCACATGATAAGGTTGGCTGCTATTTGGAGATTCCTTGGACGTAATTAAACACTTTGCTGCCCAAGCAACATCCCCATGCCTGAAAATACTTTCCATCCACTTAGCCGAGACTATCTTTGGAACCATTGGCCATACCCCTTAGCACCACCTTCTTAGCATCTGCTATGCTGAATTTGAGCTCCAGTGTTTGGAAGTTCTGAGAGTTCTTCCCCAATGAATGAAGCCATTGAATTACCAAGGTGGCATTGGTATCACCCAAGTCAATTACATAAAAATCATCTGTCACATTGTAGTTGCTCAATGTCACACCCAACTGAGGAACCCTCTGTGTGCAAGTTATGCTGAACCTATTTGCCACCATCACATTGAATTCCTCGAAATCCTCTGTAGGGATACCTCTCTTAGTCACTAATGTCACATTGTCAAGTCTATGAAATTGTGGGTTGCCCCACTATCAATTAGAACCATAACTTGCTGCCCGTGTAATACTCCTCTAACTCTGAAAGAGCTGAATTTGGTAGTACCTGATAAAGTGACAATAGCTCCACACTTAGCCTCCTCATGTGGCTGCTCATACTTTGAACTGCTATGATTGCTGCCTTGCACCTGTTTTGCCTCCCCTTCATCCTCACTATTGGAAAGAACCTTAGTGTAATGCACTTTCCCTTTGCCCATGCATCTATGCCTAGGCTCCCAAGGCTCCTTACAGTTAAAACAAAGCTTTTTCCTCCTCAACTCCCAATGAGCCTCATCATCCAACTTGTCTTTCCTGGGCCACTCCTTCTGGAAAGGTTTCTTATCTTTTTTTTTTTGAGGAATGAAAGGTTTGGATGGAAAGTTTCTCTTAGGTACAAAGCTCTCCATGTCACGTGCCCAAATGATGGCATCCTGTAGTGACTTCGGTTTGAAGGCTTTAATCCAACCACACAGTGGCTCGGATAAACCCTCAACAAAGTGTATGATCAACCTGTACTTTGACACATTCGACACCATAATCGAGAGTTTGAGACTCAAAAATGTAGGCATCCATTGTACCAACCCACTTAAGTTGCACCAACTCCCTGAAGTGTAGCTTCAGATCTTTCTTGTCAAACCTGTTAATTAGCTTCTGTGTGAAATCCAAATAGGAGGTAATACTAGCATTCCCCAAAGTGACCGGCCCATGGTACCACCACTCATGGGCCTCTCCCTCCAAATGCAGAGTAACATTTTTGATGGCCTTTGTCTCGAACATAGGGTTGAGTTGGAAAAATGTATCTAGCTTTTGAACCCATGCTTCGGTAGTGTGTTTGCTTGAGCCATCAAATGAAGGAATGGACAACTTTCCAACCTTACGCTGTAGGTCTTGATTCTGTGGGCCCTTGTTATGATCCCTTGGCCTGTTTCTATACTTGGTAGCGCAAAAATCTTGTAATGTTATAGCTGTGTGAAATTCATCACCAAGAGATTGCTACACCCTCAAGTAGTCAGTGATCCTTTCACCTTGTCCTTGTTGTCCCTGATTTCGAGTTTGCTGACCTTCCAAAAACTGAGGTCGAAGAGGTCTAGGAGTCACTCTACTCATTGCCCTAGTGTGGCTCTATGTCAAATTATGAATGTTGGTCCCTTCACTGTTGTTCCCGTTATTACCATTATCACCATTGTGACCATTTGTACCTCCTGTACCATTGTTACCATTTGTACCTCTTGTACCATTGCTACCATCATTGTTATTATTGTTCATAAACTAACGAGTTGCACCAATTGTTGTTGACCCCGTGCAAGGTCATTTAATATCTGCATAGTATTGTCTTCATGTGGTTCATGCCTATCACCCATATTTTCATCATCTTTTGACCCGAAATCAAGTAAGCTATTAGCTGGTCTATGCCTACTGCTCCTGTAGGTTATATACTCCCTTTCTTCTGGATTCATAAATGAACATGCAACTGAAATTTCTGAAACCAAGATATGAAAGCAACCTCATAGCTTGGCAGGAATACTAGCTTTGATACCATTGTAAAAACCCCTCTCGGATTTGCATGATAACTTTCGATTTGTTTTCCAGTTTGATACATGTGAACATTTTATCAAACAAATACATAAGAACACATGGAGTTTTGGCTATATTCACATGAAAATATTACAATGAAAGTATATGTAACAATCAAGATTTCCTTATCACTCAGAATATATAAGATTGGAATATAGAGTATGGGTGTATACAAGCTACATCCATTTGGTTTGCTCGGACTGTGCAATTACATAGCATAACATTACTACAATCCCTTGCAAATGAATGCAGATTATTGATTACTCAATGCATAGTTCTAACCAATGAAATTACAACTTGGAGTATTAACAACAATGAGTACCTTCAGAAATAAATGACAGTTTGTATTATAAATACCAATTTATGCTGCTGGAAATACCACGACCCCTCAAGAAGACTCCACGACTGGTTTGATTGATTGGTTGCAGGTTTATTGACTATTCCCCTTCATGTAACATAGGCTTTATCGCCCAACAAAGACTCTAATGTAGGCACTGGAGTGATTGCAACACTCAGATTTGAACGCCAAGGCCATACATCAGACTCATGACTCCAGGAATGTCTCCCACAAAGCCAGGAATACACAATAAGCATAATATGATTCGGATGGCTCAAAATATGGCAATCATGCCTTCTCAGCAACTATATATATTTGCCACGCTAGGGTTCACAATACCCACGACTGTAGAACTAAAACGCCTAGCTCCCGAACTGCAACGATATACCCTTCCTAACTCCACGCCTAGGCCATTGAAATTAGATTTCAAACAGCAAAATAGATATTACGTTGCGAGTCGAGCCACTAATGAAAGCTTCAACTTCCAAATATGCACACGTAGGTCTGGTGAAAAGGAGTGCCATGTCCATCCACTAAACATCTGAATATGGCGACTAAACCAACTGTGTGAATGCCCTAAGTTTGAATAACAACTCCTCCACAATGTGCCAAAGTGTAAATCGTTAAATCTCCAAATTTGTCTTTGTAGGAGACTCCCAAATTTGCTTTATCACCCAATTGATAGATTTGAATGAGCTTCCTCCACAATCCAACTAGGATGGAATCATTTCACCACCGAAACTAGTTTTTTTAGGGTTTCTGTTCCCCAAAGCCAAGAACTCCGAAAAGCTCCTCAAAATGTGAATTAGAGAAAATAAGCAAGCATAATACCAATGAACTTCAATCCCACCTTTTATATCACTTGCCTTTTTCTTGCTCAATAAAATATATAAAGTGACTTTATAAAGTTACTTTTTTAAATATTTCCAAAAGTCACTTGATAACACCTTTTAATTAATTACTTAACATTACCTTTTAATTGCACTTTTTCTTGCCATGTAACATCAAATAATTAAATAAATTAATTCCCTTTTCTCGACTATAGCCTACGGGAATTAAATAGGCTAATAAGTCAAATTGGAGTGATCACTAAGAAGGGGACATTACAAGACCTCATATTTTGCAAAAATGAAAATACTCATAGATTCACAATAAGATAATTCAGTGATTTGTCAAATGTCAATACAAAATTAAAATTACAATCAATATTGAATAATTTTTATATTGAACTTCATCAAGAGCACCAAAGCGAACATTTAGTTGAATTTGATTTGAACCACAATCAGTTGTAATGCCACTCTTACTAGTCATGCCATATGTAAAAGCCACCTCATCTATAGAGACTTTGGCAAGCTGTGCAATTGTAGCATCTAGGTTGGTACACTCAAGAGTTAGATTCAAATGCCTCATCACACCATCATTGTATTAGGTCTTCTATATGATAAGAGATGCAAATTGGAGTGCAAAAAGATCAAATCCTTACCTTTTTTGCCACACAATCAGTTGTGCTTAATTGAGTAGATAAAAGAGTATGCATTCCAATTTCACATAGTTGAAGAAGAATTCATAGCTTGTTGAATTTGCATCCAACATTTAAAATTACAAAACATAAATTATAATGCATAACAATAAAAGAAAAATGAGAAAGTTAGAAAATAAAAGGATGAATACCTATGTTCCACCAAGATTGTTGGTTGGGGATGGTAGGGGATGACAAAGAGCATGGCTATATAAAAAAATAGAATTTTTTAATAATATAGGGAAATTTCAAATATTCATCTGATAACATTTATATGACATTCATCATATATATTATAAAATCCTTAATACACAACATTAGAGTTGAATTCTGAGTTGTAATGTCCCCATTTTTAGCACTACGCTTTCCAATGACTGATAGCCTATCCCCGGATGCCCTTAGGCTAGTCAGATGCAAAACTAGGGTTTCCTATTTTCTAGGAGGATACTTTGGCAGTTTTGGAGGCTTGGATGTTGGAGTTTTGCAGTTTAGATTCTGGATTCCTTCTGGGTTTTCAGAGAGCTTCACAGTGGTGTGACATGCAACTGAAACATGTAACTTTTCCATACTTACTATTTTTAGTAAGTTGCGATGACTGCTCAAAATGTGGTTAAAATGCATTTGAACGCACTTACTATTTTTAGTAATATGCTATTTATAGTAAGTGTTATTTTTAGCAAAGCTATTTTAGCAGGATTTCAGCAGGCCAGTTCAGAGGCTATTTCAAGCAAGTCAGCTTGAGCAGTTTGGTCTCCCGCACTCTTGGAGCTTATTTTTGGTAAATTCAGTATTTTGGTGAAATATTTGGCTAAGGCATGGAGGACGCCGAGTTTGGTGAGATAATGTTTCTTTTAAGTGAAAATGCTTCTATTGCAATAGTGGATGACTTCGTAAGCGGATTATTTAAGTTGCTTATAATGTTTATTTTCACTTAATATTTTGGATGCCTACATTATACTTTATTTGCATTTTGATAAAGTATTTTGCCTTCTTGAAAATTGACGACTTGGAGAAATGATTAAATGGAATGCAAATGACAAAGGTGAATGTGAATGTGAATTTTATGTGGGCGCCCTGATTGGAGGGAAACGAATTTGAACTGGTGGAGAAGCTTATAAATAAGAGTTCTAGGCTTCATTCTTGGCATACATTGAAAATTGTAACAAAGTGTTGCCGAAATGGTTACTCGCTTCGAGGAATGCATACCTCCTAGCAAACTTAGTTTCTTGTTTGAAAGATAGCAACTAGCTAAGACATAGACTGTTCTTTACACTGAAGAACAGATGGAGCTTATTGAGATGAGGATGTTTGAAGTTTTTTGAAGTTTTGGGTGTGACTTCTGAGTTGTCAGTGTGTTGGTTTTGTGCTAGTTGTAGCACGTTTTTGCTTATAGCTCATTGGGTGATTTTTTGTTGGTTATGGGTATTCTACCAATGCTTTCTCCTACCTTGGGCGCCTCTTGTTGTTGATTTTCAGATTTTATCATGAAGAAATGAATTTTATATTGCAGGTCGCCCTTCTCTAGTGGGCCGTACTTTCTCTCATAGTGCATTGGGAATTGTGCAAATTCATTTGGGACTGTTTGGCATGGTTTGTTGGTTTGAAGCTGGTTGCCCCTCTCTCTGGCATCTATTGTATTTGCTATATCTTTGTATTTTGCAGATTATTCTCATTGTAAGGCTGAAATCAGTAGTACTAATTTAGTGACTTTATATTTCTGCTCTTTATTTTGTAATTCCCACTTTAGTGGAAGGGACAGGCCTCGCCGTCCATTTACTTTTCTATACTGCCTGTTGAACAAGTGGAAGGGGTCGGTAAGCCGCCCATGCTTTACTTTCAGTTCTTTGTAATTCATCACCATGCTGATCGGCTAAGCCGCCAATTTACTTCCGTTGAATAAGTGGTCGAGTTGCATATGCATTACTTTTGATCGGCTGAGCCGTCACTCTTTGTAATTTCCAGTAGTTCTAGTTTTACATGCTAACGATCCTCTTTCTATTGTATGTTCTCACCTTGCCCACACTGGGATCTGGATGATTAGAAAATGAAAGGGTTCCTTTCAACTGGTTTATTTGGTTATGCTAACGTTAACAGGTGAAGTGTTTGTGGAAAAATAAAAATAAAATTATAAGGGGATATTTTAGTGGTATCAGAGCCAAAGTTCTTGCCATCCTGTTGGGAGAACAAAAAGAAATTTGAGTTGCCACAATGGAATTCAGTAGAATTGCGGAACAGTTCAAGAGGCAATGTGAACATGAAGCTTCCATTCTCCATGAAGACTATTAGAGTATGACAGATGAGTTTAAGGACGCTGTTTCTTTTGACTCTTTCTTGAATTGTGTGGTGGTTTTGAAACCCGGAAAGTTGGCTATGGTCAATTACATCAAGAAAATGATTAAAAAGGAAGCAAAACATGTCATGGTTGAAGGGTCAAGGAAGGAAGAAGAAGTGCCTGTTTGTGGGTTGCAACCCACAAGTTAGCAGGTTGAAAAGAAAAATCAGTCAACTAGTATTGAAGATGGCACAAGCAAGGTGCACATGTCACCTCAAAATGATCGTGAGCTTGATGAAGATACCTTGGCAAATGAGGAGTTTAAGGTAGAGCCCCAAAAAACTCCCTTAGACTTGCATGTGATAGGAAGTAATGAAGATTGGTTTGGTGAAAAGAACATAATAGCAGTCTTCCTAATGAGGTTTCATCCAATGAAGGTCTTGAGACAAATTACTTCACAAAAGATTTCAGTAGTACCATTGTGTGGGTTGAGTTCGCTAAAGAAAAGCATGTTAAGGATAATTTGGGTGGCGACATTGAACCAACTTGTGATCAGTACCATAGTGATGTTGTTGGTGGTGATTCTGATGTGTTTGTACCTCCTCTTGTTGGAGATTTGGTAATGGATAATTTCCCTCTTGTTGCTGTCCAAACTCCCCAAGAGTTTTCACATGAAGAGTTCATGACAAGTAACCAAGAAGACTTCTTTGGTATGCATGGGGCTGCTAATGATGAAATCAGTAACATACCTACTCATGACAGGTTCATTGAAGATAAGAATGATAGAGTTTCCCAAACTGCTAGCATTGAAGATTCTTTTCTTCATTATAGTGATGGTGTCAAGGGTGGTTTTGGGTTTGATCTTCAAACCAAGCCTTTGGAGAGAGATACTTATGAAGATATCAATTTAAGTGAGTTGGGAGGTGATTTATTCAAAGAGTTAACACTCAAAGAAGAGTGCGATGGACATTTTACATTTGATCAAAACAATCAGCCCCTTAGCATTTGGGATCCGAGTGTGAAGGCACCTAGCAATGACAAGGAACCTTTGTGGGATGAATTTCCCTTTGATCCGGATGATGAAATGAAACTTGATGAGGATTCTATATCAGCAAACAATGGTGACGTTATGCTTGAGTTTGGGGCTGCCTTCTCGTTTGATGTAAGTGATAGTGAGGTGGAAGTGGATTTAAAGGTCCATAAGGCTCCTGACATTGAAGAGTTTGAAGGTGTTTTTAAACACAAATTTGATTTATCAATGCATGAAGCTGATTGTAAGCAAAGGCTCAAGGAAATTGTAGAGTCCGATCCTCCTTAATATTGAGCATTTTCAGCTAGATTGTGGAGACAGACAAGAGTCTTGGAGCAGCTATGGGGGCAGCGATTGCAAGAAACAAAGTTCTGATTTTTTCTTGCAGCCTATCAGCAGTTCACCATCTTTGCATTTTATGAGTGGGAAGGTCAATTCAAGGTGTTCATTGAAGAGGAACAGCAAACTCTATCCCAATTTGATCGCACACACAGTTTGATTGAAGAACTTTATTGGAAGGCTCAGTTTGAAGAGAGACGAAGAGGAGTTAAAGATAAAGTTGCTCTCCCTAATCTGCAACTTATCAAAGACTCTTTGGAGACATTGAAGTCAGAGTACATACACTTGATTAAAGATTGAGATTATGCCATTGAATTTGCAAAGAAGACCTTCAGTGCTTTCCAAGGAAGTGAGTGAAGGGTGGATGAGCTTACTCTCGAGCTTGAGTCAATAAAATATATGCTAGAAAATACTCAAGTGGCATTAATGAAGGTAGAAGAGCCGCTAGTTGATTTCAAACTTATCAGGGAGCAAGAGAAGGAGTTGAAGAAATCAAGCAAGTAATTGGAGAGCTTGATAGTATTCAAGAGGAGTTTGATCTAGAAAGCATCACAAGAAAATCAGAAGTTGCATGTGTAGATTTGGATCAGCAAGATGAAAGGGACGACTTCCAAGTTTTTGACAATCCTCTTTTTGAAGTGGGTGCAGAAGCGACTTATGACAATCCTCTCTTTGATTTGAAAAAAGAGTCATGTAGTGAAGAGACGAAACATGAGACTAAGTATAGTTTCCAGTGTATGGATGATGTGATAATAAACCATGAAGATGTGCCACGTTTTGTGATTAGAAATCTTCCGAGGCTGCCTGGTGCTGAATGCATAAGTGGGTTTGAGGATCAAGTCTCCACTTGGGAAGTTTGAATCAGGATGTTTTCAATGTCCTTGACATCAAGATGTTGTCCAAACACAGTTTGGTAGCTGCTCAAGGTTTCATTACAGCCGCAAGGAGTGAAGATTTCAGACTTGTTACTCATGAAGTAGTGGAGAAAGAAGAACCAAAACAGATTGTTTGCTTCCTTGACAATCCGTCCCTTGGGTTGAGTGATGTTTTGGCTCATATTAGTCCTTTTGGGGAATTGGGATTGAAGACAACATTTGTTCCATGCTCCACAGATGTGAATGCTTTCATGGTTAGGCTTCAGGGGTTCACTTGAGGAGACACTAATCCCTTGAGAGTGCATTTGGTTCTGTTGGACACTTGGAGATGTGTTGTGTACTTTTTCCGGTGTGTTGGGGATCATTCTTGGTTGGGTATTCTTGTTTGGCATCCTCGGCATGGTATGGCAAAGCTTATTGGGTATGGTTGGAGGGATTCTTGGAGGGATAAGGATCATAATTTTAGAATTAGTGGTGCTGCTAACTTCCTTACCAGCCATTTGGTGATCCCATTTGTACATCAACAAATGGATTGGAAAGAAATTTTAAGTGTGGATTGGAGAGATGAATAGATGGTTACTCTTGGGTGTAATCTTTGGCTTAGACAGGGGTAGATTTTGAGACACGAGCTTGCTGATTTGGGGCAACCCAGCCACCTTACATGGGGAGTTACTCTCGTTCAGGAGAGTTGGTTCATCATTTCTTGTCAGACAGGTGGGAGATATCAGTTGGAGATTTCTTGGGTATGTTTTTCAGCCACTTACGAGATGATTGAGTGTGACAGGATGCTCATTTAACATGTTCATACTTGGGAATTCCTATGGCACTGCTATTATTCTCTATGTAGAGTGCATTGAATTTCGCTGATCCCAACCTTGAATAGCAGTGGTCATTGGTTCCTTCAAACCTTTCCTAGTCTCTGAGTTCATCTTATGGAGGTTTGTGATGCAAATTTTGATGGTTTTCTCACAATATTGGTTCGGGACAACGAACCCCCACATGCTTTGGTTTATCATTTAGAGGCTGTTGGAATGGTAACTGTAAGAGTTTTCAGAAGTCTTCATGGTAGTATCAGAATAATTCAGGGGAGGCATAGTAGATTCATGTGGAATTATGAGTATGAGTTTGATGAGATCTTGCAAAGGATTGCTTTCCTCTTTGCAAGAAGATTTAGAGAAGTCACATATGCAGTTGTGGCTTTGTTAGATTACCTTATGGAGATATGCTGAGGAGTTCGATTTTGAGTTGAGTAGACTATCCTTCCTATTTCCTAGGATTGTGATAGACAGTGGCATTGTTGATATTGATGACTCAGAGCTTTTGGGGCATGAGATTCTGCATGATATTGATTTCAGTCCTTCAAGAATTTTTCAAGAATTTTCAGTTTGAGTATCATGGGTGGTAACATTTTGGAGTTACAAGGGAGGTTAGTGCAGATTTGGCATGACGTTTTCACTAATGTGATCAAAGTGGTGCAACTTCGGCATGGTGGGTCCTTCCTGGGATAGACATGGGACCCTGGGATCATACTTGGTTTGGTATGGATCAGTTTAAGTTTTTTTGGAGTTGTGGTGGCATTGCTCGAGGACAAACAATTTTGGGAAGGGCGCACTGTAATGTCCCCATTTTTAGCACTACGCTTTCCAGTGACTAATAGCCTATCCCCGGATGCCCTTAGGCTAGTCAGGTGGAGAATTAGGGTTTCCTATTTTCTAGGAGGATATTTTGACAATTTTGGAGGCTTGCATGTTGGAGTTTTGCAGTTTGGATTCTGGATTCCTTTTGGGTTTTCAAAGAGCTTCACAGTGGCGTGACATGCAACTGAAATAGGTAACTTTTTCGGGCTTACTATTTTTAGTAAGTTGCGACGACTGTTCAAAATGTGGTTAAAATGTGTTTGGACACACTTACTATTTTTAGCAATATGCTATTTATAGTAAGTGCTATTTTAGCAGGATTTCAACAGGCCAATTTAGAGGCTATTTGAGGCAAGTCAGTTTGAGCAGTTTGGTCTCCCGCACTCTTGGAGCTTATTTTTGGTAAATTTAGTATTTTGGCGAAATATTTGGCTAAGGCATGGAGGATGCCTAGTTTGGTGAGATAATGTTTCTTTTAAGTGAAAATGCTTCTCTTGCAAAAGTGGACGACTTCATAAGGGGATTATTTAAGTTGCTTATAATGTTTATTTTCACTTAATATTTTTGACGCCTACATTATACTTTATTTGCATTTTGATAAAGTATTTTGTAATGTCCCCATTTTAGCCTGATCTTGTTTTTGGATGGATTTGCCTATTCCTGACCCTTGTAGGCAAACACAGATGGTTAGAGGGTCCCTCTTGGCAGTGATTAGTGTGTTTCCTCCCTCAGAACTCAGTGTGGGTTCAAGTTTGGCCTTCGTTAGACTCAGTTCTTCGTACTTACTATTTATAGTAAGTCACCATTTCAGGGGAGTTAGGGTTACTATATTTAGTAAGGCACCTGGACAGGTCTCAAATGCAGTGCTGACCTCTTAATCAGTTGGATGGGTGAAATATTAAATGTTTAATGAGTAATTATCATTAAAAGTACTTTAATGTTAATTAAATAATATAAAGTTAAATTATAAAGTCAAAAAGTGTACTTTGTTTCCGATGAGGCCATGACCCTCAATTAAAATCACTTAAAGTACATTTATTTTTGTTGTACCCCAAATTAAAATTTTTGCTACACTTAGGCATTTTGAAGAAATGAGTAAAAGTCTTGTCAAATTTGTCAAAAAGGTCAAAATTTGGGTGTGCATGTCTTGCATGAGGGGTAAAAACTTGAAATTTCTAAAATTTGACGATCTAGGTCTGCTCAGAGCAGCCTAATCTACAAAACCCAGATCTCAGTTTTTCATCCCTACTTTTTAGGAAAACTGCTATTTTTAGAAACTTTCCATTAAATAGTAACATTTTTGGGTTTCTTTTGAAATGAATATTGGTAAAATTTTCTAAAAATAGAAAATTTGTTCACCAGGGTTCAAACTGATTTTGATTGGCTTAAAATACTTCCTCATCAGGCTGGTGCAGTCAGAATCACAAAACGATCAGTTTTACCCTAGTGGGTCTATTCTGCTTTTTCAATTTTAGAAAGCATTTTGGGAACTTCAATGGAGGCCAGTTAGCTGCCAGACGTCAGATTCAACATTCAAGCACTGAACAAAAGATGAGATGATGAACGCGCGCGAAGAACGAAGGAAGGAGTTGAAATCTGCAAAAAAATGACTAAGTCTGCCAGCCATGGGCGCCCCAGAAGGAGATAGGCGCCCAACTTTTTAGGACATCGGATGGTGAAATTAGGGTTCATGCTTCCAAGCAAAGTTGTTCAGATTCTTCCCAGCTTCGCAGTGAGGCCGTCAGCGTCATCATCAAATCAACTAGTCACCCAGAATTAAATATCAAATAGGGAGGTTTTAACCAAAAGACAGAAGGCAAACCATGAAAATCACTAAAAATATTCCAAGTCTGGGAACTTTGGGCGCCCTAGGTGCCTAGGGGCGCCCAACCTTTTGAGAGGTCAAACTTAGCTGTTAGGATTTGCAGATGAGCTCAATCTCTTCAGAATTTAGTTAGTTTCGTAACGGATGTCCTCATCAGATCATCAGACTTGTCAATCTCCGACAAATCCAGATCAAGCTGAAGGTATAGAATGAAGGATCAAGTTTGAAGATGAAAGTCAGAGCAAAAATGGCTAAGTATGGAGGAGTTGGGAGCCCCAGAAGGAGAAAGGCGCCCAAGTTTTTAAGGGCCTAAATGGATGAATTTGCCAGAAGAGCCTCCAGCATGTCCTTTTCAGATTTGATCAAGCTTTTCAACGCAACCATTAGCTCGTCAATCAAAGTTGACAGTCATCAGATGTCAAAGGATGAATAGATGGAGAAGCAAGAGTAAAATGACTGAAGTCAAGAGCAAAGGTGAAAGATACAGAAAATATTCTAACTTTGGTGAAGTTGGGCGCCCCAGCTTGCTAGGGGCGCCCAAGCTTTTGATGCCTTAGATTCAGCTTTCAGGAGATGCAGCTCCCAGAAGACCCCTCTTGAAATCCTTCAAACTATCTAGTGAATCTGACGGTCAGTCAATCGGATCAGTGTAGCTCCCGGAATTGAGGATTCATTAGAAGATCAAAGGGAAATGGAGAAAATGAAGAACACAAAAATGGCTAACACTGTGAAGGTTGGGCGCCCTAGAAGGAGATGGGCGCCCATGATTTTGAAGGATCAAACAAAGTTTTTAGCTGAAGGTGCCTCTAGAATGATCTTCTCAGATTCGATCAGGCTTCGTGATGAATCATTCAGCTCGTCGATCGGATCAATTTGGAAGCCGGAGATCAGAATCAAAGAAGGGTTCAAAATCATAGAAAGGTTGAAAAACTCAGAAAAATGGTTAAGTCTGGGAGAAATTGGTGCCTCTAGCCAAGAAGGGCGCCCAAAATACCATGCCTTAGTCAAAATTTTCAAATTTTCAAAATTGCAAGATGAAGAATGAATGTCCAAGTTCAATGAATAGGAAGACTTTAGGGTTTTGAAGATAAAAGCAAAAAGAAAGCAGGGTTTTCTCAAGCCTAAGGCTTATTTAAGAGGTTTTTATCATTAAATTTTCATCATTCTTTGCAGGTGGCGTCCAAATTGAAGAGGGGCAGCAACTTTGAAGTTTTCCTTTTCAAGATTCAAAGCTTCAACTTGCTGATTTTTCAGAAATTCTTCATTAATTTTCAGACCAGCAACATATGACCTTGCTTTTTCATGATTTTTTCATCCAGAACATCAAATTTTTGAAAAAGAAGGTCAAGGATTTCAATTTTCAGTTATCTGGGTCTTTTCATCTCATCATTCTAAAGAATTTTTGAAGAAATTTCTCAAGTTGCAGCAGCTGTTTTTTCCTTGCATGTCAAAGAAATCATCGGAGTTTTGAAATTTTGATCATTTGGGTCCTCTCAAAACATTGTTCTGAAGAAAACCCATATCGCAACTTTTTTTCAAGAAAATTTCAGATCCTAGGGTTTGCTGCTTTTTCAATCAGCCCTTAGTATTTTTCAAATCTGATCAACTGGGTTCATTCCAAATTTTATTCTGAACAAAAGCCAGGTGCAAGCTTTTTTCGGGATTAGGGTTTGTTGCTTTTTCAGTGTACACTCAAAATTTTCAAAAACGAACGATTTGGGTTGTCTTGCAATGAAATTTTGAGCAAAACCCATATCTCAAAAAAATTTCAAAAAATTTGTCCGTTTGAAGAAGAAAAACCAACATTCTAAAAATAGTAAGTTGCTCAAAACTTGCCTGAACATATGCGAGTTTACAGTCATTCTTCAAGGTTTTCAGAATGGAATACACTCCTAATGATTTCAAGACCAAGTCAGCACTATACCATAACTTCATCAAAACAACTGAGACTGACTTGCATCACATCGAGCTGGTGTTCGACTTACATGCTTTGGAGAACGCAGGTAACACTGCAATCAGAAACCTAGGGCACTCTGGAATTCTCGCAGCAACATCCATTCCTATTTCAGTACAGAGTCTTGAATTTGTAATCGCTTGCATCAAGCATTACAATCCACCGACACGGGAGATTCAATCATTAGATGGTAGATTGATTTGCAGTTTGGAACCTGACATGATCGAGAAATACAGTAAGAAGATTGCACAAAAGTGGATGAAGGAAAAGCATAAGACTCTGCTGAAGAACATCGGGTGAGGGGAGTTCAAAGATGAAATTGCTATCATGATCACCTTGCTCAACAGGGTCACTGGACAAGAAGATGCTATGAAATTTCAACCCTGGATGTTCTATGTTATACCTCACATCATGAAGAAGACAAAATTCTATGATTGGGCAACCTTAATCAGTGACATCCTCCATCAGCAAATAACATACTACTTCCAGATTCATGAATTCTATATGGTTTCCTACCTAGTCTACCTAGTGGCCTTCTAAGGTCAATTCAGAGGGTTGAACACTGAGGGGTCTCTAAATGTACAACATGGCTACAACTATTACCCTCAGTTGGAGTTCACAAAGTCATTACATCATTACAAGAGGGTGAATGAGGCTTTCCTGATGCACACAGTACGAAACTTGGACAATGAGTTGCATGTCCGTATCTCATCCACCGCCAGGGCAGCAATTGCAGAGTGGGCAGATTGGTTTATAAAGTTTCCTACTTTCACCTACCTCAGGGTCTATGGCTACTCCAGTGCTCCACTCATGCTACCACGGTACCCATCAGATGAAGTTGTTTTCATGGAATTCCTAAGGCAAGCACATGATGTCCACACAGTCTTGAGGAATAGAAAGAAACCCGCCCTCAGTTTTCCATTCAGGCTGGGAATCTATACATGTAGATTAGCGGCAAATGCTAAATCGATGGGGGATGAGTTCTCTAAACTTGGCCTCAAGCCTTACAGCGAGAGACGATCATATGACCCCCATGGCGTCTTCGCTGCCTGACTTGAGAAGAACTATGCTCATGTGCCTGCTCTTGAGGATTTCTGGGCTAATTGCAGAGATGAGTTCAAGGTGCGGAGGTGTAGTTATAGCAGGCTCACTCTTTATTAGATGAAAGACTGCTTAGTTAGCAGAGGATATCGAAGGGTTATTAGATGATGATGGAGATGTACTTCTCTCAATGTACACTCGGAAGCGAATTGAAGATCAACCCCTTCCACAAGTCAATTGGGCTAACAAAGAGTCCCTCTCAGTTGAAGAACGGACGAGACAAGCCCTTGAGCACAACAAGGTTTTCCTAGTCCTCAAGAGGAAGAAATCCATACCAGCAATAGAGCCACCAAGGGTACAATTATTACTTCCCTCTTATTCCAGAGCACAATCGAAAGGGAAAGGTGTAAGTCAGTCTTAAGAAGGTGTAAAAGGCAGCAAGTCAACTAAAAATGTAAGAAGAAGGTTGGACTTCTCGGGTATAGTCATTCAGGAGCAGCCAACAGCTGAAACAAAAGCTCCTCCAGAAGAGCCCATACCTCAAAAAGAAACAGAAGACGTGCCTTTGACACATGACCCTACAACATTGCGAAGGTCTTCGCCAATTCACATTGATTTGGAGATTAAAGAAGATGAAAAAGTTGTAGTTGAATCTCCCAAGGAAGTTAGTAGAGATACTACTGTATCTTGGCTTGAGAGCTCTTTGGGAAGGATAAGGAGAAGAACTTCATATCAGTTGAATTTTGATGATCTGGACAACATCTATTAGGAAGCACCTAAGAAGAAAGCAAAGAGACAAACCCACTTTGAGAGAAATCCTAAAGGTGAGATGATCATGGAGACTGCTACACCTCGTGAAGATAGAAACAGAGATGAAGTGGATCTAGATGACTTCGTGATGGTGAAGGAAAATCTTTGCAAAAGCACCAGACATGCGGATTTTAGTATGTTCAGAGTTGTATCTGGAAGCCTTCAAAAAAGAGTGATCAAAGATGGAGAAGACAAGGCAGCCCTCAAGGCTGAAATACGACAACTCAGGCTTTACATTTCTAACTTTGTCTATGGCACTTCACAGTCTACTCAGTTGCTGCCCCAGGTTTTAGAGACGCTAGCTGATCATCATCAGTTGGGTGAAATATGCTAACCAATTTTTTCGTTGAATTGCACAACACAAACCAACACTTCGCCAATTGAATTAGCGTTAGCATCAAAAACTGAAATCCAAGCTTGAAAGAACTCAACGCCAAGAATGCACACTCAATCCCAAGGAAGGATAGGTGTTGTCATATGGCGGAGAAACTAAAAACAATAACTTGAAATGAGACAAACTCAACGTCAAGAATGTGCACTCAAGATCCCACTGAGGGCGAGGTGCTAACATATGACGGAGTTATTAATTGAACTGAAACAATTAGGCGGATAACCAGCCATGAAGATACATCTATCTAATTCATCTGCTGCGGCGGGCATCCACTTAAGAGTGGGGATTCACCACTTGAGAGTGGGTACAAAGAGATATCAAATGTTCATTTTTCCACACTGGCGGTAAACCATCCAGGGGTAATTAATATGGAATAAAGCAAATAATTGCAGAGACTTAAAACGGTTGGATTAGTACTACTAAAATGTCAACCTTACAATCACAAATCTGCAAATTACTAATTACAATGATAGAGAACATAGTTAAGAAGAGAAGAATGAATACTAGCAATGTTCTTTTGCTCTTCCAATGATAAAATAAAGACCAAAACTGAAATCATATGAATCTGATATAAAACAGTGTTTCTTGTTGAAAACTAATTATCAGATTTAATGCACAGAAATAAATTCGAAATCAGACACAATGACACAGCAGATACCCTGGGAAAACCCTCCTCTTGAGGGAGAAAAAACCCAGCAACAAAGATCTCTCTTTTATATATAAATCATGGCAACAATTCTCTTTACAATGAGGCCAATCACAAGGCCAATATTCAGCATCTACACTAGATGCACAACAGATAATAATCTGCCCTCCCTTGATACCTAAATCTGCACTTACAGAAATTCGCAATCTGCTCTTGGAGATAATTCGCCCTTGAATGAAGGAGAGAAAACGAACTTGCTTGATCGTATTGCAAAGGACATATGAACTTGAATATATACAACTTAGAGAGGTCGCACCTCTTCATATCATGAGGTCGGCCAAGATACAAAACAATTGCAATTATAAATTATAAATGATGTCGGCCCCAAGAAATCGCATCTCTTCATAAATGGAAGTCGGCCACAACAAATATTGAATGTCTTCTAATAAATTTCGAACTCTTCCATGTCGGCCATAATATGAAATACAAAACAATAAATATAAATTGAATAGCCAACGGCTATCATTCAATTTATGACTCCACGAAAGAGCTGAGCTGGAAGGAACTACCGAAGCTGCTATAACATTAACACTCCCTCTCAGCTAGGGAGAGAACTTCCAGCTGCATAATTACGAATCATCTCCATCTTCCATCATTGCCTGCAATCAGATATAAAGAGAGAAATATCACCTCAATGTGATATTAGATATCGTCTCGATATCAACCATCGCATGGTAAGTACTAGTGTTCATCACTTGCGTGATGTTGTCACCTCAACGTGACTTTCACCATGGCTCTCCCAGAGGGTGAAACACAAGTACATGAAGATCATCACGGACTCTCTCACGTGATGTTGTCATGGAGTCACACACATGACATCCACCATGACTCAGCTCAGAGGGTGGAAACAAGGGCTTTCACCTCAAATTCTTCCGTCACAGAAGAAAATGCAATAGTAAGTACAAGTGTTCATCACTTGCGTGATGTTGTCACCTCAACGTGACTTTCACCATGACTCTCTCAGAGGGTGAAACACAAGTACAGCATATGTCATGGAGTCGCACACATGACATCCACCATGACTCAGCTCAGAGGGTGGAAACAAGGGCTTTCACCTCAAATTCTTCCGTCACAGAAGAAAATGCATTAACAAGGGCTTGCACCTTAAATTCTTCCGTCTCAGAAGAAAATGCATTAGCAAGGGATTTCACCTCGAACTTCTCTCATAGAGAAGAACTCAATAAACAAGGCTCACTGATACTGAGACTCTTTCTCAGTCAAGGCTGGATTCTCCATCATACCAAGCTTATCTCGAAAGTACACAGCTTTATCCTGGCGAGAGGCTTGGTGAGAATATTTGCCATTTGCTCATTAGTATTGATGTACCTCATCTGTACAGCCTTCCGCAGTACCATATCTCTGATATAGTGGTACTTGATCTCAACATGCTTGGATCTGTCATAAAACACAGGATTGATATAAAGCTTTACACAACTTTGAAGTAGGCTCCATTGATTGTTCGAACAATCCTGCAAGGAGCTTACAAAGCCAAACTGCTTCTCGAGTTGCCATACAAGCTGCAATGTACTCGGCCTTTGCTGTACTCAATGCTACAGAAGACTGCTTCCTGCTGCACCAGGAAATCATAGTAGACCCCAAACTGAAGCAACAACTAGAGGTGCTCTTCCGATCTGTGACACAACCTGCCCAATCAGAATCAGTGAAACCAAGTAACTCCAAGTCTGCATCTGAAGTATACCTCAACCCATATCCAACTGTGCCACGCAAGTATTTCAGGATATGCTTAGCTGCATCTTCTTCAGGTTCAGCTGACTCCCTCTGAATCTTTAAGCACATGCATCAATCTTCCGACCTCTTCATCCAAGATTGCCTGCAACACTTTGACTTAGATAAAAGCTTTCCAACGCACACCTCTTGGTATTGTAGAGAGTTCAGGATAGTCCTCCTCGACCTCTTCCCAGATTACTCTATTCTGAATAGGTTTGCGGAGCTACCAATGACAAATCCAAAAGACAATCTTGAGCAATTATGATCTCAGCAACTGAAGGGATCCTCTAAGGGTTTAGCACCTAGCCTTTCAATACAACAATCTTCACTTCTTCTCAGTGAGTTAAAAGACTCCCTCTTGATCCTTGCTTCAGAGATTGCAAAGAAGACTTCTGGAGGTGAACTCCCTCTGGCCACCAGCTCAGTCCCATGGCTGCTTGATCATTTCTTTGGTTGGCATAACTTCCTCATAAGATGCCTCAATCTTTTCATCGCTAAGCAGTCTCTCATCACTTTCCTACTTCTAGCTGTTCACAAAGCATTTAGAGAGAGATTACTTACAGTTTATGACTATCCAAAGAAATATCAAGACTAGAATCATACAAGGTTTACTATCTCAGGTTATAGCATGAACACATAGGAATTTATGCACAATATTAAAACATGAATAAATCAACATATAAGAGAAATATATATATAAAAAAATCAGAATGAAGGGATAAGGAAACTTATCTTTATTGAATTTTGATATAACTCTTTCTTCCAGCTTTTACTCCTCTTGAGAGTGCCAAACTCAGCACAATCAAAAAAAAAAAATCTGCACAACTACAGATTTCTTGAAAGCATTATGCGGTTAGCATGTAGAACTAGCTCTCTCCAAGAGTCAAGGCTCTAACACAATTCATGCATTAGAGAATGATACCGATGTGATCAACCTATCACAACGAAAATGCAATTCTCTTTTTCATCTCAAAGTCACACTCAGAGATCTACTTGATTAGCATGAAACAACTCACAATAAATAATTTGAAATCTTCAAAAGAACACAGTTCAAGAGAGATCACTATCTCTCTTTATTAATCACACAAGATGAAATAACTCAGCGAACTGAAATTCGGCCTATAAAGAGATTTCAAACAAACAGAGAATACTTATCTCTTTATGTTCCTCGCAATCCATCAATTGTTCTTTCTTGATCATTGCATACACCACTCCATCGCTTAGGATGAATGCAGATTGCACCAATGAGCACATCGCTCAGAATCATCAATCCTCCAAAGATCTCTGAGTTGGAGGTTATAATAGCTAACCTCGTATCATCTCATCATAATCCGTTGATGCTTATACAAAAGTTTCATTTCAACAAGCGATCCCAAATACTTCTAAATATAGTCCTGTCTTCAGGAACCACAACTCCTCTAAAATTCAGGTATTCGGGTTTCTGAGGCATAGCATGATACTATAATGTTGTCAGATTATAATATCACAGCTTCATATACAGCGCCGAATGTTCTGTATGCCGCAAATAGTGGTTACTCGATCAGAGAAATATATGCTCCAGACATGAAGCCAACGCCATATATAGAGCCCGACCAGAGTGAGCTAAGACCTCCGAGATAGAGGATACACGAGCCAGAGATGCCGGCAACAGTGGAGACGGTGAGGTGACATGTAGGAGAGAATACCTCCAGGTCGCGCCAATGAGAAACAGGATCCCAATACACACAGACGGGCCCACCCAGATTCCCAGGTAACATTCTCTCAGCTTGACTCGATGACTTGCAACAGCTCAATGGACGCCTCCATAGATATAAATACCAGCGGTACTGAATGCGATAATGACAGGAGTGAGAACTCGAGTGGTGTTGGCTGAATAGTCTCGATCTGAGATGGCAATTGAAGCCTATGTGTGAAGGAGAGACTCGAAAGCCTATTTTCTGCCTAGCGGACATTAGAGAATGAACAAGAAACTCCAGGTAGAGAATACGACTTTTCGGATCAAACACACTACTCGACCCAACTTCCTTGTCTTCAATTCGAAGATTCTTATAAAATACGAACTCTTCTCTTATATATTTTGATCTTTGTCTTTACCCTGGAGAGAAGACAAACCCAACTATGAAATATGAATTCTGACGGTGAAGGCGACCTCCAAACCTGGTCCTTCGAACTGAGAAAGAATTTCTGCTAAACAAATCTGAATGGATCTTGACATAAGCCCGCTCTGATACCATGTTGAAAACTAATTATCAGATTTAATGCACAGAAATAAATTCGAAATCAGACACAATGACACTGCAGATACCCTGGGAAAACCCTCCTCTTGAGGGAGAAAAAACCCAGCAACAAAGATCTCTCTTTTATATATAGATCATGGCAACAATTCTCTTTACAATGAGGCCAATCACAAGGCCAATATTCAGCATCTACACTAGATGCACAACAGATAATAATCTGCCCTCCCTTGATACCTAAATCTGCACTTACAGAAATTCGCAATCTGCTCTTGGAGATAATTCGCCCTTGAATGAAGGAGAGAAAATGAACTTGCTTGATCGTATTGCAAAGGACAGATGAACTTGAATATATACAACTTAGAGAGGTCGCACCTCTTCATATCATGAGGTCGGCCAAGATACAAAACAATTGCAATTATAAATTATAAATGATGTCGGCCCCAAGAAATCGCATCTCTTCATAAATGGAAGTCGGCCACAACAAATATTGAATGTCTTCTAATAAATTTCGAACTCTTCCATGTTGGCCATAATATGAAATACAAAACAATAAATATAAATTGAACAGCCAACGGCTATCATTCAATTTATGACTCCATGAAAGAGCTGAGCTGGAAGGAACTACCGAAGCTGCTATAACATTAACATTTCTGGAATTCTGATCAGCAAACTTTAACTCCATAAAATGTTCATAACTTCATCAAATTACCTCCGATTTACGTGAAATGAAAACCAATGTGCTATTGGAGGATAGGCGCCCAAATTCAGATGAAGAAACAACAAAAAGTCAGCATTTAATTTCCTTTGCACATTTCCCAATGTCTAGAATGGTACGGCCTTGAGCAAGGGCGATTTAGCAAGTAAAAATCAGAAACTCCAAACAAAAATCTGCAAATTGGTAGAAGGGGTCACCTTGGGTGTAGGAATAGATAGGAAAGATACCCACAAGCAAATTAAATTCACTCCAAGAGCTGTATGCAAAAACCACCTTCAGCTGTAGATGAACCAGCAACTTCAAAATTGACAAAACTCCAAAATTCTTCAACATTCGAACTCAATCTGCTAGTCTGGATGAGAAGCAGTCCCAAAACCAACTAGGTGTTATCTTTCAAACACGAAATTGGATAAATGCTAAGAGGTAAGCATTCCTTGAAGCTAAATTCATGAAGTCATTCCGACAGCATAACAATATGATAAGCATAAATGGTTAATAAATGCTGGAGCAAACTATCTCTTTTATAGAATTGAAAGTGACTTTTCAAATTCCATAACTCCTCGAAGAAAGGGATGCCAAAAGCTCCTTTTTGAAATATTTTACTTTTCCAAATATTTAATTCTCCCTTAATATGGCGTCCAAAACCCAAGGCATATTAAAATAGTATAAAATATCAATTATTCCCTCCATGAGGCATCCACCCTTCATGAACACCTTTTAAAACAACTTCAAGTTATCATATTAGGCCAAAGGGGGGGATCAACTTAAAATTAAAACATTAATAACTTGAAATAACTCATTTCTCCCTTTTACACCTCGATAGCCAAATTCAACAATATTCAACTGCTCCAACTGAAATGGAAAACTTACTGAAGAGCTGCCAACTGGACCACTGCCAAAATTAGAACTTACTAAAAATAGTAAATTCTGAGAAATGCCAAAAAGCCACCAAAGAAGGAAACCCTGATTTTACCTTAGACAAGCCTACGGATTTCTGGAAATAGGCTAAAACCAAATGAAGAGCTAATGGCCAAAATGGGGACATTACATTGGGACAACTGGTAATATGTGGGAAACAAACTTAAGAATGGATTGAGGGATTTATCATCAGAGGAAAAGAAATCCTTGCACAGATGTTTCAGTTGAGGAATAACGCTCATAAGTTACGTCAAGGCCTGCAAGGATTTGAACAAACAATGGCAGAGGTAAAGCCTAGCCATGAAATCATCATTGCAGATTTAGATATAGCTTATGGCTCAACAGTTTCTAGAGAACACAAGAGGCAAATCCTTGCATGGAAAGAGCGTGACAGCTTCAAGGTGAGAACCTATGAGAGAATGGCTGAGGAGTTCATTGCATACAAGCAAAGGGTGGTTGAAGCTTTTCTGTTCATAAATGAGTTTATTATAGAGATCCCTGCTTGGTGTCACCATGATGATGGTTCCTATGTCAGACTTGATGAAGTGCAAGCCCTGTTTCAGAGCGTTGTTCGTAGCAGTGATGGTGGCAATTCAGTTGGCGGTAGAATGAGTCACATTTCCATGATGTCAGCAAAGTTTGAGAAAGCGGCCAATGAGGTTGAAGATTTCCTGAGATCAATTGCAGATGGAGAGGATATCTTAGAAAAGCGAAACTTTGCTATTGATAATATTGATGCACCTAATAGGGACACAGTTTCTAATTTTTTAGTGAATGTGATCGAGATTTAAAACAACTTTCTTCCAGAAGCTTTCTTTCCGCTTTCTTTCTATTCTCGGAACAATTCTTATCTATTCTTTGTAGAAGAGAAAGAAGATAAAATGTAATAGTTGGCACTTCTTGTTTTTCTTGCTTTCTTAGGTGTTAGATGTTATCTTCTTCTAGTTTTAGAAATAGAGCTTGCTTGCTGAGCAAGTCTTAGTTGTAAAAGCAAGGAGATTTTAGGGTTCCCTACTCCTCTGCTTTCCTATAAATAAGAGTAACCTTGCTCATTATTTTCTTAATCATGCTTGAGATAACAAACGCTGAGCCTAAGTGCCTTCTATTGTTATTCAGTGTTGTTCAACCGTACTAGTGATAACAAATTGCTGAGCTTATTTTTCCTTCAAGTTGTTGTCTTGTAGTTGCTGTTCACTTTGTGTAAGAACAAGTTTGCAAGTCTCTTTTAGTTGCAAGTTCTTGTTCCGTGCATGTGTTTAGTGTAATCTTGTTCCAGAAATTTGAGAAATAAAGTCTTGAGCCTCTTGTGGCTTGATATAATGTCTCAAGTTTCAGTTTATTATGTTATTCTTATGTGATCTTAATTTCAACTTGCATTGAAAGTAACTAGATGTATGTTGAGAAAGAGCTTATTTAAGCACTTTGTCAGAGAATCAAACTTTGTTCATTTCTATTTCTCTTGCTCTGCGTTTACTTGAGAAAATAGAAACGTCATTAGCGTAGGTTAGTCGTAGTTGAAATTCCTTAATCAGAAAATCTCAGCTATGACGCTTGAGTTTTATAAACCTTGTGCTCTTAGCTTATCGAAAAAGATAGGCAACTTAGTTTTAGTTTACTTTCTTGAACACCATCAGCAAAGAGGTGTGAATTTAAACGCCAACAATTTTATATTATTGATTTGGGCACCCAAGTTTGAATATATTATAAAGTTTTTTATCAAAAACCTAAAAGTGGATTTCAAAAGCAATTAAAATGCAATTAAGAGGTCGACCTCCTTGAGGAGTTTATATAAAGGCATCAAGAGGAATTTATTTCATTTTGTTTGAAGATTATAAACTTGTGTCTTAGGAGTTCGTGCTCGGAGAAGAAGCCAGCTAGTGTTTTTGCCATTTTCAGCATTGGAGAACGAAAACTCCTCAATGTTTATGCAATTTTGAGGTTGTGAAACTATCAGCTGAATTATTGCTTGATTGTGGACTTCATTCAGGGGTTCAATCTGTGCTTATTGGAGGAGAATCATCTTAGGGTTTGAAGAATTTCAGGGTTTATCCATTGCAGACCTGAATAATCATTAAGGCTCCCATTATTAATAATTTAGCCAGCATTTAAGAGGCCGTACCAAACCTTTATACAACAGTCGTACCATCTTCCTTGCTTGGCGTGTTCATCCTTGAAGGAAGCGCTTCATTTGAGGGGTTTAAAGTTGTATTTATGGGATTGTTTGAGACATGGACAACACCCTTTCCTAGCAGATTTGAAGTGGAGAAATTCATTGTTTAGGCTGGGCGTTGCATTTTGATGAGTTTCTTTGTTGCTGGTTTGCATTTCCAGAATTTGCAGTCAAGAGTATTAAGCTTGCATCAGATGTATTTACATTCCAGGTATTTTTTCTTTGTAAAGCTTTCAGAAGATATGCATAATTAATAAAGCTTTAATTTCCAGCATTCATATATGCTTTCCAGTTGTATATCTTTGCATATTTTGCCTTCAGAATTTGTTAACTTTTTGCATGCATATTTCTTGCCTGGCACTATTTTTTAGACAGTGTTCATATTTTGCCTTCTTCAAAATGGACAACTTGGAGAGATGATTAAATGAAATGCAAATGACAAAGGTGAATGTGAATGTGAATGTCATGTGGGCGCCCTAATTGGAGGGAAACGAATTTGAATTGGTGGAGAAGCTTATAAATAAGAGTTTTGGACTTCATTCTTGGTATGCATTGAAAATTGTAACGAAGTGTTGCCGAAATGGTTACTCACTTGCTTCGAGGAATGCATACCTCCTAGCAAACTTAGTTTCTTGCTTGAAAGATAGCAACTAGTGAAGACATAGACTGTTCTTTACATTGAAGAACAAATGGAGCTTATTGAGATGAGGACGTTTGAAGTTTTCTGAAGTTCTGGGTGTGACTTCTGAGTTGTCAGTTTGCTGGTTTTGTGCTGGTTGTACCACGGTTTTGCTTATAGCTCATTGGGTGATTTTTTGCTGGTTATGTGTATTCTACCAATGCTTTCTCCTACCTTGGGTGCCTCTTGTTGTTGATTTTCAGATTTTATCATGAAGAAATGAATTTTATATTGTAGGTCGCCCTTCTCTAGAGGGCCGTACTTTCTCTCATAGTGCATTGGGCAGTGTGCAAATTCATTTGTGACTGTTTGGCGTGGTTTGTTGGTTTGAAGCTGGTTGCCCCTATTTTTGACATCTATTGTATTTGATTCCTTGTCATTCAGAGGTGTCTAGATGGAGTTATGAGCATTTTACTGAGTTTGGAGCTTGCTGGTTTGAGTTTTTTGTATGCTGGTTTTTCATAGCAGATTGTTAGAAGTTCTGATTTTGGCTTGTTTTTCATAGTTGAGAAGCTTGAGAAGTTTGGAGAATCATCTATTATCATTTTGCAATGGATTGGACAGCTATATCTTTGTATCTTGTAGATTATTCTCATTGTAAGGCTGAAATTAGTAGTACTGATTCAATCACTTTATATTTCTGCTCTTTACTTTGTAATTCCCACTTTAGTGGAAGGGACAAGCCTTGCCGTCCATTTGCTTTCAGCATTTACTTTTTTGTACCGCTCGCTGAACAAGCGGAAGAGGTCGACAAGCCGCCCATACTTTACTTTTAGTACTTTGTAATTCATCATCATTCTGATTGGCTGAGCCGTCAATTTACTCCTGTTGAATAAGTGATCGAGTTGCATATGCATTACTTCTGATCGGCTGAGCTGTCACTCTTTGTAATTTCCAGCAGTTCCAGTTTTACATGCTAACGATCCCCTTTCTACTGTATGCTCTCACCTTGCCCACACCGGGATTTGGGTGATCAAAAAGTGAAGGGTTCCTTTCAGCTGGTTTATTTGGTTATGCTAACGTTAACAGGTGAAGTGTTTGTGGAAAAATTGAAAAAATTTATAAGGGGATATTTCATGAGTTCACATGAGAGTTGAACAAATTAATAAATGTCATAACTTAAAATTTAATTGCTTCCATAATTCATTGTCAATGTGCATATGATATAAAATTAAAAAATACAACAAATGCCTAAAGATTGCTAGTTTTAACTACAAAATGACAAAGTCACAAAAACATAATGATAGAAAGTATGAGGCTGCCCCTAATTGACATCTGTCAACACTACACCAAAATTGGAATCCGACTTTGAGCCACTGGAACTATGATGTGAAGAATATTCTATGTTTCCTCCTTTTGATGATAACTTGCACAATATGTGAATAATGAATGCCAAAGCCTTCTTAAATAGGGTTCGAGGACAAAAAATGGTTTATTCTCCAAGCTTTAAAACTCTGAAGTCAATTTGGAATCAAAAACTTGAATGTAGACACTATATTGAATAACAAATGACAAATATTGAAAAAACTTTATAAGGCATTGAACCTTGGGCGCCCCTGGCTAGCTGGGGCGCTTTTCTTCACTAGAGTTAGAATATTTTCTTTGATTTTCAACTTTTTCCTCTTTTTTTTTTACCTCCGTTTGATCTTTGTTTTTGGACGTTTGATAGGTCCTGTGAACTGACTGATGGATTCGTTGAAGGGCTTGATCAAATCTGAGAATAATCTCTTTGAGGCTGCAATTCCTAAAAATTGTTTTTCAGTGCTTGAAATTCCACGCACCTCAGGCTGACTGGGGCGCTTTTCTTTGCCAGACTTAACAATTTTTGAAGATTTTCAATACCTTACTTTTTCCATTTTGCTGAAGCTAACTACCCTTGTTTGACCTTCATTTTGGGGTAGTCGGTGAACAATAGAGTCTGGAAGTTAGTCAATCTGGCAAGGTTGATGATATCTGAGCTAAATGGTAGCATCTGCCACCTTCATCACTGCATCTGACAATCTTCTGAAAGCTGGAACGAGGCTGATGTAGAAGTTTTGAATGTTTTTTGAAAAACATGGAAAAAATTCTAAGGCATGGAAAATTGGGCGCCCCTCTTGGCCAAGGGTGCCTAGATTCTCCAGACTTAGCCAAAAATTTGATATTTTCAACTTTCTTTTAATCTTTTTCGTTTCCCATGCTTCGAGCATCTTCGTTCGACCTGCAATTGCTGGCGTCTGATGGATCTTCTGGTCTAGCTGAGATATTCATTGGAAAGCCTGAAGAATTCTAAAAAGAATGACCTGTTTTGCAAACTCTAGAAATTGCTTTTGACCTCCAAAAAACTTAGGCGCCCTTGGTTGATTGGGGCCCCCATGTGTGCTAGAGTGAAATTTTTTATGATTTTCATAATTTTCACTTTGTTCTTTTGATGCAACACCTCTATTTGATCCAAGACTTTGGCTGTTTGACAAATCTAGTAAACTTGCTGATGGATTCGTTGCGAAGCCTGAAGAATTCTGAGAAGAATAGTGCCATTGATTGGTACTCAGAATTGGACCAAGTACAAAGAGCATCATGGATATTATTGAAGCAAGCATTTCAAGAGGAGTTCAAACTCCCGAGGGATGATAGTGAGATTGTAGTGGAGATCTACAATACCAAGCAAGGAAAGCACAAGAGTGTGCGGACCTATAACCGAAAACTAAAAGATTTGTTGGAGAAACTAGAGACACGGCGAACGGATGGTTTAAAGAAGAGGTGGTTCATCGAAGGACTGCTTCCCTCGCTCTGGAAGAAGATGAAGGTGGTACCTCGATCCTCGTACATTGAAGCATATAACTGTGCGATGGACATCAAGAGCAGAAATAAGACATCTTCGTGAGGGAAAAAGAAAGATGACGATGAAAGTACAGGGGAGAGCGAAGATGAATAAAAAACCTTACAAGCTCTCTGTCGAGATATGCTGAGAATGATGAAAGAATTGAAAGCCGATAAAGAAGGGTCGAAGGTGGCGAATGAACTATGGTGTATCGAATGCAAAACAAAAGGCCACACAAAGGCGAATTGTTTAGAGAAAATGTTCTGTGACATCTGCCAGGTTATGGGACACTCTGTCAAGGAGTGCCCATGTAACTTAAAAACATGGAGTTTGCAAGTGTTCTTCACAGAAGGGGAACAGTCAACCCCTCCGACCACATCGCCGAAACCCCAAAACAACGCACACCTCTTGGTGGCCATCACAACCATCAGAGAAGTAACAATAGTACACCAAGAAGCAAAATTCAGTACGACAAGAAAGGTACACCCATGATCCAGTGCTGAAAATGTAACGAATGGGGTCACTTTGCTAGGGATTGCCAGAGCAGTCAAGGTGCTAGGGTAAGGTTGTGCATATGGTGTGGTCCTGGTGATCACGAAGACACCGATTGCTTGAAGTAGAAAGGCGTCAACATGCTGAAGGTAGCTAACGAAGAGGTCCTGGCAATTACAAGGGCGTAGACAAAGAAGGGCAATTATTCAGCCCTCGTACGGAGAAAGAGGGACTCCGAGAAGCCTGTTGTACCCAAACCAATTTTTTTTTGCTTCATTAAGGCATTTTGCTAATAGTCTTAACCTTGTTAAAGAGATGTCAAAACACTGTTTTTGGGCAAGTCAGGTATGGACTTTGTGTCAGTTTGATGTCTAGAAGATACTGGTAAAATTTGAAAAAATTGAAAATTAGGGTTTTTCAAGGCTCCTGTTTCAAGCTCGAAACCCTAAAAATTGAAATTGTCAGAATTGACTGAAAATTGTTTTGATTGGCTTATTTTGCGTCACGATCACAACGGTGAAGTTAGATTCAGTTAAAACTCAACCTAAGTTTGGTGGGTAGTTTTCATTTTTTCAGATGGAGGAATGAGATTTCTGGGGGCATCAATGGCAGATGGCCAGATGTCAGATGTTGAAATCTAAGCCTAGAACACTCAAATGAAGAATCTGTGGCGAGATAAGTGCTAGGTAATGCTTCGTCTCGGAGGAGATTTTTCGCTGGATGAAGATCATCAAGTTTTTCTAACTCTAGAGCACCAAAGCCCTTGGAGGCTAGGGGCGCCCTAGTTTTTAGAGGCCCAAATGTCAGTTTTGAGACTTGTCACTTCCAGGAAGATTTGTCAGGAATACTGTCAGCTTCGCGATTAGCTATCCATTCAGCCTGAAAGATATGTTCAACATTTGTGACGAGGAATTCAGCGAGAAACAAGGAAGGTGAAAAATGACTAACACTGGAGGGAAAAGCGCAGCTTTTTGAGGAGTCAAATGAAGGTTTTTGATCAAACGACACCTAGGATGTTTGTCTCACATTTACTTAGGCTTTGCAATGCATCCGTCAGTCGGTGAATCTGAGTTGCTGAATTGCCTGAGCTAGAGGTCAAACACAAGGTTAAATCTTGGTCAAAATATCAAGGAAAAAGCAAAAGAGCACATTTTGGAAAAGGCACTTGAGCTTTTGGAACCTTTAATGCCTTCTTTTTGATGATCTCAGATGTTCATTTTGTCCGTGTTACATTCATCTCTCCGTTGCCTGTCTCCGTTAGATCAAAAGTTGACTCAGCAGCTTGTAGCCGGAGTTTTAGTGATATTTTGGCCAGTTTGAGAAATGGCCATCTCTGGGATGAAAAGAGCACATTTTTCGAAAGGCGCCCTTGATTTTCAACCCCCACATGATGTTTTTAGAGGAAGTGCTCTCTTGAAGTTGTGTGGAATGAAGCCAGCTCCGCAGTGAGCTAGTCATCCCGTCCTGAAACTTTGTCAAACATAAGTTATGGAGAATTCAGTTTTCCCCTCGTACGGAATGAAGATGGAGGAAATTTGGCTAAGTCTGAGAAAAAGTGCAGCTTTTGCAAATGGCGCTTGGATTTTTGAGCCCTTAGATCTTAGTTTTGTGTTTTGCAATCTCAAGGAGTGTTTTGATCAGTTTTTGTCCTGCTCTGCAATGCGACTGTCAGCCAGTCAATCGGTAAGGTTAGTCAATCAGTGTCAGGGATTGAACAGAGGCTCCGAAGAGGTTTAAAATCTAGTTTTCATAGAAAATGGTTAAGTCTAAAGAAAAACGCCAAAAGCAAAGTTGATTTTTCAAAGCTCAAAATCACATGTGCACCCTAAAAGAGGAATTTTAAATATTATCTCAATATTTGAATTTCAAATTTCAATTGGAGTGAATGATTTCTGGGTTGTCATCTTCAGTTGACATCTTTGCATGTCAGGTGCTTTTTCAGTTTTGCATCTTGAGTTATTATTTTGCATGTGCATTTAACTGAAGTGCATGTCAAAACTTAACTGAAGCTTTAATGCATGGCGCATGTCAAGATTTATCTCAAGATATCAAAGGATGGCGCTTTATTTAGGATTTTTAACTGAAGTCTTAAAGCAAGGCGTTTTATTTGGGATTTTTAAACTGAAGTCTTGAAGATGGCGATTTATTTTATGTCAAATATTAAAGCATGGTGCTTTATTTAGTGCATATTGATCATCAGTTAGCTGTTTTGAGAGCCAATCATAGGCTAGGCGTGGGTTTTTTGAGGTCCAATCATAAGCCAAGCGCCATTTTTAGGATTTGCATGCATTTACCACGCCTTTGATGAGAAAGCCTATTTATTCAAACTTGGGCATCCATTATTCTTCATCCCAAGCAAAGAGAAATACGTTTTTCTTAAGCAAACAAAGATTTGAAAGTGCTATAGGTGTTAGATTTTTGTGTTCTTCGTAGCAACGGATTCAGTTTGTTCAGAGGAAGAATATTCCAGACTTTATTTTTCATTTGCATGCAGGTTTCATCAAATTCCAGTCAAGCATAGGCGATTTTCTACAGAAGCTGAATAAACAAAAATAAACTTCTATCTTTTGTCTAATTTCTTCTATTCTCGTCTTAGGTATTCTTCGCATGTCAAAGAAAACAACAAAATTTCCAGAGTTTGATCATTTGGGTTCACATACTTCAGCATCAGCATCAAAACCCATGTCTTAGATTTTTTTGAGAAAATTGCCCCGTAGCTTTTATTCTAAAGCTCTGCGCTTTTTTCTGAGAATTTCTTTGCTTGTGGGTTAGAAACACATCTTTTCCAAAATCGAGCTATCTAGGTTGCCTTAGATTTCCATTCTGCATAAAACCCATGTTCTAGATTTTCACGGAAAAAATTGCCCCGAGCAAGCTCTAAAACAGTAAAACTAGTACTTTTCTCGACTGAAAAACCTCCGCATGTCTTGCTAAAACTCAATTTTTCGAATTTTTATTGATTTGGGTTGTCTTAGAATTTGATTCTACACAAAACCCACGTTTTAGAAAAATTCCTGGAAATTTTCCCGCCATAAGCTATTTTTAGCCTTGTCTAGAGATTTTCAACCTTTTTCGGAAAGTTGTCCGAACATACCCAACTTCACAGTCAAAAGTCCTCATTTTCAAAATGCAGTACAATCCTATAGATTACAAGACCAAATCGGTCCTAATGCATGACTTTGTGAAAACCACTGATACAGACTTAGGTCATGTCTATCCTGTGATCAATCTGAATGCTTTAGAGGGTTATAGCAGCAATACACTGAAGAATATTGAACATTCTGGGTTGTTGGCAGCAAGATCTATTCCCATCGCAGCTTTCGATCTCGAGTTTGTTCTTGCTTGCATAAAGCATTACGACTCGTCTACACGACAAATCAGATCAGCTGATGGGAGAGTCATCTGCAGTCTTAAGCCAAAGGATGTAGAGAAATGTTTTGCTATTCCTCCTCGTTCGGACAATTTCACTGTGATTATTGAGGCTTGTGAGAAGATATGGAATGAAGATCCAGAACGTTCACAGAGAAAGGTTGCTCAGAGATGGTTGAAGATTCAGAAGACTATCATGCCTAAAAAGGTTGGTCATGGTGAATTCAAGGACGAGGTTGCTGTTTTGATACTCTACTCAATCGAGTTATAGGTCAGGAAGAGGCAAACATTTTCCGACCATGGATGTTTTACATCATTTCTAGGATCCTTGATGGCACAGAACATTTTGACTGGGCCATGTTGATCAACGATTGCCTTCATCAATAGATTATTGGATTCCTCAGGTTTCACGAGTTTCACATGGTGTCTCACTTGGTCTACTTAGTTGCATCTCAAGGTAGTTATAGACACCTAAAGACTAACGAGACTCTTGGTGTTTAGTGTGTTCACGAGTACTACTCTTAGTTGGAGTTTTCTAAAGCTGAATAGGATTTCAGGGCAGTAAATGATCACTTTTTCATGAAGACAGTTAGGGATCTCGACAACGAAATGCACATCTGGATTTCTGCAGAGGCAAAATCAGTGATGGAGACTTGGGCGGATTGGTTTATCCAATTCCCTACTTTCACATACATCCGGTTTTATGGATACGTTGTAGAGCCTCTAATGTTATCGAGGTACCCGTTAGACAAGATTCTTTTCATGGAATTTCTCACACAAGTTCAACACGTTCACTCTTTTCTTCGCAATCGTCATAAGTCTGTAGTTTCCTTTCCTTTCGGATTGGGTATTTTCACATGCAGAACTACAGTAGATGGCAAGTATATGACGAACGAACTTGAGAGATTCAGTTTCAAATTCCATGTTGAGAGGCGTTCCTATGATCCTTTGGGTCAATATGCAGCTAGGTTGGAGTGAGGAATTGCACATAAGCCAACACTTGAAGACTTCTAGGCTAATTGCGAGGATGAATTCGAGGTTCGTCGTCGTCACTACTGTAGACTCACTATTACTTAGCTCTTTGACTACCTATTAGAGGATGTTGACGGTCTATCAGATGATGACGAAGAAGTTCTGCTCAATTCATATGTCAAAGATCAAGTTGCTCGGCAACCACTTCGTTCACCAGATTGGTATGCTAGGGAGAATACTTCCATTGAGGATGTGTCTAGATCAGTTATCAAGACTAGCAGACAGTTCTTGGAGAGTAAACGAAGGCGAAAGTCAGTTCCAGTTACAGAGCCGCCAGTGGTTTTCTCTTCATTGCCTTCTACTTCGAGGTCAAGGCCTCGGGTCAAGGTTATCCTGAAGCCACCTGAAGGGGTTAGACTCAGCGGAAACACAAGGGGGAGGACTATTGGCAAACGAAAGTAAAAGCAAGTAGAGAGGGCGCCTGAGATTCCAGTGGAGACAGTCATTTAGGCTGAGCCACGTATTTCACCTCCTAGTTCACCACGTGTGCATCCTATTGATATAGATTCAGAGCCTGAGATACTAGTTCGCGTAGAATCAAAGACAATTGACCCGCCACAGGTTGATACATCAGGGACAGTCTCTCCTCGAACTGATAATATTGTTCAGTCTTGTTGGCTTGAGAGATCTTTGGCAAGACATAGGCGAGAGCCTTCATATAACCTTGATTTGTCTGAGTTCGGTGAACCTTATCAGAGGAGGTTGAACAAGAAAATCAAGAAGCAGGTGCACATCGAGAAGACTCCAGAGTCATAGATTTTCATAGAGGTTGCTACTCCTCCAGAGGGTAAAAGCTTGGATGAGGTTGAAGTTGGTGATTTCACCTTCACCAAAGCGAATCTTGGCAGGACCACTCGAGAAACAGATGTGAGCCTTCTCAAGATTGTTACAAATAATCTTGAAGAACGCATCACGAAGGATAGAGAAGATAAAGCACTTCTTAAAGCTGAGAACAGTCAACTTCGACAGTATATCTCTAATCTTGTTCATGGAAATCCAAGTAGAGCGCCTGTTTTTCCACAGAATACACCTACAGAACAACAGAAGTTGGATCAGTTAGTCAATCATGGCAGACTTCTAGACAACTGGGTTGAAAGCTTCGTTGTTACAGGTAGGCATCTTCTTGAGGATTTATATCAATTGAGGAGTGATGCGCATAAACTTTGCCAAGGGATCCAGCGGCTCGAGATTTCAGTTGCAGAGGGCATAGCCAAGGATGAAGTTCTTATATCTCAGTTGTCTGTTGCATATGATGCTCTGGAGATTGATGAAGATAGGGAGAAGGTCTTTGCTTGGAAAGAACAACACCTTTTTATAATGGAGACATGCGAAAAGATCTCTACCAGGTTGTATACACTCAAAGATAACATTGTCAGAGTTCTTGCACTCATCAGTGGCTTTGTCGTTCAAATCCCGTGTCATTACCTTCTTGAGGATGGTACGTATGTTAAACTTGATACAGTACAAGCTGAGTTTGAGAAGTTGATTCATGATAATCTCGAAGGAGATCCTGTGGCATCTAAGTTGGATCACATTTCAATGATTTCAGCTAGTTTCAAGAGGACGACCGAGGATGTCAAAGAATGCATGCAAACGATTAAGGATGGTGACAGGGAATTGAAGAGGCAGATTATCATTTTGGATAGCGTCAAAGTGCCAGAGGACGGAGTGATCGATGAGTTCCTGGTCGAGGTGTTGGACCGAGATGACCTGTAGTGATCTGCCAGTTGGAACCTGCAGTTAGTTTCGAGGATAGAGTCAGGAGCAGCAGTTAACTCGACTTTCAGTCTTGAGTTCTCTTGCTGATTTCATACATGCATATCTCTTCCTTGTAAATATCTTCGCAGGAGTTAGGTTTAGGGTTTTTAGTTAATTGATGGTAGTGTTCCAGTTAACTTGCTTTTAATAAGGACGTGCATGCTTGCACCATTTCCATTTAGATTAGATGTACCGGTTAATTGATGGTAGCTTTCCAGTTAACTGTATAGTTTGCTTTGTTAGGGTTTAGCAATAAAATCTTGCATGCATGCAAGACTGTAGTTGACTCATGGTGATTTTAGGGTTCCCTACACCTTTGATGTCTATAAATAAGAGCTTTTAGCTCATTTGTAAATAACTTTTGCACGAGAGAGTAATATATGTTGTGCCTACCTTGCCTATAATATTGCTTATTCTGTATTTGTTTGCGAGTATTTGTGATAATGATGAATTGTTATGCCACTTGGGTTTCATGCTGTTATTATGGTGAATACTTATCTTAGTTAGATATAGTGGCTAGTTCGATCGTAAATTGTAAGCGTGTTTCGTCTATGCAATTTACTGTCCTAGTTGGCTATCCTTTGTGTCTTGTTTTCAATAAGCCTATTCAGATGGAGCAAATAGTTGTGGCCACCTTGCCTTCACGTTGAGAATCTGTACTTAAAGCTTATCGTGTGATGTGTGTGATAATAAACCTGTTCAGACCAACAAATAGTTGTGCCACCTTGCCCTCACGTTGTGAATCTGTACCTGGCTTATCGTATAAGAAATTTCTTGCTCCATTTCCTCATGCTCTGTTTACTTGAGGAGACTGGATAGACTTAAAGCTTTAGTTTTAGTTGTAGTTACTGATCTGCAAAACCAAAAAATCCTTAGCTGCAATGTTCGTGGTTTTCTTAAACCTTGTGCCTCTTACAGCCTCTTACAACTGAGACAAAAAGATAGTAAATAATTTAGTTTACTTTTCAAGCATTTTGTCCGCACAACGAGGGAGCTTTCCCTCCTAATTTGAAGAGGACTCATTGCGTAGTGTGCATAGCTGTCCGTACCAACTTGCATTCCAGAGGTGTTAGTTGTTACGCCAACAAAGCCAGGGTAGAAGTGGAAGAGGCAATGACAAGTGAACAAAGAACTTCCAAGGCAGCTAGTACGTCGTTGCAGTCGGAGTCTGAGAAGAACATAGTACGGAAGGTGCTTCACACAACTGTACCAATTAAGGTAACAAACCTTCTGCAAACGATGCCTCAACTGAGAGTAGCACTCACAAACGTCATTGAGGACAATGGAAGGAGAGGACGTAATGTGGTATCAACTACGTTGACGAGAGTTTTAAAGGTATTGGTCCTCCTCTAATCGATAAATGGTTTGATGTAAAATACATGGGGACCTGTTGTGAAGAAGAATGCTACAAAAGGCCCCCGTACACATGCAAGTGGCACTATGCCTCAAAACTACGGGTAAGGAAAGGCGAAGAAGTCAGGGGGATGAAGAGAAAATATAAGAAAGAGGAGAGAGAAGATAAAAAAAGCAAAAAATGAAGAAAGAAGAGAGAAAATGACAAAAATCAAGAAAAATTGAAGAGAGAAAAGAAAAATAGAAGAAATACAAAGGAGGAATTAAAAAAATTTAAAAATGAGGAGAGAATAAAAAAGGAGAAAAATAGAAAATTAATAAAGGTGAAAATATTAAAAAGTGAAGGAGAAAATATGAAAAGGAGAAAATTCAAAGGCATGAAGGCATTTAAAATAAAAAAGAAAAATGAAATGTCGCCAAGTCTATACAAGGGAAAATAATAAAGAGTACGATGAGGAACTAATTGCACATCGTACGCCCAAGATAAAAGGAGTTTGGCGAAAAATCAAAATAAGACACTTTATTAATTTTAGAACCGTACAACCATTGGGAAACAACAAAGCATTGGTGGAAACCAAAAGTTGCCAAGGTCATATACTGGAAGGAAGAGGCGTACGGCATAAAAGGGGTTCAAGTAAGGTAAGTCAAGCAAAAGAGACAAAGCACGAAGGCACTGTGCAGAGGAGAAATAAAGCAAGGTTTACGACATATCAAGATGACAATCAAAGAAGCAGGGTGTATGACATAGCTTGGATGGGCGACCAAAGGACCAGCGTACGACCCAGAGTATAGCCAAGGAGGCTTAGAATCCAACGTTTGGGGAAACAGAGAAAATACGTTGCAGATTCTTCCATCGTATGACACTCAGTAACATCTTCCCCCGTACTATATTTAACATCTCCCTCCGTATAGACATTTGGAGTCACAAAACAAGCAGGTTTCAACATTCTTCAGCGTTGGCACATCGTACGACATCCATTGTTAAGCTGCATCGTACGATCAACAATCCTTAACGCGCAACACAAGGACATCGTACGACCAACAAAGAGAAAGTTCATCGTACGACACAAGAACAAGGTGCTCCAAGCGTATGGAATTTTTCACCAGGGTTACACAGCATACGACCATCAAAGAGGAAGCATCTCATCGTTAAGGCACTCCAAGCGAGGAAATTGACAAGTCCAAAACTGTATAGCATAAGCACAAAGGATTCAAAACACGGACAGTTGCAATAACCGTCTCGGGCTAAAGAATAATCCATGGCAGGAGAGAAACAGAATTGAGTTACATTGGAGACATTGGCAAAAAAGCACTAATATGGACAAAGGAAAGAAAATAGCACAGTACAAGCCAAAGGTGGGATTGACAACCAAGAAGAAGAAAATGAGTACAAACACCGAAACCATGACATGGGAGAGCCTAACTGGCAACGAATGTAAGCAATGGTGGAGAAATATGATAGATGATCATACCCTGAAAATTGCACTGAGGCATGCTCGCATAGACAAGGCAACACTCTTACCATTTTTCAACGCTCGGGAGTTCGAGCCTTGGTTGAAAATTATTGCCAACATTCACACAGGTCTATTTTGGACTACATGGGTTGTGCAGTTACAGTCTCATTTTGGCTGCAGGATTTTGAACGAGTGTTTGGCATCCCAGCAACAGGAGCAGGGGTAAACAAGCTGGGCAAAATGACTCAGTAGCACAAAGAAATCTTTATCAAGCAAGTCTGTCGAAGTGATTTCATAGCCGAAGAAAAGGTCAGCATATGGAACACGGGCAATAGAGGGCTGTGCAAGCACTACCTGGCAACCCCTGAATGGAAATGCTTGCTAGATTTGATGAAATGTAGGTTGAAAGGGGCAAGCTGGGCGTCCAACATCGCCATTTGGATGGTAGACTACATGATTGGCTTGAGCGTGGGAAAAGTGTATAATTGGGGACGACTACTTTCAGAGCAAATGAGGGAATTTTTGTCACAGAGGCACAAGGAGTTTTACATGATGTAGCATGCAATCGCCTTGTTTCTCGATGCTATCCATACGCAAGTTCTAAAGGGTAGATGGGGCCGGTTGCAACCACTCACTCACTTGAGGGTTGCCGACAACCTTCTATTGGACGGAGTTAGAATTGAAACAAGTTGGGGAAAATTCGTTGCAGGCAGGGAAGAAAAGAAAGCATAGGGAGGTGTCAGTGGAAAAGGAAGCATCGACAGAGGAAGCATTGATAGGAAGTGGCGAAGAGGAGGAAGAGGAACCGTTAGAACTGTCCTCTTCGACGTTGGCTGCTAGTTTGCCGATGGACAAAGAAGTGTCCGTGGCCGTAGGTGCTCAGATGACACTGGGGATGGAGGTAGAAGAAGCGACTGTAATACCACCCCTCCAAATGTTTACTTCACTGGGTGTAATTCAACGCACTACAAAAGTAAACTAGGTTATGCACAGAACATAAAACATAACAACATATCCGGAAACATAATATGCTTGAAAGATGAAATGCTTCTATTCATTTCCAATAAGTATCAACATGTACAATCATATGGATGTCATAGTATCATCAATCATGTCTTCCCGACTACAAAGACTTAGTACATATAACGCTCGGCGGTGGTTGAGCAACCAACCGTCGTGACGTTTCATAACAACCCTTTATCACTAATCGGGACTTAGTTATATGACATTTATTACATTAATTATTCCCACTACAACTATAGTTTTATTAAACATAACTAGCCGACTACGGCCAACTATGCGACGACCGACTACGACCGACTACAACTAAAGACAATGACGGCTTACAATCCCTGGAATTGCAAACCCTAACAACTGCTTTGTATTGCTTGAAGTGCTAGGCGCCCTTGGTTGACTAGGGTGCCTTTCTTCACCAGAGTTAGTTTTTATTTTGGAGTTTTTGAACTTTTTTGCTTGCTCTTCGCTCTCTGTGTGCGTTCGCCAACTGCTTTCACCGTTGGCTGTGCATTGCATGTCGGAAACTGAAAATATTCTAAGGCAAAGAATCCCAGGCGCCCTCCTTGGATTAAGGTGCTTGGACTTTACAAATTTAATTTTATTTTCACAAATTTCAAGATTCTCAGATTCCCCTCCTTCGTTCTTCGTTCTGCGTGCATGTTCACCATTTCTCGTCCTCTGTGCAGCATCGAGACCGTGAATCTAATACCTTGCAGATGACTATCCTCCATTGATGACCTCAGAGCTCCTATTTTAGCTTCTGAAAAAACAGAATAGACCCACTAGAGAAAAACTGATCTTTTGACGATTCTGACTGGACTAGCCTAATTAGGAAGTATTTTCAACCAATAAAAATCAGTTTAAGCCCTGGAAACAGAAATTCTATTTTTTAGAAACTTCCTATTTTTAGAAAATTTTGCTAGTATCTGTTTGAGAAGAAACCTAGAAAACCTCGAGTCAATTCTATTTTTAGAAACTTTCTAAAAATAGAAATTTCCTAAAAAGTAGGGCCGGAAAATTGAGATCTGGATTTTGTACACAATTTCATTTTGAAGAGAACTAGGTCATCAGATTTTGAAAAATCTGAGTTTTTAACCAACATGCATGACATGCAAATTTCTAATTTTTTGGATTTTTTCGACAATCTTTACTCTCTTACAAAATGCCTTAATGAAGCAAAATTTTTAATTTTGGGCATTACAAAATATTAAAATTCTTTTGCATAGTTAGGATCACAAAAATTGAAAGAAAACAAACCTTGTTAGGTTGATATCAAGCCAATAGAGTTTTGTTTCAGTTTAGTTTGACTTTCTTTATTTACTTTTGGCAAGTACTCTTATAAGGTTTAGATATGTCAAAAAAAAAAGATAGAAGCCTTAGTATTTATGATATTGTCTACTATTTCCCACTAAATTATGTCTTTAGATTTATATAGATGGAAAGCTTTACTACGAGCCTAAGGCAAATGACAGTAGTGTGGAATATAGATAAAAAGTAGCACATCTCTTATCCATTCCATGTTAATGTCCTTAACATTAAATGTAGAAGCATACCAAAGAACGTGTCTCTATTTTAATGTATTATCTATTAGAAATATAGGTACATTCAAGGTGACCTACCTATGATTTGCCTCAACAACCTAATCAAATCTAGTGAATCTTTGATGGTGAACCACGTCCCAATGGCTAGTGCTCAATTTTGTGCTAAAAAGCTCAGTTCTGTGCTAAAAATCAACGAAAAAGACCGATTAAATAATGATTTCAAATGGTTAGAGTGTCGTGATGGGTTGGTTGGGCATTTATTTTTATGATTTAAACCCTTAAAAATCGTTGAACATAGTTGAAAAGCACGATTGATTAAATCAGGATTGTTTGGGGTAAAAATCATTTCAGTCGAAGAATTTTTAAAATTCGGTATTTTTGCGATTTTTGAGGATTTATGCTTCTTTGATATAGACTACTGTAGCATTGATATATATTATTGTAGCAAACTCAAAAAACTAGAAAATTTTCAATATATTTATATAATAATTTCAATTGAAAATACACAAAATATATTTTGTGTTTTTGAATATTCCACACTAGAAAAACAAACGGAAATTTTCACAACTGAAATCTAAAAGCACAATGGAACATCAGCTCATTGGTAATCCTTGGATGGAATTACTCCTTCGGAACAGAGGGTTTTTGTCCTCACGTCCATTTGCCAAAAGGGTTTTTGTCTTAGGGCAATAAATGAACTTAAAGGCTCTATTTTGGAAACAATGGGTTTTTAGATAAATGGTAGAGGAATGAAAATGAGGTTTCACTCATTTTTTATAGTTTCTCAAGGAATTTAAAATAAAAATATGCACTTTTTCCTCCCAAAATCTATTTTAATTTATTTTTGTAATTCTACCCCAAAACAATAAAATATCATGGAGAGTTACATAAGGGCTTTGTTATGCCCCATTTAGGCAACTTAGAAAATAATAATAAAGTTCTCTTTTACAATGCATGCAAAAATGATATTAATACCAACTTAAAAATTATTTGTTAAAATATTTTCCTAACCCAACCCAGCAACTTATGAGAAATTGGAAAATAGGCTAATAGACCATGGCGAATGCCTGGGGCTGGAAAGGGGACATTACAACTTTGGGCCCATTAATGGCACCCTTGGCTAGTCCTAATGATTGATGAATTCCTTTGTTTGAATGATGGGTTTCCATGAGAGAGGATACTAAAAGGCGGGTGTTTGAGGAAATGCTTGCTAGAATAATGCAATTGTTGAGGGAGCAGGGATTGGGGTTTGGCAATATTGATTACATGGGCAAATGAAAGTTGTGGGTCTGCAAGCAGCAAGGGAGTGAGAGGCTGAGGATTGGGGTTTTGGGATATCCAATAACTGTATTGATTGTGCACCTTCTAATCCTAGGTCAAAGTTTTTGAATAATTTTCCCATATATATGCAGTAAATTCACAATGGAGCATGAATTTGCTCATAAATTTAGCATGACCTTAACACATTGGGTACCTTGAAGTCCCTTGAGATTTTTGTGCTTTGGAGCTTCATTGAGTTGTGGCTTCTCTTGGGCAGATGAGCATAGGAAAAATTTGGTTTTCGGCAGGCCTTGCTTTTCCTTGATTTTTCTTTTGGGAAGCATATCTACCTGTAGGGTTTGCCATTCAAGGTCTTGTATGCTTCTTTCAGGAGGCAGCTCCTGACTTGGCTTTCCCCCAGACCAACTTATCAGGCCTTAGAATGGTAGGGCGTGGATTTCACCTTAGCATTTGGTTGAGATCAACTATAGCCTGCTTGCTGAAATCCTCTAGCAGTTTTAGGAGGATCTATTTGGTCAAGCCTCGAGCTTGATGAATTTTATTTGCTATTTTTAGTGTACCACCTCCCAAATTTTTGATCCTTTATGTGCACTTGTACCCATGGTTTTTGCTTCTACATAGATATTTTCATCTTTTGAGTATTGGTAATGATAGCCAAAAGAATTATACAAAGAGATTTTTTATGGAGGAAGGCTTTCAATTGAAATAAGCAAAAAATAATGAATCATGATGGGCTCACAAAACCAGCATGGATGTTGACTGTGTTGCATAAAGTAAGCAAGTCCTTCAAAGAGCATTGAGTAATTTAGTTTATTCCTTTCTGAATAGCCTTGGAGAAGGAGAACTAGGCTTGAGTTGGATTGTGTTTAGGTTTGAAGCTTGGCTCCAAGTAACCACTGGGAGGCTGTCAGACATGTTTAATTATGGATCATATGAGTAGAACAGATAGTGCTTGTGTGTATGTATATAAATCTGTCTTTGTATTCCAGTCAATTTGCTAACTAAACCTATTGTGCTTATACAGTTCCTTGCAAGACTTCTTGAGCAAGGTCTGCGAAGTCCTCGAACTATGCGTCTCACAGCTCTGCAGTTGACTGGAATGTGGCTGTTATATCCTGCAACAATCACATTTTATATGAAAGAACTAAAGCTTCTTACTCTTCATGGAGGAGGTATCTCATTAATTGCTGTCTGTTCCTGTACTTTGATGAAAATTTAATTTTATCAGTTAAAGCATATCAAAGTAGGTTTGATTATTGATTTTCAAAGGAATCCTATTTGCATTTTTATACCTTTTCCTTTTCAAAGCAAGCATTTTGGTCTGCATTATCTTTTCGGCTTCCAGTGTGCTGGAAATAAATTGAGTGACAGTTATGCTGAGTGTTTCCTAAATGAAATTTCAGTTGCTATCGATGAGGATCTGGATGCAGAATTGCTAGAAAATCAGGTAGCAGCAAAGGAATTCCTCACACTAGTCAAGAGCACTGACCCCGAACTAACTGAGGTAAAGCAAAGCATGAAAATTCAAGCCTTTTTGCTGCTTGTTCTTGATTGTGCGTTTTGATATTTTTCTTCCTTAGAGTTTGTGAATTTAAAGTCTTATACAGGATTGGCATGCTGCTAGTTCTTTGGCATTAGAAGCCAAGTAAGTAACACTTTTGTAAATGAGGCATACAGTAGCTGTTCAAGGTCTGTTTACTGTAGGACAAATCATTTTCTGTGCTAACAGTTTTGATTAGATGTGTATGAATAGAAAGTGTACTTGAGCTGCATTTGTGAATGATTCCATAATAGTAATGTGGTGCTGAATTGATCATATGCATGACCTTTTGATCAAGGCTGGTAGAGCCAAGATCAAACTCATAACTAGAGTTTCCAGGAGAGTCCACCCACAGGTAGTAGGTACTTGATGCTTGCCACCCCATATTACCATACATTTCATCAATGTTCACAACAACATTGGGTGGTATCACTAAAGACAAGGTCACCATCAGTACATATGGTAGAAAGAAAACCTCTACCATCCATGGCTGTGACATTATCGTACTTACATCCTTATGCGAACCAAGGGAAAAAAAAAAAAAAAACCCTCCGATTCACATGACAAGGAAAAGCATGCCTGACTGTCCTTTGGATTTGTACAAAGAAAAACTTCTTCTTGCATGTCAAACTGAAAAGCCTCTAATTCAAGCATATCATCCAGCCGAGCTGCAACATGCTGGTTCTCAATTTCACATGGGTATTGCAGTTCAACATCATTTTCACCTATATGCCGGATCCACAAAGAGGATTCTAGTTCAAGCACATTATCATCATCATCTGTAGCATTATGAACTTGATCTTCATCAAAAAGGAAAGCTTCATAATGACTAGTGAACACATCAATCTCTTGGACAATAGGCAGCCAACATACATCATTGTCCTGTAATGTCCTCTTTTTTCCGAGATGTGTATCAGAGTAGTGGTTAGCCTACTATTTGGTTCCCATAGGCTAGCGAGATGTGTAGGGGGGCCTTTGGAGGGTATTCAACGACTTCAGCAGGCTTGATGATTTCATTTCGGCATCTTCAACTCAGTGATCGAGTATTTTGCTTGGTAGGCCCTATGAAGGCAGTTCAGGAGTTCATTGTTCACACTTGCTATTTATAGCAAGTTCTATCTGGTTCAATAGCGGCACACCTACAGTTGGTATTTGTGTCAGGACACTCTTAGGTGGTTATTGCTATCTTGATGTTTAGAAAATTCTATGTTTCCTCCTAATGTCTCCTCCTATCATTGCCGACAAGATTAATATTCATTAATCTCTTGGAGCCCGTCTAAAATCTCCCGATATTCTTTATTCAATCTTTTCAAAATATCACAATTTCCAGCATGTGCGGCAATGGCTCATATAGGCGGCTAGCAATATTATTTATCAGCTCAGCAAATGAATAGAAAGAATTTGCATTGACTCCTTTCACAACAATGAATACATCTGATGGAAACAGACCCCTCAATTATCCTACCAAAAGCCTTCTTCACTAAACGGAGAATAGCATAACAATTAACAATTTATTCTCACAATGTTCTCTACACAAGTTTCCAACATTGAAATGGAGCATTTAATTCATTACAGAGAATTCTGAAAAGTCTTCAAGAAAGCTTCACAACTTCAATACTTTCACTGAATTAAGCACCAGCACAGTCCCTGAAGTAGAACTGTCAGCTATCGACCTGGGTGTAACTTCCAACACCGAGGTTGATATTCCCTGTGAGAAGAGAATTCTGTCCTCACAAAGTTCTGGAAAAATATCCAGCCAAATCCTTGTTTCACAAACCAAATCCCCCCCTCCTCAAATTGCTTCAAAATGTTCTTTTATAACTTTGGCCTTGACCCTTGGTTTCCCTTTTGCCTGACTGTTCATATTCCCCTTCTCTTTTAAATTTTAGTTGTGACTTAATTTCAAATTTGCATTTAATAAGTCACATAAATATAATTTTATTTAATTACTAATATTTCTTTTTGAGTTAACTTTTGGAGATAAAATATTAAGTAGTTGAAATAATATTATATTTTTCTCCATGTAGTGAAAAACGGAACATTACATCAACTGTGAAGATGAGTTCGAAGTACGAAGATGCAATTACAACCGGTTCAGACTTACACAAATTACTGACTTCTTGTTAGAGGACGTGAAAGGACTATCCGATGATGATTGGGAAGTTATTCTTCCCTCATTCTTCATAGATCAGGTTGACTCACAACCTCTTCGATCAGTGGATTGGTATGCCAAGGAAAGTACGTCTATTGAGGAAAGAACCAGCAGAGTTGTTAGAAACAACCAACTCTACTTGGACAGTAAAAGGACAAGGAAGGTAGTTATTTCCAACACAAAGCCACCATCGGTTCATTCTTCACTACCTTCCACGTCAAGGGCTAAGCCCAGACAAAAGACATGGAGTAACCCTCCTAAAGGAGCCAGAATGTCAGGTCATACAAGCGGAAGAATGCCAATTGCTGATACAAATCAGCAAGAGGTACATGTGGAGTCAGCCACAAACATAGCTGAGCCAGTCATGGAAACAGTTGCAACTGAGACAGTACTAGAGATGGAAGCAGAACCTCCCATTCCACCACCACCACAACAGTCGTCGATCTATATTGACTTAGAGCCGTATTCGCCACCATGCGACACGGCAACACAATCCCACTCGTCAGGAATTCAAAGGCCTAACATCCATCCTTCCAGTGAGGTTAGTCAAGATTCATCTTGGCTTGAGAATCTCCTAGGAAGGAAGAGAGAGGCCGTCCTACCAACTGGACTTCACAGAATTTGACCATGTCCCTCAGGACATGCCAGAGAAGAAGCTCAAGAAGCAAGTCCATGTTGGAAAGAATGCTAACAATGAGATCATCATTGGGACTGCTGCACCACCTAAAGACATAAATGCAAATGAGGTAGAGGTTGATGACTTCACCTTGTTGAAGGTCAACCTTGGCAAGACCACGCGTCAGGTTGAGGTGGATCTCCTTGAAGTTGCGTTAGTGAGTGTCAAAGAAAGAATGGCGAAGGACGGTAAAGATAAAGCAGCCCTAAAGGTTGAAAATCAGCAGTTGCGATTGTATATATCCAACTTGGTGCATAGTACATCAAACATCTCTGCCTTGCCTCCACAGTGCTGGACCTCCCCGCAGAACAAAATCGGCTAAGTTAGCTTATCCTATATGGAAAACACTTGAGAGATCAAGTGGAAGAATTTGTCATTAGGGGCCGGTGTATACTTGCAGAACTGTACCAGCTAAGGTGCAGAGCCCATGACCTTTGCGTGGAGATCAGGAATCAGAGCGAGATACAATTGAGAAGAGGCCTGTGGACGAGATCACTATCTTAGACTTGCAGATGGCATACAATTTAGTCCCTACAAAGGAAAACAAGCAACATCTTTACACTTGGAAAGAACAACTTGCATACAAAGTGAAAAGATTATGATACAAACTCTGTGGAATTGATTGAATATCGACAAATTGTGGCAGGTGTTATCAAGTTCGTGAGAACGTTGGTAACATCTATCCCTTGCCTTTACCAGCATGGAGGAGGTGCATACGTTGAGCTAGCTGAGCTACAAACACAGTTTTAGGATCTCATCCGTAGTAGTTTCTGCGGTGATCCTATTGATTGCAGGTTAAGTCAGATTGCAGCCATGTCGGCAAAGCTAGATGACGCAGCTGCCAAGACTATTGAATAGCAAGAGTAGATTGCGGGTGGTGAGGAAATGCTGCGATGACATGTCATCATCTTGCGAAGTGTCAGTTGTCCAGATGTAGAGGCAGTCAACGACCGGTTAGAGGAATTGTTGACTCAAGGTGATGAGGTGTAAACTCTCAGTTAGGACGTTCTACCCCTCAAGAATAGCATTTATGACACATGAGTTAACTTGATGCTTCTTTCCAAGTTAACTCATTGTCCCACTAATCGTGCATGTCTATTTCCAATAATTGTGTGTTGTACTCCAAAATTAAAATTTTTGTTACACAGACATTTTGAAGAAATGGGTAGAAGTCTTGTTAAAATTGTCAAAAAGGTCAAAATTTGGGTAAAAGGGTGAAATTTCCAAAATTTGACGATCTGGGTCTGCTCAGAGCGACCTAATCTACAAAACCCAGATCTTAGTTTTTCATCCCTACTTTTTAGGAAAATTGCTATTTTTAGAAATTTTCTAAAAATAGTAACTTTTTCTGTGTTTCTTTCGAAACAGATACTGGCAAAATTTTCTAAAAATAGAAAGTTTGTCCGCCATGGTCCAAACTGATTTTGATTGGCTCAAAATACTTCCATATGAGGCTGGTGCAGTCAAAATCTCAAAAAGGTCAGTTTTGCGCTAGTGGGTCTATTCTGCTTTTTCAGAAGCATATCAGGAGCTCGAAAGCCATCAATGGAGGTCAGTTAGCTGCCAGGTGTCAGATTCAACACTCAAGCACTGAACAAAAGGTGAGTGGATGAACAAGCACGATGAACGAGGAAAGAAGGTAAAAATTGTGAAAATATTCAAACATTGCTTGTCATGGGCGCCCCAGAGGAAGATAGGCGCCCATCTTTTTAGGGCATCAAATGATGAAATTAGGGTTTGAACTTCCAAGCAAAGTTGTTCAGAATCCTCCCAGCTCCATAGTGAATCTGGCAGTGCAGTCAATGGATCATCCAGTCACCCGGAGTTCGAGGTCAAACAGGGAAGTTTCAAACAAAAGACGGAATGAAAATCATGAAAATCATAAAGATGTTTGAAAAGTTTCTAAGTCTGGGAACTTTCAGTGCCCAGGGGCGCCCAGCTTTTTGAGGGGCCTAACTCAGCTGTAAGGATTTGCAAATATGCTCAATTTCTCTAGAATTCAGACGGCTTCGCAACGGGTGTCTTCTTCAGAGTATCCGACTTGTCGTTCTCCGACAACCCAGATCTCAGTTTTTTTAAGAAAATTTCAGATTCTAGGGTTTGCTGCTTTTTCGGACCAGCCTTCAATATTTTTCACATCTGATCAACTGGGTTTGTTCCAAATGTGCTTCTGAACAAAACCCAGATCTCAGTTTTTTTTAAGAAAATTTCAGAGTCTAGGGTTTGCTGCTTTTTCGATCAGCCTTCAATATTTTTCACATCTGATCAATTGGGTTTGTTCCAAATGTGCTTCTGAACAAAACCCAGGTGCCAGTTTTTTTCGAGAAATTTGAAGAAATTAAGGTTTGTTGCTTTTTCAGTCTAAATTCAAAATTTTCAAAAACAGACGATCTGGGTTGTCTTGCAACGAAATTTTGAGCAAAACCCATATCTCAGAAAAATTTCCAAAAATTTGTCCGTTTGAGGCCGAAAAACCAGCATTCTAAAAATAGAAAGCTGCTCAAAACTTGTCTGAACATAGGCGAGTTTACAGTCATTCTTCAAGGTTTTCAATATGGAGTACACTCCCCTCGAGTTTAAGACCAAATCAGCACTATATCAAAACTTCATCATCTCAGCTGAAGAACACAAGGAGGTGTGATATGAGAAAAAGGAAAGGTATCGTAAAAGAGTTGTGCAATACTCTTCTGTTGGAAATCAAGAGAAGTGTCAAAAGCATAAAGTTGCAGAGCTGCCTTGTTATCAATTAGTGAGTCATCTTTTCGGGCAGCGATGTTTTTCAAGAATAGAACTCATAAAGCAACTGAAGGAGCGAAAGATTCTTTAAGTTTGATCACAAAAGGCGAGGAGATCTTGGAGAATCGGGATATTCCCTTAGATAGTATCAATGCACCTGACCAAAACACAGTTTCCTGCTTTTTAGCGGATGTGATTGAGCTTTAAAGCGGCTTTCATATAGAAGTTTTCTTTCCGCTTTTTTTCTATTCTTGGAACAATTCTTATCCATTCTTTGAAGAAGAGAAAGAATATAAATGTAATAGTTGGCATTTCCTTCTTTTCCTGCTTTCTTAGGTGTTAGATGTTATCTTTTTTCTAGATTTAGAAATAAGCTTGCTTGCTGAGCAAGCCCTAGATTGTGAAAGCAAGGAGATTTTAGGGTTCCTTACTCCTCTGCTTGCCTATAAATAAGAGCCTTTGCTCATGTTGGCGTTTAAATTTGCACCTCTGGAATGCGGATTTGAAAATGGACAGCTATGCACATATAAATTGCTCTTCAAATTAGGAGGGGAAGCTCCCTCTTGCTGATGGTGTTTGAAAGAAAGTAAACTAAAACTAAGTTGCCTATCTTTTTGATCAGCTTAGAGCACAAGGTTTTTTAAACACAAACGCCGCAGCTGAGATTTTCTGATATAAGAAGTTCAACTACGACTAACTTAAACTAAAGACGTTCCTAACCTCTGAAGTAATAGTAGAGCAAGAGAAGTTAGAAATTAACAAGGTAGATTTTCTGACAAAAATACTTCGATAATCTCTCTTTCAACGAACACCTACACACTTCACTGCAAGCTGAAATAAGATCATAAAAGTAGAACATAGATAACTGAAATATGAGATTTTGGACCAAGGCAAAAGAGGCTCATGATTTTATTACTCAAATCTCTGACACAAAGCTCACTTCTAACATGCCTTGAACAAGAAATTGCAACTAAAGAGGCTTGCAAACTTATTCTTAACACAATAGAAAACAACAATCTCACTAACTCCTTGTTGGCTAAAGAGGCTCAACAATTTGCTTATCACAACACAAATGAACAATACTTGAGCAACAAATAGAAGGCACAATAGGCTCAGCGTTTTGTTCTCACTAGCACGGTTCAAACTAAGTGAACTGAAATAGAATAACAATTTGCTGCAATTCAGGCTCGCAATTTGCTATGACAATAACCGTTAAAGAAACTAAATGAGCAAAGGCTCTTATTTATAGAGAAGCAGAGTAGTAGGGAACCCTAAAATCTCCTTGCTTTCACAATCTAGGGCTTGCTCAGCAAGCAAGCTTTATTACTAAATCTAGAAAGAAGATAACAACTAACACCTAAGAAAGCGGAAAAAGCGGGAAACGCCAACTATTACATTTATCTTCTTTCTCTTCTCAAAGAATGGATAAGAATCGTTCCAAGAATAGAAAGAAAGCGGAAAATGAAAGCTTCTATATGAAAGCTGCTTTAAATCTCAATCATATTCGCTAAAAAGCAGGAAATTGGGTCCTGGTCAGGTGCATTGATACTATCTAAGGCAATATTCCGATTCTCCAAGATCTCTTCGTGTTTTGTGATCAAACCTAGAGGATCTTTCACTTCTTCAGCTGCTTTATGAGTTTTGTTCTTGAAAAACATTGCTGCCCCAAAAGATGACTCACAAATTTGATAACTTGGCGGCTCTGCAACTTTATGCTTTTGACACTTCGCTTGATTTCCAACAAAAGAGTATTGCACAACTCTTTTTTGATACCTTTCCTTTTTCTCATATCACACCTCTCGTTCTTCAGCTGAGATGACGAAGTTTTGACATAGTGCTGATTTGGTCTTAAATTCGAGGGGAGTGTACTCCATATTGAAAACCTTGAAGAATGACTGTAAACTTGCCTATGATCAAACAAGTTTTGAGCAACTTTCTATTTTTAGAATGTTGGTTTTTCTTCTTCAAACGGACAAATTTTTGGAAATTTTTCTGAGATATGGGTTTTGCTTAGAATATCGATGCAAGACAACCCAGATCTTCCGTTTTTGAAAATTTTGAATTTTGCCTGAAAAAGCAGCAAACCCTAATTTCTTCAATTTTTTCCGAAAAAAGCTGGCATCTGGGTTTTGTTGAACAAGATTAGAAATGGACCCAGTTGATTGGATTTGCAAAACCCGACGTTTGATCGAAAAAGCAGCCAACCCTAGATTTTGAACTTTCTTGAAAAAAAGCGATATGGGTTTTCTTCAGAAGACTGATTGGAAAAGACCCAATGGTTGAAATTTGAATGCACTGAGGTTTTCACTGACATGCAAAATAAAAGCACTTGCTGCAACTTGATGAAGTTCTTGAAAAATTCTTCAGAAGATTGAGGCAAAAAGACCCAGATGACAGAAAAATTGAAAGCCTTGGCCTTCTGCTTGAAAAATTCGATCTTCTGGAACAAAAAGCTTGAAAAAGCAAGTGTTTATGCTTGCTGGTCTGAAAAATCTGATGTAAAACCAGCAAGGATGGATTCTTGAATCACAAAAAATCTTCTAACTTGCTGCTCCAACTTTCTCCTTTGGATGCTACCTGCAAAAACAATGAAAAATACATGAAAGAATGATGTTAAATAGACTTTAGGGCTTTGGATTAGGTTTTGCTTTCTTTGCTTTTATTTCCAAAACCCTAAAACTCAGCTTTCTTGAACTTGGACGCCATCCTTCACTTGGCAATTTTGAAACTTTTTGAAAATCTCAAAAATTTCTCTAAGGCATGAACATTTAGGCGCCCTTCTTCACCTGGGGCGCCCACTTCTTCCAGTGTTAGCCAAATTTTTAATATTTTCAACTTTCCTTCATTTTGACATGCTACTTCGCCTCCGATTTCCGGTTGACAGATTGATCCGACAGGCGAGCTGAAGGTTTCACGGCAGAGCTTGACTGATTCTGAGAAAGAAGTTCTGGAGGCATCTTTGGCGAAAGACTTCATCTTGACCTCCGAATTCATGGGAGCCTTTTCCTTCCAGGGGCGCCCATTTCTCCCAAAGATAGCCATTTTCATGACTTTCAAATTTCTTCATTAAATCCTCTTCTACAGACGATCTTATTGAATCTGGAGCTTCGGACGCCGGATTGACTGGATGTTATACTCATCGCGAAGCTGACGAAGAATGAAGAGGGGTCTTCTGGAATGAATTTCATCAAATAATGATTTTAAGGCCCCCAAAAGTTTGGGCGCCCTTCTTGACTGGGGGCGCCCACTTCTTTCATAGTTAGTTTATTTTTTTGATTTTCTGTGTTTGCTTCTGAATTTTGGTTCTCAGCCTTTGTCGGACCCTATATTCAGCTCCTCACATCTGGTGACTGCGAACTCCGGTTGACGTGCTGAATGTCTCACTGGAACGCTGGATCAACCGAGATGAAAACACGTTAGAGCCTTATCTGCAAATTCATTTGTTTCACCTCCTAAAAGCTTGGGCGCCCTTCTTCACCAGGGGCACCCACTTCCTCCAGACTTAGCCATTTTTACTGATTTTCATCTTCGAGTCTGAAACCTTCATTCTGTACCTTCGTCTTCGATCTGAATCTGCAGGATGTTAAACAGTCGGATGTGCTGACAAAGATAGGCATCGCGAAGCTGGTAGGATACTGAAAAGATCAAACATATTCTTGAACCCTAACGGCTGAATTAGGCCCTTCAAAAAGCTGGGCGCCCTTCTTCACCAGGGGCGCCCAAAATCTGAACACTTAGTCAAATTTTGATATTTTCAACTTTTCCTCGTTCTGACTTCAGTGCGGATCTCCCCTGTTCGTCGCTGAATTCCGGATGACTGAGTAATCTGATAACTACACCGCTGGATCCATCACGGAGCTGGCAGAGAACTGAACAAGTTTGACTGGAGGTGAAAACCCTAAATCTGACATTTGATGCCCTAAAAAGGTGGGCGCCTTTCTTCAACTGGGGTGCCCAAACTTGCCAGTGTTAGAAAATTTTCATGAATTTTCAATTTTCTTTCTCGTTCTTTGTGCACGTTCATCATTTCATCTTCTGTCGAATGTTTAAGTGCTGAAACTGACGCCTGGCAGCCGAATGACCTCCATTGATGACCTCGGAGCTCCAATATGCTTTTGAAAAGCATAATAGACCCAGTAGGGCAAAACCGATTATTTTTAGATTCTGATTGCACCAGTCTGATGTGGACACATTTTGAGCCAATCAAAATCAGTTCGGACCCTGTCGGACCAACTTTCTATTTTTAGAAAATTTTGCCAGTATCCGTTTCGAAAGAAACCCAGAAAACGTTACTAATTTTAGAAAATTTCTAAAAATAAGTTTTCCTAAAATTTAGGGATGAAAAACTAAGATCTGGGTTTTGTAGATTAAGCTGCTCTTAGCAGACCAGATCGTCAGAAATTGAAAATTTTGCGTTTTAACCTCTCATGCAAGACATGCACACCCAAATTTTGACCTTTTTGACGATTTGACAAGACTTTTACTCATTTCTTCAAAATATCTAAGTGTAACAAAAATTTTAATTTTGGGGTACAACAGCTCATTAGTTTTCTTTAACCATGCTAGTGATAACAAAACGCTAAGCCTAAGTGCCTTCTATTGTTATTCAGTGTTGTTCAATTGTGTTTATGATAGCGAATTGTTGAGTCTCTTTTAGCCAACAAGTAGTTGTTGTAATCGCTGTCGCTTTTGTGTAAGAACAAGTTTGCAAGCCTCTTTAGCTGCAAGTTCTTGTTCCGTGCATATGTTTAGTGTAATCTTCGTTCCAGAAGTTTGAGAAATAAAATCATGAGCCTCCTTTGCCTTGGTATAACGTCTCAGATTTCCATTTATTGTGTTATGCTTTTGTGATCTTAATTTCAGCCTACAGTGAAGTGTGTAGATGTATGTTGAGAAAGAGTTCTCTTAAGCCTTTGTCAGAGAATCAACCTTGTTCATTTCTAAATTCTCTTGCTCTGCGTATTACTTGAGAAGTTAGAAACGTCTTTAGCCTAAGTTAGTAGTAGTTGAAGTTCTTAATCAGAAAATCTCAGCTGCGGCGTTTGTGTTTTATGAACCTTGTGCTCTAGCTGAAACAAAAAGATAGGCGAATTAGTTTTAATTTACTTTCTTTCATACCATCAACAAGAGGGAGCTTCCCCTCCTAATTTGAAGAGCAGTTTATCTGTGCATAGCTGTCCGTTTCAAATCCGCATTCCAGAGTTGCGAATTTAAATGCCAACATTGTGCATGTCTATTTTGGAGGCACTTTTGTATATTGGAGTTCTCTTTTAGTTTAGAATCAGTTGACTGAAGTAGACTTTCCAGTTAACTGTTAGGTTACCTACTTTTAGACATAGGAATAAATCTTGCTGAGTGGCAAGAACTCATTGTTAACTCAAGGAGATTTTAGGGTTCCCTACTCCTTTGAGCTTCTATAAATAAGAGCATCCTTCCTCATTATTCTTTAACTTTTATTACTACACAAAATTGCTGTGCCATTGTGCCATCAAGCTTGCAAGTCAATATTTGTTCACTCTTGGATGAGAGTTATTTGGTTTGATCGCAATTGTGTATGATTTCGTACGTTTGTTGTCCCAATTCTTTGTAAATAGTTGAGCAAGTTTGAAGAAATAAATCAAAAGGAAAATGTGCAATTTGATCCAAAGTTTCAAGTTCTATCAACATTTGTTTTTATAATCTATTGTTTCAATCTACACCTTGTACAGGCGCCGATGCCTCGTTGGGAATTTGGAGATTAATGGTTATCGTTTGATGTTGTGTTATGATCTATATTTCAGCCTACACATCGGATAGGTGCCGTCACCTCCTCAGGAATCCTGTTATCTATTTCATCGTTTTGTGTTGTTTCTAGTGATCTACATCCTAGCCTACACCTCAGACAGGTGCCAACACCTCCTTGGTAATCTTGAGATTTAGCTTACCGTATGAGTGTTTGCTTGCGTAAGACCTTATTCCAGTGTAGATCTGAAGAGTTTAGAGCCTTCAAATGCATTCTGAGAGACGGTCGGCCCAAGTGATCCAACCATTCCCCAAATATTGCTCCTACACCCTCTTGCTCTGTTTAACTTGAGGAGGTAGGATAGTTTAGCCTAGTTGTAGTTAAGGTCTGCAAAAACTAGAGAAAACCTTAGTCGCAACGCATTGAGTTGTATCACCCTTGTGCCCTGCCACTGAGTAAAAAGATAGGAAAATTAGAACACTTTACTCTTTACACAATAACAACAGAAGAGGGAGCTTCCCCTCCTAATTTGAAGAGCAGTTAATTCTGTACATATTTGTCCGTTGCCAATACGCACTCCAAAGGTGCGAATTGTAACGCCAACATAATGGTACAGCCATATTTTTTTCCATTCTTTTTTTTGCTCTTCCACTGCTTACACCACCCTTTCAGTTGCATTTGTGAGCAACCTACAAGTACGAAGTAAAATAAGTACAAAATTTTAATTTTTAAACAAAAAATAGCTTAAATTCAACATACATTAATTTAGATTAAAGAACATAAATTTTACCAAAATTCAACATTTTTTTAAACATATGAGTATAACTTAGCATAAAATTTAAATTAACTAACCGCCCACTCAAGTCTCTATGAGAAGGTGACTTGTAGCCTTTTCCCACAACTATCAATGCAGTAACCAAATTGTCCCAATAAGGACTACTGGCCACATTGAAAGGAATGTTATTGAAACACCAAAAATTAGCACATGCCATGTCGGCATGTTCATGCACATCCCTATTCCATTCTATAGCCTCCAATGATGGTTGTGCTCTTGGTGTATTTCTTGGCACAAAAGCACTGTGTGGTGTATGTGAAGATGTAGGTGTGGCACTCTACTTGAAGTAGAGGAAGTGGAGGGCTTGGAGGCCGATGTGCCTCAAATGCATGGACCACGAAGAGAGTCCACAATGTCAAGAGATGTCTGTTCATCTAATTGAAATTCTACTTGCTAATGATCATGACCACCATTATGCTTGCTGCTATGGCTGCCCTTGTCCTCTCCCTTTGCAATTTTTCTCTTTGACAACTACAAGTAGGGCATTCATCTCTCTTTTTATCTCTTCTGTGGTCTCAAGACAAGGCTTGGAATCACGATAAGTAATGCTTGCAAGATGGTATTTGAGGCGATTTATGCTTCTATGATATAGCTTCTGACATCGATTGCAAATAACTGGTCCAGGTGTCAATCCTTGCATGACATACCTCCACGTAGGGTCTCTAGCTCCTGCAAGACGAGAGCCTAAAACCGACGGTGGCACAAGCACCGATGGGTTGGAGCTTGAGGCTGAACCTGAACCATAAGCTTCTCTATTCGCCATTATATTTTGTATTTAACCTACACATACAAAAAGAAAGTGCAACATATTCATTTTTTAATACAAAAAAAAAACCTAATTATACATAAATCATTAAAAATCAGCCTAATCTGATTTAAATCAATATAAATGTGATTAAATCAGTAAAATATATTATCTAATCTAAACATTCTCAACATTGTTTTTCAAAAAAAAAGATGAAAATGAAAAAAAACCTAGGTATGAAAATACAATGAAACTAATGAAGAAATAAGAAAAAAATAACAAAAATTAATGATGAATCTTGTTTTTTGGAAATTAAATGCAAAAATATTACTTCCTTTTACCATATGATGACTTTTTTTTCAATTTAGATGCAAGATTTTGCAGCAAAAGTGAAGCAAAATGATTTAAACGAAAAAAATGAAAAACCAAAAACCTACTTGTGCTTCAAATTTTCCTTTGAAATTCACCAAAAGATCCCTTTCAAGCTTCTCTCCTTGATGGAAAATCGCTGGAAATGGTGTGTTTGTTGTTGGGAAGGGTTTTTGTGCGGAGCAAAACAAAGTATGAGTCTGTAAAAAATGCCCTAACTAAAACCCTAAACTTAAAAACAGTTTGGAGTAAGGTTTAATGGCTTATTAATTAGTAAAACTTAAAGCTTAAAATTTGAACTCTAAAATTTCTATGTTACTGGGTTCTCTCCTTTCGCCCTGCGTGCCCGCTCCTGGAGCATTTGGTCATGGGTTCTTCCTGGGGAGCGGCTGGGAGCGCCCAGGGAGCGCCCAACCACCTGTGGGTTCTCTATTGGTTCGCTTGGAGCGGACCCATAGAGAACCCACAGGTGGCTAGGCGCTCCCAGCCGTGCCCACGCGTACCCAAACGCTCCCATGGACTATGGGCGCTGAAAACAAAAAAAAAACAATTTTTAAAGCACTTAAAGTGCCAAAAAAACCCTAAAACGCCTTTACAATTTGACTCTATCACTCATTTGTCATTTCATTGCTCTCACAAACACATTTTGTCCTCCATTTTTCTCATTTTGCAGGTTGCTAAGTTTTTGAAGGAGATTGATCAAGTGCAAAAGAAAGTGAGGATAGCTTGCACAAAAGAGATCTAATCACTTAAGGTATGCATTTTAACTCATTTTTTCAAGTTTATGATGGATTCTTTCAAGTTTTTGAGATTTTTTCAAGAAAAAAAAAATTATTTTATTTTTTTTCAAAAAAATTTTTAGAAAAGAAGAAATAAGATTTGCTATTTGTTTCAATGTGTTTTAGTGTTCATTTTGTAATTTGTTCAATACTTTATATTTCTTATAACAGCAAAATCAAAGTTCAAATGGCTACAAGTTCAAGTTCAGTGGGTGTTACTGCTGGTAAAAACCAAAAGTTTAAAATTGATGCAGCATCTCCTTTATGGCATCATACTACGATGGTTGAACAGCTTCCAGGAGGTGGGGCATTTGTTTGGATTTGTGATGAGTGTAAAATCCAATTTAAGAGCTCATATAGTCGAGTGAGATTTCACCTTTGTGGACAAGGTGGGCAAGGGATTAGAGTATGTGGAGGGCCAAATAAGAAGGGATTGTCAAAGGATAAAATTATGAAATACATTGCTGAACAAGAAGAAGCTGATGCTATGGCTGAAAGAACAAAATTAAGAAACCATCCTTTAGCAAAGAAAAAATCAATGACTTTGCCTGCAGATTCAGCAATGGCCTCTCAACATCCTTTCTTGGAGACACCCTCTGTCCAAGTAGAAGACCCCATTTCTTCCCGCAAAAGAGGACCATTGGATAGGGCATTTCAAAATGAAGCAAGAGACATCGCAGAGGAAAAAATTGCACGTTGCATTTATGCCAATGGTCTTCCTTTCAACTTGGTGAGATCACCATATTGGCGTGAAATGGTGGAGGCAATCAATACTGCACCTTCAGGTTTCAAATCTCCTGGGTATGAAAAAGTGCGCACCACCTTATTAGTAAAAGAAAAAAATCATGTAGAGACATCACTCAAACCAATTAGGGATTCTTGGGTTGAAACAAGAATGTCTATTGTTTCCGATAGATGGAAGGATTGCAAAAACTGACCTTTGATAAATGTTATTGCAGTGTCCCCAAAAGGGGCTATGTTTTTGAAGGCAGTTGATTGTGAAGGGCAAATCAAGGATGCAAAATTCATTTCAAAAATCCTCATTGAGTCCATAGAGATGGTGGGTCCGGAAAATGTTGTTCAAGTCATTATAGACAATGCAAAAAATTGTAGGGCTGCAGGTATTTTGGTTGAGCAAAGGTATGAACACATTTTTTGGACACCATGCACTGTACACTCCTTTAACTTGGTGATGCAAGCAATTGGCACTCAAATAGAATGGGTGAAAGATATATACCAAGAGGCTGAGGAGATCCAAATGTTTGTGACAAACCACCATATGTCACAAAGCATCTTTAGGACTTTCTCAAGATTGGAATTGTTGAAGGTAAATTTAATTTAATTATCATTTATCAATTATGTAATTTATTTTTTAATTTTATGGATTTATATTTTAATGTGTTATTATTATTAACCCTAGGTTGCCGAGACCTGATTTGCATCACACACAATCGTTTTGAGACGACTTGTGAAGGTGAAAGAGGCATTGGGTGCCATGGTTATTAGCAACCAATGGAGTATTTGTAAAACATCAAATTCAGAGAGGGCCCAAAAGGTCAAGTCATTGATCCTAGATGACATTTGGTGGGATCGTGTGGCCTATGTGTTGAGATTCACCGAGCCTATCATGAGTATGATTAGGTTTGATGATACAGATCGACCATGTTTGGGGGAAATCTATGATGGTATTGACTCCATGATAGAAAAAATAAAGGTGATCATAGCAGGAAAAGAGAATGACCCCCAAGAAACAATTTTTCATAGAGTTGAAAAAATCATTCACCACCGTTGGGACAAGATGAACACACCATTGCATCTCCTTGCATATGCATTATCTCCCAAATACTATAGTTCACATATACTTGCTTTGCCAAGGAGAACTCCACCATATAGAGATAGTGAAGTTGCTAATGGGTACAAGCGGGCATTCAAAAGACTCTTCGTAGATCCAGAAGTGGTGGAAAATGTTAGGAAAGAGTTTGGCTTGTTCATCTCAGGACGAAATGATAGTCTTTGTGCTATTCAAGACCAATACACAGTAGATGCTCGTACATGGTGGTACCTCCATGGGCAAGATTTTATGTTCCTCCAACCTCTTGCAATCAAGATTCTATCACAAATAAGTAATTTTTATTTTTTAATTTTTTTTATTTAACATTTGTATTGTAGACTTTAAGTTTATTACTACTACTGACCATTCTTTAATTTATTTTCATTTATTATTTCTAAGTTATTTTGGTTTTCTCTCCAATTTCAATAGGTTGCAAGTTCTTCTTCGACTGAATGAAATTGGAGTGCATACTCCTATATCCACTCAGTGAAGTGTAACCGGTTGGCTGCAAAAAAAGCAGAAGACTTGGGTTTATGTCCATTCCAACTTGTGTCTTCTATCACATAAGCAAGATGAGTACAAGGATGGTTCAATGAAGAATTGGGACATGACCCCTGAGTGTGCCAACTTGGATGCATCTATTACAGAGCTTGCTAGAGTCACTATAGATGATGATGATGATGATGATGATGATGCTGAGACTCTTTCACATGATGCAGCTACTACAAGTGGCACTGGCAATGCATTTGCTTGTGGTTCAAATAATGTTGAACCAAATGATGATGATCTAGAAGCTTTTGATGATTGATGAATAGTTGTAATGATCTTCATTTGAATCATTCAATCATGACTAGAGAGACATATATGATATTTATTATTAATATATGAGTATGACATATGTATTGGAATTTTGAACTATCAATTGGCATTTATGATTTATCTTTATAAGTTTATAGGCTTGTAGTTTATCACTAGCATTGATCAATGATTTTAGATTTAATGATGATATATATATATACAGCCGTACCCAAACGTACCGTATTTCAGGAAAAAAAAAAATCGCCGTACTGGCGTACCCGTGCTCGGTCCCGTACCCGAACCGACAACTTAGTAAAATTTTGAAGACCTAAATGTTAACTCTAAACTTAAAAAGTTAAGTTTACGAATTAAAATTTAGGGATAGTTAAAAAATTGGGCTGCTAAGTTTTCATGTTTAACTTGAATGTTTAAACCAAAATTTTAAAGCTTGAAATTTTAAACCCTAATGGTAAGGGTTTAATGGTAATGGTAGCATTGAAGTTTGATGTTATGTGTAATATCCCCTATTTTGAGTCAGCGCATAATTAAATAATTAATTTTTTAAGTTGTTAGGAAAAGGTTAAAATATAAAGACAACTTAAATTAATTATTTTATTGGTGCAAAAGTAACTTAAATTTTGGAAAAGTTAAAATAAATTAAACAAGTTACTTTTGAGAGAACTCTAAAAAAGAATTAAATTGGGAAAAAAGAAAAAAGATGAGAATTGAAGAAGTCGGGGGGAGTTACAAAGAGGAGAAGAATAAGAGTTTGCAGGAGGTTTGTTGCAAGCATGCTGGTTTTGGTTTGTAAAGCAGGTATTTGCTGGTTGAACGGAGTTGACCACAGCCTTTTGGAGGATGAAAACCCTCTGAAGGAAGATCAGTTTTGGTGGTGAGATTATCCACCCTGGCTAGTTGCAGGAGAAATTGCTTAGGTTTCTCGCTTGGATTAAAACGATTGGAGTTTTGATGGAATTTGTGAAGTCCTTGTAAGACAAATTTGAAATTTCAGAATTGTGGTTAAATTTGAAAACAAATAAACTGCCTGGTCTACTAGGGAGATTTTGAGAGCTGATTCATGTTCTTCATGTTGAACAATTTTATTTATTGTTAATTGAATGATTTATTATATATATTGGAAGATTAGTTGAATTGGCAGGATGGTTTCTAGTTAAGTCGTGAGTCTTTGCTGCTCGTATGTTTCCTATTCTATGCCAACCAATCCAAGTGAAATTGAAAATTCTTGAGGCGGTCGTGGGACACAATAATGCTCAAATCGTGGTTTATGCTGGATGTATGAAAAGGACGAAGATTAAGTCCTATGGCTAGTTTGAGTGCGACCAACTCTTATGTCAGCAAATTTCCTTATTGAAAATCCAGTATTTGATTCTTATTGTTTTCCTTGTTGGTGGCGTCACAATATAAGGAACCATTGAAGCCATATATGGAAGCCGTTTCCCAGAATTAAGCAAGGAGTTGTGTTTATAATTTCGTGGCATCCAAGAAGGAATTCTTGGCGCTACCTGTATCTCCATCGCAGTTTATTTCTGACAAGGAATTGACCTGGAAACTGAGAAGAAGATTATTTCTAAATCAGTGTTTGTTTCTTTAAAATTCATAATTAATATTTTGGTTTTCTATTCGTACAAACAAACATGCACATCTTATTAGCACAAATATGTTTTGGATGCATACACATTTTTATTTACATGTGTATATTATAAATACATGTTTGTCAACATGTGTGCACACATGTGCGATTGGAGCATGAGAATGCAAATGTGTGTGTGTCATTGACTCATTTGGCATTTTCTTTCATAACTATTTTTCTGGTGTGTATTTCAAAAGTAGACATATACATATTGCAAGAGCTGATCTAATAATTGATTAACCACTTTCATTTTGCAGGTTTTTGTCAACTCAGAAATGTATGCTCGTATTACAGTCGCTGTTCTTTTTCACAAGCTTGCTGCCCATGTAGAAGCTGCTCAGTTATCGGTAGACCAGAAAATACAAAAGGAGGCCATGCATGCATCAAATGCTGGAAAAATGTTTCTTTTGGAGCTTTTGGATTCTGTGGTAACTGTACTTGATTGATATAGTTTTATAAACTTGATATTTATTTAAATTTAAGTGTAAATAAACTTTCATAGGTGCAATGTTAAGTTTATCCACAGTTTGTAGCAAAAATGGTATCTCACTATTAGAATATGTGCAGGCTAGAGCAACATTTAAAGATGATTAGTAATGGAGGCAAGTTGTCCTAAAGATTATCATCAGAATCAAAATATGTTTTTGATCGATTGTCAGAAGTGATCAGAAGTTTTTAAACTTCTTTAATTTCCTCTTGTTATACCTTCTAGGCAGGAAGGCGTGAGGCTACAAGGAAAACACCTCATTATTTAAAATGCTGGTAACATATGACTGTGAGGAATGCATTCAACCACTTATGAAAGGTTGTGGGCAGTAAACTAAAAAAAGATCAAGATTTCTGATAGAGCTTTTAATCTTTCAGAAATATGACAATCTAAAGTAAGATTGGAACTCAATGACCATCGAAGGCAAATTTTTCTGATATATGAACTCTTTACACACTCAATAAGAATGGTATTTTTGGTATTATTTCTAGAGAATAGCCCTGTATTATTTTTTTCAGGTGAAAGAATTTCTAAGAATGTAGTACATCATACCTATATTTCCTTACTAATTAATAAATATTTGCAGTGAGATGAGCTGCTAATATTTGTGCAGTACATTGCCCTAAAATTAATAAATATACACAAAATTCCACCATATGTAAATCCATAAAATTCATTCACAATGTTTATGAATTCTTCTAATTAAAAATGATTGGTTAGTGTTTGTCATGGATATTTGGAATCTACTTAAGGGCAGAGTTCTCATTTCAAACCATGCACTTCTCATTCTGTTGTGCAGGATATGGCAGAGCAAGGAAGCTTCCTTATATTTTTAACTTTGTAAGTGATAATGAAGGAAAAGTTAGGACAATTTAATTTGTATGTTGTAGTCTAGTGATTAGTTCCCTCAATAGCCTCTGACATTAGCTGTTGAAGACAAAAGCTCAACTGCATGGGAAGGTCTGATTTGGGATGATTCCTCGTCTCTCCATGCCCAACCCCATTTCATGCGATATGAAATTTGGAGACACATTGCAACTTAGGATCTAGGAAGAAGAGTACATAATCCCAAGGGGCCTTCACACCACTGAGAAAGGAGACTTTCATAAATTTCATTTGCACATTTTGAGACAGATTGATAGAGCTCACACAAACTGTTTGTACTCATTTCAGCATCCTCTAATATTCTTGGAAGAGAGTTGTAGTCTGCCGCTATGGCTTTCTTTGACCATGGACAATTGTTTTCTCATTTTTTCTTTTCTCAAGACAGAGAAATGAACTAAACAGATACTGCTAGAAGGGGCATCACTTTCCTTGTTTATTGCTCTGCAAGAGCAAGAGGTGTATTCTCTTAATGTTCACAGGTGGGTCATTGATAAATAAGACATCAAATATACCTGTTCTGACAATAAATAAGACCTTTCAAGCATAGCTGCTTTATAATCTATCACTAACAGCTCAAACACCTATTCACACATAAATAAGACCAAAACTCATGCATGTTAAGAATTGTAATATATCACACCTGTATTTTTCCATACCCCTACATAAAATATTTATAGATTTGTGAAAAGATGAGAAGACAACATCAGATCTGATTAGACTTCTTAAAGTTCAAAAGAGAACTCACATTTGACCTTTCTATCTAACGTTCAAAATTCTCATGAAATAAAAATGGATAAAGAGTTAAGACAAAATTGTGATTTAAGTTGCCTGGATTGATGTCTTGTCTATAGGGTTAACACAAGAATAATCTATTTGGACAGAAAATAAAGTTACCCAAAAAAAGCATCCACATAACACAAACTCTATAAGCATGCAAAGTCACAAGAGTGGTGGGAAATAAAACATGGCTGTAAGAAACACTTTTATTTCATTGAAAGTAATTTCAGTCAATAAAGATGTTCTTCCATATAATAAGTGTTAAGCTCACTCGAAATGCTACTGACAGACATCTTGAATCTATTGCATAGATTGGCTAAAAAGATGTTATAATCAGTCTAAGAGCAGGTCTGAAGAACATACTCTAGCTCAATGACTTAAGTTCGTAGTCTATTTAATCTGTGAAAAGATCCAAAACAACAACTCAACAAAACTCTTGCTTCATAAAGATTCTACTGTTCTCCAGCAGCATTGTTGAAAATCTGAAATTTTGAATAATACCAACATAAAAGAGCAATCCTAACAAGACCATCAAAACATATCGAAAGAAAATTGAAACCTAAACGCGAGGAAGCATACCAAGGAGACAAAAAAATCCGAAATGAGAGAGGATGGAGCCCCTATTTTATAGAATATATCAATGCTCCACGGGTTTTGGGGACGGGGAGTACCTGGTATGGCGGGACGAGTTTTCGGTACGGGGGTACTTTTGGGTCATTTTTTAGGGGACGGCAGGGGATGGCTGATAAAAAAATAGGGAAATTTTTAAAAATATAGAGAAATTTCAAATGTTCATAGCATAACATTGATAAAGCATTCATTCTAGACATTGAAAAAGCTTAATACATATCATTAGACTTGAATTGAGATTTCACATGAGAATCAACAAACAAATTAACAAAATTCAAATGCTTTTCATTATCAATGTGCATACATATCATATAAAAGTTTGATAATTATAACCAAAATGCCCAAAGGCTCCAAGTCTCAAGTATGAAATGGCATGATAAACATAAAACTAAGAAAATATATCGCTGTCCAAGGTCCCTAATCAGCAGAAGGTAAGTCTAAATCAGCATCGCCCTCGCCATCGGAGCTCGAGTCTAAGTTAGTGTCAGTGTCCATGTCAATAGAAGGATCTGCCTCAACCAATGGAACCCCAACCAATCCCTCATGTGCATCCTTCTCCTCAATCTGCATAGCATCTTCGGGATTAACATCCCAACGTAAGTCTGGAGTTTGACGATACTCACTAGACTGGCGATCCTATAGCCGCAAAGCATTGTGTACTGCCACTAACTTCTCCGATCATCTAGAGGTAAGGCAGTTCCTCTTGACTGATTGGATGAAGCTATATGTGGACCAATTCCTCTTTGCAACAGAGGAATTGGCAACCTGTGAAAGAAGGCAAATGGCAAGTAATCTCAACTCAGGTGCATCCTTCCCATGCCACGTCCACCATCCAATAGAGTCGGTTTGAGCCAATGTAGCTCTATTTGTCCTCGCCTCTGGTTTGCCGAAGGTTGGACCACGAAGATTGGCAAATGCAAGCCACTGTGTGCGAAGTACAGTAGATTCCTTTGAAGTATACATTTTTGTAAGGGCCTTCATGAAGCCTTCTTTCACCTCTTCATTATGAGATGGAGCTACTCTCCCAGGGCTCGGTGCATACCATTTGGGATTGAGAGCATAGGCTGCCATATGAAGTGGGGTGTTCATAATGTCCCATCGTCGCGTCACAATGGGCCTAAGATGCTCCTCATAAAATGGCAAAGTAGGATCCTTGCTATAAATTGCTTGCTTGATTTGTCCAAGCATACTATCAAAGGTCTCATAAATCTCTCCAAGGCTAGGAGAGTTAGTATCAACATATCTAATCACTTGCACAATAGGCTGGATGAAGGAGCATACATATCTGCAAGTGCAAACAAGTTACAAAAATTAAAATCAGCTAGCCTATAAATATTAAATAAATAAATGAAAATCAACAATAATAAAATTAAGAAATAATTCATATAAATAATAAAATCAGCAATGCCAATTTTCTTACCCAATTGTGGACCACCAATCATCATCAAGGATTTTTTGTTTCACCCTTTTTCCCTCTGCTGTGCTTGACGCATGCCATCTACCCCACTCTACATTGACCACCATTAATTGTAGAGCCTCTTGGACCTCAATCATCCTCTCCAATAAAATGAAGTAGCTGGCATATCTAGTCTCCACGGGCTTGAGGAATTCCTTCCTCGAAAATGTTCTAAACAAAGCAAGTGAAGTTTGATGGTTATGAATATTTGCACCTCTCTAGCCTCTGCAACCACTGCCTTCACCCAATCTATCTTCCCAATGTCCTTCAAGGTATTGTTCAATGCATGTACACAACAAGGGGTCCAAAAAATGTGCTTATAAGCACTCTCCACCATCAATCCAGCTAAATTTACACACACGGGCTGAATCGGTCATTACCTGGCAATGGCATATCATCAAGTTGATATGAGATTAGTAATAAGTATAGATATCAATTGAATAATTTATAGATGATGCCTCACATTCTTAGTCAAAAATAAGAAAGAAAGTTAGAAAGAAAATAAAAATAAAAAATGTGATCAGTACCTACACAACATTAGAAGCTCCAACCTCCTCTATAGCATCTCTCAAAATATGAAATTGGAAGGTTGCATCCTTCCTTTTGCTTGAACAATCTATAGCTCTAAGAAAATAAGAGCCTGCTGTACTAGTGACAATAAGATTGATGAGTTACCGATGTTTGATATCAGTCCACCCATCCATGATTATGGAGTAGCTATTTGTCAACCATGTTTGTCTCATATCCTCTATCAAAATACTCACCTTGGAGTACTCTTTATCAAGAAGGGTGGTGCGTAGCTTAGTTTCTCCAGGTGGAACATATGAGGGACCAGCAGCTATAATATCTTTTCACATTTGTTTAAAATATGGTGAACGTGAGACATGGAATGGTATAGCATTAGCATAAAAAAACTTGGCAATAGAGGAATCAGCCCCATCTCTTACTGTAACATTAAACATATCCACAACATGCATACTCCTTTTCTTTCCTCTAGTAGAATCCTCCCCCACATGAGATTGAGAAGCTGAAGCAACATCCACTGATGGTGTAGGCATTCCTGTACTAGGCTGCAAACTCTCAATTGAAACCCCTTTACTTAATGCCTCCCCCTCCATATGCAATCTAGTTGCCTCAATCTTTTCTTGTTGGGTTATTTTTCTACACCCTTTCACCCCTTGACCACCAATCTACAAAAGATGGCAATAAACTCTCGTATAGCTGCCCCTATATTGTTTGTGGCACAAATGACACTCCCATACTTTACTACCCCCTGATTTTTTTTTTTTGTCTTTATCAACTCTTGTGGCGAATTGTAGTAGAGGTTTTTTGGGGTTAAATGGGCCTTTTGCCCATTTTTTGAGGATTTCAGATGGACAAGTAAATGGGTTTGAACTTGCTGACCTTGCTCCACTCCCACTCTCTAAACACCCCCCAATGTTTGCAGTTGCACTACCTCTAGGTCTATTTCTTGTTCTTTGAGTTTGAGTTCTTTCTTGCACTTGAATTTCAATACCATCACTTTCACTATCACTACTGCTACTCATGGTTGTTTTCTAAATTTTTATGAAGTTTCTATTTCAAAGAGCTGCAAGTTCAAAAAAAAGAAAGAAAAAAACCCACAATGCCCTTCCTATGTGTTGAAAAACTTAAAAGAATCTTGCAAAAGTTAAAAACAAATAGCAAATACAAAACAAAGATGAAAAACATACCTCTAATATGTTGGAAATGATGCCCTAAGCTCCTCTCAAACTGCTGTTCTCTCCTTCACTTCACAAGGCAAGAAGTAAAAATTAGTTGCTTTTCTCATTTTAGGCCACATATAAGACATAAATTAGGTTAAGTGGCATGGGGCGTCCCCTGTGGCCTCGCCCATGCCTTTTTTTCAGTTTAAAAAAAAACATTTTTTTTATTAAAACACGTTTTTTCTTCTGCTGGGCCGTAGGGTATGGCTAGCCGTACCCAGTACGGATGAGGGATGACTGGGCCGTATTGGGTACTCCTAGCCATACCCTACGTCCCCTTCCAGTTTGCAAAACGTTCCCTAGGAGTGTCGGGTACTTGGAGGGCAAAAAGGGACGGCTAGGGGACGTTTCCTAGCTGTCCCCGCGTCCCTGTTTCGCGCCCGATATGAGAAACGACCACAAAGCATAGGGGACGCGTCCCCATGGAGCACATGAATATATGAAAAATTTATAAAAATATATTTCCCCTTTCTATAAGTACTAGAAGATAAAATATAGAATTCCTTTTACATGCGTGGATTGATATGCACCATTGTCTTATTCTCTTGAGGGTTGTATTTTCTAGTGATGTAAAACTCGCCAAAAACGCGGCGTAATTGTGAGTACTCACGTGCCATGATTGGTGGTGTGTGACTCGTAGAAAAACACGTTGCTGCATTTTTTGAGAAACTCGCCGTGATTTTTGCTTTAAAATGCACAAAAAAGCACGTGTATTAGCCGAGTAACTCGTTGAAATTAGGTATAAAATAAACAAAAAGAAAAAAAACTTTATTTTTAACCTGTTTTTACCCTTGCGTGATGCTATTTCATAGCGTGATAGGACTTGACGAGGGCATGACTGGATGCAACAAGGGCATGGTGAGACATGAAAAATTTCGGAGTTTTTTTGAAAAAAAACCTTCATTGTTTCAAGCTTTCAACTTTCAATTGGTTGATAATAGCCTCTTTCAAGTGATGCAAAACTCGCCAAAATAGCCTCTTTAAAAAATCGATACTTTTCTTGTAGACTTTGTGTTCTATTGTCTCTAATTGTAATTACCTCAAATTTACAACTCTAAAACTTAGAAACAAATCTGTTTTCTTGGTTGTAGCCTTGGTAGCCATTAAACTAATGTACCAAACATTTTGAGAAGAATTATCAACATTGTTTGTGACTATAAACAAATAATCCATTTCATTTGATTTTTTTGCAACTTACTTTCATGTCGTCCATTTCTATTTCCATTGCCTCCTCTTCTCTACTAGAAAATTCAAGTTGATGTAAAAGCAAATTAACTAATAGAACATTAACCATACATTTATGTAGAAACTATATAAAAAAGAATGAAAAGAAATACATCCACCCAAGGAAGACCCAAATATTTTCTTAAAAGCTTTGCGAAATAGAAAAACTTGCTTGGTACAGTGGCTAATAACTAAAGATTACCTCACAACAATTTTTTAAAGATTCTTTTAGATAGATGTCTTGAGTGGGAAGTGCTCCAAATGCTCCTACAAGTAGTCTTACTGTTACAGATCTTGGACTAGATTTATAGTATGCTCTCATGAATATGTCATATACAATGAAGCTAGGGTATGCACTCTTGATAGTCTCATTTTGGATTCACTTTCCCTCCTAATTTTCACTACAAAATCTGGTTTGCTAGATTCTTTTAGTTGAGGTTTATAATGTTCATAAGTGTGTCTTTGAATCATAGTTGGAAAACTCGACTTGCCAAAAGACTCGCTAAGCCCAAAATTTTCGAGTTTTTAAAAACTTAGGAACTTGAAAAATTGCTAAAATCACATTAGAAACATAGTTTTTTTGCAAATTTCAATGAGAAGATGAATCCAATGAGTCCATAAATGATTACAAAAGTGTTTTCTATTAAATTTGATTGACATGAATAGAGGATTGATTACAAAATCACATTCTAATGCGAAATCCTGATGGCTGAAAGCCTGATAAACTGATACAAATTACCATAGATAGCTGAAAATGAAAATAGTAAAACTAGAAGTAAATAATAAATACAACATGTTACACCTTCTTCTTCCCTAATTTAGTCAAAGCTAGGGAAGAGGCAGATGCTCTAATCCTACGAGTACGCAGTGCTGGTGGCTCCTCAGTTGGCATGGAAGGCTATGGCTGAGGCTCGACCACCATCCTAGAAATATTTGGCTCTACCTCAGGCAATGACTCCACCTCATCCTCAGGAATGTCCTCCAACCCTACATCTCCTGTTGCACCCACATCCTCCATTGCCTGTCTCTTGAAATCAAGAATCTCGTCCGCGGTAAACAATGGAGGCTGCTCATGTTGCCTTCATGTTGCCCTGTCCAATCACCGTATGGATCTATCTCATTCAAATCAATAGAATCTAGTGATTTGTCCTCTATTCTGATGATGTTTCAATTTGCACCTTTGGAATGCGGATTATAAACAAACAACTATGCACAGATAAACTGCTCTTGAAATTAGGAGGGGAAGCTCCCTCTTTGCCAATGATGCTTAAAGAAAGTAAACTAAACTATTTGCCATTCTTTTTGTTCTTAGCTAAGAGCACAAGGTTATAAAACTCTAGCATTGTAGCTGAGGTTTTCCCTTTTCCAAAACTTTCTCTACAACTAGGCCTACTCTAATGACGCTTCTAGCTACTCAAGTAAACTTAGAGCTTGAGAGTTAGAAGTAAACAAGGAATGATTTGATAACACAGATGCTTAAACAAACTCACTTCCAACGCACAACTGAAGACTCATTGTACTTTTAGATGCAAGCTGAAATAAAGATTATATAAGCAAAACACATTAAACAAAATCTGAGATAGTAGATCAGAGCAGCAAAGCAGGCATAAGATTTCCTTTCTTAAATTTCTAACAACGATTATGTCATGTCCCCGAAATTGTAACACTAAAATATACAGCATTGAAAGACAATAAATAACATTGTAAATACTAAAATATAAATATAAATATTAACCATTTAATAATTGTAATCATTATAATATAATATTATAAATATCAACAATAAATTCAGTTTATAGATATGATAATAGAATAAGAAATATATAATATATTATTAATATAAAATATGTAAATTAATATATATATATATACATTGCAGCAAATACAATTATAAAAATAGTCATAAAGAGCAACGATTATTAGAAGAAATTATAAAGGCTTGGATTGATAATACATCAAAGGAAGCAATCTAGTTTGTGAAGGTCATACTCTAAAGGCTGTAGGCTGTTTTGTTTAAGATCGACTCCACTTAATCACCTCCCTTAATACATATTTAAGTTAATATAAATAATGCCAATCACCTTTTGTGAAGGGTTGCACTCTTTTGAAAAGACATACGTGTGGTATAAGGAGATAACTTGAGGCGGAATAAAAGAACATAATATCGTAGGAGTTTGGGCAGACTTTGAGGAGATGTAATTAAAGGAAAATTTAGGTGTATCAAACATGAGCAGATTTATGAGAAAAGATATAAGTTGCAGCATCTAAAATCAGTGAATAAAGGAAAAAATAGCAGATCGATGGCTGGAGGAAGTAAGTATTTTCTGAGATTCCAATAATTAATTGATTAAGGAAACAGGTAAGTATTTCTATATTTAAATAATCAGCTTAGTAAATGAATTGAGAATTCAAATATAATAAATTAATATTATAAGTGTATATATATATATATGAAATTATTATAAATTGATAATGAGGAACAATGATGGATAAACATATATTTATATAAAATATATATAGATATTATTTACGATTGTCTAATAATGATGCTTGCAGCAATTATTGAACCTTATAAGCAATTATGATTCTTTAATATAAGAATGGATTTTTGAGCATACTCACTTTCGCCAATACCCAATTGAGGATAGGGAGTTTGTGGAGGGAGAGGTGGGGTAATTCGGTCACTTGATGGATGGTCCCAAGATAGGTAGGAAAGCTTGAGGGAGTCCACTTGGAGACTGTTTCACACGCCCTTGCAATAGTAATTCTACCATCCTTCGCTGGGGTTAGGAAAGAGGGAAGGACTGAAATCTATTCAATACATAGTAATAGGTTATATAAAAGTGTGATGTTTTCATTTAAATACACTAGGATAGTAATGCATCTGCCTTATTCTTAATATGTACAACCTGAATTATCTAATCTAACTATAATCAAGGATCTGTGTGGTATTTGTTCGCTACGCATGATGTGTGCAAGTCCTAAAGGCAAGTTTCATTTACAAGCTAATTGATTGGTAAATACAAAATCCCTTATCCTAACTTGTGCATATTATGTTTCTAGGTCAAGCTAGCCTAATTTTAATAAGGGGACATTACAGATTATACTTCTAGGACAACAAATTTGTAGCAATAACAGGCTTACAATTTAGTGATCAAACCAGAATACACTTAACACAAATTACACATGAATTGAACAATAACTTGCAGCAAAAGGCAGGCATGCAAGCTTGCTCTTATACTAAGTGAATATACACTGGATAACAAAGTTGCAAGCAAAAGTAGGCTTAGCAATTTGTTATCGCAATAACGGTTAAAGAAAAATGGGCAAGGCTGCCCTTATTTATACACAAGTGAGGAGTAGTGAACCTTAAAATCTCCTTGCTTTTACAACAAGACTTGCCAACTTGCATGCTTTGTTTCTAAAACTAAAACAAGACAACTAACTAACAACTTGCTAAAAAAAAATTAGGGAAAGTTCTAACTATTACAATTTGATTTTTCCCCTTTCACAAAGAATAGATAAGCATGGGATAAGAATAGCAAGAAAACTCGGAAAAGGCATCGAGATAATTGCTGTTTTTTAGTTCTATTCTTGGAAATCTTCGCTGCTCCAAAAAAGGTGCTGATTTTTCTCCAAGAAGCACATTGCCAGAAAAGCTGAGGTCTGGGTTTTGTAGACAATCACATTTTGAAGAGACCTAGTTCATTGGATTTTGAACAAGTTGAGTGCTTCTCGAAAAAACACCGAAAAACATATTTTTGGAAATATAATTTTCCAACCTTTAAGAGGAACAAAAAGCAGATGGATCCAGATCGATAAAAACTGAAAAAGCTGACCGCCTTTTTGTAAAATGTGATGTCCTAGAAGATTGGATCATGAAAAAGCGTGCCTCTGTGCATCCTAATCCCGAATCTATGAAGAAAACTGAAAAAGCACCCCATTTGAGCCTCTAAATCTTGAAAAGAAGAAAACGATAGCTAACCTGCAAAATATGTGAAGAATAAACACCAAAATCCTTCTTAAATGGGGTTTGAGACGAAAAAGTGCTTTATTCTCCAAGCTTTAAAACTTTGAAGTCAATCCGGAAGCAGGTACGTCAAATGTAGACATTGTTTTGAATGATGAATGATGAAAGTTGAAAAATTTCTAAGGCATTGAGTCTTGGGTGCCCATGACTAGTTGGGGTGCCTAACTATCCCAGACTTCGCCATTTTCCTAAAAATTTCCAATTTTGCTTGATAAAATGCATCCCTTTGATCTTTGATTTTGGTCGTCTGTTGAATCTTGTGAACTGGTTGACTGATTTGTTGCAAAGCTTGATCGAATCTGGAAAGAATGTTCTGGAGGCTGCAACTCCTAAAAATACATTCTGAGGGCTCAAAAACATGGGTGCCCCTGGCTAGCTGGGGTGCCCAAGGATCCAAGAGTTGGCCATTTTTTGATGTTTCCTCAATTTTTAATGTTTTTTGAACTTAGGTGAATTTTTTGTTGAATTCGCGATTCCGGCCTTTCAGGAGGTCCGATGAATTGGATGTTGATTCGTTGGATAGCTTGACAAAATTTGAGATGATCTTCTTGGAGGTGACTAGCCCCGAAAACTGCTTCTGGTGACCTGAATTCCTAGGCGCCCTTGGCTACTTGGGGCGCCCAACTCCTCCAAAGTTAGTCATTTTTCTGTGTTTTTCGTCTTTCAAATTTAACCTTTTTTGTTCCTCATGATCTTCATCTTCATTTGACTTGCAATATCTGGCATTTCACGAATCCGATGTTCTGGCTGAGACATTCACTGGATAGCCTGAAGAATTTTGAAGATGACTATTTTGGCAAACCCTAGAAATTGAATTGGAGCTCCCAAAACTCTAGGCGTCCTTGGCTAGCTGGGGCGCCCATGGATCCCAAAGTTAGAATATTTTTGAGGATTTTCATGATTTGCACTTTGTTCTTCTGATACAACTTCTCTTATTGATCCCCAATTCTGACCATTCGATAGCTCCCATGAACTTGTTGATGGATCCGGTGCGAAGCCTAGAGAAATCTAAGAAGAATCCTTAGAATGGTAAACCCTAAATACTGCTTTTGGCGGCCTTAAAGGCTGGGCGCCCTTGGCTAGCTGGGGCACCTTTCTTCACTATACTTAGCCAAAATTTTGAGTTTTTCAACCTTCTTTTGGCTTTCTTCGTTTTTCGTGTTTACGCCTCCGTTCGATCTGCAATATCTGTTGTCTAATTGATCTTCGACACTGGATGATGGATTCATTGAAGAGCTTGAACATAACTGAGGTGATTCCCAGCTTTTTCCAACCCTATAACTACTTTTGAATGCTTTAAACGGATCCGGATTGGTCTTACGGGGAAGATTTGCACATTTTTCGAAAAATACTGAAAATAAACTAAGGCATGAAAGCTTGGGTGCTCTTCTTGGCCAGGGGTGCCCAACTCCTCTAGAGTTAGTTTTATTTTGATGATTTTCAACTTTCGCTTTGCTCTTCATCTTCTACTTCGTGCTCACCAGTTGCATTCACCGTTGATCATGCATCGAACGATGGAAGCTGAAAATATTCAGAGGCATTGAAGTCTAGGTGCCTTGACTAGAGAAGGGTGCCTAGCATCTCCAGTGTTAGAATATTTTTGCAATTTTCAAGATTTCCAGATTCCGCTCCTTTGTTCTTCGTTCCGTGTGCATGTTCGCCATTTCTCGTTATCTGTGTGCATGTGCATGTTGAATCTGACACTGTAACTCGAAAGGCTTGGAGAAATCCGGTATGGCCAACACTGGACAAGAACTCATGATTTTCTTGAACTTATCAAACACACTTTGAGCCTTTTCTGACCAAAAGAAAGCCCCCTTTTTAGTGAGGTCAGTAAGAGGAGCAGCACTTTGAGAGTAGCCCTTCACAAATCTTCTGTAAAAACCACAAAGACCCAAGAACCCCTTTCAAATGAGTCAGGTTCTCTGGAGGTGGCCAATCAACTATTGCCTTGATCTTTTCAGGATCAACCTTCACCCCATCAGCACTGATTATGTGACCAAGGTAGAGCAGCTCCTTCATTCCAAATTCACATTTGGACTCTTTGGCAAACAAACTTTCTGACTCTAGGATGCTAAGCACTTCCTCCAAGTGCTTGAGATGTTCTTCCCACGTCTTGCTGAAGATGAGAATATCATCAAAGAAAATCAACACAAACTTCCTCAACTGTTTCTGAAAAACTCTGTTCATACAAGAGTGGAAGGTGGCTGGAGCATTAGTCAACCCAAAAGGCATGACTAAAAACTCAAAATGACCATAGTGGCATCTGAATGCCGTCTTCTCAACATCTGATCCTCTCATCCGAATTTGATAGTAGCCCGACCTCAGATCAATCTTTGAAAATAACTTGGCACCATGTAGCTCGTCAATGAGCTCATCTATCCGAGGAATGGGGTACCGATTTTTGATTGTGCTTTGATTCAAGGCACGATAATCCACAGACATGCGGATGGTGCCATCCTTCTTCTTCACAAGAACTACTGCTGAAGCGAAGGGACTCTTGCTTGGACGAATGAAGCCCATCTCCAAGAGTTCTTTTATATTTTTCTCGATCTCGTCCTTCTGCTTCTTAGGATACCGATATGGTGTTGTGATGACTGGCTTGGCCCCTTCCTTGAGTTCAATGACATGCTCAGCTCCCCTTTCAGGAGGCGGCCCAGGAGGTAGATTAGCAAACACCTTACTCCTCTTGGTGAGTATAGACTGGATATCTGGAGGATAGTCCCTCTTTGTTTCAACTGGACTAGCTAGAAGAACCATACATTCCGCAGCCCACTCAACTTGATCGTGCCGAATCAGCCTCTCCATTCTTTTGAAAGACACAATCCAAGGACCACCATTGGACATTCCTCTAAGCACCACCTTCTTTCCATCAGATTAGAACTTGAGCTCCATTGTTTGTAGGTTGAGAGAGATTTCAGCAAGTGAGTGTAACCACTGAATACCAAGTACGACATTCGTGTCACCAATAGTAACTACATAGAAGTCATCTTTGACTTCATAGTTGCCTAACTGCATGGACATGTTAGGAACTCTTTGGTTGTAAGAAATATGAAACCCATCAGCCACCATGACTTTGAAGCCTTCAAATTCTGCAGTTTTGAGACCTCTCTTTGCAACCACTCCTTCGTCAATGAAATTATGTGTTGCCCCAGTGTCAATCAAGGCAACAATTCGGTGACCTCCAACCCCACCACGAACCTTGGAAGATTCGTTCTTTTGAAAACTAGAGAGTTGGGAAATAGGGCCCCCAACTCCTTGCTCATGATCAGACTCTTCTGGAGCTTTCTCTTCCTCGCTGTCCCCAAAATAAGACTGCTGATCAGACATATCAGATTCTGATCCATAATTAGAATAGGCCCCCATTTGATTAGAACGCCCTCTTCCGGGACATCTATGACCCTTGGTCCAAGGCTCCAAACATGTATAACACTTGCCTTCCTTTCTAAGCTGTTCACGTTGCTCATCAGTCAACTTGGGTGGAAACCTCTTGTGCTGATTTGAAAAATGCTTCTTATTCTTCTTGTGGCCAAAGGGCTTTGGCGGAAATTTAGGCCTAGGGGCTGATAACTCCATACTTTGAGGCTTTTTGATTGCTTCTTCGAGACTTGGTGGATCAAAAGCTTTAACCCACCCTTTCAAGTGTTCAACCAATCCTTCAGAAAACAAAACAACCAACCTTCTTTCAATGATGTTGGGCACCATCACAGAAAGCCTTTGGAAATCAGCTATGTAAGAATCCAAGGAGCCATGTTGCTTCAATTGTGCAAGCTCGCGAAAGCTCACTTCAGGATCCTTAGTGTCGAACCTATCAATCAGCTTATTGGTGAATTCACCTTAGGTTCGAATGAGGTTGTGGCCAAGCGTGACCAAACCATGGTACCACCACTCATGGGCAGCTCCCTCCAAATGTAGTGTTGCAAACTTGATGGCATCTTCTTCTAGCATGGGACGAAGTGAAATGTAGTTGTCTAACTTCTGAACCCATGACCTTGCTGAACACTTATCACTTCCATCGAAGTGAGCCAATGACACCTTCCCAAGAGCTTGCTGATAATCGGTTCTAGGAGCCATATGAGCATGGTTATCAACTCTTCCACCATTTCTTTTGCTCCTGTGGTTCATGAATTGTTCAAAGGACCAATGGTCTCTAAGATCAGGGGGTAAGGTGGCATACTCCAAGTAGGCTTGTCTTGCCTCATCCACAAGATTAGGAGTGGCCTCAACTGGGGGTTCTTCCCTTTGAGTGAATGTGGGAAAAAGTGGCCTAGAAGCTGATCCTCTAGAGGTGGCCTCATGCTGACCAATAGTTCTGCTCCCTCCATTGCCATTGTTCCCATTGACTCCACTGTTCTCTCCTGTAGCATGGTTTTGATTAGGAGTATGATTCTGAGGAGTTTGCTGGTCCATTCGTGCAAGCAAACGGGACATCATATCAATCATAGTTGGAAAACTCGCCCCAACAAAAAATTCGCCAAGGGAAAAATTGGAGAGTTTTTAAAAACTCGGCAAAAAACTCGGGGAAATGAAAAAATTGCTTAAATTTCATTAAAAACACATTTTTTTTGCAAAATTCAATGACAAGATGAATCCAATGAATCCATAAATGAGTACAAAAGTGTTTTCTATTAATTTTGATTGACTTTAATGTAAATTGATTACAAAATCGCATTCTCATACGGAATCCTGATGGCTAAAAGCCTGAAAGTCTGATACATGAAAACAGTAAAACTAGAACTAGAAGCAAATACTAAACAACAACTAAATACAACATGCTAGGCTTTCCTCTTCCCTAGTCTAGCAACAGCTAGGGAAGAAGGGGTGGGTCCTCTAGTCTTGCTGCGTGTGTGTGGTGCTGGTGGCGGTGGCTGCGGTGCTACTGCTGCTGGCTCTAGCTGAATCTCATCCAACCCTACATCTCTGACTCCTGATGCACCCACATCCTCCATTGCCTCTCTCTCGAAGTCAAGGATTTCATCTGCGCTAAACAATGGAGGCTGCTCCTCTCGCCCTGTCCAATCACTATAAGGATCTATCTCATCTAAGTCAATAGGATCCAGTGATTTTTCTTCAACTCTCTTTATGTGCAACCGAAGGTTGTATTGCACAAAGACCAGGTCATTGAGGCGCTTTTGTGTTAACTTGTTCCTCTTCTTCGTGTGAATGGACTCGAACAAGCTCCAATTGCGCTCACAATTGGATGCACTACAAGGCTGACATAGAATGCGGAGGGCAATTTTTTGTAGATTTGGGGTTTTTCCACCCCAATTTTTCCACCAAACATCTGCAAAAAACAAAAAGAAAATTGAAGAGTTAGAAAACAAAGTCAAAGACTCAAAAGTCAAAAGTCAAAACACATTTTATCAAATTCTAAGATGCATGTGAAATAAACTTAAAATTTAAAGACTCTGAATTTTATACCTGGTGGCAGAGTGGTTCTTCCTCTAACAGCCAGCTCCGAAGAAAAGAGATTACCAGTTGCCTCCCTGTATATATCCATCTCCTTGACGATGAGGTCTCTCACTGCAACCTCGGGTTCCATCCTCTGAATGCATGTTGTGAGCCCCTCCATAACCTCTCCATTAGGATCAGAGAAGCTCTCTGAGAAGAGATAAGAAGGGTTGAGGAAGTACCCTGCTGCATGGATGGGTTGGTGGAGTTGATTGTTCCACCTCCTATCAACAATCTCCCATATGGGATCAAATTTGAGGCTGTCCCCCATGTAATAACTTTTGATGGCCTCCTTGGCCCTATCCATGGCCTCATAAATGTATCCCATTGGGTTTTCATCCCCATCTACCAAGCGGAGGACTCTAACCAAGGGCTCCGACACCTAGATTAAAAATACAAAAAGATCAAAGTTAGAAATTTATAATGAAAGGCTTAAAGTTAAATTAAAAAATATATATTTATATTCAACTTGAGATTAAAATTAAAATCAAAGTTTTGAAGTTACCCTCACGATCTCTGTAGCTTTTTGTGCAAACAAGGGGTCGAAGACTATTGCAGAAATTCTATCTCCTTCGGCCTTCTTTGAATATGAGGAGTCATTCCATGCTTGACTCACGAACATTTGTTTTAGAGAGCCCAAAGAATCCAAAATGCTTTGCAACGTTAGGAAAATTGTTGCAAACCTTGTGGCACCCGATCTCACCAACTCCTTCCCTTGCGTATGCTCTCTCATCAAATTAAGAACCCAAGGGTGATTGTAGATATATTTTGTGATGCTCCTTGCATCATCTACAATCGGTGCCACCCAAACAAGTTTGCCTATGTCCTCCAAAAGAAGGTCAAGGCAATGAGCCGCACAAGGTGACCAAAAGAGTGATGGATGTCTACTCTCAAGCATCCTTCCAGCTGCCACATACGCTGCTGCATTATCTGTGATGACTTGCACCACATTAGCATTCCCCACCTCCATCACAACTTCATCCAACAATGTACACAATGTATCTGCAGTTTTTGTCCTGTTGGAAGCATCCACCGACTTCCAAAACACAACTTCACCTTTGGAAGCAACCAAAAAATTAAGGATGGTGCGGTTTCTCCCATCCGTCCACCCATCAGAAAGAATTGAGCAGCCAAATTTCTTCCATTTAGTTTTTTGCTCTTCCACCACATGCATTGCCCTTTCGGTTGCATTTGTGAGCAACCTGCAAGTACAAAGTAAAATAATTAAATAAGTACAAAATTGTAAGTTTTAAACAAAAAATAGCTTGAATTCAACATAAATAATAAATTAATTTAAATTTTAAATTAAAGAACATAAAATTTAAGTTGACTTGTCACTTCCCACTCAAATCTTTTGCGAGAAGGTGGCTTGAAGCCTTTTCCCGCAACTATCAATGAAGTGACCATATTGTGCCAATAGGGACTACTTGCCACATTGAATGGTATGTTATTGAAATACCAAAAATCAGCACATGCCATGCTGGCATGTTCATGCACCTCCTTGTTCCACCTTGTAGCCTCGAATGATACCTGTGCTCCTGGTGTGTTTCTTGGCACAAAAAAACTATGTGGGTTGTGTGAAGATGAAGGTGGTGGTGGCATTGGCACTCTAGGCGAACTAGAGGAAAAGGGGGGCCTAGAGGATGGTGTGGCTGTGGCGGTTGTGCCATGAGTGCGAATCCGTGGACCATGAAGAGAGCCCACAATGCCAATAATATCTTCATCCTCATCTGACTCTATCTCCATGTGCTCGACCCCATGCTCCTGAGTCCCATGGGCATGCGCATGTCCATTGGCTATGGATGCTGCTATGGCTTTTTTAGCCCTCTCCCTTTGCATTTTTTTTCCTCAGCAAGTGAAAGTAGGGCAAGCATCTCTCTTCTAATCTCTTCTTTGGGCTGCCCACAAACCTTGGAATCACGCTGAGGAATGCCTGCTAGATGGTATTTGAGGCGATTTATGCCTCCATGATATGTATTTTTGCATTCACCGCAAACAACTGTTCCAGGCACTGGCCCTCTGACACCATATTTCCATGTAGGGTCTCTAGCCCCTGTAGGACGAGTGCCTGGAACCCATGATGATGGTGTGCGAGGGGTGGAACTTGATGGGGCGGGGGCGGAACCTGATGCTGAGCCTGAACCAGAGCCAGAAGCCATTATAGTGTGTAATGTGTATTCACTGATCAATGATCAATCTACACATTCAAAAATATGTACAACATATTAGTTTTTTAATACAAAAAAATTTAAAAAACAACCTAAAATCATTAAAACTTCAAAAATCTAGAGCTAAATTTGATTTAAATTGATACAAATGTGTTTAAATGAATTATCAATTAACATTATTAACTAATCTTATCATTCTACACAAAAAATGAACCTAGGTCTGAAAATTTCAAAAAACAGTGAAAAAAATGAAAAAAATCAGCAAAAATCAACAAAAGATTGTGATGAATCTTGTTTTTTGGATTCTAAATGCAAAAAAATTGTTTCTTTGTGCTCTATCATGTCTTTTTTTCAATTTGGAATGAGTATTTTGCAAGAAGAATGAAAGAAAATAATTAATCAAAAACAAAAAACAAAAACAAAAACCCTACCTGTGAATCAAATTTCCCTTCAAAATCCACACAAAATGGCGTTTGAATCCGCTCTCCTCAATGGCAAATCGTTGGAAATGATATCTCCTTGCTTGGGGGGGGTTTTTAGCTCCTCACACAAAGTATCAACTGATTTTGAAATGAAATGAACAACATAAAAGACGTTTTCAGCCTTTAACACTGCACATGCGAGTTTTTTGCATGGACTCGCGAGTTTTTGGCGAGTACTCGCCACTAAAAACTCGCGAATTTTTTCAAAAAATCGAAAAAACTCGTTTTTTGGGTTTGGCGAGTTAACTTCGAAAAAACAAAAACTCGACGAGTTCTCTGCAAGTATGCCAACTATGATATCAATCATCCCATCAAACTTCTTTTCCATTCTTTCATCTCTCTCATCCATGGCCTGCTTATGACTATCTGACATGTTCTCAACTGCTTTACTAGTATCTACTGCTTTCCCTGTTTCTCTCAAAGCCTCTAAAAAAGAATCTGCTTCTGGCACTGGTGGAAACTGTGACTGCTATTTTTTGGCCTAACTTCTAGTGTAGTATCTGCAATCACTGTCACTCATCTGACAACTGAATCACTGTAGGGCACAGGTTGGCAGAATCATGGCTCTGATGCCACTGTAATGAACCGGACTATTTTTTTTTTGTTTTTTCCAATTTCAATTACAATCAACACGCACCTGTTAAGGTTAGCTCTAAACCAAAACGATGCGGGAAGCAACTCTAACCAGGATGTACACCAGGATCCCGATGTGGGCAAGGCGTGATCATTTGGTCAGAGGATCTAATGCAGATGCAAACTGGAAGGGAACTCTAACCAAGAATGCGTCTAGGACAGACGAGCATATGGTCAGAGGATCTAATGCAAGATGAGCTGAAGTAACTCTAACCAAGGATGGCGCCGAGTGATGGCGAGCATATGGTCAGAGGGTCCCTACAACTACTAACTGAAAGTAAATAGGTGGCAAGCCAGCCTCTTCCACTTATGCAGCGGGAAGTACAATAAATTAAATGAAAGATAGAGAGGAGAATTGCTGATAGTACTACTAATCAGCTTACAATATGTTAGAATGCTTGCCAAAGCCCAGTAATTCAAGTTCTTCAATGCTGCAATAATATATGACTTCCTCAATACTTAACAAACCTCTCTAGACTCAGACTCCTCACAAATTTGCATTTATCCAAAACTGATATAACAGACCAGCGACTGAAATGAAGTAATCAGCATAACTAGAACTCACCAAAATACTCACAACTCTCTCAATACTTGCCAGAATGACATGAGACTTGATGCAAACGAAAGCTAGAATGATGGCAATGAAATCTAGACTGAGAAATGACTAACAAAATGCAATATTATTTTTATGCACACTTCCCAAGACAGCCTAGAATGGTATGGCCAAGGAGAGGGGCGATTTTTTAATATAAAATTCTAGACACCACAATAAAATCTGAAAATCCCCAAGAAGGGTCGCCCCAAGCTGGAAATCACAAAGGAAAACTACCCAGAATGATAATATTTTTATTTCAAGAGATATGAGCAAATCCTACAATCAGCTGTGATATTCAGCAACTCCAAAAACATGACTAAATGCAAGGAAACTGAACTAATATGCTGGGAACTCAAATGCAATGCTGAAAAACAAACTCACTACAATATACCTCTCAACTAGTTGCTATCTTTCAAGCAAGAAGATGAGCCAAGCTAGGAGGTGTGCTTTCCTCGAAGCAATCTGTCACCATTTCGGCAGCATAACTTTACTGAAAATATGAGATGTCCAAATGAAGAGAAGAAGCCAACATTTATAGACTTGAAGAGAATCTTCTAGAAGCTTCAAGAAGGGCGCCCAAACTTCAAATTTGAATTCAACTTATTTCCCTCCAAAGGTGGCGTCCATTTCTCAAGGCAATATTTCACTTTATAAAAATTAATCTCTTCCTTCAAGTAGGCGTCCCACTTCTCCAACCCTTAATTTGGCCGTAAAAATATAAATTATCTCCTCATGAAGCATTTACCCATAAAGTCCCCTTTTTAAAAACAACATGAAGTTATAATGCTAGGCCAAGGGGGTTATAATATTAAAATATAACATTATAACATGAAAATAACTTATCTCTCCAGAAAAAAGCATCCAAGGGCCAAAAATCCAATTAGCAACTGAACTGGTTGAAGACGAGAGCCAACAGCACTGAAATCCACAAGGTCACTGCCATAAATAGAATTTACTAAAAATAGTAAATTCATGAAGTTGCTCGGAATACCAAATAGACTATACCACTGCGAAGCTCTCTGAAAACCCAAAAAGAATCCGCAATCCAATTTCCAAACTTCAAGCAACCGCCTCCTCAAAAATAGGAAACCCTAATTTCACCCTCCGAGTAGCCTACGGGTCTCCGGAATAGGCCAACGGTCAATTGAAGCGATCACATTTGAAAAGGGGACATTACAATTTAGGCGTTTTTGAGCTAATTTGTTCCTCTTATTCATGTGAATTGCCTCAAACAAGCTGCAATTCCGCTCACAACTAGATGCACTGCAAGGCTGACATAGTATGCAGAGGGCAATTTTTTGGAGGTGTTTGGTATTTCCACCCCAAGTTTTCCACCAAACCTCTGCAAAAAAAAATATATTGAAGAGTTAGAAAACAAAGTCAAAACACATTTTAGCAAATTATAAGATGCATGTGAAATAAGCTTAAAGACTCCCAATTTTATACCTGGTGGTTGAGTGGTTCTTCCTCGAACAGCTAGCTCCGAAGAAAAGAGCTTACCCCTTCCTTCCCTGTATAGATCCAACTCTTGGACAATGAGGTCTCTCACCTCAACACTGGGCTCCATCCTTTGAATGCATGTTGTGAGCCCCTCCATAACCTCTCCATTAGGACTAGAGAAGTTGTCTGAGAAGAGAAAGTTGGGTTTTAGGAAGTACCTTGCTGCATGGATGGGTTGGTGGAGTTGATTGTTCCACCTCCTATCAACAATCTCTCATATGGGATCAAATTTGAGGCTGTCCCCCATGTAATAATGTTTGATAGCCTCTTTGGCCTATCCATGGCTTCATAAATATGTCCCATTGGGTTTTGATCCCCGTCTACCAAGCGGAGGACTCTAACCAAGGGCTGCGACACCTACATTACAAATACAAACAAGATTAAAGTTACAAATTTATAATGAAAGACCTAAATAATTAAATAAAGAAAAATATATTGAATATTCAACTTGAGACTAGAGTTTAAAAATTAAAACAAAGTTTTGAAGTTACCTTCACGATCTCTATAGCTCTTTCTGCAAACAAGCTGCTGAAGAATATTTTTGAAACTCTATCTTCTTCAGGCTTCTTTGAATATGTGGAGTCTACCCATGCTTGACTCACAAACATTTGTTTTTAAGTAGTCAAAGAACCCAAAATGCTTTGCAATGTTAAGAAAACCGTTGCAAACCTTGTGGCACCTGATCTCACCAACTCGTTCCCTTGCATATTATCTCTCATCAAGCTAAGAACCCAAGGGTGATTGTAGATAAATTTTGTGATGCTCCTTGCATCATCTACAATCGGTGCCCCCCAAACAAGTTTGCCTATATCCTCCAAGAGAAGGGTCAAGACAATGCGCTGCTCATGGTGACCAAAAAAGTGTATGATGTCTATCCTCAAGCAATCTCCCAGCTGCCACATATGCTGCTGCATTATCCGTGATGACTTGCACCACATTATCTATCCCCACCTCTATGACAACTTTCTCCAACAATGTACATAAAGTTTTTGCATTTTTCATTTTGTTGGAGGCGGCCACCAATTTCAAAAACACTTCACCTTTTGAAGAAACCAAAAAATTAAGGATGTAGCGGTTTCTCCCATCCATCCACCCATCGGAAAGAATGGTGCAGCCATGTTTCTTCCATTCTTTCTTTTGCTTCTATTTGCTCTATGATTTTTTTTTTTCAATTTGGAATCAATATTTTACAAAAGGAATGAAAGAAAATGATAAAACAAAAAAAAAAGAGGAAAACCAAAAACCTACTTGAGATTCGAATATGCCTTCAAAATCCGCAAAAAAATCCATTTAAATCCGCTCTCCTTGATGGCAAAACGTTGCAAATGCTGTCTTCTTGCTTGGGGAGGGCTTTTTTGCTCTAAGAACCAACAAAAATCTATTTTTGCATTATGAAATATTGCTTTTTGATGCGGACCCTGTTATTGCTGATAATGGCGAGTTTTTTGGTTGGACTCTCGAGTTTTTTCAAAAACTCGGCATAAAAACTTGGTGAGTTAAATTCGTAAAAACTCGTGGGAAAAAAAAAAACTCGTGAGTTTTGGAAGACTTGCCGAAAACTCGACGAGTCTTCCAACTATGCTTTGAACCTTACTTTCTAATATGCCTTTTGATCCTATGACAAGCTATGTGATTCTAATGATCACTCTTACACAACTATTTAATTTTTATGTCAAAACTAGGCTCTAGAAATAATATCAAAATCCAATAAACATTATTTTACATTCTCTCTCTTTCACCCCTACAACTTCCTCTATCTCTAGAGTTTCCTTGCACTTGTCCGTATTCATTTTAAAATGCCCCTTTTAAGCAAAACAATTATAGACTTTTTTGTGCTAGTTTGAAAATTACATCTTGTAGTTTGATCCCAATCCTTTCAACTTTTAGCTTTGTTCTTATTTTGCAACTACGTTTGATGTTTGAAAAAGTTTTTTCTGGTTCTTTACCCTTATTTTCTTCCATCTTTGTTTATTTTGTAACAACGTACAAATTCTGGAATAATGGCGGCTTATTTTCTATTAGAAACACAAGTTATTAAATTACAATATTTCTTTGAGTTTCCTAGACAGGGGGACGTTGGGTGTGGTTTTGAACACAAAAAAGAGATTCCTGGATGTTGGGTAAAGTGGGAGACAAACACTAAAATATATATACATATCTAAATGATATAATTAGTACCAAGTTGTCTGAAACCCCAAAAAATAGTTCAATTATTATAATAGAACTCAATGAGATCTTACTTTATTAAATTATTAATGATAACATTTTATTAATAAGCATTAAGCAGGTCTCTAAAGTCTAGACTCTAAAGTTCTAAACATTCTAACATTTTTCATAGTCCTCTTTTAGGAGTGAAGTGTATCAAGTTTTTTGTAATGTCTATAATAATAATTCATTTTTTAAAAAAAAGTATTACTAATTTTTGATGTTGTCTCTCTTTTGCAAGGTTTCATTCGTATTTTCCTAAAAGAATATGACTTCTGCAAGTAAAAGAATTGGTGGCAAACCAAGAGATCCTTGTTGGAAACATGGAACACCGAGTGCAACTTGAGGAGAGGTTATTTGTATCCATTGCGCTAGGTCTATAAATGGTGGCATAAACCGACTCAAATACCACCTTGCACGAATCCCTTGCTGAGATGTTAGGCCATGTGAAAGCGCTACTGAAGAGGTTGAGAGGGAGGCGAAAGCACTCCTTGCAGCATTTGAGCAAGGCAAGGCAGATAAAAAGAGAACAAAGGAAATGGCAGCCTCAATCCCAAATTTCAGTTCTACAAGGTCACAAGGAAATATGGGGGGCTCTTCTTCTATAGGGCCACAGATATGAGAATTATGAAGTGTGGGCAGCCATAGTTCTAGCTCTTTTTTTCCACGTAATGCTCTTGGTGCACAATCTTCATTGGAAGGTACTGCATGGAACAGAGAGTTGCAACATGAGGCGAAGTTGGCATGTGTGAGATTTTGGTACTACAATAATATTCCATTCAGTGTTGCTTCTAGTCCTTATTAGGAACAATTGGTCAATGCATTGATTGTGGCAGGCAAGGGTTCAAGACCCCAATTTGTCATAAGTTGAGTGGGACATTATTGGAGAATGAGGTCCAAAACGCACATTGATTAATGGAGGAACAAAGGAGAATTTGAAAAAAAAAGAAGGCTGCACCATATTATCTGATGGGTGGATGGATGGTAGAAATAGGACGGACACCTAGTATTAGTGGTATTAGGGGGACAACTAGTATTTCTAAAATCAATTGATGCATGCAATGAAATAAAAAATGCAGAGACCTTGTGCAACATGTTGGATGAGGTGGTGATGGAAGTGGGAGTTCAAAATGTCATTCAAATTGTGAACAAAAGCTTAAAGTTTGAGAAGAGCACCAAAATACTACTTGATATTATCAATTGCGAAAGGTAAACATTTATTAAGACTGGTTTTGGCTACAAAGAAAATCAAAGGACTACTAAAGAAGATCAAAATTCTTAGGCTTCAAAGCCATCAAAGAAGATAAGTGAAGAAAAGCCTAAAGGCTATGCCAATGCACTTAAGGGGTCCATCAATAATGAAAGCAACAAGGAGAATAATATTCCAAACAAAACCAACACTCCTCACAAAGACAACATTAATAAATATTAAAAATATATTCATAATATCTTTCCCTCCAAGACAGTCTCATATGACTAGGTTCTAGAGTTCTGTTTTGGCAATTATTTTTTCTATAATCATTTTGGTCATAAAGCAACAAATTGTAGGGCACGTGCAAGAAATAATTATATATGGAACAAAAACATAAGTTCTTATGGGATCTTAAATAGACACTGCAATTCGTTTGCTCCTTTATTGGATTACAATATTATGTGCTATAAGTGCAACAACTATGGTCATACAACAGGCTTTTGTAGAAGTGATTTTGTGGAACCTCCTAGACATAACAAGAAAGTGGATACCCTTGGGAAGCAAACAAAAGAACCTACAAAATTTTGGAAAAGGAAGTAGGAGTGAGAACAACAAAAGAAGGAGAAATCTATGCTTGTGCAAACAAATTTTCATGCCCAAAATGAAGAAAACCAAAGGTACATTGACAATGGATGCTCAAGCCACATGATAGGGGACAAGAGCAGGTTTCTCACTGTGAAGGAAGTAAATGGAGAGATGGTAAAATTTGGATATAATGTTACAACAGCGAAGATCACTGGAAAAGGTTCTCTTACTCTTGATAGTAGAAAGACAAAAACAAAAGATGTCTTGTATGTTGAAGGTTTGAAGTATAATCTTCTTAGTGTTAGTCAAATATGTGATCAAGGACACACCCTCACATTTCATGCTCAAAGTTGTGAGATCAAGAAGACACGTACAAGAAAAATAGTCATAGGTGCAAATAGGACAACAAATAACCTATACATCCTCAGTGAAATCAAGGGAGAAAAATGCTATATAGGACAAATAGATGAACGCTGGTTATGGCACAGAAGAATGGGCCATATGAACTTTGATTATCTAGTGAAAATCAACACCAAGCAAGTTGCAAGAGATATGCCAAAGATTGCTAAACCTTCAAACACTCTTTGCAAGCAATGCCAAGATGGGAAACAAACAAGAGCGAGCTTCAAGTCAAAGGAGTACTCAACAACAAAGCCATCAGAACTTATCTATACAAACCTCTATGGACCTACAAGAATACAAAGTTTGCAAGGAGAAAGTTATTTTATGTTGCTTATTGATGATTACTCTAGAATGTCATGGGTTACTTGAGAGAAAAATATGAGACATTTGAGAAGTTTCAAGCTTTTAAAGCTTTGGTTGAAAATGTAACTAGGTTAAAAATCAAGTGCTTGAAATCAGATCGAGGAGGTGAGTTTACCTCAAATGAATTTGAAGATTTTTGTGAGCATCATGGAATATAGAGACATTTTTCAGTTGCAAGGACTTCACAGCAGAATGGAGTGGTAGAAAGAAATAATTGAACCATACAAGAGATGGCTTGAACAATGTTGAATGAATCTAAGTTATCAAACATATGTTGGAGAGAAGCAGTTAACACATCATTCTATATTTTGAACAGAGGGAAAATCTGAGTAAACAATACCAAAACACCTGATGAATTATGGAAGGGTAGACCAACAACAATTAAATACTTCAAAGTGTTCAAGATTAAGTCCTACATAAAAAGAGATGACAAGGACTTGGGCAAGTTTGATTCCAGATTTGATGAAGGCATCTTCCTTGGTTACTCTTCAAGGAGCAAGGATTATAGATGTTACAATAAAAGATTGCAAAGGATATTAGAGAGTGCCAATGTAAAAGTAGATGAAGCAAGGCATGAAAAAGAGAAAGCACAAGAAAATAATAACCTAGAGGAGTCAAACTGCAAGGAAGAAGAAGAAGAAGAAAAAGAGGGAATAGAATGAGAAGATAAAAAGACACCATCTAGATTTGTCGAGAAGAATCATTCAGAAAGTCTAATTCTTGGTGACAAAGATATTGGAGTACAGACTAGAAGAAGATTAGAAGATGTAATGTCCCCTTTTGGCGCTTAGCCAATTCATGCACACTTAGCAAGTTTCTAAGTCTTCCGAAGGTTAACTGGTTAGTTAGGGAGAACTCCATTATTCTTGGAGAAGCATTTGATTAGTCTTGCAGAGAAATTGTTCTTGGGTTTGAGTTTAGTTGGTTAGTTGAAGCTCTTTGATGCTCTTAGAATTGATTTCCGATCTTTTGGGTGCTTGCCAAACTTCTTGGAGAAGCAAGCTATTTTTAGAGAGTCACCAAGTTGATTTCAATCATCTTCCTACTACTTTAGTTTCATCATGGTGTGGTTAGAATTGGATTCTGGTGACGTTGCAATACTTTCCTCAACTTGGGTGAGTTATTAAGTTTTTTAATTAATATTTCACTAATGTTGTTTAGTGTTGAGAAATAATTAATGACAACTTATTGTAGTAGCTCGTTGGAAAGGTGATTAAATGTTTGCACATAATGAATTATTTGATTTAAAGCAAAAGGTGTTTTTATAGAAAAAAACAGCGAAAAAGTAAAAAAAAAACGCTTTTTCAGAAAAAGCAAAAAGTGGTTTTTCAAAAAAAGCAGCAAAAAAGCAGAAACCACTTTTTTTTTAATAGAAGTCCCCTACTGAATGGACATCAATTTCTTTGCACTCTTTCTAGGTTTGCTAAAGAAACTTTTTATTAACAGTTGGAACTAAATGATTCTCTTGAGATTGCTTGCTTGAATGATGTTTTGGTAGTTCTTCAATTTGATCAAGCACATCAACTTAAAACAATGAAATATAAACATTGAGAAGATGTCTTAAACAGTTGTCATGATGTAGGCTCATAACAGATATGCTAATTTAATATGCACTTTTCAGATTGCTGACTGTACTACAGAAATTAAATGATTTAAATCCAACCTGAATTGCTGGCTGGAATTAATAATGGTGTACAGCTGTAGCAGTTAGTTCAACACTTAAACATTGGACACCATATGCTTGAGACGCCCTTGGCCTCCACTTTCCGCACCCAACTGGTAGCAGTTAACAATGTAAGGAGAAGCTAGTTATAATCTCATAATCACTCAGCAAAGATTGATCATAGAGTATCTATAGAGGGAGCCCATTGAAACAATTGAAACGTGACTGTCTTTTGTGTCAAAGTAAAATTCTCCTTATAGTCTAGCCCTTCTTAGTGTGAGTAGCCCATTGCAACAATATGAGCCTTGTACCTGTTGAAACTATTGTTGGCTTCAATTTGATCTTATATAGCCATTTGCATCCAATGGGCTTTTCACCTAGAGGTGATTTGACCAACTCCTAGGTATGAATTTTCATTAGGGCTTTATAGTAAACCCTAACCTAATTGAAGGTGGGATTTAAATTTTGTAGAATTTTCCTTGTTGGGAAAATGGTAGAGTATTTAAACGTTGTTCCATTCTATTTAGGGAAGTGATATTGATTTATTTCAACTCTCCATAGTGAAAATATAAAAGTCTAAGCTAACTAAAGTTAGGATTTAAATTTCATAGAATTTACTTGGTTAGGAAAATGGTAGGGTTTTCCAATTTGGAAGATTTGCACTGAAGTTTCCAGATCAAGGAAATTTATTATAATTTTAAAAAATAAAGCAAATTGAATATGAATTGTACCTTCATATGCTATTTTGATTGTTTTATTGTATTCAAATGCTTTTATTTGGAGGGTTTTTTGTTCTATTAGTGGAAGTCTTATCTTTTAGCTATACTCTCCAATGGTTAGCATCTCAATGTCCTTCACACAAAATATCTTTGTTTCTATCTTCTAAATACTTTGAAGATTTTCTAGATCCAAGTGTGTTTTACTTTGGGTTGAATTTTGGGCTTAAGATCCAAGTTTTGCTTTATTCCTTGGAGTAGTGTTCTAGTTGGATGTCATGGTGTGCAGGTGGATCTTGTTTGACCCAATTTAACATGTGCCATGTGTCCTTGGATGTTGACATGGGTGGCCATGAGAAGAAAGTTTGTCGCAGCAGTGTACTTCTGTAGGTAATGCTAGTCTGCCATGTGTCCCTTGATGGTGATGTGTCTTGTTGAGATTAATGTTTTCGAGGCCTGAGTTTTGTTATTGCATGGGTAAGTTGTTTCTTTGACAGTGCAAGCATGTGCCACATGTTTGAATGTTGTTTATCATTTTCTTGTGTCCACCAATCAGAGTGGATGCATATTTGCATTATTTTGTTATAATTAGCAGTTTAATCCAAGATGTGAAATGTATTAAGCCTGGTTTGTTGCAGTTTCGCATCTGGATGGGCTTTGCACTATGCTTTTGGTGTTATCTAGTTCTTTTGTATCCTTTTCAGAAATTGATATCCTTATTCTGATCCGCTTCTTTGTCTGTTGTACCATTCTTAGCCCCTGTTGGTGCCCTATATTGCACTGTACAGTTCTAGAAAATTTACCTAAAATCAACTCCTGGGGTTATATATATATTCTATTTATCTATATTTATACATATATGTATGTATAATGTCTATATATGTATTCATTTGCTTGTATATGCTAAGAATAAATACATATACATAGATCAGAAAAACAAATATATTAGAAGATATATAAATAAAATTCCTACAATATGTGATCAAACCTTTGAATAAATGCAGAATGCAAAAAATATATAATTACATTACATGAAAGGCTGCAGAAACTATAAATTAAATTAAGAAATTAAACTTTCAACTCAGAAATTTTGAGGAAACTGCCTAGAAACTTAAAGGAACGGTTGTGGATAGCAGTATACTTAAGGGCCTAAGGCAGAGTTGCCTGATGTGTGGAAAATTCCCATCTGTATTTGCCACACTGAGTTTGCATGCCCTTCTTGATATGTTGAGCAGGGTGTAAACATGTCTTTTGGTTACCATGCTTTGAACCAACTAAAAGTGGGTTCCTGATTTTATAGCATTGATATGTTGCGTTAGTGAGTCAGGAATATGATTTGGGAATATTTGCAGTTTGCCAAATCTTATGACCAAATGAGAATCATTAGATTTGAGTCTTTGAGTTGAAATTCATTAGTGTTTCTCCAAGTTCCTGGGCTGGCGGAATGCAATGACATGGGGATGTGGTTTTGGGGACAGCAAGGATTTTGTTAAATTTTTGGGACAGTGGGGTAATGGCTATACAAATAACTTAAACAAACTTTAAACAACTAAAGTATTAAAAAGTAAATGCATATACTGGATTTGCAATGACAATCCCCCCCTTTGACCTTTTTAGGGGCTTTTAGCATTTCAATTTTCCTTCCTTCTAATTTGCATTTTTATATTTTTATGCACCAAATAGAGCAGGCTGTCTGCTTCTGATCAAGGTGGATATCCCCTTCTGGTCCCTGGGATGTTTGGAACATCACTTGGACCCAATGGATGTGCCCTTGTGGAACACTGGAACTCATAGAGCATGGGAGGAATCCCCTGCAGTAAGTGATATAGGAAACTGTATCCATGGTTACTTCACCCCATTAATACTAGTCATTTTTGATCATTGTAAAACAGTTTGTCTGGTAGTTTAATTAAGGCCATCAATACCACATGGACCTTCAGACTTGTGAGTTTTTGACAATTTGCTCAATGTGTTGGAGTGACAGCTGAATTTTTTTTTTTTGAAAATTGACTGTCATTATGTGACTGGGTGAATTCTTCTCATTAACTTTTGAGTTTTTGTAAATTTTCGCTAACTCGCCAAAAAATCACCAAAAATCAGCCCTGCAAATCCACAAGCTTGAGGTTGAATAACTCAGCCCTGAAAATTAATAGTGAGTTGTGTGAGTACTTGATGATCACTATTATATTAGGCCCTCTGATATATAGGTCATTCAACAGTGTGAATAGGATTTCAAATCTATGGTCTTAGGTTCTGAAATTGTCTTGAAGCATTCCTTCTATGTTTTCTAAGCTCTCCTGTCCTACCCATGAATATTGTAGTTGATATTGTTATTGTGAAACAAAATTGTGTACCTTGTGGTGGTTCAACATCAATAATGTCTGAGGATCTTATTTTATTTTGAGCTGGCATGTGGTAAGTACAAATCTGAAACGCTTCTCCTAAAAATAAGCACTGTGCTTACTGATAGAGTACTGAGTCATGATTTTGGCCTGTTATTGTATTGCTACAACTCAATATTGATTGCATCAGTTACTTATATTTCACATGCAAATAAAAGTATAGCAATTTGGTAAAGTTCAAAGGTGTGCAGTTGTACTTCAAATGTTGTAGAAATCATTGTTCTTGCAAATCAGACTTTATTTTGTAATGTTTAAGATTTTTTAGACTTGATCATTGTCTACTATTCTCACTATTAGTATTATCCATTAAATTTTTTGTTTTTGGTGTAGGTTAATGATGCAGATCTTGCCAAGGAGCTGTACAAAAAGTGGAGTGCCGTAAGCATTTACTACCTTGGCTAATTTTCTTTCAGAAGTCTGATTAAAATAATGTGATTTGCCGTGGTTGGAAAATCTTATGCAATAGAACTGTCTTTGCAAAATGTTCTTTCAGATTCACAGGCGCAAGACCCGGGCTTGGCAAATGATCTGTATTTTATCATGGTTTGTGACTGAGGATTCACTGGAGCAAGTAACTTCTATTATACATCAATGCATTTGTGTAAGATTTTGCAAATTATCATAATATTTTCTTCTATAGGTACTGTGTGTGTTCAGAAAATAGTATGCTTTTCTATCCCCATATTTAATTGCTTTTGTTTGTACTTCAATACAAGACAATGTCTGATTGCAAGTCATTGGAATAAAATTGAAGCATTGAGACTTGTGGAAGATTTAAGTAAGATATACAAGTGTTTACTCGCTAGGTGGTCTAACAAAGGAACATGGAGTAAACGAGAATGTACGGTAACAATTATGAATCATAACAATTACACAATGATTACACAAAATATAGCATTGGATTCATTCATCAGAGTATAGCAAGTACATCATAATATCACAATGTCGGGTCTGTAATGTCCCCTTCTCAACAGTAGTTTCATTAGTTGACCGTTAGCTTATTCCAGAGGCTTGTAGGCTAGTCGGAAGTGGAAATTAGGGTTTCCAATTGCTTGGAGGTTTCTTTGGTGTTTTAGGGGTTTGCATGCAAGAGTTTTTTAGAAATGGCTTCTAGGTCTTTCTGGGTTTTTAGAGAGCTTCGAAGTGGTATATTATGCATCTACATTAGATGACTTTTTCGGAATTGCTATTTTTAGTAAGTTGCGACGGCTGCCCGATTTGTGCTCAAAATGTGTTTGAAGTCACTTACTATTTTTAGCAGTATGCTATTTATAGTAAGTTCTATTTTTGGCAGTGCTATTTTTAGCAGCAGCTCAGTGGCTATTTTAGGTAGGGCAGTATGTGTAGTTTGGTCTCCAATATTCTTGGAGCCTGTTTTGGCAAGTCAGTGCTTATGTGTTGGATGCTTCATTTGGTGAGTATAAATGTTTTTAAAGTGAAATATTGCTAAGGCTAAATTGGATGCCTAGCTTTGGAGAGATATTTGGATAAATATAAAGTATTTCACTTAAATGTATTTGGAAGCCCAACTTATGATATGTGCTTTTGATAAAGTTTTATTTCCTCATATGCTTTTGGATGCCTAAGTCATGGAGTCAAAGATGCAACTCAAATGCAAATTTGATGGTGAATGTGAATTTCAATTTGGGTGCCCTAATTGGAGGGAAAAGGTTTTGAATTTGAGGAGAAAGTTATAAATATGAGAGCTTGCCTTCATTTGAGACTATCCATTGCAAACATAACAAAGTGTTGTTGAAATTTCTTCAAACCCTTGCTTCGAGGAACACATACCTCCTAGCCCCCTTTCAATTTCATGCTTGCAAGATAACACCTAGCTGAATTAGTGACTGTTCTTTACACTGAAGAGCAGATTGAGCTTATTGAAGATGAAGAACTTTGATGTTTTCTGATTTTGGAGTGCTTTATGAGTTTTTTGGTGTTGCTGGTTGTGCTTGGCTGAAGCATGTTTTTGGTGATAGCTGTCGGCGTGAATTTTTGGTAGTTATGGGTATTATCTCCTTGTATTCTCCTATCCTGGGTGCCCCTTTCCTCATGGTTTTGTAATTTTTGGTGAAGTGGTTGATTTTATATGCTGGTCGCCCCTCTCCTAGAAGGCCGTACCATCTCCATTGAGTGCCTTGGGATGCGTGCAGATCAGATTTTTGGTGTTTGGTGCTATTACTTGGCTTGAACTTGGTTGCCTGTCTTCTAGGAATCCTTTGCACTTTGTTTCATATTATTCGGAGGTGTCCTTGCGAAGTTGTGAGCATTTTTGTGAGATTGGGAGCTTGCTAGTTTGAGATTTCTGAGCGCTACACTTCATATCAGATTAGTAAAAATTTCCAGTTTTGGCTTACTTTTATAGTTTGATAGCTTGCTTTATTTTGGAGTGCTTTGGATATCTTAATCTCACTGTATTTGCAGATTAATCATCATATTGTAACGCTGAATTAGTAGTACTGATCAACTCTTTTACTTTCTGCACTTTACATTTTATATTCCCACTAATAGTTGAAGAGACAGGCCTCGCCATCTATTTTTTTTCAGTTCTGTTCTTTACTTTCATTCCCACTGAAAAGTGGAAGAGACAGGCCTTGTCGTCTATTTCATTTCAGCAATTTACTTTTCTATATTGCCCGCCGGAAAGCAGAAGGGGTAAGCTAGCTGCCCAGATAATTCCATTATAGTACTTTGTATTTCCACTCCCACTAAATAAGTGGTCAAGTTGCATTGCATTTCTAGCTGATCGGCCAAGCTATCTTCATATTGTATTTCTAGCTTTCAATTTATCTTAGCTAACGATCCCCTTTCCACCGTATGCTCTCACCTCGCCCATACTAGGAACTTGGTGATCAGAAAGTGAAGGGTTGATTTTCAGTATTGTACTTTCAGTTTGGATTTCATCTAACGATCCCCTTTCCAGCGCATGCTCTCACATTGCCCTCATTGGGATCTGGGAGATTAGAAAGTGAATGGTTGCTTTCAGTTGGTTTATCATTTCTCTAACGTTAACGGGTGAAATCTTGTGCTCAAAAATCGATAAAATTATAAGGGGACATTTCAGTGGTATCAGAGCTGGTTTTTCTGCCAGCCTATGAAATCAGAGTTACAGTTGTCAGATGAGGGACAGAGAACTGAGATACTGCACCAGAGAGCATAAGAGAATTTAGTATCAGAATCCACCAGTTCCAGATGAGGACACTTTTTCAGCGGTTCTAAGGAACTGTAAGCCTACAGTTGAGACAATGGCAGAAAGAGATAAGGGACCAGCCCGTGAGGATGATAGAGAAAGTAGAGGTGATAGAAAGTTTCTCTCATGTTGGATATGATGACCCAGCTGCTTGCTAAGATGAATCAATAAGTAATTCCGGCACAACAAAACCAAAATGGTGAAGACAGTGTTTCTAACACAACTCCAATAGGGGGAACTAGTGGTCAACATGTTGCAAATACTAGAGGATCAGCCTCTAGACCCCTTCTTCCTACCTTTACTCAAAGGGAGGAACCACTAGCTGAGGCCGAAGTACCTATGGCAGTTGAAGTAAGACAAAGCTACATGGAATATGCTTCCCTAGTTGTTGAGATCAGAGAGCATTTGACCTTTGATCAATACATGAACCAAAGGAAAAGAAGAGGAGGCAGAAGAACTGACAATCGTGCTCCTACGGGTCCTAGAATGGATTATCAACAAGCTCTTGGAAAGGTGACCTTGGTTCATTTTGATGGAAGTGATAAGTGCTCGGCAAGGTCGTGGGTCCAAAAGTTGGATAACTACCTTTCACTAAGACCAATGCCTGAAGAAGACGCCATCAAGTTTGCTGCTTTGCACTTGGATGGAGCCGCCCATGAGTGGTGGTATCATGGTTTGGTCACTCTTGGCCATAACCTTATTCGCACATATGGGGAATTCACCAACAAGCTGATTTAGAGATTTGATACTAAGGATCCTGAAGTGAAGTTTTGTGAGCTTGCACAGCTGAAACAACATGGCTCACTTGATGCATACATTGCAGATTTTCAGAGGCTTTCTATGATGGTGCCCAACATCACCGAAAGGAGATTTGTTGTTTTATTTTCAAAAGGTTTAATGGAACCCTTGAAGGAGTGAGTTAAAGCATTTGATCCACCAAGACTTGATGAAGCTATCAAGAAACCTAGAAGTATGGAGTTGGCTGCTCCTAGGCCCAAATTTCAGTCCAAGCCCTTTCCACATATGAAAGAAAAGAAACATTTTTCAAATCAGTCCGAAAAGTTTCCTTTGAAGATGAATGATTAGCTTCGTGAGAAGCTTAGAAAGGACGGTTTATGTTACACATGTAGAGAACCATGGACTTAAGGCCATATATGCTTTGGAAAGGGTGATTCTCACCATATGGAGGCCTATTTTGATTATGGATCAGAATCTGATTATTCAGAACAGCGGTCTGATTTTGTGGACAGCGATGAAGAAAGAGGCCTAGAAGAGTTCGATAAAGAGCAAGGAGGTGGGGTGCATTCGCCCAACTCTCTAGTTTTCGAAAGAATGAATATTTCAGAGTTTGTGGAGTGCTTGGAGGGCAGCGTATTGTTGCTCTAATTGACACGGGAGCAAGTCACAACTTCATAGACGTAGGGTTGGTTGCAAAGAGAGGGCTCAAAATGGAAGAGTTTGAAGGTTTCAAAGTAATGGTAGCTGATGGTTTTACAATATCTTGCAACCGAAAAATCTCTAATATGTCCATGCAATTGGGTAATTTCGACGTCAAAGATGACTTCTATGTTGTTGGCATTGGAGATACCGATTTAGTGCTTGGTATTCAGTAGCTGCAATCTCTTGGAGAGATCACTTTAAATCTGCAAACCATGGAGTTGAAGTTTCAATCGGATGGGAAGAAGGTAGTGCTAAGAGGAATGTCTAATGGAGGCTGTCACATTGTGTCATTTAAGAGGATGGAGAGGCTGATTTGTCATGACCAAGTTGAGTGGGCTGTGGAGTGTTTGATCATGCCATTCGATCCAGTGGAAGATAAGAGACACTACCATCCAGATATTCAATCATTGCTCACAAAGAAGAGTAAGGTATTTGGTAGCATACCTCCTGGGAGACCTCCTGAGAGAGGGACTGAGCATGTCATAGAGCTCGAAGGAGTTAAACCAGTCATTACAACTCCTTACCGGTATCCAAAGAAGCAAAAAGATGAGATTGAGAGGGCCATAAAAGAACTCTTGGACATGGGTCACATTTGTCCAAGTAAGAGTCCCTTTGCTTCTGCAGTTGTTCTAGTCAAGAAGAAGGATGGCACCATGTGCATATGTGTAGATTACCATGCTTTGAATCAAAAGACTATTAAAAACCGGTATCCCATTCCCATGATAGATGAGCTCATTGATGAGCTACATGGAGCTATGTTCTTTTCTAAGATTGATCTTAGATCGGACTACCATCAGATTCGGATGAGAGAATCAGATATTGAGAAGATTGCATTTTGATGCCATTTTGGGCATTTTGAGTTCCTAGTCATGCCTTTTGGGTTGACTAATGCATCGACTACCTTTCAGTCTTGCATGAACAAAATATTTCATAAGTAGTTGAGAGAGTTTGTGCTTATCTTCTTTGATGACATTCTCATATTCAACAAGTCATGGGAAGAGCACCTCAAGCACTTGGAGGAAGTGCTTAGTATCCTGGAATCAGAATGTTTGTTTGCTAAGGAATCCAAATGTGAATTTGGAATGATGGAGCTGTCTTGAGAAGATCAAGGCTATCTTGGATTGGCCTACTCCAGAGAATGTGTCACATTTGAAGGGGTTCTTGGGTCTATGTGGCGTCTACAAAAGGTTTGTGAAGGGCTACTCTCAGATGGCTGCTCCTCTTATGGATCTCACCAAAAAGGGGGCATTTGTGTGGTCAAAAAAGGCACAAGTTGTTTTTGACAAGTTCAAGCAACTCATGAGTTCTTGTCCAATGTTGGCCATACCCGATTTCACCAAGCCCTTTGAGTTGCAGTGTGATCCTTCTGTAGGAGTTGGGGCTGTTCTAATGCAAGAGAAACATCCTATCGTTTTCGAGAGAAGAAAGTTGAGGGGTGTTGAAAGAACATAGTCTATCTATGACAAGGAAGTGCGTGCAATCATGCATGCATTGGCCAAGTTCAAATAGTACTTGGTTGGGAGAAAATTTGTAGTTAAGACTAATCATAGCAGTCTTAAGCACTTCATGCACCAAAAGGATTTGAACGAAAGGCAACAAAAGTGGGTGAGTATGCTTCAAGCTTACGATTTCGACGTTGAATATGTCAAAGGAAAAAATAACATAGTGGCTGATGCACTATCTAGAAGACCCCATTTGAGCTCAATATGTGAGCTTGCTGGTGATTGGAAGGAGTTGATTATTGCTGATTATGCCAAAAGTCAGTTTGCAACCTGCATTGTTGAAGGTACGTTGCATGATGAAAGGTACAAGGTGGTTGATGGGATACAGTATAAGGGTAGAATCTTCTTGGTGCCAAAATCTAAGCTTAAAAAGAAGGTTTTGCAAACATTTCATTACATTCCACTTGCTGGTCATCAAGGTTATTTTAAGACTTATAGGCAGATCCGTGAAAGATTTTCATGGAAAAGGTTGGAAGATGAAGTATTACGCTACATTAAGGAGTGTCGTACTTGCCAAGTGAACAAAAATGAGCACACTTTTCCAGCTGGTTTGTTGCAGCCCCTACCTATTTCCGATTAGAAATGGGAAAGTATATTGATGGACTTGATCACAAGGTTGCCAAAGGTGCAAGGAAAGGATTGCATCTACCTTGTGGTTGACAAATTGACTAAGTTTGCTCATTTCTTTGCCATCACTAGTTCATTTTCAGCAGCTCAAGTTGCTGATTTGTTCTTCCATAAGGTGTTTGGATTGCATGGGTTGCCGAGGAACATTGTAAGTGATAGGGACAACAAGTTCTTAAGCACTTTTTGGCAAGAGATTTTCAGATTGAGTGGTACAGTGCTTACTCCAAGCACTAGTTATCACCCACAGATTGATGGGTAGACAAAGATTGTGAACAAGTGGTTGGAAGGTTATCTCATAAATTATGTCTCAGGGCAGCGGAAGCCTTGGGTGAGATGGCTTCATTTGGGAGAGTATTGTTACAATTCTTCCTACCACATGTCTATTAGAATGTATCCATTCATGTCTCTGTATGGTTACGAGGCTCCTAGCTTCATTGACTTGTTGTTTGGTGATAGTAGAGCCCCTCAAGCGAGGGATATGTTGTAGCAGAGTTAAGACATTTTGAGATCACTGAAGGACAATCTCCATCATGCACAAAATAAGTAGAAGCTATATGCTGATCAGCAGTGTATTGAGCACACATTTGAGGTTGGTGACATGGTCTATCTAAGACTCCAGCCTTACAGATAGTCTACTCTCAAGAAGAGTGGAGCGGAGAAGCTCAAGCCACATTTCTATGGAGCATTTAGGGTCATCAAGAGAGTTGGTGAAGTGGCTTACGAGTTAGAGCTACCAACTAGTAGCAAGGTGCATAGTCTTCCACATGTCACACCTCAAGAAGGCGCTTGGACACAATGTTGTTGATTCTCCTGATTTGCCTCCTTTGGATGAGGAAGGACAGTTGGTTTTAGTTCCTGAGGAGATTATTGATTTTAGATAACGCTCTTTGAGGAAGAGGACAATCAAAGAGTATTTGGTGAAGTGGAAGAATTTGCCTATTGAGGATGCTACTTGGGAGGATGAGCAGATTTTGCAGCATCCAGACTTTTGATTGGTTGAGGGCAAGCAATCTTGGGGAGGGAAGACTGTAATGTCCCCTTCTCAGTAGTAATTTCATCAGCTAATCGTTAGCCTATTCCGGAGGCGCGTAGGCTAGTTGGAAGTGGAAATTAGGGTTTCCAATTGCTTGGAGATTTCTTTGGTGTTTTCAGGGGTTTGCATGCAGGAGTTTTTTAGAAATGGCTTTTGGGTCTTTCTAGGTTTTTAGAGAGCTTCGAAGTGGTATAACATGCATCTACATTAGGTGACTTTCTCGGACTTGCTATTTTTAGTAAGTTGCGACGATTGCCCAGTTTGTGCTCAAAATGCGTTTGAAGTCACTATTTTTAATAGTATGCTATTTATAGTAAGTTCTATTTTTGGCAGTGCTATTTTTAGCAGCAACTTAGTGGCTTATTGCAATGGCTATTTCAGGCAGGGTAGTATGTGTAGTTTGGTCTCCAATATTCCTGGAGCTCGTTTTGGCAAGTTAGTGCTTATGTGTTGGACGCTTCATTTGGTGAGTATAAATGTTTTTAAAGTGAAATATTGCTAAGTCTAAATTGGACGCCTAGCTTTGGAGAGATATTTGGATAAATATAGAGTATTTCACTTAAATGTATTTGGACACCCAACTTATGATATGTGCTTTTGGACGCCTAAGTCATGGAGTCAAAGATGCAACTCAAATGCAAATTTGAAGGTGAATGTGAATTTCATTTTGGGCGCCCTAATTGGATGGAAAATGTTTTGAATTTGAGGAGAAAGTTATAAATATGAGAGTTTTCCTTCATTTGAGACTATCCATTGCAAACATATCGAAGTGCTGCTGAAATTTCTTTAGACCCTTGCTTCAAGGAACGCATACCTCCTAGCCCCCTTTCAATTTCGTGATTGCAAGATAGCACCTAGCTGAATTAGTGACTGTTCTTTACACTGAAGAGTAGATTGAGCTTATTGAAGATGAAAAAAATTGATGTTTTCTGATTTTGGAGTGCTTTATGAGTTTTTTGGTGTTGCTGGTTGTGCTTGGCTGAAGCACGTTTTTGGTGATAGCTCTCAGCGTGAACTTTTGGTGGTTATGGGTATTGGCTCCTTTTATTCTCCTATCTTGGGTGCCCCTTTCCTCATGGTTTCGTAATTTTTGGTGAAGTGGTTGATTTTATATGCTGGTCGCCCCTCTCCTAGAAGGCCGTACCATTTCCATTGAGTGCCTTGGGATGTGTGCAGATCAGATTTTGGGTGTTTGGTGTTGTTACTTGGCTTGAACTTGGTCGCCCCTCTTCTAGGCATCCTTTGCAGTTTGTTTCATATCATTTGGAGGTGTCCTTGGGAAGTTGTGAGCATTTTTGTGAGATTGGGTGCTTGCTGGTCTGAGATATCTAAGCGCTGCTACTTCATATCAGATTGGTAAAAAGTTCTTGTTTTGGCTTACTTTCATAGTTTGTTAGCTTGCTTTAGTTTGGAGTTCATTTCCTTATATTTTGGAGTGCTTTGGATATCTTAATCTCACTATATTTGCAGATTGTTTATCATATTGTAGCACTGAATCAGTAGTACTGATCAACTCTTTTACTTTCTACAGTTTACATTTTCTATTCCCACCAATAGTGGAAAAGACATGCTTCGCCATCTATTTCTTTCAGTTCTGTTCTTTGCTTTCATTCCCACTGAAAGGTGGAAGAGGCAGGCCTCACCGTCTATTTCATTTCAGCACTTTACTTTTCTGTATTGCCCACTAAAAAGCGGAAGGGGTCAGCTAGCCGCCCAAACATTTCCATTTCAGTACTTTGTATTTCCACTCCTGCTGAATAAGTGGTCGAGTTGCATTGCATTTCTAGCTGATCGACTGAGCCATCTTCATATTGTATTTCTAGCTTTCAGTTTATCTCAGCTAACAATCCCCTTTTCACCGTATGCTTTCACCTTGCCCACACTGGGAACTTGGTGATCAAAAAGTGAAGGGTTAATTTTCAGTACTGTACTTTTAGTTTGGATTTCATCTAACGATCCCCTTTCCACCGTATGCTCTCACCTTGCCCTCATTGGGATCTTTGTGATAAAAAAGTGAAGGGTTGTTTTGAATTGGTTTATTATTTCTCTAACATTAACAGGTGAAATCTTGTGCTAAAAAATCGAAGAAATTATAAGGGGATATTTCAAGGTCCCAACTACAATGAAATGATCAATTATATAACTAGCCAATGTTGGTTGAGATACCATCTATCGGCAATGATTCCTACAACTACCCAACTGTTGGGATTAGTTTTCGATTACAACTCATATTACTCTAATGTTGTGCACAAGTATTATTTTATTTATTTTATATACTATTGGTTTGGCCAACTACGACTTAATTATTTATAAGACAGCCGACTACATCATCCCCCCCCACAAAACAAGTCATCGTCCAGATGACATTACAACCAAAATAGGGATTTACAATAAGCAAAAGTTAACTACTGAGAAGAAGGGGCTATGAAGACGTCCTTGGATGAATAGATGATGTCGGAGTCGAAGTCGGCGATTGCAACTCTCGCAATCTCCGATCCTCCTTCGTATGTAGTTGTTTCTGGTGCTCCGCTAGGATCTCTTGCTTTTTCGTTGCTTTCACCATGTGAGTAGCCTCCATCACCTGGTGCGAGCTAATCCTCCGAGCCGTTCACTTTCTGCTCCGCCTCCCTCATCCTCTGTTTTGCCTCCTTCTCCACTTCCGATACCTTGGCCTCTAAGGTCGATGCTCTGGCTCTCTCCATATTGGTAAGTTGAGTTTGTAGAGCTAGTTGCACCTGAAACTTCTTCATGTGCTCAGTCCACTCCTCCCGTATCCTCTGTACTAGCTGGAGGGCCTCACGCTTCCCCTTCGCCGTTGCTTTCGTGGCTACCATTCGGCGTTTCAGCTTGTAGAAGACATCCCTGAAGGCTGCCTTGATGCTGAATAAGGCTGAAATTACTTGGCCATCCCTACTTGCCATTAAGGGTTGCGCTCCACGCCATGCCTTCAACATCACTGTAGTCTCTACTACCAGCCATCCCTTGGTTGTAAAGTAACACGCGAACTCTTGCTCATATCCAGGCTGCACAAATCCGAGAATCCTTTGAACCTCCTTCACTACTAGTGAGGACTGGCCGATGATGAGCTTCTTAGAGATTTCTCCCACTTGGTGTATTATTGTTGTGATGCTTTGGAGCTCCTCATCGTATCTCTATAATGTCCCCAAGGGATCTAACGGATTGGGCTTAGACATCTCCAGTATCAATCTTTCTGACCCACTCAACTCATCCTCCTCGCCCATTGAGCTGGGCAGTGTTGATCCCCACTTTCCTGTACTACTCCTGATGGATGTGTCTGAACTAACCCTGGCTAGGCATTATTTGTCCTCATGGTTGGAGTGTCCTGCTGCACACCCTCGCCCTTTGTCAACATACCTGTGAAAATTTTCTGAGGATTTGCACTCTCTATCACCATGGGTGTGCATCCTTGATCCGGACCCTCAACCAAGGTCTTTGAAGGGCTCGGCGATGGAAATGCTTGAACCTCGAGTGGCAGGCCAAGTGTGTTCAACCAGTTATCAATTTACACCACATTGGTTGGTGTTGGCATGTCTAGTGGTGATCCCTCTGAACCCACGAATGATGCCACCCCTGGTGCACTTGGAGATCTAGCTGATGGTCTAGTAAGTGGTGCTGGTGACTCGACTAATGCAGTGGGTTACCCTCCTGATGCACTTGGCATCGATGTTGGCAATGTACTTGGCACCGATGTAATTGATACTGCCACCAATGCCACAGATGGTGCAATTGATGCTGGTACTGTTGGTGCAATTGGTGTCGATGTTGTGATTCGCGTTGATGCTGTGATTGGCACCTCCACGGATTGTGCAACTAATATCACCGATGGTGTGACTGCTGTAGCAACTGACACTGCCTCCTATGATACAAGTGTTGCTGCCATTAAGGGTGTAACTAGTACCGCCGATGGTGTAACTGCCATGACCACCAATGGTGTAACTGCAACTTCCATAGGTGGTGCAAGTAATACGAAAATCACTAGATGCAAGGGTGGTAATGCCACTGGAATCACCTCATCAATGTCCATCTTTGGTTTAGTTTTCTTATCCCCTACCAATGATATTTCTTCCTTGGTCGCTAGGGCAGTGGCCTATGTCGAGGAAGATAGCTCGATGGGCTCCTCCTCTTCCTCACTCTCAACCGATACCTCCTGGTCAACCGATGCTTCCCTCTGCTGAAATGACTCCTCTGCCCCGATGGTGATATCCAATGATGTCTAGTAGAATGTCGTGGGAAGCCCTGGGTCTATGTGTGTCACCAGCTAAAAATTTCCCCACTTATTAGCGGGGACTTGCGTATGAATGGCATCCAATAGAAGGGCTATTGCTTGCCGCGTTATGTAAAATGTCTTACGCCTCTGAGATAAGAACTCCCTTATTTTTTATGATAGTAGCTATGAACAATTATACACTTTGCTGATGTTGAGCCCTACCATATACTTGATCATCCAAATTGCAACATGAAGCTCGGCTAGCCCCTATGAGTCGACATTTTATCAAATCCATGATGCACTTCCACTTCAATGTGGTGAGGAAGTGTTTCCGTAGCCCACGATTCCCAGCATTCCAAATGTTGTCTTTCTCTTGTTGGGTGAGGTTGGTTTTACAAACCCTCCTCACGGCTACCTCCTTGTCCTGCTATGTAAATTTGCCAGTTGGTTTGTTAACCCCTGCACTAGTTGTCGGGATACCGAATACTCTCTCAAAGTCTTGTGGCCAATACGAGATTGTTTACCGTGCACCCTATGTACTCTATCACCAACCTGTGTGCATGTTTGCAATAATTTTCTACCATTACCTTGAGATATGACTCAATTTCCCGAGCATTGAAGAATGGTAGTAAGACTGCCTTGTCTACTTGGGCATGTCGGAGGGCCACCATCAGGATGTGGTCGTCCTGTGTGCTTTGCCACCATTGCTTGCACTTGTTTTCGGTTAAGCTATCCCAAGTAAGAGTTTTGACTCCAGTCTCCACATCCATTTTCTTCTTACTCTGTTTGGCCGATGCAATCTTGGGCCTATACTGCACAACTTTCTTCCCTTTATCCATGGTTGCAGAAGTTCTTTCATACTGAATTCCTCGATGCAATTTAAATATAATTCTTCTCCAAATTGGGCGCCAATTAAATATACGCCTTAAAGCCAATGGTTGTAAATGTCACAATTTTGAATTCTTGGTACGCCCTTCAACACCCTCAGCATTCTACACCATTGTACAAGTCAGTCGGAGTTTACCTTATATAGTATAGTTGTCTTCTCTTTGTTTTCCTGCATGTCCTTCAATTTAGTTTGTTGCTATTAGAATGCCTGCACTTTCCATACTTACTTTGTCTTCCTCCTTGAGCGTACGGTCTCTGTTTTCCTTGCTCGTATGTCCTCACCATGCAATGTATGATTATGCCAACGCCAACCCTTAGCTTTTTTACTCTGCAACGTGCAAATATCTCAAGAAACCGTATGGCGTATGACCTGGTGGATTGGGTGTACGGCACAAGAGTGTTACCAATTCCTGCAACCCATCGTACGATGGAAGAGATAGAAACTGCCGTACGATTTAAGTGTTTTGATTGAGCTGTACGATCTACCTTTGCTCCCTTCGTACATCCTACTTATAGTCTGTTCCTCCCGCACGACCTACTCTTCCCGTATTGTTTGCTGCCCTCATACAACTTGTTGTTTGCACAATCTTGCAATTGATTGTTAATTTCCAACGGAATGTTATGCTCGTGTCACTGCCTCCGTACGAGCTCCTTCGTATGATGGGGTGCCTTAGTCTTTGCATGGCAATTTCAATAAAGACCTTGTTCTTTTCCTGCATCCAACCTTTCCGTGCAATATGAGAATGATATTCGATTTGCCAAAGCCTTTTAATGATGTGATCGAGGATTTCACTTGGCGCTTTATTCAACGCTTTAATGTTCTACCTTTGCATGATGATGTCCCCACTTTCGATTTTTACTTTTTTCTTTAATTTTTGCACTTTTATTTTTTCAATTTTTTATTTTTCCCTTTTGTTTTAATGTTTTTCCTCCCACATTTATTTTAATACTTTTCTCTCATTTTGATTTTAAATTTTAATTCTTTTAAAAAAAAATTTTCATTTTTTTTTCCATTTTGCTTTTTCCTTTTTTTCTCTTTGTTTTTTTCATTTTTTATTTTTCGACCCCTTATTTCATCATTTTTTTTACTTTCACCTCCGATGCATACCTCTATTTACACGTGAAGGGAGGCCTTTTATAACACTGCTCTTCATAATAGGTTCCCATATTTTAAATTTAATATTTTATCGACTGACGAGGTAGGTTTCGTACCTCTAAAACTTCCATCAACATAATGTCTGTCGTACTGTTAGTACCAAGTGACATTTTCTCTATTCACCATTGGTGGTCCAGCTGGGTTTGGTAGGACTCACCATAGCCCATTTGATGTCACCACTTTCGGCGTCTTCTATTTTCTTTCATTTACTTGATCAGATCCTCTGTGTATCCATCAGCTGTGGAAATGAATGTGCCTTCTGTCATTATTATAAATTTCAGACATGGTCCTATTTTTTCAGAGTACTTATTCCAGTCTTCACCATCCCACCATTCCTCTTCATCGCTTCTGGTTTGTTCTTGTCTTTCTCTTTTCGCTTTCTCCTCTTTCTCCTTTTGTGCTTCCTCATCCAGTTCATAGGATATGTACCCTCTACGTTCACCTTCGTAAAGTGCGTGATATTTCCAATGACCCCATACCCTCTTGCAGAGGGAAAGTGTCCCGAACAAGGCATTGGTCAGGTGTTTATTGACCTGGGGCACTACAATGCCCTCTACTCTCTTTTTGGCAAGCCTTTCCTCGATTAGCTTTTTTCTGCTTGGTGCGGTTCAATCCTCTTCTGCAACATATTGGCTTCCTTTTACTCCCTATTCTTGTTCTTCCATCATTTTGTTCCCCCTTACTGGCCAATCCTCCTTGGTTGCGTATTCAAGCATATTGATTGCGACTGGTTCTTCCTTTCTCTCATATATTTTCAGTTTGGACCCGTTGATAGGATCTTTCAATAGAGTTTCATCTAGTGTCTCTAGTTTGATGGCTTTGTTCTCCCCAACTTCTTGGATTTTAAATGGCCCCAACCACCTTGTTTTGAATTTGTCAAGCTTTAGTTCGTTACGACCGTTATACTTGAGGACTAATTGTCACATCTGGAAATTTGCTTGTCATAGGTGTTTGTTGTGCTAGAATTTTCTCCGTTTTTGCATTACCTTTGTAGCCCACTGTGCGAGTAATCGTTGTTCATCGAGCTTGTTCAACTGGAACAATCTTTCTTTCAAACTCTCTGTATCGCCAAGTCTATTCTCCACTGCTATTCGCAAGCTTGGTACCATGTACTCTGCTAGCACTATCGTTTCCTGATTGTACATCAGTTGGGATGGTGTATGTCGGTGGTTACTATGTAGGTCGTACAGTATGCCCATAGCACAACCTGTAACTTTTCTTCCCAATCTGCCTCCTCGATGCCGCACGACTTGTGAATAACTAAGACAAGTACCTTGTTGGTTGACTCTGCTTGACTGTTCACTCTTGGGTAGTATCGGTTGGATAAGTTATGAAGAATTTTGAACTCCGTCCTCATTAGTCGAATGATGTGATTGGCAAAGTGACCCCCTCTGTCACTCGTGATTTGAATCGAGATGCCGTACCTTGTGACAATTTGCTCATAGATGAACATTGTCGTACTCAGTGCTATGTTATTCGGCAATGCCCGAACCTCCGCTCACTTCGTTAAGTACTCGGTGGCAACTAGTATGTATCTACATTGATGTAATTGATTGACCTTTAGTGGCCCGATGAAGTTCAATCCCCATTGCTTGAACAATTCTTGTGGATGGGATGTAAAGAGTGGCATAAAATCCCTCTTCACTGGTTTGTCAACTCTTTGACATGTCTCGCATCCCACTACCCATTCTTGGGCAACAATATGTATGGTCAGCCACCATAGTGCTGCCAACAAGATCTTTCATGCGGTAGCATTTAGCTCCATATGTCCTTCCAATCCTTAGTGTGCCTCCTTTAGTACACCAGGAATTTCTTCCTCCATGACACATCACCGAAGCACTTGGTTTGATCCCATCTTTTACAATAGCTCGTTAATGAGTTGAAAGGTTTTACTCTTGAGCACTAGTTTCCTCCGTTCGACAAGTGGCATCTCTCTCGGGAATGATGTCGACAAGTACTTGTTGTGACCTTTTCACACATCGCCCCATTGCAAATGGGGACCCCCTAATTTTGCTCCGTTCGGGTCTTTTGGGTTTTGGGTTTTCTGTTGTCTCTCTCTGTCTCTTCTATCTTTCCGGGGATGTGCCTATCTTTGAGCTTAAATTTGAAGTTTTGGCTAAGTCTATAGAATTAGGGTTTGCTCTTTTCATGTCAATTTAAGGTCAATTTGAGTTGGTTAATTGCATTTTGACTGCTACATCATGATTAAGACACTTTAAGCTGCTTGCCATCAAATTTTGAGTTGAATATGACCATTTGCTATTTTTAGCAAGTCCGGTCTTCGAAGGCTACTTTGAGGGTTTGCATGTGAGGTTTCAAATGCATGTCTGGAGATTCTTTCTGGGCTTTTCAAAACCTTCGCGATGGTATAACATGCAAACCGAGATGCTGACTTTCAACGATTCAGGGTTCAAAGGCTATTTTTTAGGGTTTGCATGCGAAGTTTTTCGGTGCATGTCTGGAGAATATTTCTGGGTTTTCCAAGACCTACGCAATGATATAATATGCAAGATGAGATGATAACTTTCAGCAGTACTGCCTTCGGAGGCTGTTTTTGGGGTTTGCCTGTTGGAGTCTTCAACGCATGTCTGGACATTCTTTGTGGGTTTTTCAGGAGCCTTGCAGTGATGTAACATGCAAGCCAGGATTTGGACCTTTTAGCAGTGCTGCTTTCGGAGGCTGTTTTTAGGGTTTGCATGCGAAGTTTCGCAGTGCATGTCAAGATATTCTTTATGGGTTTTTCGAGAGCTATGTGATGATGTAACATGCAAGCGGAGTTGATCACTTTTCAGGAACTTACTATTTTTAGTCAGTGCCCGCATGCAGTCCAGTTTACTGGGTTTTTCTGGGTTTTGTGAGATCTCTCGGGCAGTGTGATGCAAACTCACCCAATAGCTGGTTAGTCACTTTTTTGAACACTTACTATTTTTAGCAAGATCACTCTGGCAGCTCCCCAACACTTCAGTATCACGAGCAAAGCAACATGCGGCAGAAACGGGGTCAAACGGAGGTCATTTGAGTCACATGTAAGTCAGATTAGGGTTTCCAACTTCGGGACTCAAAATAGGGGGTAAAACGCCAAAATCTTTGAAAACGGAGGTATCTCATTGCGATCAGTATCTTTCAGGCTATCGACTGGTAAAATTTGAAGGCAATCTGAGCACTTACTATTTATAGTAAGTCACTTCTGAAACAGGGCTATAAATAGCAGGTCAGTGCGAGGCACCAGTGTGAACGGGTCAAACAGGTCATGAGGACCCCATGGAGCAAATTTCACGTTAAACGGAGTTGCAGAGGTTCTAAAATCAAGTACTTACTATTTATAGTAAGTCACCTATGGGCTATAAATAGCAAGTCAACACACGATGACAGTATGAACAGGACGACTAGACCATGAGGATCCTGTGGTGCGAATTTCAAATCAATCCAAGTTACAGAGGTATGAAAATCAGAGGATTTACTAAAAATAGAAAGTTAGACAGGAGGAAGCTTGAAAATTTCTAAGTCTGAGAAAATTCCTCCTCACCCCTTGAAATGCGCCCAAGGTGAAGCTGGTTGAAGGATGAAAAGTTTTCAAGTGTTGAAATTCCTGTTCGACCCCCTAAATGCGCCCATGTCACCTAGCTATGGAGGACACTGGAAAATATTCTAAGTGTGGGAAAGTTCCACCTCCCCAAGTGAAATGCGCCCAAGGTGGAGGGAACTAGCTGTGAAAAATTTGCTAAGGCGTGGAAAAGTTCCTTCACCACTAGTCAAATGCACCCATACTCATGTTGGAAGTTAGGAGAAATTGCTAAGTATTAAAAATTCCACCTCCACCTTGTAAATGCGCCCAAGTTGTGGTGATTTATAAAAAAAAAAACCTTCTAAGTGTTGAAAAAGTTTCTTCATGACCCTTGATATGCGCCCTAGCTTGAAGGGGGAGATAGAGAAATTTTCTAAGTGTTTGAAGTTGGAAGCTCCCCCCCCCAAATGCGCCCTTGAGAAAGAATGAAAGATGAGTTGATGGAGATTTGACTAGGTCATGGAAAATGAAACTAGAAGGGGTGAAATGCGCCCTTGAAAGAAGGTGGCTATAAGAAATTTTCTAAGTCTGGAAAATTGAAAGCCCATACCCCCAGATGCGCCCAAGTTGATTGGAGAGCTTGGAATTTTGACTAAGTCTTCGAAAGTGGAAGTAGGCCTTGTCAAATGTACCTTAGCTTGGAGAGATGCCTAGAAATTTTCTAAGTGTTGACAAATGAAAGTATGACCCCCTAGAAGCACACAAGATGACAAGGTGAAGAAGAAGTTTGTCTAAGGCAATGAAACTAGAAGTACAACCTCCTGAATGCGCCCAAGATTGAGAGGGAGGTAAGAAAACGCCTAAGTGTTCAAAATTGAAAGCTCAAGGGTGGAGATGCGCCTAAATCAAGAGGTGGAGATAGAAAATATTCTAAGTTTCACAAAATGGAAGTAGAGGTCCTTAAATGCGCCTTAGCAACCTGAAGCAGTGGAAACTTTTCTAAGTGTTGAAAATTGAAAGTGTAAGGGTGGAAATGCGCCTAAGTCAAGAGATGAAATTGAAAAGTTTCTAAGGCATAGCAAAATGAAAGTTAGACCCCTCAAATGCGCCCAGAGTGAAGAGAGATGCTTTGAAAATCTTGTAACTAATGAAACTAGAAGAAGACCCACCTAGATGCGCCCTGTCAACTGGAGATGTCAAGAAATTCTTCTAAGTGTTTGAAAATGAAAGTGCATGCATTCAAGGAAGAGACATCAAGGTGAGACGTTTTCTAAGGGAGAAATGAAACACCACCATCCCAATTGCACCATCAAGATGAAGGAATTTGTAGAGCCCATCAAATCCGCGCATGATGAAAGGTTGTAAAGAAGGCAAAGTCTACTGGAGAAAATGATGAATGAGGAATGTTGGGATTAGGTAAATGGAATGAATTTATACTATAAAGCGTTTTGATGCTCTTCTTTTACTTGTTTTGCAGGATGAATGCTGGGACCAAAGTGGGAAGACTTGGAGTGATGGAGCAAATATTTGGGGACAATATCACAACCTTGGAAGGGGATAAAGTTACATGTTTGAAGCCCCTCCATGATGCCTCAATTACAAGTCATGAAGGGAGAGGTTGGAAAAAATGGCTAAGTGTTGGAATTTTTCCTCAATGATCCAATATGCACCCAACTGAAGAAGGCAGGTGGCAAAGAAGAAATGCGCGAGTCCAAGATAAGAAAATCCTTCAGGATTAAGAGTGGAGAAATAATGAAGGCTTAGGCGTTGAAGAATTGAAGAATGACGGCCAAGGACGAAGATCACTGTCAAACAGCTAAACATACCTGCCATCTCAATCCTAGAAGTTGGAGCAGTGTCGATCAGATTCATCAAATTTGCAATCAGAGAGAAGAACAATGGGAACGCGTTCCTGGACGGGAATCTTCTAGAAGGGTGGTGGACATTAATTGCTCATTTATTACCCCACTTTTCTTGGTGGCAGTTTTTAGGGTTAGAGCTTATATGGCTCAATTTGAGCCCTTCATTGTAATTGAATCTGAGCTGTCCATTGGACTTGGCCAACTATAAAAGGGGCATCCCCCCTCATTTGTACCTCATTAGATTAGGATCATATAATAGCAGAGAGACTGATAGTGTAGCATAGATTGGTAGGATAGTTTGAAGAAGGAAAGTCTTTCCTTTGAAAACTTTGTAAGAAATTGTTGTGAACACTCTCTCAATAAAAAGAGTTTTCATTGATGATGATCTCGTCTTTTGTTGTGAGTAGCTAGCAAGGTTTCTTCATCTTTCTGATTCGAGTAGTAGCTTAAAGTAGAGTAAATTTCATTTCATGCTAATAGATAATAGTAATGGAATGTGGTGTTTGACATAAGCAAGCTTCGCTTATCCATACCACTAGCGGGTTCACTGACGGTGTGTTCGCCTTTTGTGGTCAACTGGAAACGTTGTGGACATAACTTCAATCACAGTTTGAATGATGGTATGCGTCGTTGTGATGGTATCTTCATGTCAAGTGGTGGTTTGAATATCTTTAGTAACCTCCCTTGAAGATTGCACCGACTCCGCGAAAGCTATCCGACGTGAGGCAAAGCGAAGTCCGGTTGAAGTTTGTTGAAGTTGAGCTCCATATCCCGCATATAGGATAGAATTTAGACTTTCTAAACCCCGCACCCATTTCAATTCAGTACTTTCTGGTTAGTTTAGGAAACAAGAGCTTTACAGACAAACCTTTCAAGTATTCAAATTCCTTTCTCCATTGTTGAACAATTTTGTAAGTCCCCTTGAAATACCAGCAAATCACATTGAGCCAATTGAGACTATCTACTGCATGAAGGAACCTTGGAGTTGAATGCATGATCTTTCTAGCAATCTTAGCATGCAGGAGATTTTGTTCAAGAGAGGATAGAGTAGCCGTTGGCAACTTTATTTTGTGTTGGTGCGGTCACGAAAAACACATCAACAATACTCTCTAATCTTCTTGTACCAAGGGGGTAGTGCTGCTATCTGGAACAAGTGGGCATCCGAGAAGTCTTCATTCACTCCCTTGGGTGGCTCGCCAAAAAGGATCCTTGATAGCTAGTTGATGGTGATGTGACGTGACTTTTTCCCTGGTCATACGATGATGGTGAATATGAACTCCTGTAATAGCAAAAGCCATCGGCTTACTCTTCCCTGAATGATGGGCTTGTTAACCAAGTACATTAAGGCATGATGGTCCACATAAAATGTAAAAGGAGTCGCCAATAAGTAATGTCTGAATTTCTATACCGCATACACCATTCCAAGAGCTTCCTTTTCTATCGTACTATAGTTCTTCTCTGCCTTCAACGATAGATGATTAGCGAAGAACACAGATGATCTTGCCCTTGTACGCCCACTTATGCTAGTGTTGCTCCGATTGCATAGTTTGAAGTGTCAATGTGTACATGAAATTCCTTGTTCTAGTCTGAGTATGCCAAGATTGGCGAACTGATCAGCCGTACCTTTAGTTCCTTGAAGGTTGCTTCTTGTGCTTCTACCCATTTGAACGGTTGCCCCTTCCTACTGAGTATGTCAAATGGATATGAAATCTGAGCAAAGTTCTTGATGAACCTTCTATAGTACTCGACGTGTTCGAGGAACGATTTCACCCCGGTGATGTTCTGGGGCAGTTCCATTTGTACAATCACTTAGATCTTGTCTAGGTTGGTCTTCGATCTAGCCTTACAGACTATGTGCCCGAGCAGTTTTCCTTGAGGCACCATGAACCAACACTTCTTGGGGTTGAGTACTAGTCATGCCACTCTGCATTGTTCCATGCATTCTTGGAGAGCCTTCAGGTGTGTTTGTTCGTTGTTGTAGATCGACCAATCATCCAGGAACGCCTTAAAGTTCCCTATCGACATCTTGTTGAATATGTGTAGGATTATCCTTTTGAAGGTTGCTAAAGCCTTGCATAGATCGAATGGCATCCGGTTGTATGCGTACACCCCGTCTTTAACTACAAATATTGTCTTGAGTTTATCTTTAGCTATGCTTATCTAGTTGTAGCTTGGGAACTCGTCCATGAATGAATAGATTTCATGACCTGCTACTTCTTCCAATATTGAGTCGGTGAATGGGATCGGGAAGGGATCCTTTATAGTCACCGCATTGAGGCTTCAGAAGTCCACGCATATTCAAATCTGCTCAGATTCTTTCTTTAGTGATATCATGATTGGTTACACAGTTACTCACTTCAACTTTGAATATGATTCTTGCTTCTGACATCTTTTCAATTTCTTCCTGCACCTTCGTTGCATAGTTTTTCTTCATCCAGTATGGTCTCTTCTGTATGGGCTGTGCTCCAGGTACTAATGGAATTCTACGCACGCACAGTTCAAGAAGCACGCCCTTCAAATCCTTGTACCTCCATGGGAAGGCGTCTTTGTATTCTATAAAAAATTTAAATGTCGCCGCTTTTAGCGCTGAATTCCAGTCCTCTCCGATCGGAATCGTTTGGGGATTATCTTCTTCTCCCAAATTTATCTTCTTTATATTCAGCTTTTCGTACTTGATCATCTTATCCTTTTCAAAGTTGTGTGTTGGTGTGTCATCTACTTTGGCCATTCCTTCTTTGTATTCTCCATATTCAAGAGGAAATATTTGGTTTGTCGATGCTCCGTCTTCTCCTTCCTCTTCAATTTCTTTAATTTGTAGCATATTGCAATCTCGTTGAAATACCTTGTAGTCCTCCATCTGCCAGTAAAAGAGTTCGTTGAGTGAACTCATTTTGTCCTCTGAGCATTCTTGGAGGTCCAAAATACTTTCATCTTTCGGTTCTATAGTTCCCCTTTGTTCATCCATTTTGAATCCTCCCTCTGACTTAGAGTTCGACGATTCCAACTCCTCACTAACTGCTTAGTTTCTTAAGTCAATTACATATTTCCTTTCGTTGCTTTCTATGGACAGTGTGTTTTTTTTCCAGTTGTGATCCGCCTTGGTTGCCACCAACCATCCTCTTTTGAACAGTGCATCGTACGCTTTTATCCTTGTTGGGTTGTTCTGGCATTAATTTCCGAGATTACGCCTACGACTGGTGATGCATTCTTCCTCCTCCAGTTTACTTCTTTCCTTGTACCATTGTAGTATTTGCTGCCTTCGTTGTTCTTGGTGGCTCTCAACTTGAAGGTCTTGCAATATAATGTAGTGATGAGCGATCAACCTTGGTAGTCTGTTGAGGAGGTGGTTGACCTTTGCGTTGACATGTACTCTGTCCCACATATATTCGCCATTTGTCCAACTCAAATCATAATTTTAGAATTTTGTCTCCAAGGAAGAAATCACAAATTTCTTCAAACTATCTTTGCAGCAATTTATTCTTTGAAGCTCTAATCCTCCATAAACTAATCAATTAAGCTCAAGTATGAATTCTTGAATGAATGTCATAACCCTCTTTTTTATGATCACACATTAAAATAAAATTTTAATTTTATCACCTATCCTTTATTATGTTATTAATTGAGCACTTTAATACATACATACATATATATATATATACTTCTTATTAACAAAAAAAAAAGAGAGAGAGAGGCTAAATATCACGTCTCTTTAATTCAACTCTTTTATATTACGATTCCAAATATTATGTATTTGTTATTTTATCATCATCGGCTTTGTTATCCTCTGTCTTAGTTCGAAATAAATTATCTGACTCGTCACCTTAATCTGATTTTATTAAATGATATTGAATCATGATTAAATGAAATCGCCTATCCTTGAAACCTGGTGTCCATCCTCTCAAGTCGCGTCCTTTGGGAAGCAACGGCTGCTGGATATCAAGTCGTGTCTCTTGAGGAATGGGACGCGCTGTGTCTTACTGACCCATCTTGCTCTTATATACGTCTTCCTATGTGTGTAGGAAAAGGCATAAGAAGTTGGTATTGATCGGCTGTAAGTAAAGGTGGTCATCAGTGCTGCAAATCTGGTATGTATGCACTAGTTCATTTGTATTGATGAAAATGTATTTAGATCATTGCTGAATAATGTAGTGGTGCATTATAAATCGATAGTAGTAAGAATGAAATTATAGTGGTTTATCATCTGCATTATTGAATATGTCAGATATTACCAAATTATTGTTCTTTCTCACTCAACATTTTAGGGAGGAAAGTTGGAAGCACACAGAGGAGAGCAGGTACTAGGGTCCCTTCGAGGTAGACCATCCTCCTTGGATGACTATGGTCTGCCATTGAGGGCCGAGGGGGCTGTTTAGCCGCTCTCAAGCTGAGAGGGGAGTGCTCTAATGGCTTCCTTGTGTGTGTGGGGCCTCTTTGCCTCACCTATGATGTTGGTGATTAAGGAATGATAACTTGGAGTATCTTATATATAGTTAGTTGTTGAAGATCTAATGGTTGAATGCATTATTTTTTTTAAGTAGCAATAGTTTAATCAAAGAAGTTTTCAAGATTTCATTGTGTTCTTTACAAGTTAATATTCTTATTGCATGAAGTATATTTGTGTGTTAGGAATAAACTTAAGTGGTCCCAAAAAGGGGTCATTACAATGAATCCACCCAATTGGCTTAATGGGTTTTTGTCCAAACAACTGTCCCACCCAAGGGTTTTCATCCCAGGGCATGCTGAACCTGCTGTAACGACCTATCTCTTGCGTAAATTAAAATTTTCTAAATCTCACTTTAAACATGTAAAGGTAACAAGTAACAAAGACAATACAATAAATTTTTTCCTTTCTTTATTGATAAATATAAATCAGAGTTCAAAAGTAATATAGTTACATACATAGCTCGTAAGCTTTTGCACAAATAGAAGTAAGAAGGTCCAGGAGTCCGTCCTTTCAAATCTTGGTACATCACTGGCTTGCTGTGGAGGAGAAACATCACTCAGGCGCTTTTCTACCAACCACAAACTTATAATGCGGTCCCCCGCACACCTATCGTTAGATAGATGGCCCTCCCTTCGAAGAAGAGATTGGTAGGGTATCCTTTAACGATTACCAATTGAGCACAGTGTTGTGTCCTACACAACTAGAACCTTGCTATTTCACAATCTCGAACTAGTACTTGGATCACAATGAACTGACAGTGTAGTCTCAACTATCTCACACCTAAGTGGATGTCGTACCTTTCACTACTTTGGCCAAAGTATTCTCATTCAGTACTTCGAATGAAGGTCATCTATCATAAACACTATTCAGGGCCGATTTGACTTAAGGCTATCTTACTCTACGCGTAGGCTGTGTCCTTCAATGGGTTCAGTTTACCCCAGACTTCCTACCTCAAACAGTCTACTAAGAAATGAGCCAATCAACAAGCGTCTTATATCCTAACTCCTTATTTCGGAAATCTTTATCCTAGGAGTGAAGCTTGTCAGAGTTAACCTATTAACATAAGCTAAAGGTCATACTTGGTTTTGACATCATTTCGTTCCTAGTAGATATTAATTACTCTACGTATTCTCCATATACGAAGATCATACAAAACTGCAAACTCAATCAAATGCACATAAAAACCCTTCATTGAATATTGCAAATTAAGTAAAGCTACCCTTAAGCTTCTTAAACATTTGTTTCCCTTTTTACAACCCTTTTATCCTTAAATCCTTCTTTTATTCTACCATTAAAAATTCATTGAATTTCCTAAGCATTTACCCATAATTGCATTGGTTTCCCTCATTCATTTGCCCTTCAAATACAATGAAATTCCTCATGCATTTATTCTTAATGAAAGCTCATCAAAACATTATTGATTTGCTATGAACTATTTGCATATTTCATACTAATTGTAAATATCAAACTCAAGAATAAAAGAGAACAGCATTCAAACAAGAATTACTAATTAGATATCATGCCTGTTATAATAAGCTCCTTTCCCAGCATTGTTCCGTTAGCAACTTCCAAAATTCCCCAAATTGAAGATGGCTGCTTTGCGAAATAACTCTTTTTCAATGTAGATGACTCCTTCAAATCACTCTTCTTAATTAACACTTCTCTAATATAAGTTGTTAATTTACTATTCTAATAGGGATTTAACACAGTTAATTATCTGCAACTGATAAAGGTTTCTAATTCTCACACTCTCAGCAAATGATGAAATGCAGCAATAGAAAACAACATAGTAGCTTGGAAATTGGACAAAGAAGCTCTTAAATTCGCATAAAACAAATTGCACAACCATATCTTTCAATGAATGGCTGGGCAAGTATTTATAGGCCCGTAATTGCAACTATTTCCTTCATTTTGGGCATGTAGAATGACAAGAAGGCGCATATACCCAGTCAAATGTCACTTGGCAAGCAACTAAACCCTATGTCACCTCAAAAAGGAGTGAATCGACCTTCATGGAGCCAACAATTGCAGAAAAAATCAACTTTAATCTCAAAAATTGCCACCTACAGGAAAAACGTCTTTGCCTGGCACATACAAATAAATGACTCATTTTGCTGCGAATTTGACGAAGTCTCTGTAATGTCCCCCTTTTCAGCGTGATCTTGTTTGCAGAGTGTTAGCCTATTTCTTGGACCCTTGTGGGCTAACTGGATTGGTTAGAGGGTCAGTGGTATCTTCTGGAGAGTTTGGTCGTTCTCTTTTTTCGTGTTCCGAGATTGGCTCATTGCAAGCCTTGGTAGTACAGGAGTTGTCTGCTTCTGACGGCACTGAATTCTGCTGAGTTTTGGGGAAGTTAGGCTTACTTAAGTGATTTAAGTTATTATTTAACTTAAAGTATTTTTATAAAGTCAAATTGACTTTATTATTTTTATATCACTTAAATAAGTCTAAAGTGAGTGATTTTAAATTATATCATTTAATCACTTAAGGAGGGGGCCAAAAATTAAAGTCAAAACTATGGAAAGGGACTTGAGGTTATTTCAAAATATTTAAATGACCTAAAATACAGCCTCTTCTTGAAAATGCATACCTTTTTCTATATAAGGGTTTTAGGCAATGAGAAACTCATCTTTTGAATATTTCAACTTTGCCTTGGAGGTTTTTTCCCTTGCTTTCATCCTGTGATCAGGTTTGCAGCAAATCCACCATTGGAGAACGAAATCTCTTCAGTGTGAGCACTTGTGAGGCTGTGAGAGATCAGCTGAATTGGTGCAGATTTAGAGAGCTTCATTTCAGAAGTTCTGTAGTGCTTCAACAGATTTTTTGTAGTGTTCTTCATCAGAAACAGAGGGTTTATTGGTTGATGTTCTTCCGTCACCATGGCAGACTTCATGGCTGTTTGGGCGCACCTTCAGAGCTGGTTTCTGGTTCTTTTTGCTTGAGGGGCGTTGGTTTTTGAGCTAGGGCGTGTTTTCTTCTTGGAGAAACGCCTATCTTCTTGAGGGTTTCTCTCCATCATCTTCAGCACTAGGCATTCCCTCCTCTTTGGCTTCAGTTTCACAGCTGGATTCAGACTCTGTATCATCCTATTCTGAATATAGTCAGATTTTCATGTATAGACTGGCAAGCTGGCTTCGTTTTTTAATTAAAAAACCTGGAGGCTTTCGGGTATGTTTATATGTTCTAAATCCATTGTTGAGCTTATTAAATACCTTCTACAATTTCAGTTTGATTAGATTTGCTCAAGTTTTCATTCTGTGAGCTTTTATATGATGCGCACCTTCTCTTCTGTCTACAAAATTTCTCTAAAAAACTAAAAAAACACAAATAGACATAAGAAAAAGACAGGGGTTTGAGCAGTGAGCTAGCAAGGCTCATCACAGTGGTATCAGAGCATTCAAACATCATTGTCAAGTGCCAAAAACCAAAAACACAGCAATCAAAAGTTTATATCAGCATATATCAGCTTTACATGACAAGTGTTTGACAAAATTCCCAAGGCAGAAATTGAAAGGTTTTGAGTCTATATTAGCAAGGCTCATCACAGTGGTATCAAAGCGGTTTCCTGCCATCCTGTTGGGCATTGATCATGGCTACTTCAATTACTCAGAGGCAGTGGGACAAGAATATGGAGAAGCTAAAACAAAGTTTGAAAAAGTTGGATGAAAATCAGAAAGGGATAAATGAATTGATTTCAGATCCTGCAACCTTAGATAAAACAGCAAGGTTTATGGCATCCATCTTCAGGTCTACATCACAAAATAAAAATGAGATACATGAGGTCTCTATAGGTGAAGTATCCAGAAATCTTCACAATGAATTCTCAGCAGTTAGTGACCAGCATATAGCTGATCTTATGGAGGACAAAAATCAGACTCACATAGAAGTAGATGTTGGGCACAAGACACTTCAGGATGAACAAGTGTTGTATGAAGACAAACTAGTTGCATTAGAGCAGCCACATGAAGATAAGGTTCCTTGTGATGCTTCATCAATTACTATGAAAGAAGAAGTGTACAGAAATATGGCTTCTACAACATCTTTTGAGACAACTTCTATTGAAGAGAAAGTTTTACACCATGATAGTGGTTTTGTTGAACCCCAGGAAGATATTATCAGCACTAACGGAGATGATATCAGCCTTGAGATCAATTCTGATTTTATGAACAGCAGTCCATTACTTTCACAAAATCATGAGGTGACGGATAAAGTACATGAAGATGGTCATGTTATGGAATCTCCTAACATTAGCATTGAAGTTTTGCATGTTGAGCTTGAAGAATGTTTGGTGGATTCAAGTCACAAACAGTCTGATTTTATATATCAGACCTTGGAAGATGTGAACAAAACTCAAGTTTTGTGTGATGGGTGGCTACAAAGGGCTAAGAAGGCAAAGATGTTGGCTGCTCAAGCAAAACAGCGTTTGCAAGAGGTCAAGGAACGCTGCAGCCAGCTAGATCAAGCAAAGAAACAAAGGGAGTCACACCTTAGATCTCTAATTCTTCCAAGAGAAGAACATGTAAGAGGTGAGCATGCTATGGATGGACTTGCAGTGACTTTGGCAACAAAGGTGTATGAGGATATTGTCATAACAACAACTTCTACCTTGCCAGTCGGGCCATCTTATGAGGTACATAGCAGCAGTACCTTTGATGATATTGTGTGCGAAGTTGATAGCACACACAATGTTGCTTATTGGTTTTTTGAGCCAATTCAGGAGTATGAGTCGATTTATTGTTCTAGGGATTCTGAGATGGGTGATTTAGATCAGCATGGAGTGATTGTGCAGTTTGTGAATAATCCATTATTCGAGTTTGATGGTGGATTAGTCTATGATAATCCACACTTCCAGTTGGAAACTGATCACACTTCTGATACTAGTTTGGCTTTGGGCAATGATCACAGTGTTTGGGATCTTTCCAATACATCGGGGTTCCAAACAGGACTCACGAAGGAGTTTTACAGTGTGTATACGGTGAGGAGTGCTTACAGTTTTTCCTTTGATCCACCTGTACATGATTCGTATTCAATGCACAATTCTTGTGCACATGATGATTCTCTTTGCGCAGTCGAGGGAAGCAAATCATTTTTGTGCTCAGAGTCACCATCTTCACGAGGTGAGACTAGAGGCTGCAAGTTCTCGACTGAGTTGTTTGCAAGGGATTACTTGCAGGATCAAAGGTTGGATTACCATCATGTTGGTGTGTACCTGACAGGGTTTCCTACTCCTGGGTTTCATGGAGGTTGTAGTGGCAGTGGACATGATGGTTTGGTTAGTTATCACATCCCTAGGAGTTTCAGAGGGACTGTCGAGAGATGTTGTGTTGCGGATGCTTCCCAATATTCTTACTTTATTACGATGGATGGATGTGAGTACCGTTTATATTGGGATCCAGGTGGCGACAGGATTGGTACTGTGTTTTGGATGAGTCACATGCATTGGCTTCACCACTTTTGGCATGGTGAAGTTGAGATCAGTGTTGAGCAGCGGAAGACAGTTGATGATAGTAGGGACATTTCACAGCACTATCCTTGGGATCTTGGTGGAGTGGTTGATCCTTTGTTGTTGAGATTGCTTGCGGTCAAGCAATTTCAGGGAGGGTGGATTGTAATGTCCCCCTTTTCAGCGTGATCTTGTTTGCAGAGTGTTAGCCTATTTCTTGGACCCTTGTGGGCTAACTGGATTGGTTAGAGGGTCAGTGGTATCTTCTGGAGAGTTTGGTCGTTCTCTTTTTTCGTGTTCCGGGATTGGCTCATTGCAGGCCTTGGTAGTACAGGAGTTGTCTGCTTCTGACGGCACTGAATTCTGCTGAGTTTTGGGGAAGTTAGGCTTACTTAAGTGATTTAAGTTATTATTTAACTTAAAGTATTTTTATAAAGTCAAATTGACTTTATTATTTTTATATCACTTAAATAAGTCTAAAGTGAGTGATTTTAAATTATATCATTTAATCACTTAAGGAGGGGGCCAAAAATTAAAGTCAAAACTATGGAAAGGGACTTGAGGTTATTTCAAAATATTTAAATGACCTAAAATACAGCCTCTTCTTGAAAATGCATACCTTTTTCTATATAAGGGTTTTAGGCAATGAGAAACTCATCTTTTGAATATTTCAACTTTGCCTTGGAGGTTTTTTCCCTTGCTTTCATCCTGTGATCAGGTTTGCAGCAAATCCACCATTGGAGAACGAAATCTCTTCAGTGTGAGCACTTGTGAGGCTGTGAGAGATCAGCTGAATTGGTGCAGATTTAGAGAGCTTCATTTCAGAAGTTCTGTAGTGCTTCAACAGATTTTTTGTAGTGTTCTTCATCAGAAACAGAGGGTTTATTGGTTGGTGTTCTTCCGTCACCATGGCAGACTTCATGGCTGTTTGGGCGCACCTTCAGAGCTGGTTTCTGGTTCTTTTTGCTTGAGGGGCGTTGGTTTTTGAGCTAGGGCGTGTTTTCTTCTTGGAGAAACGCCTATCTTCTTGAGGGTTTCTCTCCATCATCTTCAGCACTAGGCATTCCCTCTTCTTTGGCTTCAGTTTCACAGCTGGATTCAGACTCTGTATCATCCTATTTTGAATATAGTCAGATTTTCATGTATAGACTGGCAAACTGGCTTCGTTTTTTAATTAAAAAACCTGGAGGCTTTCGGGTATGTTTATATGTTCTAAATCCATTGTTGAGCTTATTAAATACCTTCTACAATTTCAGTTTGATTAGATTTGCTCAAGTTTTCATTCTGTGAGCTTTTATATGATGCGCACCTTCTCTTCTGTCTACAAAATTTCTCTAAAAAACTAAAAAAACACAAATAGACTTAAGAAAAAGACAGGGGTTTGAGCAGTGAGCTAGCAAGGCTCATCACAGTCTCAGCTTGTTACAACATAGAAACATTGGTTGGCATTCCCTATTATCCAATTTTGAAAGTTTCCTCCTCCATTTTTGCTGCATTGAAGCTTTCTTCATTTTCATATGAAAACTCTCAGTTGTGTTTTGTTAATTTTTCAAATGTTTACACAAAATATTTGTTTCATAAAAAGGTTCGATACTTTATGAAGTTTCATATTTTGCTCAAGACTAGCGACTATCCTTTTTAAATAATCCACTTAATAAACTTTGCCCATGTTAAAAGGTTTAAATCTTTTAACTTTATACTTTTGAGTCCAATATTTATTCATTTAAATATTTACAAATATTTCCACTTTGGAGTTTATAAATATTTTCACTTTAAATATTTAATAATGTATTGTTGTACCCCAAAATTAAAATTTTTGTTACACTTAGACATTTTGAAGAAATGAGTAAAAGTCTTGTTAAAATTGTCAAAAAGGTCAAAATTTGGGTGTGTGTGTCTTGCATGAGGGGTTAAAATGTGAAATTTCCAAAATCCGACAATTTAGGTCTGCTCAGAGCGACCTAATCTACAAAACCCAGATCTTAGTTTTTCATCCCTACTTTTTAGGAAAACTGCTATTTTTATAAATTTCCTAAAAATAATAACTTTTTCTGGGTTTTTCTGGGTTTCTTTCGAAACAGATACTGACAAAACTTTCTAAAACTAGAAAGTTGGTCCGAGAGGGTTCAAACTAATTTTGATTGGCTCAAAATACTTCCATATCATGCTGGTGCAGTCAAAATCTCAAAATAATCAGTTTTGCCCTAGTGGGTCTATTCTGCTTTTTCAGAAGCATATTAAGAGCTCTGAGGTCATCAATGGAGGTCAGTCAGCTGCTAGGTGTCACACTCAACACTTAGTTGTTGAACAGAAGGTGAGTTGGTAAGCAAGCACGAAGAACGGAGAAGAAGGTGAAAACTGTGAAATTTTTCTTAACACTGCTTGTCATGGGCGCCCCAGGAGAGAATAGGCACCCATCTTTTTAGGGCATTAAATGTTGAAATTAGGGTTTAAGCCTCCAGGCAAAGTTACTCAGTCTTCTTCCAGCTTTGCAACGAATCCAACAGTGTAGTCATCAGATCATCCAATCGTCCGGGATTCGAGATCAAATAGGGAAGATCCAAACAGAAGTTAGAATGAAAAAGAATGAAAATCACCAAAATTTGACTAAGTCTGGGAACTTTGGGCGCCCCTGGTGAAGTTGGGCTCCCAACTTTTTGAAGGGGGAAATCCAACAATTAGGGTTTGCTAAAATACTCAATCTCTCTGGAATTCAGTCTGCTTCACAACGAATATCTTTGTCAGGGCATCCGACTGGCCGATCTCTAGCAAATCCAAGTCAAAGTTGACAGTATAAGATAAAGATTCAAAGTTGAAGTTGAAAATCAATGAAAATATTCTAACAATGGATGAGTTGGGCGCCCCTGGAGAGAAAAGGCGCCCAAGCTTTTGGAGTATTAAATCTAACTTTTTGATGAAGTTGCTCCCAGGGAACTCCCTCCAAAATCTTTTCAGCTTCGCGACAAGCCCAGCCATCAGCCAATCCGAGCTCCGAAGCACCAGATCTGACGGGATCGTCTGTAGAAGAGAAAGTGATGAAATGATAAAATGGCTAAGTCTAGTGAGTTTGGGCGCCCCTGGACAGAAAGGTGCCCAAGGTTTTGGGCTCTGAAATGATGGAGTTCACCTATACAGCCTCCAAGATCATTTCGTTAGATTCAGCCAAGCTATCCAGTGAGCCTGTCAATCAGTCAATCGGATCAGCGTAGCTCCCGGAACAGAGATTTCATCAAAAGAACAGAGGGAAATGTAGAGCTTGAAAATCATAAAAATGGCTAACTCTGGACAAAATGGGCGCCCTTGGAGGAAATAGGCTCCCATGAATTTGAAGGTCAAAACGAAGTTTTCTGTCAGAGGCGCCTCCAAAACAATCTTCTCAAAATCAGTTAGGCTATGCGATGAATCATCCAACCCGTTCATTGGATCAATCTGGAAGCCAAAAATCAGGATCAAAGTAGGGGGTCAAAATTGTAAAAAACTCAAAAATGACTAACACTGGGTGAAGTGGGTGCCCCTAGCCAAGAAGGGTGCCCAACTTTCCATGCCTTAGTGAAATTTGCAAGATTTTCAAAAAATTTCAAAATTACAAGAGGATGAGGATGTCCAAGTTCATTGAATAGGGCAATTTTAGGGTTTTGAAGATAAAAGCAAAAGAAAGCAGACCTATTTCAAACCCTAAGTATATTTAACACTTCTCTTCAATGTAATTTTCATTATTTTTGCAGGTAGCATTCAAAGGAGAAAGTTGGAGCAGCAAGTTTGAAGAAATTTTTCAAGATTCAAGAACTCAAGTTTGCTGATTCTTCATTAAATTTTTCAGACCAGCAGCATAAGACCTTGCTTTTTCATGCTTTTTCATCCAGAAGATCAAATTTTTCAAGAAGGCCAAGATTTTCAAATTTTCAACCATCTGAGTCTTATCATCTCATCCTTCTGAAGAAATTTTCAAGAACTTCATCAAGTTGCAGCAGCTGCTTTTTATTTGCATGTCGGTGAAATCCTCAGTGCATTCAATTTTTGATCATCTAGGTCCTCTCAAATCAGTCTTCTGAAGAAAACCCATATTCACAACTTTTTTCAAGCAAATTTCAAATTTTAGGGTTGGCTGCTTTTTCGATCAGCCATCAGTGTTTTTCAAATCTAATCAACTGGGTCCATTTCTAATTGCATTCTGAACAAAACCCAGGTGCCAGCTTTTTCCGTGAAAAATTGAAGAAATTAGGGTTTGCTTCTTTTTAAGTCTAAAATCAAAATTTTCAAAAACGGACGATCTGGGTTGTCTTGCAACGAAATTCTGAGCAAAACCCATATCTCAGAAATTTTTTCAAAAATTTGTCCGTTGGAGGAAGAAACATCAGCATTCTAAAAATAGTAAATTGCTCAAAACTTGTTTGAACATAGGCGAGTTTACAGTAATTCTTCAAGGTTTTCGAAATGGAGTATACTCCCAATGTTTTCAAAACTGAATCAACTCTCTATCATGATTACATCAAAACAGCTGAGATGGACTTGCATCACATCAAGCCGGTGTTTGATCTACACGCTTTAGAGAGCACAGGCAACACTTCAATCATAAACCTAGGACACTCTGGACTCCTCGCAGTAGCGTCTATTCCTTTTTCAGTTCAGAGCCTTGAGTTCGTAATTGCTTGCATCAAGCATTACAACCCGGCTACAAGGGAGATTCAATCAGTTGATAGCAGATTGATTTGCAGTTTGAAGCCTGATATGATCAAGAAATGCTTTTCCATTCCCCCTTGGCCTGAAAGTGTCACTATCTCAAAGGGTGAATGTGAAAGGATGTGGGAAATGCACAAGGACAAATATAGCAAGAAGATTGCACAGAGGTGGATGAAGGAGAAACATAAGACTTTGCCTAAGAATGTCGGGCGAGGGGAGTTCAGAGATGATATTTCCATCATAATCACCTTACTCAACAGGGTCACTGGACAGGAAGATGCTACCAAGTATCAACCATGGATGTTCTATGTGATTCCTCATATCATGAAGAAGACCGAGTTCTATGATTGGCCCACCTTAATCAGTGACAGCCTTCATCAACAAATAACAAAATATTTCCAGTTTCATGAGTTCCATATGGTTTCTTACCTAGTCTACTTAGTGGCCTACCAAGGTCAATTCAGAGGGTTGAACACCGAGGGATCATTGAGCGTACAACATATCTACAACTATTACCCTTAGTTGGAATTCACGAAGTCTCTGCATCACTACAAGAAGGTGAATGAGGCTTTTTTGATGTACACAGTGCGGGACCTGGACAATGAATTACACATCCATATCTCTTCAGTCGCCAGGGCAGCGATGGTGGAGTGGGCTGATTGGTTCATACAATTTCCTACTTTCACCTATCTCAGAGTCTATGGCTTTTTAGGTGCCCCACTCATGTTACCAAGGTACCCATTAGACAAGGTCGTCTTCATGGAGTTCTTAAGGCAGGCACGTGAGGTCCACACAGTCTTGAGGAATAGAAAGAAACCAGCCCTCGGTTTTCCATTGGGGTTGGGAATTTATACATGCAGAACAACAGCAAATGCTAAAACCATGGGGGATGAGTTAGATAAACTTGGTCTCAAGCCTTACAGCGAGAGACGATCTTATGACCCTCATGGCGTCTACGCTGGCCGACTTGAGAAAAACTATGCTCACTTACCCACTCTCGAAGACTTTTGGGCCAATTGCATAGATGAGTTCGAGGTGCGGAGGCGTAGTTACAGTAGGCTCACTCTTCACCAGATGAAAGATTGCTTATCAGAAGGCATAGAAGGGTTATCAGATGATGATGAGGATGTGCTTCTCCCGATGTATGCTCAGAAGCAAATTGAAGATTAGCCCCTTCCTCAAGTTAATTGGGCTAATAAAGAGTCCCTCTCAGTTGAAGACAGGACAAGACAAGTCCTTGAGCATAGCAAGGTTTTCCTAGTCCTTAAGAGGAAAAACTCCATTCCAATAGCAGAGTTGCCAAGGACACTTCCCTCTTCTTCCAGAGCATAGTCAAAAGGGAAGGGCATAAGTCAGTCTCAAGAAGGCGTCAAAGGTGGTAGATCAAATAAAAATGTAAGAAGAAGGTTAGACTTCTCAGGCATAGTCATACAGGAGCAACCTACAGTTGTAACATAAGCTCCTCCTGACGAGCCCATACCTTAGAAAGAAGCAGAGGAGCCGCCTTTAACACATGTTTCTGTACCTTTGGTAGAGCCTTCACCGATTCACATCGACCTGGATATTGAAGAAAATGAAGAAATTGCAATTGTACCTCCCAAGGAAGTTAGTAAAGATACTACCGTGTCTTGGCTTGAGAGCTCCTTGGGAAGGGAGAGAAGAAGAACTTCATATCAGGTAAATTTTGATGATCTTCACAACATCTATCAGGAACCTCCTAAGAAGAAAGCAAAGAAGCAAGTTCACTTTGATAGGAATCCTGATGGTGAGATGGTTATGGAGACTGCCATACCTCCCATAGATAAGAACAGGGATGAGGTGAATATGGATGACTTCGTGATGGTCAAGGCTAATCTTGGTAGAAATACCAGACATACGGATGTCAGTTTGTTCAGAGTTGTGTCCGAAAACCTTCAAGAAAGAGTTCTCAAGGATGGGGAAGACAAAGCAGCCCTCAAGGCTGAAATACAACAACTTAGGCTTTATATTTCTAACCTTGTCCATGGTTCTTCACAGGCTACTTAGTTGCTGCCCAGGTTTTAGATACACCAGCTGATCATCATCAGTTGAGGCAGCTGGTCATTTGTGGGAAAGAGACTCAAGAGTGGATCGGGAGTTTCATTGTCAGAGGAAAGGAGATCTTGGCACGAATGTTTCAATTGAGAGAAAACGCTCATGAGCTACGTCAAAGTATCCAAGGGTTTGAACAATCAGTGGTTGAAGTAAAACCAAGGCATGAAATCATTATTGCTGATTTAGAAACAGCCTATGGTTCAGCGGTTTCAAAAGAACACAAGAGGCAGATCCTTGTTTGGAGAGAGCGTCATGTCTTCAAGGTTAAAACTTACGAGAGGATATTTGAGGAGTTTATTGCCTACAGACAAAGGGTGATCGAAGATCTTCTTTTCATCAATGAGTTTTTTACAGAGATTCCCTCTCGGTACAATCTTGAAGATGGTTCCTACGTCGGGCTAGATGAAGTGCAAACTGAATTTCAGAGTGTTGTTCGCAGCTATGATAGCAGCAATACAGTTGGTGGCAGAATGAATCACCTTGCCATGATGTCAGCAAGATTTGGAAAAGCGGCCAATGAGGTCGAAGATTTCTTGAGATCAATTGCAAATGGAGAGGATATCTTAGAAAAACGCAACTTTGCTATTGATGGGATAGATGCACCGAACTGGGACACAGTTTCCTGCTTTTTAGCCGATGTGATTGAGATTTGAAATGGTTTTCATCTAGAAGCTTTCTTTCCGCTTTCATTCTATTCTTGAAGCAATTCTTATCCATTCTTTGAAGAAGAGAAAGAAGATAAATGTAATAGTTGGCGTTTCCAGCTTTTCTTGCTTTCTTAGGTGTTAGATGTTATCTTCTTTCTAGATTTAGAAATAAAGCTTGCTTGCTGAGCAAGCCCTAGATTGTGAAAGCAAGGAGATTTTAGGGTTCCCTACTCCTCTACTTGCCTATAAATAAGAGCCTTTGCTCATTAGTTTTCTTTAACGATGCTAGTGATAACAAAACGCTGAGCCTATTGTGCCTTCTATTTGTTATTCAAGTGTTGTTCAATTGTTTTATGATAGCGAATTGTTGAGTCTCTTTTAGCCAACAAGGAGTTATTGTAATTGTTGTTCCTATTGTGTAAGAACAAGTTTTGCAAGCCTCTTTAGCTGCAAGCTCTTGTTCCAAGCATGTGTTTAGTTATTTTTGTTCCAGAAGTTTGAGAAATAAAATCATGAGCCTCCTTTGCCTTGGTATAACATCTTAGATTTCCGTTATTTGTGTTATGCTTTTGTGATCTTAATTTCAGCTTACATTGAAGTGTGTAGATGTATGTTGAGAAAGAGTTTATTGAAGCACTTTTTCAGAGAATCAACCTTGTTCATTTCTAGTTTCTCTTGCTCTGCGTATTACTTGAGAAGTTAGAAACGTCTTTAGCTTAAGTTAGTCGTAGTTGAAGTTCTTAAATCAAAAAATCTTAGCTGCGAAGTTTGTGTTTAATAAACCTTGTGCTCTAGCTGATCAAAAAGATAGGCAACTTAGTTTTTAGTTTACTTTCTTTCAACACCATCAGCAAGAGGGAGCTTCCCCTCCTAATTTGAAGAGTAGTTTTACTGTGCATAGCTGTCTGTTTCAAATACGCATTCCAGAGGTGCGAATTTAAACGCCAACATGTATATATATATATATTTTATAATGTATGTATTTTAATTAATTATTAATATATTTATATATATAAATATATATATATATTTTCGACATACCATCGTAATGTATATATATATATATATATATTTATATATATGCATATATTACCTTAATATTAATACATATATTTTATACCTTATAAAATATATAAATATATATATATATATATTTACACATGTATTTATATATATATCATAAAATATAATCACATCATTGATATATACATTTATACATACATATATATGTAAATTTCCTAGACAATAATATTAAAATATTATTTTCACCACAGATATTAGGCGGGGTGTGTACGTATATACATGCGTATAACCATATATACTCTTGTGTATACGTATGTATGCGTATATACATGTCGACACATGCGTATGAGCATATCCATCTGCTTAACGTATGTATGTATCGATATGTCTATACATATAGATACGTGTACACAATGTATACATGTGTATACGTATCCACTCAACCTTTAACACATATCTATCACATCATTCATACAAGGGGTCACAATATAGTAAGTCTGACAATAAACAATCATCACTCACAAAGCACAAAGAAGTGAATTTAGACTCCTAAAGCCTATGGATGACTAATCAAGACTTAACTTATCTGACTTGGTTTCTCAGAACCTATTCTGACATGTGTATGCTCAGATGGTTCTCGTTACTGTTTACCTAACCAAGCTCCTCCCCGAGTGATATCCCTCCTCTTCCTAGAGGAATGATCCTCTTTTCTGCACATAACGACACGACAACGAAAGTCATATGCTCAAAACAAAGCGGTATACATAAACCATTTCAAAAGTTAGAATAAACATTATTTCATAACTTGCAACATTTATTCAAGAATTACATCAATAAAAGTATCAGACAAATGGGACATTCATTTAAATAGGACACATTCATTCGATAACAAGAACATGTTTTATTCATCCAAGAGATTGAATCATTATAGTGCATTTCCCTATGCAGTAGTAGCTATACAATCGGGGTGTAACACCTGCAAACACAAGCTCTCCAAAATTCTCTAATAGAAAATATCAAACCAAGATGCTCAAATGACTTGCTCTCATCTCTTTTTAAGGGTTCAGCCGAGTCTTTCTAGAAGAATCTAATTTAACCTCCTCAAGGCTTCTAGAACACTTTATTAATAAAGTGACTTCTTAATATTTTCTTTTCTTTTACTCGAGTCACTTTAGTTAAATTAATTAAAAATAAAGCTATACTTATGATTTTTTATTTATTTGGACAACTTTATAAATAATTAATTTTATTTTATTCCCTTATAATGCCTGATCATAGCCTATGTGAATAAAATAGGCTAGATGGCCCTACTGGATGATCACTCGGAAAAAGGGGACATTACATTATTGTTCAAATAATATTCTTTTAGAGTACTTTTAAAATATTCTATAAATGATTTATTCATAGAAATGAGATCCTTTCAGTATTTATTTATTGATTGAATATTGCAAAGAAATAAAAATAAAAGAAGATAGATAAGGTTGTCGGAAATATAAAAGAGAATTATTTTTTGGGAAATTGTTGGGAAAATTTTAAGAAGGAATATCTCACATGAAAATCATGTTTTGAAGATCATTCATCATGTTAATGTTCATCGTTAGGTTCATAGTTGCAGTTAGTTTCTTGTTTTACAATTCGTAATCCATATGGTTCCTTCAAAACATGTTTTTCTTTACCAAACTTGTTTATCATTTTTTACACAGAGAGATAGGCATCAAATTCATTTTGGAGACAAAAAGGACATGTTGGCTCATCAAAAAAATATATAGCAAGTATATCAAGTTTGGGATGATGTCAAAAGTTTAATTTGAAATGTGAGATGTGTCAACAACATATACATTTCAAGAAAAGTTATCCAAAAAATTAATCAAGAATAGGGCAATTCAACTATGGGAGCTTCATGGAAGGATACATGAAAATTGGGGAAGATTGGGCAAGTAGCAGGGACCCATGAGAAGTTATTCAAAAAATTAATCAAGAATAGGGCAATTCAACTATGGGAGCTTCATGGAAGATGGAAGGACATGTGAAAATCGGGGAAGATTGGGCAAGTAGCAGGTACCCATGAGTTTTGTCATTTAAAATTGATCAAATTTAGATCTGTCACAAAGCACTACATGTGTTGAAATCCGAGAAAAGAGTGATTGTTGTCTAAGAATTTGAGGATTAAAATAGGACCAATTAAAACATTTTAAAATACACAGACAAACTAGAGTTTGACAAGTATCAAGATCATGCAAGCTTCCAGAGAATGATAGTGGGAAGAGGATAAGATGGAAGTAGATGCAAAAGCACCAACTTAACAAGACTTATTATCTTTGTAGGTTTAATAGGATTTAAATACCCTAGTAATTCTGCACCAAAATGTTAAAACAAAGTGAAATTCTAATGTGGGGGGAAAAGTGATATTATGTTTCCAGAATTCCCGGAAACCTGAATTTTGTTCGACTTCAAAAATAAGACAAATATGAACAGGGAGGCACAGATTTAGGAGGTAGATTAAACAAAATGTTTACAATTTTTTTTGGAAAACCAAATGGGGAAAGACTTTAAGAAATAAACTGATGGCTCCCTAGGATTTTAAAAGAGTGTCTTCATAGACCTCAAGATTTTGAGTTAAAGTTTGATCAAACTGATTTAAAGTTTGAGAAATTGCCAAAATAATTTTTGAAAACGACAAAGCAAAGAGGACCAAGAACAAGTTTTCAAAAAAGGATAATATAGGAAAATCAAACTAGAGAAAGGAAAAAAGGATAACCAAGCTTGGGAAAGCAAAGATCAAGGAGTTAATTTTTTTTTTTTTTTTAAACACACATACACACGAAAGCTTTATAAACCATAAAAGCTGAAATATTACAATTAATTGTGAATCATCAAGTTCCATAATCTTTCCCCCAAAAGATTGAAATTTTTAAATAAAATGCAATTAGTGTTCTATTACCAATTTTTTCCTTTATAATTGTGAAGAAAATGTTGAAATCATGTGTGGTTGTGTGCGCTATTGATTTTTAACTATTTTTAATTGATTTTCATTTTCTCTTCAATAGACAATTTTATTGTTAGAGTTGTTTACTCACCTGTCTAATAAAATGAATACTTGAAATAATGAATAGAATTAATAATACATGCTGAATAAAAGAGTAAAAGTATATTTTTATTTGCACATGGAGTGATCATAGAAGTAGACTTGAGATGGTCAGCCAAGGTTTAGAGTTTATTTGACTAGATCATACTAATTTCCTTAATGATACGAAATCTATTTGAAGGTCGACAGTTGCTAAGAGGAACAAAATCGTCAACTATTCTGACTCTTATAACAACCTAAAGCTAACAAACAATTAATAAATAGTCAGAGAAACCATATTATCAAAGCATAATATAGGCATTGTACACTAACTACATCATCCCTCTCGAAAGAAATTGTTGTCTTCTAAATGATAGAAAACAAGTAAACATGAAGGAACATTAGGTAAGATTTTCCATACTGGTGAGGACATTGTAGACAAGAACCTGGAAGCATAGTTCGTAGACTCGAATTTAGAGAGTACTTGAACTTTTATTTTTAGTTTTTGCATTTTTCTCATGTGTGGCCCACTTGTTATTTTCCACTGATTGCAACAATTTTCTATTTGACCCATTTGATACTTTTTATTTTTCTGTATTTTTCCTATGAAGCTGATCTGACTTTGTCAATTTTGCAATCTTCAATATAGTTGATGTAATGTCCCCATTTTTCGTGAGCATTAGAGTTTGAAGGATTAGCCTATCAGTTGATACTCATAGGCTAGTGTGGTAGATTAGAGGGTCTAGTTTGGGCGTTATGGAGTTCTTCAGATGGTAGTTGTAAGTGTTTATCTCTCCAAATCCTTCATATGTTCTGAGGCATTGATATTCAGAGGTTTCTAGTTCCGCTTTGAGGGACTTATAGTAAGTCAGTGGATGTTAGAGAGGGACCCTTACTATTTTTAGTAAGGCGGTTGGATGCACAGTGGATACAATGGTTAACTTCCAGGTTCTGACGGAATTGAGAAATAATGATTATTTGTGGAGTTATGTTATTTTTAGTTATTAATAAAGTGATTACTTTATTAATAATTATTTATAAAATGCAACTATAAAGTTTCAAGTTCACTTTATGTCCAATGGGGCCATGACCCTCAAAAAGGTCACTTAAAGTACATTTATATTATTATTATTATTTGAGCGCCCATTTATTAAAACATTTATTAAAGTGAAAGGCAAATATTAAATATCATTTAAATGATCTAAAAGAGACTTCTAGAAGGGATCGACCTATTTGGAGAAGTATATAAAGGCCATCAAAAGTAAGTGAAGGCATCATTTTGATCATTTTATACTTGTGCGTTTGGAGAGTTGTTCTCTTGGAGAAGGAAAACTAGGGTTTCTGCATGTTTTGGCATTGGAGAGCATAGCTTCTTCATTGTATCAGCTACCTGAGGGTGTGAAAGACCATCTGAAGGCTGCTTCATGGATTGGCTTCATCCAGAGGTCAATACTATGCTGGTTTGTGAAGTTTTGATCAAGGGTTTGGAACAAATTTTGGTGTGCAAGGAAAATACATTTAGTGGCTGCATTTAATAGACATTGAGCACATATTCCAAGGGTTGTACTGCACTTTTAATCCAGCCATACCAGCATCAAGACCTGGCGTGTTACTCTTAGGTCAAATTGCCTTGCATTTTGGGTTCGTTCCTCCTTCATTCTTGGCATCTATTCCAATAAAGGTCTTTGGCATGGTTTTTAGGGTGGAAAAATCATTGCTTGCAGCAGGTCGAGCAATTATCAGTTATTCAAATTGCTGTAATGTCCCCTTCTCAGCGGTGATCGTTTCAGTTGACCGTTGGCCTATTCCGGAGACCCGTAGGCTGTGCGGATGGTGAAATTAGGGTTTCCTAGTTTTGAGGAGGTTGTTGCTTGGAGTTTGGGATTCTGATTGTGGATTCTTTCTGGGTTTTCAGAGAGCTTCGCAGTGTTGTGTTCAGTTTGGCATTCCGGGTAACTTCGCGAATTTACTATTTTTAGTAAATTCTATTTTTGGCAGTGGACAGTTTGGGTTCAGTTCAGTTGGGACCTCTTCTTCAGTTGTTTCAGCTGGCACTTCAGTTCTTGGCCTTGGGCGCATTTTTCTTGGAGAGATAAGTATTTTCATTATAATATTATTATTTTAATATTATACCCCCTTGCCTAGCAGTACAACTTTAAGTTGTTTTTAAAAAGGGGACTTTTGAGGGTCAAGGCGTCATAAGGAGATAAATTATATTTTTAATGTCAAATATTGAGACTAAGAAATGGGACGCCTTTTTGAGAGATTGATTTTATTTTAAAAAGCGAAATATTTTATTGATGAAAAAGGACGCCATCTTTTGGAGGGAAAAGGTGAATTTGAAATTAGGGTTTGGGCGCCCTCTGGAAGCTTCTAGATGTTTCTCTGTCGTCTATTTAATCAGGCCTCAGCTCTTCTTTTGGGATCTTTTTGTCTACTACACCGTTATGCTGCTTGGATTGTATTCAGGCACTCGCTTCGAGGAAAGCACACCTCCTAGCATTGGCTCATCTTCTTGCTTGAAAGATAGCAACTAGTTGAGAGGTTAGCTTGTAATTGGGTTGTTTTGGCATTGTAGTTGAGTTTCTTGCATTTAGCTGATATTATTCAAGCATTTTGTCATATTTCAGAGTTGCTGATGTTGCATAGCTGTAGGCAGTTTTCATTCATAAATCAAAAATACAAAAAGATATCGTTTTGGGTATTCCATATATCATCTTTCCTCATTGGGGCGACCCACCTTGCAAAGTTGTAGATTTTATTTTGCTGTTTTGGATTTTATCTAGCAAGTTCGCCCTTTTAAGAGGGCCGTACCATTCTGTCTCAGTCTTGGGATGTGTGCAGAAAGTTTTAAGGACTTGTTTTGGGCGCCTTTGTGTCTAGAGCAATCTGCATTTGATATTTTGTCATTTGAGTATGTATTGAGTGAGATATGAGCAATTGAGTGAGGATTGATTTGCAGATTTCACATTTAAATTGCAGGTCTGATAGATCAGAATTAAGATAATCATCTCTTGCTAAAGGATTGAGCATTGTAAGTTGTATTTTGATCCTGGAAAGATACTCTACACAGCTGCAGCAATGAAGACTTCAAAGCTCTAGTTTAATTGAACAATTCTGATACAATTGTAAGCTGTTAGTAGTACTATCAGCAATTCATCTTTATCTTGCAATTTGAGTTATTGTACATTCCCACTGAATAAGTGGAAGAGGCTGGCTTGCCGCCTATTTACTTGTTTGCATTGTAATTTCCTAAGTCTCCGCCATATGGTCGCCTCTTGTCCATCACGGACTGAGTAGCACATACTTGGTGTTGAGCTAATTTTCAGTATTGCATTAGATAGGGATCCTCTGACCGAATGCTCGTCGTTCACCGGCGCATCTCTTGGTTAGAGTTCTTGTTCAGCATTTTCCTTTGAGATCCTCTGACCAATGCTCACACCTTGCCCACATCGGGATCCTGGTGTACATTCTGGTTAGAGTTACTTTCCGCATCGTTTTGGTTTGTGCTAACCTTAACGGGTGCGTGTTGCATTGTAATCAATTGCGAAAATCAAAAAAAAAATTGGTCCGGTTCATTACAATTGCTGTCTTCATTTCCAGATTTCAATGTAATAAATTTCTTCATCATTCGGGTATGTCATACATGTTATTTGATTATCTGGAGATATATTTTATTGATTGTAATAGTCTGATATAGCCTATATCAGACCTGTCATAAGTATATACAGAGTGTAATCAGACCTGTTATATGATCAATAAAGGCATATTTGCAAGTGGGTTCCTTGATACATGAGTATGCAATCGTTTATCTGTCATTTCTATGTTATTGTCTATGTTTTGGCATTGAAACATCTTTCAAACCAGCATTAGAACACTCAGAAATTTATATCAGACTTAAGGAATTAGAACCTAGATACTTTTCATGCCAAGTGTTTGATGAAATATCAATCCATTCAAACTGAGTTTTTGGGACAGAATAAGACAGGGATCTTACAGTCGAGTGCCTCTGTTGAAGTCAGAATTGCCATCTTTTGTGAACCTTGTATTGTGTCCTTCACACATGAATTGTCCAACTTTTCAAAATTAGTCTTCATCTATTGCTTGTCATGACAGTTGATATCCATAGATTCAATGAAATTATAGTTTGATGGAAGTAATTCATAGTCCTCCATTTGCTAGTGAAATGGGCCAATGTTTACTCTCCTATCTAATAAAATGAATACTTGAAATAATTAATAGAATTAATAATGCATATTGGATAAAGGAGTAAAAGTATATCTTTATTCGTATATGAAGTTATTAAAGAAATGGACCCTAGATGGTCAACCAAGGATTAGAGTCAATCCAACTAGATCACACTCCTTTCCTTGACGATACAAAATCTATTTAAAGGACTCAACAATTGCCAAGAGGAACACAATTGTCGACTAACTCTTATAACTACCTGAAGTTGACAAATAATTAATATAGTCAAATAAACCATATTATCAAAGCATAATAGTAGGAATTATACACTAACTACAAGGGTAGGGTTTTAACTTTTGTTATTAGGTTAAGAAACAATAGATGAATTGGATAAAGCTGTGTTCCATGTTTGCATCAGCGAGTAGAGTGGATAAATGAAAAAGATGGGAAAGGAAGTTACAACTATGTTATCTTGCAATCACTGTTATTTTGTATCTATGTTATGAAATCGCCTTGTTAAACAACTTATTCCATGTTCTATCTTGAGGCTTTTTTTGTTTCTAAATAATTTGCTTTCTCATTTTAAACAAGTGATTTTTTAATTTTTTTTCTAATGCAAACTATGAAAACTCTAATCAACAATATGAACATAAGTGAAAAAGATCTATATTCCACAATTTTAAAATTTTAGAATAAACTTTCATATTTGTTTGCTCTCTATATGGCTATGCTATTAAAATGCCTTTGAATTAAAAAAGCCCTAGATTTCTCTCATTCATTTTTCTATGTTTTCTGAAAATCTGTTTTTTTTCTTAATTAAATCCCTATTTTTTGATAAATATTAATCTTTTGGTTTGCCTATTTTCCCTCCAAAAGATTTTTGCTGCTATGCTCTAAAGCAGGACAATTTTCAATTTTCAGGTTGTCCCTAGTTCGGAACAATGTTAATTTGGGTAAATATGACCACAAACAAACAGTGAATCCCAACTACAGATACATGAGAGTCGAAACTGCGAAGGGCCTTCCATACAATGTAAGCATCTAGATAATTACAACCGAATGTTGAATATTGTCAAGCTATGTTGTCAGGTACGATAGCAAGCCCTATTTAACCCAAACTGATTTATTCTGGGTACAAATCCTAGGTTGGATCTATCTGGTGTACAACTAGAGCACATCATGAGCCCACCCATTTGGCTTGGGTATGTTCTAAGGGGGAATCCAGGAGGAGCCTAGGTGAGTCTAGGGGAGTACCTTGTGATTTATAAAAAGCAAAATTCAGAAGGAAAATATGCAAAAGTTTAAAAAGGTTTTCTCACTCTAGGTAAACTTAAAAATGACTTCTATGTTGCCCAACTTTCTGCAGTTCTGATTTAGGATGAGGGGCACAAGGCTGCTACAGAGGACTTGGATAGTGGAGCTAGTGGGAGTGGCATTGAGGCTACTTGTGTTTCTAAGTTCTAATGAGCCAATTAATGATATTTAGGCTCTCAACGAAGAGCAATATGATGATTATTGATTTGACATTTGGCATTGAATTATCAATTCTCATTATGAGCTGCATTCTTACTATAGATATCTCATATTCTGAAAATTGGCTGATGGGTTCGATTTATGAGATGCGGTGACAAACTTTTTCTTAGTCTTCCAGGAAGTTTCATCATGGATTGAGAAGTGGTGATATTCCCTGAAAGGAATACCAGGTGTCTGTTCTGTTGTAAGTTTTTATCTAGTTTTGGGTGGACTGTGAAATTGCTTTCAAACTAGCCCATTCTCAGAATTGAACACTATTGATAAAAATCAGATATTAAAATTGTCTGCACACGATTCCTGAAACATGGTTTTGGGTTCCTGCATTTGTGATTTATTACTATCTGTTTTTATGTGCATTATGGCAAGCCTTGCGAAGCATGATAAATTAATCCAGCAGGAAAAAGGGGAGTCCTGTGGGATTAGGAAAAACAAGAAGATTGCTAAAAATGGCCCTTGATAGAAAATTAAGCAATTTGTGAAATGATAAGAAAAACCTTGAAGCTTAAAGATTCTTACACAATAGAAGATGTGCCTGAAGCTTTTTATGAGTTGCTTGAGGACATTAACTTGCAAAAGCTAATTGAAGAGAATATGTGTGTGGAGGAAGGTAGAAGAATCATGGCTGTGCCTTAAAACTTTCTGAATTCTTTAAATTTTACTAGCTCCATATCAGTGCTGTGAAGACTTGGGATCATCTCGTATGAGGTTCAGATGGTATAAACTTCCTAAGTTCTGAGTTCTCAGGTCCCTGAGTAAGCTAAACCTTGAGTGTGGATCTGATTTACTACCATGTCATGGAGCCTTGGGTAACTGATTTATATGGTCAGATTGTTGTTTGGGTATTGGCAAAACCCATCCCAAAAGATCTAATTTCCCTGGATTTCTACTCGATGAACTTGCTTCGATGGCCAAGCCAGGAAAATCTATTTTTCTTAGATAAATCCTTGCTTTCCCTTGGACATTTATATGAACATCGAATTTACCAGAGGTCTGATGAAGTGAGATTGTGAATCATGTAAGAATCTCATACAACCTACTTCCAGATTTGTGCTCTTTTTGGGTAATTTGTTGATGGATCCTTCCTTGAGTTGCCAAATGGCATTGTAAGTGTGTGAGGTCTTGCCAGGTGTCCTATCTGGATATGCAAGATTGTGAAAGTGGCTGATGTAGCTTGAAGCATCTATAAGAACAGACTGAAAGCTGTTTTTGAGGACCCAGAGCTGCTTAAAGGGGTCAGCACCAACCTTCTTATGCACATCTTTTCCTGAGATTGGACCCTCTGGTTCTGTAGATACAGTAATCAGGCCATGCTGGACCCTAGTCAACTGATAGCAAGGATGTGATGAAATGGTTCATACTGTTGGTGTAGAGAATGCTAATTAATTCCGAAATGCTTTGCCTTTACATGAGGATATGCAGCAGATTTCATGTTTATAAAATGGATTGCCATGGATATGGCTCCCCAAGACATGAAAATTGATGCCATTTGTCTTGAATCATGGTAAAACTATGGAAGGATTTTGAAGGACATGAAGTTGGAAGAGGGACTATGTTCATTTGCAGACATATTTGGTCTGTAGTTTTGCAAGATTTTTGTATAGGTAATGACCTATAGGTTGGATATCTTTCACATATCTCTTATAAAAATCAAATGCTATCCTTGATATTCATGGAGAACTAAAGAGAAGAGAAAGGTTGGGTAAGTTTCGAATTAAGAGTAGCTTCAGTTTCTATTTATGTATGATACATTAGTTTTAATTAGCAAGTTGTTGTAACTGAGCATATAAAAGGTTAAGAAAGTTGCACTAACAGTGCATATAATGAGGTAAAGAAAGGGACCATTTAAAATCTCAGTCTGTTATGTTGCTTTTTTGATTATTTTTTTCATTCTTGTTTTTCAGAAATGTAAGCAGTTAACATTTATTTGTTCCCTTTCTTTTCTTATTTCACAGAGGAATAACCTGCCTGCAGTTCGTCAGTATATTGAAATCTTTGCTGTGCAAACATATTTAAAATTTCCATCAGTGGTAAGCAACTTGAATAAAATTCTACTCTGTATATGTTTTGGGCTTGATCCTGTGCATTTCATATGAATGCTTGAAATTAGCATTACTTTTTTGTAGGTATATTTTTAGTGTCTAATTGTTTGCTGCTCAATTGTTTGTTTAAATCTTACTTTTCGGCTTTGTCGAAGACATCATTCATGTTATGGGTGGTTTGCTCTCTCCAACTCATTTTCATTGTTAATGTTTATCGTGTTTCACTAACTATTTCATGAAGTATGCTTTTCATGTGTGGTATTTTGGAACATTTCATGTATGTTCTATTTAATATTTGAGCTGATCTGTTTGATATTCATTATGTTGTTATGATAGATAATAATTAATGCAGTGACCCTTGGTGCCAATAGAGTTCATATTGCTGTCCATCATCTGTGTATGGCTAGATTGAAATATAAAAGTTCACTTTTAGAGCATCAAAGCGGATGAGAAAAGAAAGACAATGATATAATCTCTTGCCCTAAGAATTTGAGAAAGAACTTGCTGCAATTGTCATAAAAGTTATCTATGAATCATTTTCTAACAATTTAATGGTTTGGCAGCTAGCCTTATTTTATCTCTCTTGGGAATTCTCTAAATTGAATTTTTGTTGCCTATATGATTTCAATAAATAATGTCTTAAATATGGTTTTAAAACCATTTATTGGAGCCTGATTTCCTTGGAAAGGTTTTGGCATTCAGATTTAATTACAATAGAAAGCAAATTTCATTGTTTAATTGTACATTGTTCCTTCATGGAAAAGAATTTGATTTTTGTTTCAGAACATGTTTGGCATGCTGTAAAACCACAGTTTAAAAACTTCTGACTTGGCAATACTCAGCAGACCCAAATTTGATTTGGATTCAATGACTTGGCAAAAATTTGTCAAAACTTGCAAAAATTTCTGAACATTAAAATTGGCATATTTTTACAAAATAATCCTAACAAATCCTAGTTGACCCTCCACAAAACCCTAGTCGACCCTCCTTCATAGGTGCATGAATTTTAGCTTAATTTGTGAATCTCTTAAACAAAATTGGGTTGCACTCTATTAGTTGCGCTATCCTGCATCTCCTTGCCAATTTCTTGAAATAAAAATAAAGGGCGTACGTGATGTACCAGAATGCAATTTTTTACTCCAAAAATGTCATTTATCTTCTGATGCAGGAGCATCCAGATGCACAGGAAATCCTGCACCACACAAAGAGAATTGTATTTTCTTTTATTTGATTTTGTTGTGAATTTTTATTTTGGTCTTACAGGCATGATTTCGGGGCAGTTTTCACACATTTCTCGCATATTCTAATACCTATTGGATACGTGATACCAAAGGCTTGATTTTCATGTGTTTATGGCTCATAAAATGAATTTTGCTTCACCAAATTGGAGGAGGAAAATTTCCAATACCCAGGCATGAGGAGGCCATTTTTGGCTTTTGTAACTCCTCTTGAAATTTAAAAATCTACAATAAATGGGGAGTGGAGGAATCTCGGTTCTTGGTGGAGGGGGTAGTGGAATGAATTAATTTAGAAAACAAGTGAAATTATTGGTCAAGAATTGAATGGAAAAGGATGGCAATGCCCAAGAGGGAAAAAGGAAGTTAAATGCATCTGAGGAGTGGAGAAAAAGCTATGCCCCAGCTGAGGAAAGGATAACAGCAGAAGAAAAGTTAATGAATGCACAAGAATTTGAGTGAAAATTTCCTGTGAAGCTGAATGGGATGTCCACGAGGGTTGTTGCAGAGTATTGTGGCTGCTTTTTACTATTATAGGTGCTGATTGAAGTCATTGTAATCAAATTTGAGGTTGTTGATTGAAAGTTTGCTTGTAGAAATCGTTTGGCATGTTTTATTTCATTGTGAAGTTGTTGTAAACATTGAAGACTTGTTAACAAAATCAGATTTGTTCTTGATTCTTAATCATCTTTTTTGCTAGAAAATCTTTAATATTGAGCTTTCTAAGGTTGCAAGTAGTTTTTATGAAATTGGTTTCCTTGTTGAAATTGTTTGCTGCAACAATTAACAATCCCACATGATTCTCAATTGTTGAGTTGCATCAAATGGTATCAGAGCTAGTGTTCTTGAGTGTGCAGACAGAGCGTCGAAACGTGAGGCAGTTTGGCACGAGGATCTATGGGTGTAGCATGTGAGTCTATTGCTATTCTCCAACATAGGTTAAGGCTGGGTAGAAAGTGCACAGAGAGAGGTGTATCTTCCAGGATTTTTTGTTGGGTAGAGGATAGTTGTTGAATGTGAATGATTTTGTTGTAGATAGTCAGGTGTGAGGATGAATTTGAAAAGGAGAATGAAGGTTCTTTTAAAGAGACCAGTTGTGTGGATAGCTATGAAGTAGTACCTAAGAAATAAAATTTATGAGATGATAATAGACATCTATTTGAGATTGGATAGAATAGAGGCTACACAAAATAAAGTTGTTACCAATGTGAGTGATATAGTTAAAGGAATAAATAATGAAGTTGTAGAGGTTCAGGATGAGAAAGATATGAGAGTAGCCCCTACAAGTATAAATGAAGAGGAAAATGATGGAAATCATATTTTATTTAATGCTGATTTGTTTGCAGGAAATGAAGAAATAAAATCAGATTTGGGAGGTTGAAAATATGGACTTGGAGAGTCCTAGATTTGATAAACAGATTGGCGAAGATGAAGATGATTTTTTGTTGAAAGAAGAGATGGAAAGAATCAATAAGTTGTTGGAAGGAGAATTGATGGACATACATGAAGAGGAGTTTGCAAAACTTGCCATTGGAGGCGAGAAGATGAATGTTGTAGCAAAAGATGAGGAAAAGGATGTTGGGACAACGAACAAGAATGAGGTAAATTTTAATTTTGAATTTAGTTGTGATGATTTTTTATCTTTTGTGGTGAAAATAGAAGAGGATGTAAAGCAAGAAAATATCTTGCAGAAGGAAATTTTCAATTTCCATGGAGTAGTATATGTAAATTTGTATGAGGACGCAGTAGGGGATGTAGTGGCAGATTGGTGTATGCATAATACATATTTGAATGGAGAAGTTGTAAAAGATGCTGTAGGTGAGATTTGGTGGTGGTGGTTAGTTTGTGGTGGGTCAAATCTCACGAGAGATTGGAAGAGAGGAAAGATGAAGGAAGGAAGAGATAGGAAATTTAAGAGCAGAGTGAAGAAGAAGAAACAAGTGGACAAAGAAGAAGGATGGATCAAAGAAAAACACATGATCTTTAAATGTTCACGAGTTTCAGCTCACGGAACATTTCACTTACCTTGGGTGTTTGATGCAAGAGCATGGCCAATCTTGCACCACACAAAGAGAATTGCAATTTCTTTTATTTAATTTTTTTGTGATTTTTTTTTGGTCTTACAAGCGTGATTTTAGGGCACTTTTCACACATTTCCAGCATATTAAAAATTAATGCTAATACCTATTGGATAGGTGACACCAAAGACTTGATTTTCATGTGTTTTATGGCTCATAAAATGAATTTTGCTTCACCAAATTGGAGGAGGAAGATTCCAAAGCCCAAGCATGTGGAGGCCATTTTTGGCATTTGTAACGCCTATTTAAATTTAAAAATCTACAATAAATGGGGAGTGGAGGAATCAGAGTGCTTGGTGAATGGGGTAATGGAATGAATTAATTTAGAAAACAAGTGAAATTGTTGGTCAAGAATTGAATGGAAAAGGGTGGCAACACCCAAGAGGGAAAAAGTAAGTTAAATGCAACTGAGTAGAGGAAAAGCTACGCCCTAGTTGAGGAAAGGAGAACAACAAAGAAAAGTGAACGAAAGCACAAGAATTTGAGGGGAAATTACCTATAAAGCTGGTTGGGACGCCCATGAGGGTTGTAGCAGAGTATTGTGGTTTCTTTTTACTGCTGTAGGTGCTGATTGAAGTCATTGTAATCAGATTTGAAGTTCTTGATTGAAGAAGTTTGCTTGTAGAAATCTTTTGGAATGCTTTATTTCATTTTGAAGTTGTTGTTGTAAACATTGAAGTCTTGTTAACAAAATCAGATTTGTTCCTGATTCTTAATCATCTTAGTTGTTGGAAAATCTTTAATATGGAGCTCTCTATGGTTGCAAGTACTTTTTATGAAATTGGTTTCCTTGTTGAAAGTGTTTGCTGCAACAATTGGCAATCTCATAGGATTCTCAATTGTTGAGTTGCATCATCTCCTTTATTGCAGGTACACGTTGAATAACCATGTTTGAGAATTTCAACTTATAATTGTCTGCTCTCTTGTAATGTCCCCTTTTCGGTCTTAAGCTTTCCAATGAACGTTAGTCTATTTCCAAAGTCCTGTACGCTATTCAAAGGCATTTCAAGGGATTCCAATATTCTTGGAGGATTCTTGCCAGCATTTTCAGGGGGTAATTGCAAAGGATTGCCAGAGTGTTTTTTGGGATTTTATGATATTCTTGGTGGGCAGCAATTGCTATTTTTAGCGATGTTTATTTTTAGAACTTACTATTTTTAGTAAGTCACAGTTGCATCTCAATTTGGGTTAATTTGGCGTTTGGACACACTTACTAATTGGCCTATCTCCAATGAACTATGACAGCTGAAACTTGCTTCTAGTTCTTCTCACTACAATACTCAAATGACCTTCTCATGCTCAACACATAATTCCAACCTTGATTTAGTTTTTTGAAGATGGTGTGATGTTTTCTAGGCCCAAGGATAATCCTCTTCAATTCTTGAAGTTGCCTGCTCATTTCAATTTATTGTAGTCTACAAAAATTTTGCCATTGTGGTTATGCTTTTGCAACCTTTGCAAACCATTGATTTCACCAAAGTGCAAAACTGTCCTTTTTTTGTGTTTTGGATTCAATTTCCTTGTTCATATTTTTGTTTCCTAAGTTCATAGTTTTGTTTTTGTTGCATTTTTCTAATTCTAGTGGACCATACCTCCCTTCTTAGGAGGCTTTTGGTCCCACAAAAGCGTAATGAGACAATAGGTGGGGGCAAAGTTCTCCTACCTTTTCTGTGGAATACCATTTGGGTTGGCTGACCTCATGAACTTTGAGTCCTACCTTCCATGATTGGTTTCCCTTGTTTTATTTTCCCAAACTTTATCCTTTGTGAGTATGACTCTTCCTACCATGCCCAAGTCTTCTAGATAGGGTAGCATTTGTTGTTCTTCATCCAACATAGATGGCTCATAAAGTTGCAAGTGCCCACAATTTACAATTGAATAAATATTCTTGTAGTGAGGCAGGTCAAGTTTGAAAGTATTTTCACCTATGGCGAGCAAAATTGTGAAAGGTCCATTTATTAGTGGCATGATTTTCTTAGCTTGTCCCTATAGTCTTTTATTACCAATGGAAAGCCAAACTTTGTTGAAATATTCCGAACCAATTTTTTTCAATTTTTGATTACAATAAGCAATGCAACACACATCCGTTAGGGTTAGCACTTAAACCAAAACGACGCGGAATACAACTTTAACCAAGAATGTACACCAGGATCCCGAGTAGGGCAAGGTGTGAGCATATGGTCAGAGGATCTCAATGCATGCTGAAAGAGTAACTCTAACCAAGAATGTGCCCAAGATGGACGAACATATGGTCAGAGGATCCCTACCAACTACAATTGCTGAAAGTAAACTCGACGCCAACCATGTGCTTTCAAACCCAGAGTGGGAGTGGAGCTACCATTTGGCGGAGATGCTAAGTACTACAATGCAATTCAAAATGTAAATAGGCGGCAAGCCAGCCTCTTCCACTTATTCAGTGGGTATTACAAGCATGAAGAGAAAGATGAGAAGAAATGTTGATAGTACTACTGTTCAGCTTACAATATAATAGAGAATGCCTGCCAAGAGCATAAGATTAGATCTAATTAGTGCTGCAACAAAATAGAAGACTCTCCCTTGCTTAACAATAATACCAAGACCAATAACTCCTCTCAAAGACCAATCTCAATATTCTGATTTGTGACAGACCTGCTCGTAGAATGCTAAATCAGCAACACGGGAAACCACTAGATTGCTCACTACTCCCTCAATACTCACCCAAAATGCAAAAGACTTAATGCAAAGTGTTCCTAGGATGAAGGCGCCCAAGAATGAACCATAAAACTGACTCAAAAGCTGATATTTATTTTTTGCACAAACTCCAAGATAACCCCAAATGGTACGGCCCTCAAGGAAGGGCGATTTCCTTCTTAAAAATTCATTTCTTTTCCATAAAATCTGCAACCTGTCAAGTAGGGGCGCCCTTGCCAAAGGAATACAATAAGACAGTACCCAAAACGAGATAATTTTTATTTTCAAATTTATGAATGAAACTCACTTACAGCCAAGATAACCAGCAATTCCAGAAATTGATATAAAATGCAAGAACTGAACTTCAAAGACAAAACAAAGCTGCAATGCAAACCTCACTACAAAAAATCCTCTCAACAACAAGCTAACTTCTCCACTATATGCTATCTCTCAAGCACGAAGTCGAACCAAGGCTAGGAGGCATTCATTCCTCGAAGCAATTCCAGCACCATTTCGGCAGCATAACAATACTCAAGATATAAGATAATGAAATGAAGAGAAGAGGTCACTTTATAAAGGCACAACAAGGAATCTCCAGAAGCTTCTAGAAGAGGCGCCCTAACTTTCAAATTTGAAATAAACCTTTTTCCCTCCAAGAGGTGGCGTCCCCACACAAGCATTATTTTGACCTTTAAAATATTAAAATATCATCTCCTCCTCAAGTTGGCGTCCAAAACACAAGCTTCACTTATGACCTTATAAAATATTAAATCACCTCAATGAGGCGTCCACCCATGAACACCACCTTTTAAGAACAACATGAAGTGATGAAGCTAGGCCAATGGAGTAACTTAAAGTATAATGTTAAAATTTAACATTATTTAAATAAATTGAACTTATCTCACCAAAATGCATCCCAAGGCCAAAAATGAACAAACCAACTGAACTGGCTGAAGAAGAGAGCCAACTGCACTGAAAACCATAGGACCACTACCAGAAATAGAATTTAGTAAAAATAGTAAATTCCAGAAGATGCTCGGATTGCACTGCAATTCATATCACTGCGAAGCTCTCTGAAAACCTAGAAAGAATCCGCAAACCGATCTCCAAATTTCGAGCAACAACAACCTCCAAAATAGGAAACCCTAATTTCACCCTCCGAGTAGCCTACGGGTCTCTGGGATAGGCCAACGGTCAACTGAATTCATCACGCTTGAAAAGGGGACATTACATTTGTCTCCAACCTTTAATTTATGCTTCCTTCTATGCTAACCATGTTTCTGTTTATGCAAAGTTTAAATCCTTTCTAATTTTTCTTTTACCTTGAGTTGGATTTTTCTAATCCTCTCAACAAATTTTGAATCTTTAGGCACCTCCATATCTTGTCCTACTTTTTCTTTTTGCTAATCAAAATCTACATGAATTGGATTTGAGAGAAAATACCCCAATCATGCCTCAAAAGGTAACTGATTTGTAGAAGAATGATTGCCCTATTATAAGAGTAGTAAATGTAAGGAACTAACTCATCCCAAGTCATAGGACACTTATTGTTGTATCCCTTTATGAGTTGCACCAAGGGCTCGTTGACCACCTTTGTTTGGCCATTTGTTTGTGGGTGGAAAACAATACTCTTTTTGAGCTTTATATCCATCATACTCCACAAAGTGGATCAAAATTTTCTAACAAACATTGCATCTCTATATGAAATAATGGACCTAGGGAGTCCAATGTGCACCCATACATAAGAAAAGAACATTTTAGCAACTTTTTTACCTATTATATTCTTTTTGCAATGGGTTAGTATATAAATTTTACTTAATTTATCAACTACCACAAACAAATAATTATGTCCATGCCTACTCATAGGCAAACCTCCTACAAAGTTCATAGCAATACTTTCCCGTGGCCTTGTGGGGATTGGTAGGGACAAATACATTCCTTGTCTTGAATTTGATAGTGGAACACAATTTGAAACTTCTAACAAGCCTTGCTACTTCTTGCTGCATTTTGGGCCAAAACACATTCCTTTGCAAATGAGCTACTATTTTAGGAACACCAAAGTCAATTACCACTTCAAAGATATGTGCCTCCCTCATTAGAAGTTTGTGCCTTTGGCACACATAATTTTCCTATATGAAATAGAAATGTTCGTCACTTTTAACAGCTCCTTGTGTTTGAAGTTCCTTGAACTTCTTTCCAAAGTCTCCATCATTTATCTACTCCTCAACATATGCCTCTTTTGTAAAAGGTTTTGTTATAGCCATAGTGGAAATTGCTTGGAAAATAGCATATCTACCACCACATTTATACACCCTTTTCAAATATTTGATTACATATTGAAATTGTTCTAAGAATCTCATACTTATATTGTGTCTTGCCTATAATTTATTTTGTGTGTTTAAATATGGTGTGCACTATAATTTCTTTATCAAATAACTAGTGCCTCTATTTTTTAGTGGCTTGAACTAGTTTACACAATTCCTTATCATAAATTAGATATCCTTTAATTACTGAAGTGAAAACCTTTGAATGACAACAAATAGGTTCACTACCTTGAAGCAAGATGACACCCATAGCATACTCATTAGCATCAATCTCTACCTCAAGATAACTTTCAAATCACAAAGAACAAGCACAAGGGCTTGACTTATTTTATACTTTGGTGTTTCAAAATCTTCATCTTGTTCTTTTTCCCAATGGAAGTCCCTTCTCGTGATGCAAATTGATATAAAGGTGAAGCTATGGAGGAAAATGAAGTAATAAAGTTCTTAATGTATTGTGTTGCCCTTAAGAAATTTCTAGTTTCGCTTGCTATCTTTGGAGTAGGCCAATTCAAAATTGCTTCTACTTTTGAAAGATCTATTCTTGGTTCCCCACCTCCTATGACATCCAAGATAAACCAATGTTTCTCTTCCAAATTTTGTAATGTCCCCTTTTTAGCTCGCTTGAGCAACTCGTTGGATTAGCCTATCATCTGAGCCTCGTAGGCTAATGTTGTTGTTTAGGGGGTCCAGTTTGTGCGTTAATGAGCTCTTCAGGTGGCAGTTTGCGGTGTTTAGTTCTCTAGACCCTTGGCATAATTAGAGACGATGTTGTTCATAGGTTTCTAGCTCCGTTTTGATGCACTTACTATTTATAGTAAGTCAGTTGAGTGATTGAGGCCAATCTTACTATTATTGGTAAGGCACCTGAGTGAGCAGTGGTTTCAGTGGATTACCCCCCTGGCACTGACAAAATTAGGAAATAATGATTATTATTGGAGTTATGATGTTTTAATTATTAATAAAGTAATACTTTATTAATAATTAATTATAAAGTGATTATATTAATGACATAAGTTGACATTATATTAAAGGGGGTAATTAAATGATATAAAGCCAATTATTTTAATACCTTGAGTTGGGTGCCCATATACTTGAGTAATATATTAAATGCAACAAAAGCAAATGTAATAAATATATTTAATGATTAAAAAGACCTCATGAGAAGTTGTGCTTTTTGGGAGTCATATATAAGGCATTGGAAAAAGCATTGAAGGTATTATTGATGAATATTTCAAACACTTGGCTTTTGTTGTTTTGGCGTTGGAGGAGAAACCAGGGGTTTTTTCTGCAAATTGTCTTGGAGAGCATAGCATCTTCTTGATTCTGCTTCCTGAGGGTGTGAGAGATCATCTGAAGTTTGCTTATACTAGGTGGCTACATCTAGTGGCCACATTTGAGCAGATTGGTGAAGTTATTTCAAGGGTTTGAAGAGATTACTTCCAGAATTCAGAAGTATATGCTTTGCTGTTGTACTGTTGCTGATAATTCCTTGCTGGGCCATACCTTTCATCTGATATCAGGCTGTACTTCTCTTCACAGCCAGGCTGTACACTACCCTTGAGGATAGCATTTGGAGTCTAGGGTAAAACTCCTAGTTTCTTGAGCTGCTAAGACTCTCTTTGAGGGCATCTATACTCATACTATCAGCTGGCTGCATTTATCTGGCGGAGAAATCTGTGATTGCTGCAAATCGACCATTCAAGGGTTTATCATGGTTGCTGTTACAAAGCTTCAGAATTGCAAATATTCTTGCTAGCATTATCGGGTATAATCCAAATGTAAAAAGCTCTCATTTATAAGCTGATTTCAATATATTCAAGTTTGCTTCATTAGGTTGTATATATATATATTTCTATTTCCCTTTACTTGCATTTCCTGACATCTCATTCAAAAAACACAAAAAAATTAGACCAGCAATTGAATAGAAAATATCTCAGGAGATAGGTGGGATATTTCAAATTCACATTTGCTGATATTACATAGTAGTTTCTTTTGTTTTAATTTTTGCAAGACTTGTTATAGGTGGATGAGACATTCTCCTCATGTAGAACTGAAAATTAGGATGTCATTTGGATACACAATCACACAACTATCTATGAAATCCCTAATCTCATCATTTATAAGCCTCGTAAAATCAGTTAGCGCATTATACAAACAAAAAGAAAGAACTAGTCATTCATAAAGTCCTTTTCTCAGTTTTGAATGTAGTCTTCCATGCATCTTCTTCTTCTATGCTTACCTAATGATAAATGGATTTAGGATTGAACTTATTAAAAGAGTTTGCATATTGTAGTTGGTCTAACAAGTCAGCCATCCTTGGTAGAGGATATCTATTTTTTGTGGTGACCTTAATTAGTACTTTGTAGTTAGCACACATCCTCCAAGAACAATCTTTATTTCTTACAATCATAATAGGTGAACCACAAGGTGTACTCAAGTATGTGACCCCTTGTTCAAGCAGTTCCAGAAGTTGATCCTTGATCTCATTGCTTTCTAGGAGAGCTTATTGACACAATTTTGATGTTTGGCATAGGAGATATTGGTAGGAGTTGAATCTCATGTTCCACCTTCCTTCTTGGTGGCAACCCATTTGGCTCATAGAACATTTCTTGAAAGAGAAGACAAGGCTGCATCTAAGAATTTCAATTTTGAGTTGTTCATGGTAGTAATACCTAATCCACCATCTTTTTTATTTTTCAACTAATGTAAACAAAATTGCTTTTCTTTTTAATTAATTTTATTGCTTGACTATAGCTTACCATTGCTACCTTTGCCTTGCTCAAGCTCTTTAATTATGCATTTGATTCCTCGACCCACCTATATTTGTTAGCACTTACAAAATTGCATCCTTAACATGTTAGGACTCTTATATCCAAACTCTTTTCTATTCCAAGCATTGTAATCATCACAGTTTGGTTATTTATTTGGTATCACATTGTGTGGATTTACCCCACATGGATCACATGTAGTTGTAACAATGTAATGAGTTCATTTTAAGGTGGTATATCTATCCCGCATTAGTTATAACTAACAAACCATTCCTTATGAGGACTTTTTATTGATGTTGTAATAAAGAGATGATAACCTTGGAATCATATTTTAGATTGGAGCTTTTCCTTTAAGGAGGTTGCCCCCTCTAGCAAGCTTGCAATACTTGTTCCTATTAAGTATTATCAATAAAGTATATTTCCAGCTATTTTTTGAGCATTGTGTTGGTTTTGCATAATATTGTTTTGTTAATATTTTTGCAAGCAAAATCCTAACAATTGCTATTAAAGCTCTTTCCAAGGTCACATTTTGAAGAGACAATAATTTAGTGGCTTGTGACAACTACTTATTGTATTCTCTCACCTCACCTCATGGGGTCTTGGTGATCAAAAAGTGGTGAGCATAGTGGGGTAGTAACTGCTCTTTTACCTGATTTTTTTTCTTGGAATAATGGTCTAGACTAGTAATCCGGGTTTCCAAATATATTCACGCATTTATAATTTTTGACTAAGCACATTGGATTAGTGCATGACGTGAGGTGGGATTCAACTCATCAATATCCAAGCCTTAGATAATAATTGTATATGTTAATGAGCTTCTTACAAACCTTTAGATATATGGAAAGACTCTAGGTTTAGGAGAAGCCTTGTCGTAGGAAGCTATCAATCATATGGAATTTGTAGTGCACTAATTAGCAACTAGTGCTAGGAAGTTACTATCTTCATACCTTAGAAACAAGACAACATGGCTACAGGTAGGTGGAATCCTTCATAGTTAGAGTTTTAAAATATTGGCTAGTCCAATATTTACAATAGAACAAGTATATTAGAGGGCCTACATACCAAACATTCCCTATCCTAGAAGTTTTCCTCTTAAACCATAGCTATGAATAGATTTAGGCAAAGTGGGTAGAGACTAATAGATTTGAGCAAATGTGCACAAATTTGATTTCGTTTTGCTAGATTTAGTAGATTTATCTAGGAATACCATGGGTCAATGTGTTGCATTTAAAATGTAGGAGATTGGCCAATTGTTTGTCAAATCTTGACCACTATATAGTCCAAAAATTGAAACGTCTAGGGCTAATTTCTCTTGAAAGAGGAGGAATTTGATATTTTTCTTTGAAAAGCTCATTTGTAGGGTATTATTTCTAAAAATTTGAATCTTAGCAATTTTTTCTCTATTCAAGTAATTATATCATTGTAATTGTCTCATTGAGCTAATTGTTTTGAAATATAACTTAAGTACACCTTCTAATAAACCTAGTTGTCCGCTATGGCTAGTGGTTGTAGATCCTAAGACTAGCAGGAGCCTTCTTTGGAAAGGTTGGAGGAAGAATTCATCACTTTTTCGACTACTATGGTAGGGAAATTATCCAAGTTGAAAATGCTAGATGATCTTGACAATAGATTGCATAGCCTTAATGCCAAATACACATCTATGCATGAATTAACCAAACAAAGTAAAAAATCAACTATGGGACTAAACAATAGTATTTTCTTCAACCAACATGAAGTTGTTTTTGTTCATGTTTGATAGTTTATCATCACATTTGAAAATTTTGCTACAAGACTTGACTTTTAGCAATTTGGTGCTTGCATTGGGGAAAAACATAGTCATTTAACAATTTGCATTTAATGCAAAAGCTCCCATGAAATCTGCACTTTGTGCTATAGTGCACAAAGGAGACATGCAAGATTTTTAGATTTAAGCAAGATAATCTATCAAACGCAAACAAAGCCAAATTATTGTCATAGAAATTGTTTGTTCAGCAAAATTTATTGTTTTCTTGTATTTTGAAATTCTATTTAGTAAAATGAATTGAGTAACTTTGTCAAACTGTGAATTGGTGTTTGTTTTTCATTAAGTAGTGGCTTTGTATACTTCTTAGCTATTTATTTTTTGTAATCATGTGATGTTAATAAGTGTGATCATGCGGTTGCCCTACTATTCTAATGTCCGTTCCAAACAATAGATGTAGATTTGTTGGTCTCTACTTTTGTCGGTAGAAAGTTGCATCTATTTTTTGTTTAAATGATTGTATTGCAACTGAATGTTGGTCTTTGTTTTAGTGAGTATAAAGTTGTGCTCATTCATACTTAAATTGTTTATCTTCAATATGAAAATCCTAAGTTGCTGAATCGGGTACGGGTACGTGGGTACGGATACAAATACGGTACGTCCGTATGACAATTTTTTTTTGGGGGGGTTGGGTATGTTTGGGTACATCCGTACAAAAAAATATAATAATCATAGATATGTACATATTTATAGCCTAAAAAGTAAAAACAAGAATTAAAATTTAGAATACCACATATCATGCATAATTATTAACAAATTTACACTACAAAGAAAATTAAATAAATCAGCGATTCGAAACATTTTAATATTTTAGGGATTTTATCATATGGGCACGGACTGGAATTCGAAACTTCTCTATCTACACTAGCCCAGACTGCATATTATAGCGTGTCTTGCAGGAACGGTGTTGAAGGCCAACCCAATGGAAATAGTGGTTGTTCAAAGCAACGGCGTCCATGAATAGAAGCGGGAAAAATCAAAAAATAAAATGGAAGGTGCCAGCTCTTCGAAATGCTCTGGGATTGCATCAGAATCACCTCGAATTCACCTTGGAAGCTTCACGTCAGTAAGTGAAAGGTAGGATTCGGCAAAAATTCTTGAAAACGTTTCAATGTCAAACTTTTTGTGCCCTATGCGATTCCACAAGGATTCTAAACAGTACCCGGATCCATACGTCCCGTACCCGGATATGGGGGGGAAAAGCCCACGATTCGATAACTCAGTGAAAATCTCATTGCAGGTCTCAATTGTTGATAGTTTAGTGCTTGCATCCAAGGCCAAAACATAGAATAAGATAGTTACACTTATGCAAAACCCTCCATTGATAAAGTTCTAGAGCGTGCATAAATGTAATTTGTTTATAATTTTAGGTTTTAGGTTTAGTTATACCCCATGGAGCTTCCCCTTACAACTTGAAGAATGGTTGAATCCTATGTTACCCAGTTCTTCATTTTAGGCTCCCATGATCGCTCTGGGAGCGTTTGGGTCTTGGAGCACCTAGGGAGCGCCCAGGCAGCTCCAAGTTCCCTATGGGTCTGGGATCAGACCCATAGGGAACCTAGGGCTGCTTGGGCGCTCCCAGGTGCTCCCAAGCGCTGAAAAGGTGCAATGTTAGTCCATTTTCATCCATTTTCTGTGCAACACTTTGAATACTGATTTGATAAGTTTATTGCTATTCATCGTTGGGAAGCACAACCTTGTATAGTTTGTAGTCTAAAACAATGGATAAAACCATCTAATAGGTTTATCTATTCAATTGGTATACTGTCAAATTTATGATTTTTTGGTATAATAAAACTTGTTTGTAATGAGTTTTGTCAGAGCTGTAATTTAATTTGCTAGCTATACCATTCTGTGGTTGTTCAATGCATCATCAATAAGCAATTCTTTAGTTTTTTTTAATTGTTTATATTTTACCCATAGAATATCATAGCTATTGACACTCTCAATTTTTATTTATACTCCATTTAGAAAGATATTGTTGACATTCAACTGAAAAATTTGAAGAGGGAATGAATGCCTGTGAATATCAGAGGGAAGCTATTTTGTGTATAGATCACACAACTTAATATCATATGATTCAATGATGATTGATGAAGTATGAAGTATCATACTATCAAATGCATTTGCAATTCTGTATATTTTTTATTTTTTTGCATATATATTAATATATAAATATATATATATATATATTATACAGCCGTACCCAAGGAAAAAAAATTGTCATACTGACATACCCGTATTCTGTACCTGTACCCGATCTCGTACTAGAACCAACAACTTAGGTTGAATCCCATTTTTTGTTGTTTAGCAACAAAAAAATTAAAATGCTAATAGTTTTTGTTGACTCTATTGGGGTTACGAGATACAATCAGTTGGGCTTGCAAGCATAAAGTCGTACTGTTGTTGGTTGAAAGTTTTTCATCTTGGCTGATAAGGTATATATAATATCCATAGTAACGAGACTTGGACTCGGCTCGGACTCGGCTAGGGTGACTCGACTATGAAATATCAAAGCAATAACTACAAGTCTATGGCTCAAAAGACTTTGCATCCTTCCTACGAAGGCATCTAAGGTGGGTCCTAGATAATGTAGCAACTACAGCCATAGTCTCTACTTGTGACTCCATGCCACCCTCACCAACATTAGTTGTGGATGTGTTTACTCGTGCTTTAGCCTCCTCCTCTGCCATGGCTATAGCCTCAGCCTCTCTATTTGCCCGGTCAACCCAATCAAGGTCCTCGTCACTAACACAAGTATACATCGATCATATAAGTATAAACACAAATTGTAGCTGAGCTGCTCAAGGAAATAGTACACTTAGATATATAGTCAAAGACTCAAATGTATACAAAAAACATCGAATATGAAATCCATGACATCAAATGTTCCAAACAATATGAAATATCAAAAGATTCAAAAGAATAACTAGAAGTCTATGGCTCAAAGGAGCCTGCATCCTTCCTACGAATGTGTCTAAGATAGGTCATGGATGATGCAACAACCATAATCTCAAGTATCAAGGCAATTGCCCTAATGGGGTTGAGGGGTAGTGCCCTTTGTGGGGGTCTAGGCGTAGTGCCTCTAGTGGGGTCGAGGGGCAGCGCCCCTCGTGGGGGTTTGGAGGTAGCACCCCTAGTAGGGTCAAGGGGGCAATGCCCCTTGCGAGGGTTTGGGGGTAGCACCCCCAGTGGGGTCAAGGGCAATGCCCATTGCGGGGGTTTGGAGGCAACGCCCCCAACGGGGTCAAGGGGTAGCGTCCCTTGCGGGGGTCTGGGGCAGCTTCGGGGTCTCAGCAGCGGGGTCAAGGGGCAACCCCTGCAGCGGTGCCCCCAGCTGGGGTCAAGGGGCAAGGCTCCCAGCAGGGTCCCGGGGCAGCATAATAAGTAAAAAAAAAACAAGTTTTAACTTTAAATTTCATGTAATTTTTTGCACTTTTCAAACCCTGCCTGTTGTCGAGTCTTGCTGACACGACTTGCCTGGACTCGACGAGTCTGGCGAGTCTACCAAACTCAGCGAGTCCAGCCAGGACTTGGCCGAGTTCGAGTCCGAGCCCCTAGGACTCGGCTAGGGTGACTCGACTCGTGCCTCGCCAAGTCCTGGCGAGTCCTGGCGAGTCTCGTTTCAATGATAATATCACAGCGAAAGGCAGAACTTCTTGATCTTGTTTTCTAGACACCTACTCATGCACATTCAAGTGAAGGTTAATCTTCACCAACACTTTAAGAGATCATTAATATTTTTGCAAGAATCAAAATTCAAATAAAGAACCAATTCAAGCAATGGGTGATAACATCCTTTACCGTGATCCTCTGACACTTCCTTTGACTTTGGGAGGTAGTGTTGGTAACTTGGCGCTTACTACTCATCATAATTTTCCACAAGGCTCAAGAAGTTTTTTCCAAAATTCCATGGTGATAGCACACAACATCCCAATAAGCATATTTCAGCCTTCACCATTGCTTGTTGCATTCTAGGACTAGCAAATGAAGATGCCAAAGTGCGTCTTTTTGTTCAAAGACTAGTAGCAACAACAATCAAATGGTTTCATTATCTCACCACATGCTGCATCAACAATTAGAAGATCATGAACACAAAGTTTTTATCATGCTTTAGAGAAATTGAGGATAGTCACTTTATTTTTGCCCAATTCTTAAATGTGAAAAAGGATAATAGTGAGCCCATGCGAGAGTTTGTTGCACAATTCAACCAACCTATTGGAAGAATCAATAATTCTTTAAGGCCTTCTCCATAAATCTTTCTGAGTTGCTTCATCAGTGCCCTTCCATCAAAGGTTACTTTTTGATCATAACTTGTGAAATTGAGTAGGTAGATGAGACATAGGCATGAGTAATTAAGTTGGAGGATGACATGATCAGTACTAGAGAAATTGGAAAAGACTCCATTTGAATAATGGTCCCAAGTTCTAGAACTCCTCTCCTACAAGTGGTGAATTATATGATAAATATGAAGAGGGAAATTTAGTAGCATAGTGTATCTCAGTGGCATCAAGGAAAAACTTCAAAAGCAAAAACATAAATGACTGTTTCCAACTATCACCTCTGAAAAGATTTTCCTTAGAGGCACCTTTTGATGATAACACAATCAATTTTTACTCTTTCCTTGAGACAAGCAATCACTATTCTATAAGCTGTCTAGAGATGCTCCACATGATTCAACCCAAAGCTTCCTTCAAATCAAACAATCATAGGTTCTCGAGCAACCTGCAATATTTTCAAGATGAACTTGATGGCTACTCTATGACAGGATATATTTAAAATGGGCCTATTTGTGTTTGAAAAGTAAATACATTCAATGATTTTGTATGTTCATGGAATCAAATAGTAGTGAAAGAGGAAAGACCTAAAATGAGGAGAGTACATGAGGAGTGCCTATGGAAAATCCACTAATGGTGTCTTGTTTTCAAGTGCCTAGGTTCATTCATAAATCAGCTAATCAGGAGCAAGTGTTAGATTTCCTATCTACTTCTCAAGCCTTGTCTATTTCCTTTGGAGGAGAACACGCTTTTGTGTTGGAAGACATTGCATGTCATATGTTTGGTAATGAAGATATAATCTCCCACGCATCCTCGAGGCAAGACCCAGCTACTTTAATTCAGCAAGAAGGATTTGGCTGCACAATAGATGAGGATGCATCAAAGGAGTTCTTATCTACATTTGAGGGATTATTTGGAGAATTTGTGCAAGACAAAATTAAAGATACCTAGTTTGTCCAAAGCTCGCCACTATGGGATGATGGTTGGCAAAGTTTGCCACTTGATATGGAAGTTTTTCTTCAACATGTACAGGTCGATAATGATCTAATACTAGAAGAATCAAACTTGAATGGGTTATTAGATGAAGATTTGATTGATGCAAATTTTGAAGAAGTGTTGCAAGCACAAGCTGCACAATTGATAGCAATTGTGGACTTGGAAAGTCAAGAGCGATTATTGAAATTTATGTTCAATGTCTTAAGCCGTTCATAAAAGATCATGCTTTATCCAGGTTCAAGGTTGAATATGCTAGAGTGATAGGAGGAGACGAGAAAATTAGACATGTGAAGACCATTATTGATTATTCTTGGAGATGTGCTACAGTTGCAAGATCTTGCTAGATACCTTGAAAAGGAGGCACAATATCTTCACCTACTTGAAAGGTTTTCCCTTGTGGAAGAAGACCATTCAAAACTGATGCTTATCATTGAGGTTGTACTAGATTTTCTGTTGCGTGACCATTCCTACTCACTTGAATGCTAGATCTTCATGACAAATTTGTAGAGCTTTTTAGGACATGAACTGCTGAAGTTAGAATTCCAACTTGAATTGAAGGATTTTTACTTTTCCTAACCCAGTAATGGCTTCATCTAGCCAATATGTCTCCTTTATGTGCATAGGTAGATAGGTAGTGTTGTTTCCAATGTTTGGTATGTTATGCTTTTCGCTTTCATGTATGTGTTTGCTTATCGTTTTGTATTAAGTAAGGTGTTAGGATAAGCCTGCTCTATTGCTCATAGATAATACATCGGTCACTTGTGCTTCTAGAAATTATAAATTTCTCTTTTGGCCCAAGTTTGTACCATGGTCCCCAAAAAGTTCCAATTATTGGCATCCCTATGAAACTTTACTTTTAAGTCTCTTTTGTAAGATAATTGTTTGTAAATCTTTAGTGTTACATAATGTACAAATTATTTATTCTTTCACCAATCAAATCTGTAAAGTTGCCATGTCCTTGGTGTTTTCAAACCAATAAATTTTGCAAGAAATATAAGGATCTTAGCTATGGTAAATCCAAGATATATGTGTAAGAGTTACTTTAGCCATGCTCAAGGAGAAGTAATGGAAGAAATTTTCAGCTAGCAAAACCTGAGGAATTTGTTCAAAGGAAACTAATGAGGGACAAATGAAGACAAGAAAGAAGAGAAATACAAGTATAGTGAAATAGTCATGAAACACCACCAAGGGAAGTCAAATGTTAAGGTAGTGAAATCAGATGGCAAATCAAGCCCCAAAGTGCACCTAATGAGCAACAAAATAGCAAAGACCACAAATTTCCCTAGTGGAGTTAGGAAAAACTGTTAGCATTTTAATTTCTTTGTTGTCAAACAATTCAAACTAGAATAGCGTGTACAGTATAACTGTTCTTCAAATTATATGGGGAAGATCCTTGAGATATAACTATACCTAAGGCTAAAACTAACAAAATTTACAAGTATGCACACTATTAAAGACTTTATGGGGGGATTTTATGTGTGTGGGGGTGGGGAGGGGGTTTGTATTGAATGTAAATTGCTAAGTGACTGTGTTTTTGCCCCAGATGCAAGCACCAGTCTATTAACAGTCAAGTCTTGTAGTAAGATCCTCAAGGCTAGACGTATATTGTAGAAATTGTGGTTCAACAAAAGTTTTTTTTTAAAATTTATTTTATGTGTTTTATACTTTTGTTAAGTAAATTGAATTGAGTAGATTTGTCAAACTTTGAATTGATGTTTGTTATTTATTCAGTAGTGGCTTTGTATACTACTTAGCAATTTACTTTCCGTAATTATTTGATGTTCATATGTTCAATAATTGCTTGTTGATGTAGATCTGTTGGTCTCTACTTTAGCCAATAGAAATCTGTGTCTATTTTCTATTCAAATATTTGTGTTGCAATAGAATGTTGGTCTATGTTTTAGCCAGTAAAAAGTTGTGTTTGTTCATGCTTGAATTGTTTATCATTTTGAATTTGAAAATCTCACCTTAGGCCTTGGTTGTTGAAAGTCCAACTCTTGAATATGGGCCAAAAGCATATTCAATTAGATATTTATATTTATGCAAAGCCCCCCTTTGATAAATTTGTGTAGTGTGCATAAATGCAAGTTTGTTCATAGCTTTAGGTTTTAGGTTTAGTTACATCTCACATATCACCTATACATACATACATTCATTATACATATATACATACATATAGATGTATGTATATATGTGATGGTTAAAGATTTCTTTGTGGGCAGTTCTTTTTCCTGTTCTGCATAAGATTAGTACCAATATCTCCAGAACAATCACAAGACAATAAGTATTCTACAAAAAATTGTTTTGGAGAATATAGAAACTAAAATCTTTTTGGCAACTGTAAAATCATTGCTGCAGTTTTATGTAGTTCCAAAAATGGAAATCCGATCTTAACTTGTGTATTTGAAAACTTCCCTCAGTTTTTCTAATCTTTTCTATAAGGTTTTAACTGAGTTTCAAGATTTTTCTTCTCTACATTCTATTTTCTCTTTAGAAAGGGTATTAGGTTGAACTAAAGAGTAAATATTAGATTGTGGATCTTGACTGAAAATGATTTACATCTGACAGATAGTGGAGCAAATAGTTCCAATATTATGTGATTACAGCATGAAACCTCAGGTGAGATTGATAACTGTGTCCATACCAAGCTCTCCAACAAAGATTTCTATGCTTGTGAACTTTATCCTTTTCCCTATTCTTAAACTAGTTTCCACTTATGTTTCTCATAACAATGCAGGCACTTTCTTCTTATGTTTTCATTGCTGTCCATTTGTTGATGCACGTTTCACCAATTTCACTCCAGTTGGAGCTTCTAGAGAAATTGCTTCCTCCAATTCTTCCATTTCTGACTTCACACCATCACAGCTTGCGTTCCTTCTCTCAGGTAACATTTTAGCCAGATTTGTATTTAAATGGATAAGTCGTTATACATGCTTGAGGGGAACTTTGATCATACATGTTTCATTGAATGATGCAGATTTTAGTTTATCGGGTACTCCATAAATTTTTCATTGTTTTGGAATCCTGTACACAAATGGAACTACAAAGCCTGCCTCTGGAGAAGAAGTGTTTGCAATCTATAATGGTATACCTGGAGGGAAATGCTGATTGTACAAGGTAAATTTTGTCTTTCTATTTGTGGTATTAAATAAATCTAACCATACTTTTTTCATGCTTTTTGATTCTATGTTTCTAAATGCATTATGTTATTGTGTTTAAGGTTTTTTTCATATACGGATGCCTTTTGTTGAGAAGAAAACATGCCAATGAGGCATCTATATTCCCATGTTAAAATTTAGGGTTATATAAAAGATACAGTAACATAAAGTAATTATAAATAAAAGAACATAGTTCGATATGATATTTCAAGGTTGTTTTGATTTGCTAGCTTCCCTCCCATATACTTTGTTTTTGAAATCAGAATTTATCTATTCTAAACTTGTTATACAACTTCTTACATAGGAGCTCTATAGGGCAGGCTTTGGTGGATACTTCTTCTACCCAATTTGGATACACATATCTATGTATTGGATACTTGATATGGATACAATCCTTTTAAATAGAATATGGATACTTGTAATGCCCCCTTTCAATAACTTTATGTTTGTGGACTAGAAGCCCATTCCTAGTGTCTCCTATGGTCAAAGAGTGCAAATGCATCTCTCCCCACCATCTTCCCCCATCTGCCTATCAAGTTCAAAAATTGCTAAGGTCCCAAAAAGTTTCTAAGTCTACAGGTTGTTGGAGTATTGGACTTCTCCTTCTTGACATCCTTTTTCTTAGATCTCTCACTCCCTTCCCTTACCTTGTCAAAGAGTTAGACTTCCTTGTACAAGTAATGTGTCATGCCTAAACCCTAATCTCCAATGAGTAGTAAAAGTAAAGTGGTATCCTTGACCTCCAAACTTCAATATTCCTTCCTTCAATTGCAAGCGCTCACTTAGCAACCAAACTCGAAGGTATTTTCTTGCCTAGGAACAAGGGTCAACTCTGAAGGCCATGGATTCATATGATATTTCAAGCAAAGGATGAAGCAGGTCGACAAGTTAAACCAATTCAAATGGAAGCTGGAAAAGGGGAGCAATTTGTTGGAATGCCACGATCAGTCACCTACTCCTTAAATGCCATCAATGTGGTGTTTGTGTCAATGGCTACAAATGATTCATGCATATATTTGAGCTATTGTTGTGGTGGAATCTCACATCAAGTGTTGATTTGAAGGATATCACAAGGAGGGACGTGTTTAAATGGGAATCATCGCCTATTCTCAAAACCAAAACCCTAGTTGCCATCATTTTGAGAACCAATGTTCGGACAATCAAATTTGAGGATGAAGACCCTCAAATTGACAAGAAGCTAGAGGATGGAAAACCTTTTGGTTTCATGACATAGAAGACAAACCCCTTTGCCTAGTCACACGATTTTACCAGAGGTTGTGAGTGAGCTCCCATGGTTGCAAACTATAGCTACATTGACTTCATATGGTTTGACGTCTGCTGTAGGATTAAGCACAAAGGTATATGATGTGTACTTTAGTTGTTACTTTTTTCGAGGGTAATGCACATGCTGTTTTTCTATTGTCACAGAGCTTTGTAATTTATTTGTGAACCATTTAATTTAGGGTATGCACATTGTATTTCTAGTCAAGGTGGCTACTATAATAACAATTTATAATAGGTTTAGGGTTTATTTAATATCATGGATTAAGCATTGTATTTACAGGCTATGGTTGTTGTTGTAGCAGTGTTTGTTGGGTATTCTAAAACCGTCCAATAAAATATTGTGTAACTTGTGTTCAGGGTTTTGTGTTGTACTTTTTGGTCTATTATGTGAGGATTCCAACAGTTGTTCCCCTTGTTACCACAACATGCCCAAAGTACTTCATATTTTAATATAAATAGGAAAGGCTTTACAAGTCATTTTACATCACTGTGGACTTGTTTGACAATCTAGGTGATTTGTATTGAGGTGTAAATGGAAAGGACCATTATGGGTTAATGTATAATAGACCAATTATACAATAGATGCTCTACAACTTGTTTCACACTCTTGTAAACTTGAATTTAATCAAGGTATCAATGAATGCAAAAGTAATGAAGGGAAAAATTGATTGCTCGATTAGGGTTTCATAATATTGTGTAAAGGCAAAAGGGTAAATTCTAGATTATAGTGGTATCAAAGTTGGTTTTCTTGCCAACCTGTGAATTATAGGAGAATTCTAAAGTTTCCTAACAAAGGGGAAAAATGTAGGTCATTTTATTGATACAAGGATAGAAATGCAGTAGAGTCAAGATGAAATGCAAAGGAACCAAGACAAAATGAAAAGGTTTGAAGAAGTGGCCAAGTTTATGGAGAAATATCAGAATCAATATAAAGTTGTGAGGGAAGATTTAACCTTAAGAAAATATGTTGAAAAGGTAAGGAAATTTCCATTCTACAAGAAGAGAGAAGAAATTTCAATGGTAGAAAACTAGATTTCGTTGGAAGAAGAGTTTGATAGATTGTTCAAAGATTATCAAGAATAGTAGATGATTTCAAATCTGCGCTACCTTTTGAAGTTTTTTTAAGAGTGATAGGAAAAATAAATGTGTAAATACCTAAGAAGGTTGAGGAAGGAAGAAGAGGAGTCAATATGGAAAGAATCCTCTAAGGAGCAGATTACTAAACATGGCAGAGAGAATGCTCTTGTAGAATGAAGAACATTTAGAACTAGAGCCAAAACCAAAACCATAATATACATCACTCTCAAAGACACCTAATTGTTGCAAATCAAAAGGAGTCCCACACAAGAAGAGACATTTTGCACCATCTCAAAAGACCACATCACTAGTTGCTACAAAGAAGATGAATGGAGAATCCAAATGAGCTAAGAAGACAAAAACTTTGCTTCTAATGCAAAGAATCTTGGGAACCAGGTCACAAAAATGCTAAAGCAAAAGAGAGGATAAATTAGATTTGCAAGAGTTACAGAGGAAGCAAACATTGGAAGAATTTGCACAAGAAGCAGAAGCTATGAAATTTAATGAAGAAAGGGATAAGCTTTTTACTGCTAATAGTGTAGACCAGCAATATGGATGTCTTCATGAAGTCAAGGGAAATTTGCAAGAAATTTGTGAGAATGAAGGTGCATATGCAATGTACCTAATGAGGAAGAAGGGAAAGGAGAGAAGGAGCTGTTGTGACCTTTTCACACATCGCCCCATTCAAAATGGGGACCCCTAAATTTTTGCTCCATTCTGGTCTTTTGGCTTTGGTTTTTGTCTTTCTCTCTCGCTCTGCTTCTTTTCTGCTTTCTGCTTTCCGGGGACGCTCCCATCAGCAAGCTTGAACGCAAAGATTCGACCAAGTACTGAAATTAGGGTTTTACATCTGTAGGTCATGTTGAAGCCAAATTGAGTTGGTTTGTCGGCTTTTGAGCCTAGCAGTGCTAATACGATGCTTCCGGCAAGCAACCCCTAAATTTTCACTAAGTTCTGCCAACTTTCTATTTTTAGTAAGTGTCAGTTTAGGGTTGATTTTCTTAAGATTATTCACATTTGGACAACTTCATTGCATTCTGAGCACTTCAAGTGCACTTTTGGCAAAATTTGAGCAAGAACGGACGACTTGCTATTTTTAGCAGTCCAACTTCCAGAGCAGATTTCGAGGTCCAGATGTTACATTTTCTGATGCATGTCCGGAGATTCCTTCTGGGTTTTTTGAGACCTTCGCAGTGATGTGACATGCAAAGCTGGACGACAATTCTCAGCACTCAGCCTTCGGAGGCCGATATCAGGGTTTGCATGCAGAATTTTTCAGCGCATGTCGGCATTTTCTTTCTGGGTTTTCCAAGAGCTTCGCGATGGTGTAGCATGCAAATGGAGCTGACCACTTTTTAGAAACTTACTATTTTTAGCCAGTGCGTGCATGTTGGAGATTTTTTCTGGGTTTTTCTGGGTTTTCCGAGATTTTTCGGGCAATATGACATGCAAGATCGTCCGGTAGCCAGTCGGTCACTTTTCCGGCCGTTTTCTATTTTTAGCAGGTACCACTTGGGCAGCAACTCGACACTTCAGAACCGCAGACTGACTAGCATGCAATTGAAACGAGGTCAAACGGAGCTCATCCGAGCAACATGCACAAAATTAGGGTTTCAAGCTTCAGAGCTAAAAATAAGGAATCAGAGGTCAAAATATTCAAAACTGAGGTATCCATCATGAACAACATCCTTTCGAGAATCTGCTGGAAAAATTTGAAGGCAATCGGAGAACCTGCTATTTTTAGTAAAATGTTCTGGGCGCAGGCTATAAATAGAAAGTTGATCGCAGGCTCCGACACAGACAGGCAAGTTCACCAACAACGGGCACACTGTCCAGATTTCAAGGCAAACAGAGTTACAGGGAATGGAGAATCAGATAGTTGCTATTTTTAGCAGGTCAATTAGGGTTCCCTAAAATCAAGGGCGGGACCCAACATTCACGCAGAAGCAGCATTCAGTTACGATCACCATGCTTCGGGCAATCAGCACATGAAATTTGAAGACTTTCTGAACAGTTTCTATTTTTAGCAGGTTGCTAAAAATAGCAAGTACAAATGGGCATTAGGCACTGATGGCACAAATCAGTTGAAATTCAGAGCAGGGCAGGCATCGGGCTTTCCAAGGTTAGAATTCAGTCAACGGCGCAAAATTTAAGGAACTTTCTAAAAATAGAAAGTCAGGGCAAATTAGGGTTGACAAAGGAAAATCAACTCAAATCTGGCAGAAGGCGAAAAATTTGTTAAAATGGATAAAATTTCAAGTCCGGTAGTGAAATTCACTTTCAAGGCTGAACAGGGGCAGAAAATGACTAAGTCTGGAAAACTTGAAGTTGCAAGGTTAAAATGCGCCTCAATATGAAGGAGATGTGATAAAATTGCTAAGTCTCAGAATTAAAAGCTCTGGCGTGCAAATGCGCCTGGCTCTATGAAGGTGTTAAAAGTGAAAAATTTCACTAAGGCATTTAAATTAGACGGAGACCCATCTAAATGCTCTCCAAGCGTTGAAAGTGGATGTTGATCCTTCAGAATGCGCCTAGCTCAAGGAGGAAACAAGAAAAACGTCTAAGTCATTAAAATGAAAGTTTGGTAGGTGATTTGCGCCCAAAGCCAAAAATGAAAGTTTGGTAGGTGATTTGCGCCCAAAGCCTAAACTGGAAGGTGGAAGTCTCATATGCGCCTAAGTTAAAATTGAAACCTCTGGGTCTCATATGCGCCAAAGTTGAAATTGGAAGCCTAACCCCTCAAATGCGCCTGAGTTTACAAAGACGTTGAAATTGGCAAAATTTATCTAAGTGACGAAATTGGGAGTAGACAAGTCTAAATGCGCCTTTCTTAAAACTAAAAGTACCATGATCAATATGCGCCTGGGACATGAATTAAAAGTTTGATATGAAGGATGCGCCCCATGTTGCAAGGAATCTCTGAGTATGCTAAGGCGTAAAAATCAAAAGTGAATGTTGACCCTAGCAAATGCGCCCAAGGCACAAATTGGAAGATGCTTGAGTCAAATGCGCCTAAAGAGAAAAGTGAATGTTGGCCATGTAGAATGCGCACAAGGTAATGTGCAAACTCTCTAAGCGTTGAAACTAGACGGAGACCCATCTAAATGCACCTAAAGAGAAAAGTGAATGTTGAGCCTATCAAATGCGCCTAAAAGCTCAACTATCAAAATGCGCCCGAAGGTGAAAAGAATACAAAATTTAAAGGCGTTTGAAATCTGAAGCTTAGCAACTCTATTTGCGCCCAGCTTTGAAGAGAGATTGATAAATTTTTAAGGGCGTTGGGAAATCTGGAAATCCACCAAGTGCTAATTGAAACCTCTGGGTATCATATGCGCCCATCTCAAAAAAATTAAAAGCTCGGCCTCTCTTTTGCGCCCAAAGCATAAATGGAAGTTACTCCTATGAAATGCGCCCTCCTCCTTTTAATTCGGACAATGAGACTCTTAAAGTTCCTAAGTGCAAGGCGTAATTTTAATTTCAAACTTTACCATTCAAAGTACGCCTAAGGGGGAAATAAAAAAAAAATAATATACAAAATGAACTAAGGGGCGTTTAAATTAAAAGCTTGTGATGTCATATGCGCCCACCTTTAAGGGGGTAAATTTTAAAATTTTAAATGGAGCGTTCGAAGTAATTAAAAGGCTCAAGCAAAAGGCGTTTGGAGGAAATGAAATTTCTCTAGGCAATTAATTGCGAAATTTGCCCAAGACAGAGAAATTAATTTAATTTAATTAATTAATTATTTTCCTAAGTTTAATATTTAATTCCCCTTTCGATTTTGACCCACGAAATTGTGAAATTCGGATGATTTTAACAAGGGGAATTTATTTTGGAAGTCAATTACGGATGGAAAATAAAATTATGCCTAGCCAAGTTTGACGATTGATATCGAATATTTAAAGTGCGCTGAAGAAATAAATTAAAATGGCTATTAAATTAAATTTTTAATAAATTAAAAGTGCCATTTTAAAATGCAGTTGAGATAACTTCAAATCGATGTAAAAATGATTTTCTCGAAATTACTTGAGGTAACTGGCAGTCGGGAGGGAATTTTAAATTTAAATCGAGGAAAGAATCTCCCCGAATAGCAAATTGTCATAACAACTGCCTGACGACTGGAATATTCCCTTTTAAATTTAGCAAACGCGTCAGTCATTATGAAGGGAATAAAAGGCATCTGCTAAAATTAGCACCAGTCTTTTGCTATAAAACTCTGAGGATTTTCATTCTCGTCTCACAAGATTCGAAGTTAAAATTTATGCTGGTGAATTGAGTTGTGAAGTTTTCAATTTGAGAGTTGCTGAAAGAGTGGGGTGCTAAGTTCGATTTTTGCAAGAGATTGAAGTTGCTGAAAGTTGATTTCTTGAAGTTGCTGTGATTCGAAGTAAAGTTTGAAGGATTTAGCATTTTTATTTCTTCACGTTGCTGAGGTAAGTACCCGAAGTTGCTGAGACTTTTTATTTTGCTGAAAGTTGGAACGTTTTCGAAGTTTTAAATTGAAAAGGCTGAAATCATTTATGCTGAAGATTGAAATTGTTTGAATTCGAAGTTGTTTGAGCTTTAAATTTTCTGAAGTTGCCGAGTGTTAGAATCGAATCAAATTTAAATTTTGCTAAAGCCTTCGAAGTTGCTGTTTTATAATTTCCGAAGTGCTGATTTTTGATTGCTTTTCGAAGTTGCTGATTTATAACTCTCGAAAAGTTGATTTTAATTTGTTGAGGATTGCTGATTTAAACTTGCTCGTCTAAAAAACTCTCGGACTTATTTAAACTCTTCGAAGTTGCTAATGTATAACTGTCGAAGAGCTGATTTCAAATTTGGTAATTTGTAATTTGAAAGCTTGCTGATTTTAAATATTCGGAGTTGCTGATTTTAAATATTGCTGAAACTTAACGCTTTTTCCGAAGTTGAAATTGTTGGAATGGATTTCTTACGTGGAGTTGAATATTTCTTTTGGCTGCAAGTTGTCGAAAGTTGAAGTTGGATGCTGAGGCTACTAACTTGTATTTATTTTTGCAGCCAACTCCAACCGCCAGCCGCCTCGCGTGTTTGTTGTTTTAAAAAGTTGATGGAGTAATATTCGCTTTTGTTTGCAGATGGCTGACGCTGCTGGAACTAGCAAGGCTGGAACTAAGGCTACAAACAACGAAGCTGTCAAAGAGAACGCCTCCAGGCAGGCGATCATCAAGGGCCTAAAGAAGTCCTTTATCCCGGAGTCGAAAATCATCTCAAAGTATGGCAATTTGACGGACACCAACCTCGGGTCCTTCAACCTCGAGACATTCATACGCCGAATGTACGGGCAAGGTGGCAACCTTCCAATAGATGCATCACGTAACATCGTCAAGAGTGGATTGTACAATGCAGCAGGCTTCCAACTGGCAATCCGTTGTCCCGAGTTGATCCTTGAGTGTGCCAACTTCTACAATTCTGAGGATCGAACTATCACCTCTTCGGACGGTATGATCATGGCTAATTTCGCTCCAGATGCAATTGGCGAGGCGTTTGGAATACTTGCTACGGACAATATGTTGTATAAGTCCAAGGCCAAGGCAGATAAGATGTACGCCACCACCTTTGAAAAGTGCATGAAAAGGATAAACACCTCATGGATGCGCAAGCCAAAGCCACCTGCTGCCAGGCTACCGAAACAGATAATCTCGGAGGAGCTAAAGCAAGAGTACTGCGACATCATTATGCTTCTCAGCAGAGTCAATGGCAGCCCACAGTCATTCATATTCGAGCCATGGATGTTCTTTTACATCAGTGTAGTGCTCGAGGGGAACGAGCAAGTAAACTGGGCGAAGATGATAAGTGATAACATTGATGAACAGTTCCAAAGTCTCAGGAGAACGAAAACATTTTACATGAGCTCGTATGTTATTTACATGCTTGCTCGAATGACCAAGTATAGAGGGTTGGCATACCAGGAGCCAATTGGCTGCGGATACAACCAGTTCAAGATTCACCAGTCCTGCAGACAGTTGCATCTTATGCACACTGGTGACTTTCAGAGAGTAAATGATGCTTTCACCATGTACATCACAAGGACCCTTCAGCAGAGGTTACAACAAAGAATATCCGAGGAGGCGCAGATGCTGGTAGAAGAATATGGGTGTTGGTTCGTCCAATTCCCAAAGTTTACCTATTTGAGGCTGCCAGGGTACGATTCACATGTCTACAAACTACCTAGGTATCCAACTAACAGAATGGTATTGCTTGAGTTGTCCAGGCAATTGGTGGCCTATGACAAGATCATTAGAAGAAAGAAGAAGGGAGGCTTACACTTTCCCATTGTGTTGGGAAATTCACTCGAAGAATGCCCTACCTTGCAAGCAGCTAAAGAGGCTGAGGATGAGCTGAAATTCTACAAGCTGACTCTTTATACGAGCCGACAAGATTTTGATCCTAAGGGAATGATTGGAACGGTGCAAGGAGTGGAGTACAGACACAAGGCTCACCTGGAAGACTTTTGGGCGAATGCTGGAAGTGATGATGAAATTAGAAAGAGAATGTTTTCGAGGCTGCCACTCAAGTTGATTAGGGAGTGTGAGGTTATCCGGGTACCAGATCAGGTTGAGGAGGATACTAGGGTCACCCATCCAGATTATGAAACGGTAAAGAACGCTCCGATGCCACCAATAGATTGGGCCGAACCAGAGATTGTGGATCTAGACACTCTGTCTATCCCGGTCATGACATTCACTAGAGCATGGGTGGATGAGCGTGTTAATAGATTAAGGAGAAGGTCAGTCGCCCTCACATATGACCTCATGGGTGATAGAAGGCCGCCGGTGTTAGCAAAGAGGAAGAAGCAACTCACACGAGGTCCAGAATCAAAAAGAAGGGAGCCCGTTCAGCCGGAGCCGCAGGGGTCAGAGGATACAGTGTCCACTCAGCTGGTATCTCATTCTTCCAGTAGGCGTGAAGTTTCATTGTTTGCTAGTCAGAGAGCTCCGAGAAATGAGGAGCCGGAAGTTGGAGAAGTCAACCAGCCAATACCAAAAGAAATAGATACTCAGAGCGTCAATGATCCTGAAGCTGCCAGTAAGCGGGATGAAGGGGAAGAATCGGATATGGAAACCCACTTTGACTTTTCCTTCGGAGAAGAAGATGCTAGGACTCATGAGGGAAGTGATCAAGAGGTCGAGATAATTGAGCCTCCAACAAATACTGCTCGGGAAGAAGTTCGGGAAGTGGAAGCAACTGAGGAGCAGCCCTTGATTATTTATGATATTCAACGAAATTGGCTTTCACAGGCAATCAGAAGGGACCAAGGTGATGACGCCGACCTAGCAATTGAAATGGAAGAACTCTTAAATAGGACAAGCAAGTCGCCTAAGCGGAAGAGGGCAAGAAAATATACAAGGATGGAAACAAATGAGGCCGGTTCCCGCAACCTTCATATCGCTGCCCCAAGGGAGGATCATGACTTGAGTGATGCAATGCCGGAGAAGTACACAATCACCACAGTCGAATTGGGACGTCCTTCTGGAGCACAAGTGGTGGAAGAAGCTGAAAGTTCGTTTCAAGCATTGAAAGATAGGCTGGTGAAGAAGGAAGGAAAGTATAAGAGGTTGAAGAAAGAGCACAAGGCGTTGGTTGAGTATGTACAAAATCTCGCACATCCTGTTGTTCAAGGTAATCCAGCGGCAGAACTTCCACCGGAGTTGCCACGAGAGCCGATCAGCGGCCTTGAAGAAGTGAAGAGGGCTGTACGAGAAGGAGATAAATGGGTGAGAGGTGTTCGCCTTGAAGCAGAAAAGTTTATGGCGGATCTTGCCTCGGCATTTCAAAATGCCTCCGGTATTCTTTCACGCTTGGATGATGTTGAGCAAGCTTGGGGAGATACCCACATCTTTCAAGACAAAACTATCCCACGTCTTGCTGTTTTGATGCGTGTTCCCACGCAAACTCTGGTGAATGAAGGGGTAATTCAAGCAGGTGATAGGTATGATTTCCGTGGGTGGCATTCAGCAGCATTCACAGGGAAGAGTTTCTTTGACACTGCAGCAATGGAGTCCTCCAGGATCAGAAAGGCTATGAGGAATATTCATGAGAGTATTCTTAACACTTTGGAGGCAGTATTCGCAAGAAGGCTTGCGCATGAAGAGGTTGATGCAGAAGGACTAAGGGCAAGGTTGCAGCCTGTTGTACCCCAAATAAATTTTTTGGCATTCTGTGTAAATTGTGCTAAATCTTGTTAAAATGCCATGTAAAGTCTGTTTTAGGTCAAACCAATCATAGAATCTTGGTGGGTTTTTGTCAAGGAACACACGTGCAAAATTTTGAAAATTTGAAAATTAGGGTTTTTCGCCCCTATTTTCAGGGAAACCCCCGAAAATAGGACCTTCCCAGAAATGATTGAAAATGATTTTGATAGGATTAAAAGGCTTCACGATCACATCGGTCAAGTCAGAATCATCAAAAGATAAGTTTTACTCTGGTGGGTCTATTTCTATTTTTCAGGAACAAAGTTAGGAGCTCCGCAGCCATTAATGGCAGATTGGCCAGTACCAGGTGCTGAAAGCTAAGCTTCAAAAGCTTCAACGACACAACCATGGCGGAAAAGGTCAAAAATGATGCTGTTTGATGAAGGGGATTTTCAAAATGAAAAATGCTGAAAATTGACTAAGTCTGGGATTTTCAAAAAAATGAAAAATGCTGAAAATTGACTAAGTCTGGAGAATGCACGCCTTGCTGCCAAGAGGAGGCTATGCAGTCAAATGCCTTAGTCATTTTCCCAAACATCCATACACGATGAACGTGAGACATGAAGAAATGGTGATCTTCGACGGAGGAGTTTTCCTGAAATTAAAAAGCTCGAAATTTGACTAACTCTGGAAACGTTACGAAGGAGAAACAAGTTCACATGCTGAAAAGAGCCTTTTTCAAGCAGGGGCGCCCATGATCTTTTAAGGTCAAATGTAGTCACCAAGATCTTTCGAGACATTCATTCTCGACGTTTGCTTGCTGGCGCGACAATGAAACAAACAGATAAATCATCTGAGGAATAGATCACAAGCAGCTGCTGACGAAGCAAAAAGAGGCAGTTGAGGAAATATCAGGAAACCACAGTTAACGGCGAAGTTCTAAGAAAAAAGAGCCTTTTCAAAAGAAAGGCTACCTTTTTTTCGGACCTCCAGATGCTGATAAACGACAAAAGGCTTCCCAGGATAACTTTCTCAGCCCAAGTAGATCTCGGGAACGCAACTGAAAGCGTAAACATCTGACAGTGCAGTCAACGGATAATCAAGATCAAAGTATGCAACTTTTCAGACAAAGATAAATTTGCTAAAAGGTAAAAGCGCCCTTTTCAAGGAGGGGCGCCCTTGAATAAAGGAACCCTAAACTGAAATCCAGGTTTTCTGAAGACAGTCATTTTTGGCGAAGCAGAGCTGGGTACCTGATGAGACATCAAGCGAAATCATCTGACTCTCCGATCAACGAGAAATCCAGATCAAAGCACGAGAGGTCATTTCAAAAGGCTGAAGAACGAAGATCGAAAATTCACTAAGGCATAAGCAAAAGAGCCTTTTCTTGAAAAAGGCGCCCTTTCTTTTGAAGCCCTAAACTCGGCTTTTTACCATCATGCCTCCCAGGCACTTCTCTTCAGGTCAAATCCAGCTCAGCAGTGAAGGTGTCAGCATCATCTCAGGATCAACAGATCAAGCCAGATTCAGGATCAAACTGAGGTTGTTCAAGAGAGAAAATAATAAAGAACTTGCAAAAAATCAAAAGGGACGCCTTGAAGAAGTCAAAGGTCAAGTTGTTGACTAAAGTCAAGATATTTTGAGCAAAACTTGGCTAAAACACTCCACGATCGGTGGAAATCACCTTTTTGAACTTTAGATCAAGCCAAAATCACTTTTGATCGTGAGTTAGGTCCCCAAACTTGTGGATCTAAGGCTTGAGTCTATGTAATCAAGGTATAGACATCCCACTTCATTATTTCATTGCAGGTTGATGATCAAGAACAGCCATAAGCTCTCAAGGACGCCATTTACAGATCTGGCCAAGGTTTTCATCCGTTCTTCGATATTTCTTGCAGATCTGAAGCAGAAGAAGATTGCTAATCTGAGGTTGGATTCAGAGACGGATTTTCTCAGAGAGTTAGATAAAAACTTCCAATCCATCTTCTGTCTACTTCCTCTCTTCTTGTCTTAGGTTTTCTTGCACATTTCAAAAAGGTGGCAGGCTACATCAGATCAGATCAACTGGGTAGATCCAGCATAATTTTCCAGAGGAAACCCATCTCGTCATTTTCCGTAATCACCAAACTTGCGCCTATTTTTGGGGGTTTTTCCGAAAAGTTTCGAATCAAAATTGAGGAACTGGGTTTGTTCAAGCATTGAAGCAGAACAAAACCCATGTGCCAGATTTTTCCGGAAAAATACTTCTCGGCAGGGAGCTATTTTCAGGGGTTTTTCAGAAGTTGTCTGAACACATCCGTGTTTACAGTCAACAGGCGAGTTCTTCTTCACAGAATGACAATTTGGCGTCCTTGGACTCCAATTGAACAACTAGACCTTGCACCAGCAACTCTCCAACCAGATCTTACGCACATTGCTGGAGAGCAAATGGACATCACCAACAGTCTGCAGATCTTTATCTTTGAAAAGAATACATCTCCTGCTCAGTGGAGACCTGCAGCAGTTACTCTGGACGAAGAAGTAAGAAAGACTGATCTTGCAGCAAAAGGACCAATATTACCATCTCCCGCGTGGTAGTAAGCACCTTGACTTGCCAGATGCGAAGAGGTCATTCCAAGCATGGAGCCGCCAAAAGTTACCAAGAGCAACAACTTGCACAAGAAGAGGAGATGGCGTGTCATCAAAACATTGACTATCCGAAGACGGAAGAAGTCAACATAGATCAAGAAGCTGTTGACCAGAAATGGTGAAGTGTGAAAAGACACCTAGAAAGGACGTCCTACCTTCCAATGGGCATTTATGATACTTGAAGTTGACTTGATGCCTCATTCCAAGTCAACTCAAGAAGGCATTAAATGTAGTTGGAGTTAACTTGATGTCCCTTTCCAAGATTAACTCCACTTTCCTTAAATCATGCATTGTCAGATCCCACTGATTAAGGATGTCTATTTGACTTCCATGATTTGTGGATCTTAGATCTCCACTAAATGTGGATGTCTATTTTGGAGGGATACTTTCATTAAAGTTTACCTTTAGTTTACTTTCAGTCAACTGAAGTAGTTTCCAGTTGACTCTTTGTTGACTTTCAGTTAACTGAAGTAGTTTTCCAGTTAACTGCTTGTTCCCCCTTTTTAGGAATAAATCTTGCTAATTGATTGGCAAGAACTCATTGTTAACTCAAGGAGATTTTGGGGTTGCCCACTCCTTTGAGTTCTATAAATAAGAGCCTTGGGCTCATTATTTGTTTAACCTTTACTTGCTATGCAAAATTGCTGCGCCATTGTTGCCAACAAGCTTTGAAAGCGAATATTTGTTCACTCTTGGATGAGAGTTCGTTGGACGATTGTAATTGTGCATGATTTCGTGCCTTTGCTTTCCCAACTTTTGTAGTTCGTTGATGAAGCATTGAAGAAGAATATCAGAAGGCGCTTGCATTTTGATCATCTTATTTGAGTTATGTCTACGTCTTGTGTTTAATAGCTTGTTGTCTCATTTCCCTCCTCGGATAGGAGTCCCTCCTCCTTGGATATTTGTTATTGACAGTTATCGTTTGATGTTGTATAATGTATTGACTTCCAAGCCATACTTCGGATAGGTGTCCCTCCTCCTTAGCAAGCTCGTTGGCCAAAGCATCGTGATTCTGTTGTTTCTAGTAAACTATTTCTTAAAGCTCATACCTCGGATAGGAGTCCCTCCTCCTTGGCAGATCTCAGATCTAGTTTACCGTGTAGAGTGTTTGCTTGTACCAACCTTATCCCGGTGTATACCCGAGAGTTCAGAGCCTCGGTCATATCCTCTGAAGACGGTGAATTCAAGTGATCCAACCATCCCATTCCCGCTCCTTTACCCTCATGCTCTGTTCATCTTGAAGGTATTGGATAGATAGAAGCTAGTTAGTCGTAGTTAAGATCTGCAGAAACCAGAGAAAAGCTTAGCTACGGCGCATTGTGTTTGTGCACCCTTGTGTCCTGCCGCTGAAGCATAAAAAGATAGGAACGTTAGTTAACATTTCCCTTCCCTACGCATTGCTCCCAGCAGAGAGGGACTTCTCCTCTTTAAATAACGAAGAAGTGTTGCAAAACATTTGAAATAGCTGAACGTTTACAATCAGCACTCCAGAGGTGCTAATTTAAACGCCAACACAGCCATTCTTTACAGAGATGAGGACATTTTCCCAGTTGGATTTTGAAAACATCTCCACGTTTTCAACAATCATTCAGAGCACGCAGGATTCTATGGAGACTTGGGAAAAATCTTGTGAGAAGCACGAGCAAATGGTGGCCATCTTGGAGTATCAGCTGAATCTTACTCCATCAATTTCTGAGGAAGAGGTCGACACAGTGTTGGCACGATTCATGCGTACGCGGTCCGAGAGAAGAGCAAAGGAATCCGGGTCATGGACGAGAATCTTCTAGAAGGGTAGTGGGCATTAATTGCTCATGGTGGTCAAAGGAGGAATTTGCTATTTTGGGAGCATTTATGACGCCACTCCTCCACCTTCTGGCGGTTTTTAGGGCAAAGCTTGTCTAGGGCTGAGGTGGCTCGATCTGAGCCCTCCATTGTAATTCGATCTGGGCCGTCGGTTGAAACAGGCCAGCTATATAAGGGGGAGTCCCCCTCATTTGTACTCTAGTAGTCATAGAATCGGAGAGTAGAGAGCAATTAGTGAAGCAGAATAGAGAGTAGAAGCTTTTGAGTTAGAGTAGTTTTCATTTGCATTATTGAAGAAGAAGGGGAATTCTCCCTTTGAGAATTTTTGTAAGAGATTGTCACAAAGGCTATTCTTAATAAAGCATTTCATTGATGGTGAATTCAAACTTTGTTTTTGAGTAGTTTGTGAGGTTTCTTCTTCCTTTGACTTCAATTAGGACTTAATCTCATGCTAGTAATTAGATATGGATGTTTATGTTTGATTTAAGTGGACTTCTTTTATCCATACCACTAACGTTCTTACTGATGGTAAGCTCGTCTTGCGTGGTCAACTGGAACATTTTGCACTTAACTTCGATCGAAATTCATGTGTAGTTATGCATCATTGTGATGGTAATTGCATCATTGGATTGTGATTTGAACATTTTTCTTATCCTTTGAAGATTGCACTTACTTTGCTAACGCTGTCCTATAGGAGGCTAGGAAAGGTTTGTTCGAAGTTCATTCAAGTTGAGCGTAACACCCATTTGCATTTAGATTAGAATTTAAATTTTAGAAATCTCTGCAGCCATTCAAATTCTGCATAATCTTGGTTAGTTTTAGGAAATTTGCACGCTAAAGCCAAATCATTCGCATAAAAGTCCCTTCCAAAAGCATATATTGGTTGTTATTGCACGCATTCAGAACAATTACGTAAGTCCCCTCGTAAGAACACAGCATATACACATCAACCAAACGGGGTCTATTCGCATTTCAAGAACCTTGGAGTTGAAAGCGTGATCTTACTTGCAATCTTAGCACGCTGAATACTTTGTTCAAGAGAGAATAGAGTATCCATTGGGAAACTTTGTTCTGTGTTGGTGCGGTCTCAAAAACCACGTCAACAGGAGCCAATGCAATGTGAGAATGCTTTACTAGGTAGATAGGTTGATGAGCATGAATCCATGAGGGATGTTCCAGTTAAACCTTATTCTACTAATGATTTCCATTTTGAAAATAACAGTGCTGCTGCAAATCTCTCAAAAATTCCCAAATCTGTGAAAGGCAGTAAATATATCAATTACAACTCTAGAAATATGGATGATAGATTCTTCCTTTTGTTCAGCTATGGTGTCCGTTTTGTTCAATCTAGGTGGTTTCACAAAGCCACTTCTACAAAAGTGTGCAATGTGACCATAATTGTTGCACTTGTAACATATAACATTGTAATCCACTAAAGTAACACATGATTTGTAGTCCCTACTTGAGAACCCAAAATCATTCCTTGCATGTACTCTACAATTCGTTGCTTTATGACCAAAACGATTGCATGAATGGCAATACCCATAGAAATAGTGATTGAACCTAATCATTGGTGCTTGTCTTGAAGGCAATGATCCTTTGAATCTTTCATGGTTGTCGCTGTGAGGAATGTGGTTCTTTTGTGGGATATTACTTCCCTCCTTGATGCAACTATTGATGGAGTCCTTGAACGCATCAGCATATCCTTTAGGCTTTTCTTCATTTGTTTTCTTTGGTAACTCTATAGCCTTAGAACTTGACTCTTCCTTGGTGGTCTTTTGATTTTCCTCAAAGCCAAGATCAGTCTTGATGAAGGGTGATCTTTGGGAGTTGATAATATCCTCCAGAAGTTCGGTGCTCTTCTCAAACTTCATGCTCCGATTTAATTGATCATTGGATTTCTCCAACTCTTTCCTCAAGGAAACAATTTCAAACTCTAATTTCTCACACTCCAATTCCTTTGCCTTTAGCTAATCTCTTATGACTTCTTCTACTCGTTTTGCTTCCTCAATTTGATTCTTCAGATTCATGATTGTCTTCTCTGATTCTTCAAGATTGTGAGATGATTTAGTTTCGCTATCCTCTTTAAGTTGTTATTTTAGCCTCGAATTTCTCTTCTTGAGCTTCTTGAACTTATGGTAGGCAAAATGGAGTTCCTTCTCAAGATCCACTTCTTCATCATCTTCGGTATGTTCTTTTAAATCCCCTCCTTTTCTTTTGTCTTCATCATCCTTTGCTTCTATCGCCGTGAAGAGTATTTCTTCTCTATCCCAATTGAAGAGGCTTCCATTGCTTTCTTCGGGTGAGCTACTTTCTTCTTGGATGTAGAAACTCTTTTTATGCCTTCGGAAGTTCTTCTTTCCATGTTTTCCTTGTGCGCTCTTTTTCTTGTTGTGATGATATTTTTGTCCTTTATTTTTCTTGTAGCCTTCTTCTTCACTACTTTCACTCTCGGCCTATCGCCACTTAGAAGCAAAATGACCTATATTACCAGAATTGAAACATTTAAAAGGATATTTACCTTTGTGTTCATTGGATCTTTTCTTTAGCTTTCTCTTGAAGTGAGTTTCTTCTTCATCGCTTGAACTTTCACTTGATTTGTATCCTTTGTTCTTTATCTTCTTGGATGCTTGAAAGCAACTTCTCGTTCTGATGGCTTCTCCTTCTCCACTCTCATTTCATGCGCCATGAGGATCCCATGTAACTCACCCATCTCCAAAGTGTTTAGATCCCTGATTTCCTTGATGGTGGAGACTTTCACATCAAATCTCATGAGGAGAGATCTTAAAACCGTTTGCACAATTATTGCATCCTCAATCTCCTCTCCAAGACCATGAATAGTATTGACTATTTCATCCACGTGAAGTAGATAAGCAGTGATATTTTCTTCGTCCATCTTCAAACTCTCAAATTGTCTTCTGTGGATTTGAAGCTTAGCCTTCTTAACCTTGTTGTCTGCATATATATTTTTCAATTTATCCCACATGTCCTTAGCCAATTTGTAGTGCATAACCTTCACATACTCCGATTCGGATGATCCCCACAAGATTGCATTTTTGGCTTTGGCATTGTTCTCACTTGCCCTCTTTTTAGCTTGATCCATTATTGGGGTTGTAGGAGGAGCATAAACAACTTCAAGGGATCACCAGATATCATATCCTAGAGCATTCAAATAAGTCTCCATCCTTATGCTCCAAAAGGCATAATTCATTCCATGAAATAGTGGTGCCCTATTTGAGGAAAATCCATGTCCTTTGGCCATGTGTCCTTCCAAGATCTACCTTCAAGCGGTTAAGCTCTTTCCGAAGGAACCATCTTTGATACCAATTGATGAACACATGATTATACTAAGAGGGGCGGGTAGGGTGAATTGGTATAAGATAAACTTTACTTTTTCAAAACTTAACCACCATAGCAATAGCAATCACATAAGATTTAACAATTATGCAACACAAGAAGAACACACAATTTACGGGGAAACCCTTTTGGGAGGAAACCATAGAAAAATATTTCTTATATAAAATCTTCTTACAAAATTTGTAGGCACCAACCCACAAGAGACACCAATCCCCTGTTTAATGATTTGTAGGCACCAACCCATTGGAGACACCAATCCCCACAACTGAGTACCAACTCAACAAGAGACTCCAATCTCTTCTTTTAGGAGGCACCAACCTCTTCTACAAAATATCACCTCCGGGATGTGGCTCTTTCAACGGATGATGAACATATTATCTTCACAAAATCTGAATATACATAATCATTCTCTCACAAATCTGTTCTTGAATGATACAATCATTGTCATACACTTTCTTTCTCAAATCTGCATGCATAACCCTTTACAAATCTGCCATAAGTCTATTGTTAACTTCATTTATTTCCGCTCTAATTCTTCCTTAATCTTTGTTCCAAATCTGCCTTATATCTCTGCTCAATGTCTGCAATAAAGTCTGCTCCAAAATGATGCAATTTCTGATCCAAATTCTGCTCCAAAATGATGCAATTTCTGATCCAAATTCTGCTCCAAATCTGCACTTAGAGGTCTGCTTTAAATCAAGCACAATGTCTACTATAACTCTGCCTTAAAAGTCTGCTCCAAATCAGGCACAATGTCTGCCATAAATCTACCTTAAAGGTCTGCTCCAAATTAGGCATGATGTCTACTATAACTCTGCTCCTTTTCTTCTTAAATTTGCTCTTCTTCTCCTAATTTCTGCTCTTAAAAGGAATGATTTTGCATTGAAGAACTTACTTTCTAACCTCCAAAATAACTTGTATTTATATCCAAATCATGCACTTTATCAAAAGTAGGTTGGCTAAGATTTGACATAAAATTTATTTTAAATAATTAAATTCACCTTTCAAAGTAGGTCAGCCACCTTTGATAAAAATTAATTTTAATTTCTACCTTTTGAATCTAACACTGCCATAAGTAGATGGAGGTCAGCCATAAATAAATTAAATCAAACTCTTATTATTCATTGTCTCTAATCAACGAACATTTCATTACAGAAGTCTTCTTTTGACATCAATCATATTAATTCTAACAAGTTTGTCCATACACCTTTGACATCAATGACAATATTTCCAACAATAGTCTTTAGACTTGGAGAGAATAATTTTCACATATGGATTGGGAAATACATACAATTCCACACACATCATTATGAACAAAAACGCTCAATTGTTCACTTCATTGAGAATGGCCCCATTGAGCTCTTGACCTAGGATAGGAACACAACCATCTAAGATCTTATAACAAGTGTGTATAGGGGCATGCTATCCTCTTTCACAATTGCAAACAAGGACACAACTATCCACAACACCTTGTGACTAGGGGCACACACAACTAGTCATAGATGATCAATTGGACTAGGCTTTACTGATTTTAATTAGATTTGTAAACAGGGACAAACTCATCTAGTCACAATTAGTGTGGCATGGACCTCCACTTGACACATGATGGTTTTTAGTCAATATGGGCATTTACTAAGAACCATTTCAATCTCCAAGCTAGTAGAAAGCTTGGATTGGAAGTTATCCTTTGTCCTCAAATGGTCCTTGAGCCTCCTAATGAACTTGGCTTGCTTAGACAAGTTGATTCAAATCATAGCATTAGGACTTGGACTTGGCTCAAACTCGGCAACACAATATTTTGACTTGAGCTTAAGACTCGGCATAGACTTGGCAAAAGAAGGAAACCTTATAATTACACAAAAAAAATAAAAAAATGTAATGCATTTAGAGAACATAAAAGTGTAATTTGACTATCAATTTGTCATAATTCAAGCATTACACATGTCATGTGATCCTCAAATTCTCAAAAATTGATATTTCATAGTTTAAAAGTTGAACAATACACTATAATACAACAAAATTGTAAATAATAAATTTATAACAGCATTATAACTGTTTACATATGATAATATATCAAAATGAAAAAACAACCAAATACAATCTACATCTTTCTCTTTCCCCTACTAGTATAACTTAATTTTTCAAACCTCAACCAAAAGGTAAGTCAATATCAAAACGATGATAGCTTGTTTATTCAAAAGTGGCTTTGTTTCCCTCCATTGCATCCAATTTTTTTGTTTCTATTGCTCCTCTCTCCAATTGTGCAAGATCTTCATCAATAAGGAGGACATCATCTTGTTCATTGACAGTCCATTCACCATAAGGATCTATCTCATCCAAGTTGATGGAATGATGTGAAATGCCTTCCACCTTTCTAGTTCAAAGGCGAACGTTGTACCAAACGAAGACAAGATCATTGAGGCGCTCCTAGGTCAACCTATTTTTCTTCTTTGTGTGGATGCTCTCAAATAGGCTACAATTGCATTCACACCCAGAAGCACTACAAGGCTAGGAAAAAATACAGATGGATAGCCTTTGAATATTTGGTGTGTCAGCACCATAAACCTACAAAATAACATTTAAAAAATATAAGAATCAAGTTTCTAATTTCTAATTGTAGTAGTGAGCTAAAAATTAAAAGATTTTCTTTTACCTGGTTGTTTCTTTTCTCTCCTTTGAATTGCTTGAGCTGAAGAAAGGAGCCTCACCTCTACACCCTTGTAGACCTTGAATAGATAGATAAAATATAGCAAGTTAATTATTATGTATGTAAAAATTTAAAATAGTTGTTTTTAGAGAGTTGAAATTGCCAAATTCATAAATAAGATTATAGTAAATCAGATTTAGGAAATTTCGCCTCCAACTCATCAAGAAGTTTCTCTTATCTCAACATTTGGCACCGTCTTATCAATGCACGAAATAAAACTTGCCATGACCTCATTGGCCTTAAATGTATTAGAAAAGTAGAATTGTGGGTTTAGGTAGTAGGCCAAGACATGTATCAATCAGTGGAGTTTGTTTGTCCATCTACAATCAACGATGCACCAAATGATTTCATGTTTTTTTTTTTGTTTCCACCATAGTAATGCAAAATGGCCTCTTTGGCCTTATCTATGGCCTCATAAAGGAAACTGTCGGCATGCCATCCCCATCCACCGTACGAAGAACCCTAACCAAAGGTTCTATCACCTAAAAAATTAAAAACAAATTTGAAATTATTACAAAATTAACCCCTCAGAAAAAATCAGCAAATAGATAAATTTTATGTTAGTATTTGTTGCTTACCCTGATTAACTCGTCTCCATTTTTTATGAATAAGTTATCAAAAATTGTTCTTGTAGTCTTCTCCCCTTCAACTTTTTTGGAAAATGGAGACTCCAACCAAGCATCAAACAAGCATTTCCTTGAGATGAGGAATTGTGGCAAGTACACTTTGCAAAGTGAGGAAGTGGTTAGCAAATCGTGTCACTCTTGGTTGCACAAGCTCCTTGCCATTTGTGTGCTTTCTCATCAAAGCAAGAATCCAAGTATGGTTATAGATAAATTTGGTAACCTATTTACCATCTCCAACCGTAGTTTTGACCCATCTAATCTTCCCAATGTCCTCTAACAACAAATCCAAGCAATGTGTAGCACAAGGAGTCCAAAAAATAGTAGGATGCCTCTCCATAATAAGTTTCCCTAGGGCTACATATGTTGTTGCATTGTCCATGATAAGTTGGAAAACGTTCTCAACCCTAACCTCTTAGATCACCTTGTCCAATAGATTGCACACAGTCTCAGCATTCTTGACTTCATGTGTTCAAGGACAACAATGTGCCATTAGAAACCACTAAAAAGTTAAGGAGAATCCTATTTTGTCCATTTGTCCATCCATTTGATAAGATATTGTAGCTTTTTTTCAGCCATACTTTCTTTTGATCATCAACCGCAAGTCATTTATTTTTTACGACTTCCTTTAGCAATGGCCCACTCAATTCTCTTGTTGTTGGAGTCTTAAACCCCTCACCAACAATTGTTAATGCATTCACTAGCCCTTCCCAATATGGGTTGTTTTCCATATTGAAGGGTAAATTATTATAATACCAAAAGTTTGCTTTTGTGTAATGTCCCCTTTTCCTAGGCAATGGTCAGTCGTGGTGGTTAGCCTATCAGTTGGGTTCTCGTGGGCTGACACGGTGGCTAGGGAGCTCTTTTGGGGGTCTTGTGACCTTTTGGGAAGTCTGTGTGGTGTTTCAGGAGCTTGGAGCCAGCCTCCTTTTTAGGAAGGGATTGACAGTTCACCTATGACCACCCAGAGCTTGTGGAGCTTGGCAGGGGGCCTTATGAGCCATTTCAAATGATCAGAGACAGTTTCCTACTTTTTAGGGGAAACCCTACTTTTTAGGAGGAGACTGACAGTTGACTTACAACATCAATATCTAGTTGGAGTGATCGGGTGATGGTCTGAGCATGAAAAATGAAATATTAAAGTGTTAACTTTAATATTTTAATTTAATAAAGTAAAGTGATTAATTCTTAAGTCACTTTATAATATTTTAATAAAGTGATTATTTAAAGGGGACTTTATTATTAAAGGTGATATAAGGGTTAAATGGAAATTAATAAAGTGATCTATTTAATGATGCTTTATAAATTTATTATATTAAAAGGGAGACATAAGGACTTTATTAAAAAGGAATTTAAATGATTCTAAAAGTATACTTTATAATATGAGTTAAAGTGTCATTTTAAAAGGGGAGATATAAGTGATTTTTAAAGTATACTTTATATCATAGTTTGCGGACTCTTGGGACTCGCCACGGACTCGCCGCGGACTCGGGAGCCGAGTCCAGGGGAGTCCTGGGTCGGGACTCGGGAGTCCCGACCCAGGACTCCCCTGCGCGGCTGAGTCATAAAATGACTTAAAACCCATGTTTGTTTTGATTTTTTTTTTCATTTTTAGACTCTCATTTGTGAAAAGCAGGTCTGCAAATCGATTTCTGGTTGATTGAAGCAAGGAGAACGAATTGAAAAGATCAAAATAGAGACAAGTAAGTGATCTAAAAATTCTTTTTGTTTGTTTTCTTCAATTTCTTGCATTCAAAATAAAAAAAATCAAGAAAAATAAGGGGAAATGCTGCCAAATTTTTTTCTATTTTCCTTAATAGCTAATTCTTATTGTTTTTAGTTTGGTTTTGCATTCTTTTTCTTTTGCAAATGTTTGAAACTTTGAATCATGTTTATTTGCTGATTTTTTAGCAAACCCTAGTTGATTTTTTTTTTTCCATGTTGAACTTGAAACAGAAATGTCATCTTCAAATCCAAAGGGATTGAAAAAAGACCCTGCATGGAAGTATGGAATTCCAGGAAATAAAAAAGGTGAAGTGACATGTAATGAATGCCAGAAATGGATGATGAGGAGGAATAAACAGATTAAAATACCACCTTGCTAGAATACCTGGGCAAAATGTGGAGGGATGCAAGAATACTACTCCTGAGATTATTAGAGAGATGAAGGCCCTTCTTGCTGAATATGAGCTTAAAAAAGAGGAAAGACAAAAAACAAAGGATGCCCTAGCAGCAGCGATGAGTGGATCCCAATCCCAATCTACACCCTCTATGCCCCATGGTGTTGCAAGTCCAAGCTTCCGTGCTCCACATTCATCTTTTGGTGAGAGTCCTGATGGTTCCTTTTCTACTGCTAGTGCTAGTCAGGGTCCTTCATCAGGACCAAATTATTTTATTCCACGTAATGTTCCAGGAGCACAACCTTCACTTGAAGGTACTGGTTGGAATAAAGAAAAGCATCAAGAAGCTAGGATGGCTGCTGCAAACTTTTGGTACTACAATAATCTACCTTTCAATGTTGCAAACAGCCCATATTGGGAAGGTTTGGTGAACGCCCTTACAGTTGCAGGAAAGGGGTTTAAGACCCCATCATCTAGAGAGTTGAGTGGGCCATTGCTACAAGAAGCTGTAAAGAATACACGGCTTGTGGTTGATGAACAAAAGAAATTTTGGCGAAGGAAAGGTTGCAGCATTTTATCTGATGGGTGGACAGATGGACGAAATAGAACTCTCCTTAACTTTTTAGTGGCCTCTAATGGTGGATTGGTGTTTCTAAAATCAATAGATGCCTCCCATGAAGTTAAAAATGCTGAGACTTTATGCAATCTATTAGATGGGGTGGTCCAGGAGGTTGGAGTTGATAATGTTGTCCAAATCATCACGGACAACGCAGCTGCATATGTAGCTGCAGGTAGACTACTTATGGAGAGGTATCCCACAATTGCATGGTCTCCGTGTGCTGCACATTGCTTAGACCTATTGCTAGAGGACATTGGGAAGATTTCATGGGTCAAAAGAGTGGTTGAAGATGCAAAAAGTGTTACAAAATTTATCTACAACCATACTTGGGTGCTTTCTTTGATGAGGAAATTCACAAATGGCAAGGACCTTGTGCGACCTGGAGTGACACGATTTGCTAGCCACTTCCTCACATTGCAAAGCATTCTTGGTGCCATTGGTCATCTCAAGCAAATGTTTGTGTCCGATGCTTGGAAGGAGTCCTCATTTTCCAATAGACCTGAAGGGGAGAGGATTGTTGCCATAGTTTTTGATGAGACATTCATCAAAAATGGAGAGGAGTTGATGGGGGTAAGTAGCAATCACACAAAAAAAAATTATACATGATAATCTATTGGCTGTTTTTATTTTTTGAGGGGTTAATTTTGTTATAATTTAACATTTGTTTTCATTTTTTTAGGTGACTGAACCTTTGGTGAGGGTTCTTCGTATGGTAGATGGAGATGGCATGCCAATGGGTTTCATCTATGAGGCCATGGATAGGGCCAAAGAGGCCATATCACGTTACTATGGCGGCAACAAAAGGAAATATGAAATCATATGGCGCATCATTGATCGGAGATGGACACACCAACTCCACCAGCCAATTCATGCCTTTGCCTACTTCTTGAATCCGAAGTTCTACTTCTCGGACACATTTAAGGCGGATGAGGAGGTCATGGAAGGTCTTGTCACGTGCATTGATAGGATGGTGCCTGATCGTGAGCTAAGAGATAAAGTGCTTGATGAGTTAGAGGTGAGATTTGTTGCATCTTATTTATGAATTTGCAATGTTGAGCCTTGACTATCTATGAATTTTCTATATTTGATTTACTTTTTCTTTTATCTATTCAAGGTCTACAAGGGTGCAGAGGGGAGACTCTTTTCCTCCCAACAAGCAATTGAAAGGAGAGGAAAACAACAACCAGGTAAAAAATGAAATTAGAAACTTGATTCTTACATATAGATTGTTTACTTTATTCTTATTTCTTAATACTTATATTTTTTAAACATGTTTTTGTAGATCTATGGTGGGAGAACTATGGTGCTAGCACACCAAATCTTCAAAAGCTAGCCATACGTGTCTTGTCACAGCCATGCAGTGCTTCTGGGTGTGAACGTAATTGGAGTTTATTTGAGAACATTCACACAAAGAAGAGGAATAGGTTGACTCAACAGCGCCTAAATGATTTAGTTTTTGTTCGGTACAACCTTCGCCTTCGAACTAGAAAGGTGGAAGGTGTTTCACATGAGTCCATTGACTTGGATGACATTGATCCATATGGTGAATGGACTATTGATGAACAAAATGATGAGGCTGATGTCTTCCTTACTGATGAGGATCTTGCTGAATTAGAGAGAGCAGCAGCAGAAGAAGAAGCAGCAAGATTGGATGCCATGGAGGACGACGAAGACACATTTGAATATCATGTTTCCCCTGTTCGATCTCCTAGTCCTCGTTGGACACTATAGCACGGGCACCTTCTAGTTCTAGGCCTCCAAAATTGAGTACCATTGGGAGGGGAAAGAGGAAGATGTAGATTACATGTGGTTGTTAATGTTTTCCTCTTTTTGACATGATTATATGTAAACATTTATAAACTTATGATGCTGTTATACATTGAAACTATGAGTATTTGATGACTATGAATGATGAAATTTCAATTATTGAGTGTTTGATGATCATATGACATGTGTAATCTTTGAATTATGAGTGTTTGATAATCAAATTAGGCTCTTATGTTCTCTAAATGCATTAATTTGTTCTTGCATTTTTGTTCTTGTTAACCTACGGTTTTTTTTTTGCCGAGTCCGTGCCGAGTCTTTTCCCGAGTCCGTGCCGAGTCCCGAGTCCGAGTCATATTTTTGGGCTGCCGAGTCCGCGGTGTGTCCGAGTTTGCAAACTATGCTTTATATTATGAAGTTGTGCACCAAGTTAAAAGAAATTAAAAGTAAATTGAATGAAATGGAATTTAAAAGTGAATTTGAGGTGAATTATAAAAGGGCATTTTGGAATTCATTTCATTCATTCCTTCATACTTGTGCAAATTTCAAGAGTTTTTTGTGTGGAGGAGAAACAAGGGTTTCTTGCTGCAAATTAATCTTGGAGAATGTAAACTCTCCCAGGTTTAGTGATCTACAAGTGTGCAATACTACACAAAGATTGTTCTTTCAGGTGGCTTCATTCAGAGGCTGCAATTGTGCTTATAGGAGATTAGATATTTCAAGATTCGCAGAGGTTCTTTGTTCCAAATCAGAATATATATATATATATATATATATATATTGTTATTCTCTTTGTTGATCATTGTTTTTAGCAAGCACATGGGTTTATTTAAGCAAGCCATACCATACTCTGGTGGCCGTACCATTCTTTGCCAGTCGGACATCCTCATAAGAGCCATGTGGGGTTTTATGGAGTGAAACGCCTAAGTTCTTCAGCCACAAACTTCATCATTCTTGGGGTTCAGAATTATGAGAGCATTTGCATTTAATTTTGGAGGTGTTATTTAGAGGGTTTGGAGGAAGGCGTCCATGTTTGCAAGCTTCCAGTTTGCTGGTTTCTATTACAACACCTTGACAAAGTGGCAAACATTTTCTGGGTATGCTGGATTTAGATATTAGATGGTATTTTATGAATTGGGTTGTTGTTATAATTGAGAAAATCTCAATATTCTGATTGTAATAAAATTCTGGAAATTTTCAGCTAGTTGTGGTGTTGAAAAATTCAAAAATGTGAAATTTCTGATTATGCATTTGCTGAAAGTTCTTTAGTTTTTTGCACTTTATTTATGTTTAAAAGCATTTAAAAACATTGCCAAAGCACAAACAAATCAATTAGCAATACAAACAAAAAACAATTAAAGGCAAAATCAGAAAGGTAAATATCCTATCAGGGGTGGGATATCTACATTTTGCCATCTTATGCTCATGGAGTTTTTCCTTATTCTAAGTAGTACCTTCAAGTGAGGGTTGTGCTCCTAGAGTATTGCATGGAATAAAGAAATTTGGTGATGATGAAGGAATATGGCTAGAAGAAGAAATAGAACCCTCATGACTCACCAAAAGAGGAATGTGGATGATGAATGCTATGAGTTGGGGTAACAAAGGAATCTGTAGGTACATTTTGATTCATCACTACTGCTATTGCTTCCTTTGTCTCTGCTTTTCCACTTTTTTCATTTCAAACTAAGCAAGTAGGGCATTCAACTCCCTTGTAATCTTTTTGGACACTTAGGGTATACCTTCACATTTTGTCCAAGTATTTTAGCAAGGTGGTATTTTAATCTATTAATTCCTCCTACCATAGGCTGCTTGCATTCATTACAAGTGACTTGGCTCTTGATAGATCACGATGTCTCATACATCCATGCATTGTAATATCCCTATTACAAATTGTTATGTCCCAAACTTGCAATATTTATGATTTTAGCTTGTAGACATTCTGTCAAACACTTTGCATATGACTTATCATAATATATTTCTGAATGCAATGGTTTAGAACAGCTGCTACTTTCAATTTAAATCATGAATCCTCACAAATTCATCACAATGCTCAATGATAACATAGAGACATTTTGTCAAACAGTTGGTAGGAGACTATATTTGTGTGTATTTCACCAATATTCTTCACAGGATCACAATAAGAAATAATATAACCTTCTATTATAACTCAGAAATTATTTCAGCAGGGACATACTTTCAAATCATTGTACCAGAACGTCAATTTATACTTAGATCAGATAAGGAATCACATATTATCATTCACAATGTTCAAATCAGAAATAAATTTATTTCTAACCTCCATCTGTTGGTAAGGAATTTGCTGTAGGTTATTTTCATTCAATAATATTGATTACAACGACTGTAGCTGCAAACCTTCACGACCCAAGCATGTATGAGCATTAATTGTTGTTGTAGCTTTTGAAATATGCTTATCATAGTGATTGCAGTCTTAAATGTGCCTCCAAACTGTACCCATGTGGTGTTGTCACCCTAGAAATATACACTGAAATCAATGACATTCCAGCAACTTATACTCTGAATAACAATGACTGAAATATTAAACTCTTTGTTGCTGTTCACTCCCATTTCATTGTTGAAGCCTTTGCAAATGGTACGAAATCACTGTAGCAGTAGCAGGTACGAAATCACTATAGCAAGTACGAAATCATTGTAGCAAGCCTCAATAAAATTTGTTTTGTTCAAAAGAGTTCACAAATTTCCTCAAAACTCCAATCATTTTAATCCAAGTGAGAAACTTGAATGATTTCTCCTGCAACCAGCTAGGGAAGAATCTTTTACCACCGAAATTGATCTTCTCCGAGAGGGTTTCCGTCCTCTAGAGGTTGAGATGAACCAAGTTTGATCTCCCAAAACCACAAAGGTTCAATCAAGGAAAATAGAATAAAAATGGATAATCCCAAATGAGCTCACAAACCCCCCTATTATAACTTTTTCCGGGAACTTTTTGAAAAACACAATATAAAATCACTTTTTAATTAAAATAGCCTTATATCCCCAAAAAGTGATTTATTTTGTTTTTAAAACATTTCCAGCACTGAAAGTCATTTTTGAGTATCCCAACATTTAAATCTTTTCGTTCTCTTTCCAATGAGCTATAATATTGAGGCACCCTATTAAATATCTTAATTAAAATGGCAACCTTAGTAAAATTAATTAAATATAGCTCAATATTACACCCGATTAGCGGAAATAGCCGAAATGCATCGGAACCGAAAATTGGCTACACAAGAGTGATCCCGATGATGAAAGATGATAAACGGACTCGATCGGGTGACTTACTAAAAATAGATGTTCCCTCCAAGAATCTTGGAGACCACATCGAAAATTGAAAATCATAGCTAAAAGTGGCAAATGAATTTCTAGTCCACTTGAGCTACCAAAAACATCAAATAACACCTCTGATAACATTGACACACACTTAGAAGGCTAGTGCCAATTGCAATGCATGAGAACCCAAAAATGGGGACATCATAGTCCTCCCTTCCTAGAGATTGCTTGTCCCAGAGAAATTTTGTACTTGTATACCATAACCAAATACTAGGATCCCAAATGAACCTATAGAATGCTCCGCCAAATCTCTATTGCGTCAACTTGATACAGCTGAGCTTAGCAATTCTATCCATACCTGTTATAAAATGAAACAGTCTACCATTCATAAAAATTCTTGGATCCCACAACCAAATTGGAAGTCCACCATTCCCAAAATTTGTTGATTTCCATTGTGCCACTCTAATATAATCAATACCACACCAAGAGTTGTGAAGCAACTTGTTGTACCCAAAATACATTTTTGCTTCAATAAGACATTTTGATTAAAATGGTCTAAATCTTGTAAATTTTTTGTCAAATTTTAGGTCAAACAAAACATGGGCTTTTTGTGGGTTTATGTCAAGGAAGATACTTCCAAAATTCTGAAATTTTGAAAATTAGGGTTTCATACCCCTGTTTTTAGGAAAACCCCTAAAAATAGGACCTTTGCAAAATTAGTTGAAAATGATTTTGATAGGATAATTTGACTTCACGATCACACTGGTCAAGTCAAAATCACCAAAAAGTTTGTTTTACTCTAGTGGGTCTACTTCATTTTTTCAGGAGAAAAGCTAGGACCTCCAAAGCCATTAATGGCAGATGGCCAGTACCAGGTGTCGAAATCTAAACCTCAAAAGCTTCAAGGAAGAATCCATGGCGAAAGATGCTTTGCGACGGAGGGGATTTTCAAAAGTCAAAAATGCTGAAAATATTCTAAGTCTGAGAATGCATGCCTTGCTACAAGAAAGATGCTACGCAGTCAATGCCTTAGCCATTTTTCAAGCACCCATACACACAGAATGGTGAAAGCAATTACAACGGTGAACGCGTTCGCAACGTCTACAATGGTGATTAACCCAGTCAAGCAACACAGTGAACGCAAAGCGCAAGGAATGTTGGAAGCTTCGCAAATCACGCACGTGCAACGACGGATGCAGTCGGCAGATGGTGATCGCAGTCAACGCAATCGACAACACGGTAAACGCAAAGCTCGAGAAGGGTGAAAATCATCAAAAATGACTAACTCTGGAGCCCACTGCACCCCTACAGGCTAGGGGCGCCCATGAATTCAAGAGGCCAACTGCAGGTTAACAATTGCAAAACCAATCATCCTCTTTAGAATTTTGCTAGCTTTCATCCTCTTTAGAATGCTAGCTTTTTGATGCATCGTGAAGCAAGTCCATCAGATTCATCAATCACCGGCAAACGGAGGCAAAGACAGAAGATGTTGAAAGTGAGAGTCATCAAAGATGACAGTCAATCATGAAAAAAGTGCCCCTATAGCCCAGGGGCGCCCAAGAAACAAAGCTATCAGATGCCAGTCTTTGGATTGGCAACCTCCAGATGATCTCCTAGGATTTAGCTCAGTTTCGTGATGGGTCCAACAGCTAACTCACGAGACATATCAAACAACGACAGCTGTTGATCATCCGAGCATGTGAAACAGAGGATAAATCAATGAACATCAATGCAAAAGAGCCCCTGCTGACCAAAGGCGCCCATCATTCTGGGCAACCAAATAAAGTTTTCAGCAGCCATTTTCTACAAAGCATTTGCTCAGCATCCTTTCAGCTTCGTGATCAATCCAGTTGCGAGCTCACGAGACCTGTCGAGCGTTCGCAAACGAAGATCAAGCATAAAATGTTGGAGGAAAGTGCAAATTGAAGGACATGTAGAATTGACTAAGTGTCAATGAAAATGCACCTTCCTAGAAATAGGCACCCAACCTTTTGGGCAATCAGATGTTGCTTTCGGGTGTTGTGACTTCTAGGAAGATCTCTTCCATTTTGATCAATCTCCGCGATGAAATCGTCAGCATGTTCAACAAAATAGTCAAACCTATGACGACAAAGATCAAACTGGAGTTGTTCATTAAGGGTTTCAAAATGCAAAGTGTACCTTAAAATGACAAAACCACCCCTGCAAGCCAGGGGCGCCTAGAAGTTTGAACCTCACTAATCAGTTTTCTGAACTTTCACATATAGTCATCCGTTCTAGAGTGTTTCCAGCTTCGCGATAGGTTGAACATCCCGTTTGCAAGATTCGTCAGTCACCGACAACTGCTGAATGAAGAACAAAGGGTCAAATGAAGAAAATTGAAAAGCATCCAAGAAGTTGGCTAACACTGGTAGAAAAATGCACCCTTTCGGGAAAAGACACTTAAGAAATTGAACCATCAGATTCAGTTTTAGGGTTGGCAACTCCCAAGAACATCTCTTCAAAGTTGATCCAACTCTGTTGTGAATCTGTTAGCAAGGCTTCAGGATCAATCGAGCAACCAGAATTAGGGGTCAAAAAGAGGCACTTCATTACAAAAAATGGGTGAAAATCTTCAACACTCAAGACTTGGACGCCTAAAGTCAAACTAGGCCCAAGTTGACTAGAGTTAAAATATTTTAAAGCTCCTTCATGCCCAAACATCCCCAAATAGGTGATGTTTTTGTTAACTGCCAATCACAAAGGCGATTCCCCCAATCATGATTTGGATGCCCCAATTGATGCTTGCAACTCCAAATCAATATGTATCAAACCTAGGCATCCTTTATTCATTATTTCTTGCAGGTTGAAGAGCTCAAACACCAATATTTTCTCTCCAGCATCATTTGAAGGATCTGACGGAAGCCATTGACAGTGATCTTCATATTTTCAAGAACAAGTTGCACAAAAGAGCAGTATATCAAAGTTTACATCTCCAGGTGTGATTTTCTTGAAGATTCAGAGAGGCAGTTTATAACTTCCAAACTTCTTCCCCTCTTTTTCTTCTATTCTTGTCTTAGATCTTCTTGCATGTCCAAGTAAACAACAATTATTCACAGATTTGACCTTCTAGGTATGATCAGCACAATAGTTTCAACAAAACCCACGTGCCAAGTTTTTCCAGAAAAAGTTGCCCTACTGCCCCTTTTTTAGGGTTTCCGAAAAAAGTCACAATTTCAAAAATCAGATAAACTAGGTTTGTTTAGCTTTGAAGCGCCTACAATACCCATGTGTTAGATTTTTTCGGGAAAAATAAGCCTCTGCTGCCTCTGAAACCTTTGCCCCAAAGGGCTCTTGTATGTACAAGGAAAAGTAACTTTCTGGAATTTCTGACGTTTTGGGTCCATTCAGAAAATTATTCTCAGCAAAACCCACATCTCAGAAATTTTCATAAAAATTACTCCTCAACAAGGCTATTTTTAGCAATTGCAGAAAAGTTGTTCGAATAGTATCATGTGCCCAGTTAATCTTCAAGGTTTTCAGAATGCAGTTCTCCCAGGTCAAATACATGATCAAAATGGTCTTAGTTCATGACTTCCTGAAAACGGTTGACACCGATCTACATCGGGCACACCCAGAGGTCAATTTGGATAGATTGACAAGCATAGACACTCAAAAAGTCCATAGGTTCCATATGGTTTCACCTCGTATATTTGATAGTCTTCCAAGGCCAGTTTAGAGGGTTGAATACCGTTGGAGCTTTGTGTGTGCAGCGAGTTCATGTGCATTTCTCACAGCCAGAGTGTTCGCAGTCAAACTTAGCAGTTTCATCATACAACACTCTTTCATTGAGAAGAATCGAGAAAAGCGTCAAAAGCGCAAAGCTACGGAAGGAACAGATGTCATCACTCTAGTTACAAAGCCGCCAAAGTTACCAATCAATTCCTTGCTAGTATCAAACACGAAGATGGTGACTACGTAAGTCTTGGTGATGTACAAACAAAGTTTCAGGATCTCATTTGTAGTAGTTTTTGCAGTAATCTTGTTGACTGCAGGTTAAGTCAGATTGCAGTCATGTCAACAAGGCTGGACGACGCAGCTGCAAAGAAGATTGGATATCAAGAGCATATTGCGAGTGGCAAGGAGATGCTATGACGACACGTCATCATCTTGCAAAGCATTGGTTGTCCAGAAGTAGAGACAGTCAACGACTGGTTAGAGGAATTGTTGACTCGAGGTGATGAGGTGTAAACACTCAGTTAGGACGTCCTACCCCCCCAAAATAGCATTTATGACACAAGAGTTAACTTGATGCCTCTTTCCAAGTTAACTCACCGTCCCACTAATCGTGCATGTCTATTTTGAAGGCACTTTTGTATATTGGAGTTCTCTTTTAGTTTAGAATCAGTTAATTGAAGTCAACTTCCCAGTTAACTATTAGGTTACCTACTGTTAGACATAGGAATAAATCTTGGAGATTGGCAAGAACTCATTGTTAACTCAAGGAGATTTTAGGGTTGCCTACTCCTTTGAGCTTCTATAAATAAGAGCTTTGAGTTCATTGTATTTTAACTTTACTTCATGGCAGCAAAACGCTGAGCTAAAAAAGCCTTCGACTTTGTTCGATTAGTATATGTTCTTGAATCGTATTTGTTATAGTTAAACACCAACTACAACTTGCATTCTCTCTATTCAGATAGGTGTGTTCAATTTGTGTTCATATTTGATTGGTTGACCGCTTTTTGTGTGATTGTCTCTTTGACACAAGTTGCGGTCCCAAAGTGTAATCTTTAATCGAAGTTGAGATAATAAATCAAGAGAGCCTTGGGCCTTTGATCCAAAAGTCTCAAGATCTGTCATTGTGTTTTTAATAATCTTTCTTTCGATCTACACCTCAGAAAGAGCATTGTCTCTCCTTGGGAATTTAGAGAGTAGGATTATCGTCATATGTTGTTTCTAGTAGTCTACCTTTAAGCCTACACCTCGGAAAGGACATAGTGCCTCCTTGGGAATCTTGAGATCTAGCCTACCATTTGATGATTACTTGCATGAGTTTTATTTGGCATAAATTTGGAAGTTCAGAGCCTTCAAAAGCATTCTAAGAGATAGTTCGTCCAAGTGATCAAACCATACCATTCCCGCTCCTACATCCTTTTGCTCTGCTTTTCTAGAGGAAATAGGATAAATTAAAAGTTAGCCTAGTTGTAGTTAAGATCTGCAAAAACCAGAGAAAACCTTAGCTGCAACGCCTTGAGTTTATGCACCCTTGTGCTCTGCTGTTGAGTAAAAACGATAGGAACATTAGTCCATTTTACTTTTACGCAACCATCAGCAAAAGAGGGAGCTTCCCCTCCTAATTCGAAGAGCAGTTAATTCTGTGCATAGCTATCCGTTTCCAATAAGCATTCCAGAGGTGCTAATTGAGCACTCTAGAGGTGCTAATTGAAGCACCAAATACATATTTCTGAAATTTTTGTGGATAAAATAAGAAACATAACATAAAAAATACCTCTATCTTCTTGTTTGGTTGGCAAACATATCTTTCCAATGGTACATTTTCTCCCTGTATTTTCCTTACAACTCCAGACAGTCTAGAAGTTTGTGTTTCCTCCTTTAATCTGTTGTCTTTTTTCTTAAAATTCAAATATGTTATCTCAAACCAAAATCTAATTTTCTCAATATTTGCTTTATGTTTCTTATTTTCTTAAACAGATTCCAATTTTTCATCCTAGCCCGTTTTTTTTTCTTTGCTGACAACTGGTCCTTATGGTGTTTCTCAAGTTGTGGAATTAATGGATTACATTTTAACAATGGGTGTTTCTAGTGTGTTAAATTCAACTGTTCCAAATTTAACACTATGTTCAACTCACATTTTATTTTGCTTGTACAGGATAAGACTTTCAATGGAGAAATTCCTGGATGCGTTTGATCCTGTTGCATCAGCAACTCCAAGGGGATTATTCTGTTTCAAAAATGGAGAGACTGACTCATCTGCTGTGTGTAGTTCATTGGATAACAGCATTGTGTTTTCTGTTTAGTATTACTATTTGTTTCTAACTGTTCAGGAAGAAACATTAATAAATATATGCACCCAGGAATCACAATGAAGATTTTCTGCTGTCTGCACAGGAACTCCCATTTGAGTGTGCTCCAATTTCTACGATGGAGCATGTGATTGACTTTCTTAATGTATGGCTACCTACCTTTTCTGTAATTACATATAGAACTCAACTGCAGTGAAACTTTCTATGGCATGATATGTGTGTATCATCTTTGAAAGTATGCCAACATGTATATGATTACATATGAACTTAAATGCAATGAAAAATTATTTGACATGATATGTGTATATTATCTTTAACAAGTGTGCTGATATGTATATGTCTAGGAGGTGAGAGATGAGCTACGAGGTGTTATGGCGGAAGATGCTTTAACACTTAAGAAAGAAGAATTTTGGGACACAAGTATGGAAAAGCAAGAATATTCATCAAGAAGCTGGCAAGAAGGAAAAGATAAACTTAATATGACCCCTATAACTCATTCACCTTCTGTAATGGATACTGATTTTGACTGCTTTAATGGATCTCTGGACTTTCAGAAGAAAATTATGTCACGTAGAGTTGATGAGAATATTCTGAATGCTGATGATGAGGTGGGAACTTATATGAAAAATGCCATCAGACCCACTCTATCAGGTTTGTACAAAAATTAAGATTGATTAAAGGGCAAATTTCAACCATTTCTTTGTTTCACAGAACTTATGTGGTTTGCATTTTGTACTGTTTCATTTACTGAGTTTTATATTTTATGTCCATTTGGTGGAATCTTTCATGGAATAGTAAACCACTTTCTTTGACCAAAGGTTGCTCTACTAAATTCTAGGCTTCTAAAGGACTGAGAAATATTTGTGATCTTTTTTATAATATAACTTAATTTCTTGGGAAGTGGTCAAGAGAAGGTTCTCTATGCCCGAGTCTCAGAAAAGAACCTTTTCTATGGCATTATGGGATGTGAATGGTTTTGATTTCTTACTAATTTGATGTTTAACATTGAAATTGTCAAATTGGAGAGATGGATCTCATCTTACCAAAGCTGCTATTAAAAATTGACATGATGCTATCCGATAACTAAGAGGTGATTGACACTTTAAATAACAGTTGAGTTTCACTTTCAACCTTTCTCTCAAAGACTGGAAACATATGTTTTTAGTCACGTTTCGTCTCCTTGGATAGAGCCCAAGAATTCTTGATTTAAGTGGCTTCTTTTGTCACATAAACTTGTTTGTGGATTTAGTTTAAAGGATGTTGGCCTTACTATGCATATGTGTCCATTTTGTAATGTAAATGAGCCCAATTTGCATTTATTTTTTGATTGACTGTATACAAAAACATGCTGTAAGTGGTCCCAGCGACCCATGTCTAGCACACACCTCAATGGCCCCAATAGGCATTACAACAGCTCCACCCTAAGCTACTGTGGACATTTGAGATATATTCTTGAACTAGTTCTCATAGGCTCCCTTTGTGTAATCCTTGCTGACAAGCTCAATCAAATTATAGAAATCATCAGGGGTTAGAGTGGAATTGCTGAACTTCGAACTACCTGCACATACATCAACCTGGCCACAGATTCGGCATCTCCAAAAAATCATCAACTAAATGTTTGGGATCTCCCAACGTTCATCCTCTCTCTTTTCTCTTTTTCTTTGTAGATTTTCCCAAGCTCTATAGTTGCCATTGCATGATGTGATTTCTCATTGTATGTATACATATGGGCATTACCCTCTCATAAACATTTTTGACTCTTGAATAAATGGAAGTGCTACTTTTTGGCTTTGTCCTTCATATCTTGAGCCAGAGTGTGTCCTATGTCTAAAATTTCATGTATGCTTTGTGTTTGCTTGCTTATGGTCCTTAGATGGAAATATAACTATTTGTGTAGATTTAAAATTCATAAGCTATGACAATGTCAATTTGGGAGTTCTACATGTTAAATAGCTCTGCAAAAGTAAGTTGAACAAACCCTAATTGCAACCTTGGAATTTTCATGATTGATAGGTTGGTTGAACATTGAATGGAGAGTCAATCAGTTATTGGTCTTGTTGGTGTACGACCTCTTTTATTTTTTCTTTCTCAATCCCAATCCCACTTTGTTTACAAGTATTTCTCTAATTCTTTTCCCTTTCACATTAAATTAGAATAGATTAGCCATAGAGAAGCTTCTTTTCTGCAAGAAGTTTTGCAATAGATTAGAAGAGAAAGTTAACCTTCTTTGGAGATTCTCATGCAATTCATGAAAACTGTAAGTGCATGGGTTTCCATTTTGTTGGGGTTTCTCAGAGCCACAAATCCACAAGCACAAATCTTTCTGATGGGTCTGTTAAGCAATATTGCAGATTTTGTTTGCATGTCTAGGAAACCATTTGTCCTATACTTGTCTATGGCCATCTGCCCCCAACCTCTTCCTTATCATGAGAACTTTTCCATCCACATCTAGTAGTTTCTAGTGCATTCATACCCTTTGAAGGGATGTGCCAATCCAAGGCAACAACATGTACTTTTCCCTTTAATAGATTTTGAAGAAGAGGTGGAAGAACCCTAAAAGAGAGAATCAAGAAGACTAATGTTATTCTTGTTGAGGATACTAGTCAACCAGTCCATTTGTTTATTCATACATTTGGATTCATCATGCCTCCTTTCATATAGTTTACACCTTTGGCCTTACCTATTCTCTATGATTCTTTTTTTGAAGCAAAGATCTACAATTCTACCTTTGAAACAATAGAAAACTGTGGTTTTGTCTTTGTAGCAAAAGAGGGCTATGATTTTGTCTTTTGCTTCTTATCATAGTTACCAAGATACTTGTACCATAACCCTGACTACTCATCTCCCATATTGAAAATGCATCTGCATCTCAAAGACCCATATGGGAAAATCTCCAAACATTAGAAGGCATCATATGAAGTTTATTTGTCATGTGTGTCTCCTAGAAGCATTCCTTAAAAATTGAGAAACTTCCTCTATAGGTTTTTAAGATTAATCATATAAATAACACTACCTTGTACTAAGTTGCTGACATGTGGTTGACAAAAGCTAAAAGACCTAAAAGAGGACACTAATAGACTTGTAATTTCTATTTTTTGCATTAAATTTTTTAAGTTTATTATAGTAGAATTTTTCTAAATCAAATCCCAAAGAGATGATAGTACAAAGAAAAACAATAATATGGCTTAAGATATGAACATTGATTGAAGTTTAACCAATTGATTGAAAAATAGTCATCTCCATCAACTGCCATACCCTATGTTATCGGATTCGCCTTTGGAACCCTTGGATCTTGGTCTGGATCCTAGGCCAATTCACTTGTGGGTTCGACCACAATCCTTCATTTTTGGGTCTGATTTTCCCAAGTAGAACCCAAGAGAACCCGAGCAAAACCCAGACCAAACCCGGGCAAACCAAGATAGAACCCGTGTGCCTAGGCATCCAAAGTGTTTTTCTGAGCATTTTTTTAATGTTTTTTGGAGTTTGACTTTGACCCACGCCCAAGGGAACCCTAAAAGTGACCTTTAAATCACTTTAAACACCTAAACTACCTCATTCTTATTCATTTGTTTTGCAAACAAGCATTTTCATTCCAAGAAGCTGAGCTTTCACTTTTGCTTGTTTCATTTCTGCATCTGAGAGGAATTGGAGCACATATTCTTTCATCCACTCAGTAAAGCGCAATAAATTGCTCTAAAAAAAAACAGAGAATTTAGTATATGTGCATTCCAACTTGCGTCTCCTTTCACACAAACAACATGACTACAAGGGGAGACGAAGTTGTGGGATATAGAGCCAGAGCATACTAACTTGGATGCTTCCATTTCCCACCATGTTGCATATGAGGAGTCTGATATCCAGTAGCAGCATGGGCACGATAGTAGTGCTAGTGATTGTAATGTCTCCAATTTAGCTCTACACTCTTCATTTGGAATTGGCCTAATTCCGGAAACCTGTAGGCCAATCAGAAATGAAAATTAGGGTTTCCTATTTTATAGGAGATATTGAAGGCTTGCATGCGAGAGTTTTTTGATGCATGTCTGGTGGAGCTCTGGTGGAGCTTTCTGGATTTTTGGAGAGCTTCAGGGTAAGGTAACATGCATGTTGAGAAGATGACATGCATTTCTCTCTGGTACCTTCGATGCAGGAAAGGTTTCTAGGTTTTTCTGGGTTTACAGAGAGCATTAGAATGGTGTAACATGCATCTCCATTTGACAACCTTTCTAGGCACTTACTATTTTTAGTAACTCATGATGACTACTCGGTTTGTGCTCAAAAGGCGTTTGGGAACACTTACTATTTATAGCAATTTTCTATTTTTGGTAAGTTCTATTTATGGCAATGTCATCCTTGCAACCATCTTGGAGACTTACTATTTATAGTAAGTCATGTTTTCTGCTCAGTTTGGCTTTCTATTGAATTTGAAGTGAACTTACTATATTTGGCACTGGTTATTTTTAGTAAGTCTATTTTTGGCAATGGCATTATCAACAGCTCAGCTCAGATCATCATGCTATTTCTGGCAGCCCAGCAGAATCAGTTTTGGGTGTTGGTTTTAGTTGCTTCATTGGAATGAGTTTCAACACTTAGTCAATTTCATGATTTGAGTTTGTACCCATGCCTAGGAAATGACTCTTAAGTTGTTTTAAAGTGGACGCCTCATTAATGCATTTAAATGTTTTATTAAAGTTTTAATATTTCCTCAAAGTGGGACGATTTGGGAGAAAACATAAAGTATTTTAAATATTTTAAAATGGCTTTTGAGGTGGACGTCCCTTGGAGAAATTGAAGAGTTTCTTGGTTGGAGTTACAGGTTGCTTCAATCACCCCATTTGTGCTTATATATTGATGCTTTGCTACGAGTTGAGAATCTTTTGGAAAATTTGATAATGTTATGCTGCTGAACTGAGTTCAGACATTGCTACGACAGTTGCGTGCCTTCTAGCTTTTGATACCTTTCTTCGGGCCTGAAACTATGGCTTCCTAGAAGGTGACTGAAGACCATGCTTCATTTAGGAGTGTGGATAGAGCTCAATTTCTGATTTTTATTTACAGGCAGGTTGTTGGTTTATAATCTGTTTGTACTGCTGAAGACTATGGCTAAAGCGAATTTCTATTCGTAGCTTCGCCTCTAATTTTTATCTAGTTTTGGGTACTGGCCCATGCTGTTTCTCTATGGAGGGCGCCCAATTGTGCAAGTTTTCAGAATTTATTTTTGAGAATCTAATTTTTGGGAGAGGGTCGACCTTCTTGGAAGTCATACCTTTTCACTATTGAGAGCATTGGGATTTGTGCCATCTGTTTCAGCTGTGTTTGACACATTCTTTCAATGGGAGAGTGGACGCCATATCTACAAGCTTCTACTGGCCGTTGAACGAAGTCTTTTGGAGCTGTGAGTGAAGAGCTACGTCCATTTTGGTGAAATTCTTCATTGCTTGTCTGATTTTCTGAATTTACTGTTTCTGATCATACTTGTTTAGTTTCATAATAATGCTGGTTTGAGCTTCATTTCTATATGATTTCATATTGTAATTGTTAGAGGTTTATTACTCTAACTCTTGGTGGGCTTTGGAAGCATATTTCTATGTATTTGCAGCTGAAAACTATATCTTTGTAAAGCTAGTTTTGTAGTACTGACAGTTGTTTATTCATTGCTGCAATTTAGTTTTGTTTTTAGCTCCCACTGGATAAGTGGTTGAAGCATTTTAATTTCCAGCACTTTAAGTTTAATAAATTCCCTGTAATGTCCCCATTTTTTACGAGGATTAGTTTTTGACAGGTTGGCCTATCATTGGCCCTCGTAGGCTAACTCAGATGGTTAGAGGATATCAGTCATCAAAGCAGGAGGCTTATTCCCATCCAGAGTTCAGGTTTAGCCTTTGTTTGATTCAGATTCACACACTTACTATTTATAGTAAGTGACTATTTCAGGACAGTCAAGGTTACTATCTATAGCAGGGCACCTGAACAGGCTTCATTTGCAGTGTCAATCCTTTACACCATTGGTTTGATCAGGTAATGAGGGATTTACTATTTATAGTAAATCAGTGATTGATAGAGAGGGACCCTTACTATTTTTAGTAAGGCAGTTGGATGCGCAATGGATGCAGTGGTTAACTCCTTGGTTCAGATGGAATCGAGAAATAATGAGTATTTATGGAGTTATATTATTTTAATTATTAATAAAGTAATACTTTATTAATAATTAAATATAAAGTGCAATTATAATGTTTTAAAGATCACTTTATGTGCAATGTGGCCATGACCCTCATTTAAGTGATTTTAAAGTGCATTAATTAATTATGTTGTCGAAGCTGAATATTAAAATATTTTATAAAGTCAAAGTGTGCACATGTTATATCATTTTAAATGATATTAAATGCATTTAAAATGTTTAAAAAGTGACTTTACTTGCACATGAAGGGATCGACCCTTTTGAAAGTTATAAAGTTTTATTAAAACCCTAAAAGTGGATTTCAAAAGGGAATTAAAGGCATCTAAGAGTTGAGAGGATATAAAGGGTTTCCAAAGCAAATCAAACTGATTATTGGATGATTATTTGACATTGCTTGTGAGTTTCTTGGTTTTTGTGCTGGAGGCCAAGGGTTTCAGCCAAAATTGCATTGGAGAACATGTTTTATAAAGTCAAAGTGTGCACATGTTATATCATTTTAAATGATATTAAATGCATTTAAAATGTTTAAAAAGTGACTTTACTTGCACATGAAGGGATCAACCCTTTTGAAAGTTATAAAGTTTTATTAAAACCCTAAAAGTGGATTTCAAAAGGGAGTTAAAGGCATCTAAGAGTTGAGAGGATATAAAGGGTTTCCAAAAAAAATCAAACTGATTATTGGATGATTATTTGACATTGCTTGTGAGTTTCTTGGTTTTTGTGCTGGAGGCCAAGGGTTTCAGCCAAAATTGCATTGGAGAACAAAAACTCTTCAGTGTGGAAGCAATTTTGAGGTTGTGAAAGACTAGTCAAATTATTGCACGAGGTCTGGCTACAATTAGGAGTCAGAATTGAGTAGATTGATGAAGTTTTCACAAGGGTTTGAATAAAATTGCAAGTCAGAAGTTATTGAACTTGCTGCTACAGTACCCGCGCTACAGTGACATGGTGAATATTAAAGCAAGTGTTTAATACTGATTTGTTCTTTAAAGATAATAATTTTTGAGTCTATCTACGAAGTTGGGCTCAATTATGGGCTGCTACAGGAGTTCTTATGTATGCTGCAAAATCTCAGACCATTGCTAATGTCTCAGAACCACGTTAGAAGGCAGCAAATGACAAGTGTCCACATGGGGTGGTACATCACAGTGGTATTAAAGCTATTGACCTGCCAACCTGTTGGGTAGATTGGACATTGAATCAGCTAGTTAATCATGGTTACTTCAAGTACCCAGAAGCAGTGGGACAAGAATATGGAGAAGCTTAAACAAAGTTTGAAAAAGTTGGATGAAAATCAGAAAAGTATAAATGAATTGATTTCAGACCCTGCAAAACTAGACATAGCAGCACGATATATGGCTTCCATTTTTAAGAGGACTACATCACAGAACGAAGAGGAGGAACAAGAGGTCTCTACAGTATCTAGAAGCCTCTATGATGAATTCTCAGCAGTTAGTGACCAGCATACAGCTGATCCTATGGAGAGCAAAAATCAGACCTTAGAAGATTTACTTGTTGATGAAGAAGATGAAATTTCTAAGGCAGCTGTAGGGGAAAAGTACTTGAGTCCTTTTGAAGATGAAGAAGAGTTAGAACAAGAGGGTGATGGGTCTAAACAAAATGCTGAAACTAACTTTCATGTTTTTGATAATCCACTTTTTGAGATAGAAGTTGAGATATCCTATGTTAACCCACTTTATGAGGTAGAGTTGTGTTGGCGTAACAACTAGCACCTCTGGAGTAAGAGTTGGTATGGACAGCTATGCACACTACGCAATGAGTGCTCTTCAAATTAGGAGGGGAAGCTCCCTCGTTGTGCTTGACAAAAGTACCTGAAAAGGAAAGTAAACTAAACTAAATCCTGTCTTTTTGTTTCAGCTGTAGAGGTACAAGGCTTTCTCGAAAACTATATACGTTGCAGCTGAGTATTTTCTGGTTTCGCAGTATTACTAACTACAACTAAACTTAATTACTTAAATTCTATCCAGTTTCCTCAAGAAAACAGAGCATGAGGAAACGAGCAAGGTTTGACTATTAGACGATAAACGAGTATAGATTCTCAACTTGAAGGCAAGGTGGCACATCTATCAGCTCAATCTAAACAAGTTTATTGGTAACAACATCACACGATAAACTGAATACGGATTCTCTACTTGAAGGCAAGGTGGCACGACTATCAGCTCAATCCGAATAAGTTTATTATTCACAACAACACACGATAACCAAGTGCAGATTCTCTACTTAAAGGCAAGGTGGCACAACTATCATCTCAATCTGAACAAGTTTATTGAACACAAAACAGATTTGATCTAACTATGGAAAGAATTCACCATTATAATTGCATGAAACGCTATGTGGCATATTCATCATAATAGTAAAAACGCGATGAACGATAGAAAAAGAGCAATATTGAGGGCAAGGTAGGCGCAGATATATTTCTCTCTGCAAAAGTTCGTGAACGATACAAAATAGCAATACTACGGCAAGGTAGACCGATGTATGCTATCACGCTAAGTTATGTACAAATGAGCAAAAGCTCTTATTTATGGACATCAAAGGTGTAGGGAACCCTAAAATCACCTTGAGTCAATTCTACTTGCAATGCATGCAAGATTTATTGCTAATTAAAGGAAAACTACCATCAGTTAACCGAAACATCTAACCTAAATGGACAATGTGCAAGCATGCACGTCCTTATTTAAAGCAAAGTTAACTGGACACTACCTTCAGTTAACTAGAAACCCTAACCCTAACTCCTGTGAAGATAATCCCGAGGACGAGATAAGCATGTGTGAAATCAGCGAGTGAACTCAAGACTGAAAGTCGAGTTAACCGTTGCTCATGACTCAACCCTCGAAATTAACTGCAGGTTCCAACTGGCAGATCACTCCATGTCATCTCGGTCTAACACTTCGACCAAGAACTCATCAATCTCTCTGTCATCTGGGACTTTGATACTGTCTAAAGCGATAATTTGTCTCTTCAGTTCTCTGTCGCCTTCCTTGACTGTATGCATGCATTCTCTAGCATCTTCAGTCGCCTTTCTGAAACTAGCTGAAATGACTGAAATATTCTCCAACTTAGCCGCCATAGGCTCCCCCTCAAGGCTATCATGAATCAGCTTTTCGAACTCAGCTTGTACTTTGTCCAATTCAATATACGTGTCGTCTTCAAGAAGATAATGACACGGAATCTGAACAACAAAACCACTGACAAGTGCAAGCGCTCCAACTACATTATCTTTCAATGAAAACAACTTGGTAGAGATCTTTTCACATATCTCCATTTTGAGAAGGTGCTGCTCTCTCCAAGTAAAAACCTTCTCTTGATCTTCATCAATCTCCAAGGCATCGTATGCAACAGACAACTGAGACACAAGAACACGATCCTTGGCTAAACTCTCTGCAACTGAAACCTCGAGCAACTGAATACCTTGACGAAGTCTATGTGCATCACTCCTTAACTGATACAAATCCGCAAGAAGACGCTGACCTGTAACGACTAAGCCTTCAATCCAGTTATCCAAAAGTCTGCCATGACTGACTAACTGATCCAGCTTTTGTTGTTCTGCAGGTGTATTCTGAGGAAGAACAGGCACTCTACTTGAATTTCCATGAACAAGATCAGAGATATATTGACGAAGTTGACTATTCTCAACCTTAAGCAATGCCTTATCTTCTCCATCCTTCGTGATGCGTTCTTCAAGATTATTGGTGACAATCTTAAGAAGGCTCACGTTTGTCTCTCGAGTGGTCCTGCCAAGATTTTCCTTAGTAAATGTAAAGTCACCAACTTCGACTTCATCTAGGCTCTTACCCTCTGGAGGAATAGCAACTTCTATAACAATCTCTGATTCCGGAGTCTTTTCAATATGCACCTGTTTCTTGATCTTCTTGTTCGACCTTCTCTGATAAGGTTCACCGAACTCAGATAAATCAAGGTTATATGAAGGTTCTCGCCTCTGTCTCCCTAAAGACCTCTCGAGCCAACAAGACTGAACAATATTATCAATTCGAGGAGAGACTGTCCCTGATGTATCAACCTGTGGTGGTTCAGTTGTCTCTGATCCTACCCAAATTGGTATCTCAGGCTCAGAATCTATGTCAATAGGTTGCATCTGAGGTGAACTAGGAAGTGAAACGTGAGGCTCAGCCTGAATGATTGTCTCTACTGGAATCTCAGGTACATTCTCAACTCGCTTCTGCTTCCTCTTACCAGTAGCTCTCTTTCCTGTATTTCCACTAAGTTTAACTCCTTCAGGAGGTATCACAATAGTCTTGACCCGAGGTCTTGACCTAGAAGTAGAAGGCAATGAAGAAAAATCTTTTGGCAACTCTGTCACAAGAACTGACTTTTGCCTCCGTTTACTCTCCAAGAACTGCTTGCTAGTCTTGATAACCGATCTAGAAACTTCCTCAATAGAAGTGTTCTCTTTAGCATACCCATCTAGTGAGCGAAGTGATTGCCGAGCAATTTGATCTCTGACATATGAATTGAGAAGAACTTCTCCATCATCATCTGATAGACCATCAACATCCTCTGATAGGTAATCAAAGAGCTGAGCGATAGTGAGTCTACAATAGTGACGACAACAAACCTCGAATTCATCCTCACAATTAGCCCAAAAATCTTCAAGTGCTGGCTTATGTGCAATCCCTCGCTCTAACCTGTCTCCATAATGACTCAAAGGATCATAAAAACGCCTCTCAGTATGAGTTTTGAGTTTGAATCTTTCTATCTCGGTTGACATAAGCTTGGCATCCGTTGCCACACTGCATGTGAAAATTCCCAATGTAAATGGAAAATTAGCCGCAGTCTTATGACGACTGCGAAGAAAGAAATGAACATGTTGCATCTGCCTGAGAAACTCCATGAAGATGATCTTGTTTGAAGGATACCTCTGTAACATCAAAGGCTCTCCAACATATCCATAAACCTGGATGTATGTGAATGTAGGGAATTGGATAAACCAATCCGCCCAAGTCTCCATTGCTGATTTTGCTTCGGCAGAAATGCGAATGTGCAATTCATTGTCAAGATCTCTGACTGTCTTCATAGAAAAGTGATCATTCACTGCCCAAAAATCTTGTTCAGATTTAGAGAACTCCAACTAAGGATAATACTCATGAACACGTTGAACACCAAGAGTGCCATTAGTTTTTAGATGCTTGTAATTGCCTTGGAATGCAACTAAGTAAACCAAGTGAGCCAATATATGAACTGGAGATGACAACCCAGAAATCGTTCAGTCTAACTGAAGTCAGAACTCAAGTTAGGGCGCACCAGTCAACTTCTTTCGAAAACTCAACTTTGACCTCTTTAGGCGTTTTCCAGACTTAGCCAAATTTGATGAAAACTTGGATTTAAACCTCTTTCAAGACCTCTATTCATCCTCTAACACTGGCTGACTGACTCCACCGATTGGCTGGCTGACAGGTGCATCGCAGAGCTGGACAAAAACTGATCAAAAGTTACCTTGAGACTGAACATCATAAAACTAAGATCTGAAGGCTCAAAAATCCAAGCGCCTTTTTCAAGAACTGCTCTTTTTCTTAGACTTAGTCAAATTTCCTCATCTTCACCTCGTACGAAGGGAAAAACAAATCCTTCATAACTTCTGATTAACCAACTTTCAGGACTGGATCACAGGTTCACTGCAGAGCTGACTTCATTCTGCATGACAGCTGCAAAGGCACATTTCTCCAGAAAACATCATCTGAGGGGTGAAAATCAAGGGCGCCTTTTTGAAAAGTTGCTCTTTTCTCCCTAGACTCCGCCATTTCCGGAACTGACCAAAATAATACTAGAACTCCGACTGCAAGCTGCTGAGACATCTTCTGATTTGACGGAGACAGGCAACAAATAGCTGAATGTAACACAGACAAATTGAATATCTGGGATCATCAAAAAGAAGGCATTAAAGGCTTGAAAAGCTCAGCCTTTCTGAAAAAGCTCTTTTGCTTTTTCTTTGATATTCTGACTAAGATTTGACCCTATGTTTGACCTATTCAGATTGCAACTCAGATTCACCCACTGATGGATGCGTCGCGAAGCTTGAACGAATGTGAGACAAACATCTTGGGTGGCATTTAGTCAAAAACCTTCATTTGACACCTCAAAAAGATGGGCGCCTTTCTCAAAAGCTGCTTTTTTTCCCAGTGTTAACCAATTTTGACTTTCCTCTCGTTTTGCGCTATATCTTCCGTAACTTGCACAAAACAGGTCCGTTTGATAAGCTTAATAGCTCGTTGCGAAGCTGGCGTGATATCGGACAAATGCCTGCTGGAGGTGACAAACCCTAAAAACAGGATCTGAGCCCCTAAAAGATAGGGCGCCCTTTTGAAAATGTGCTCCCCTCTCCAGAGATAGAAAATTTTGATGATTTTCCTTCAGATTTTCATTTTTCTTAAATTTCCTGAGTAACAGACTGACATGAAACTGACACCAACTCCATACTTAAAAAGCCCAAAAATGACCTTCTGACATCACTTTAACAAGATTAAGACTCAATTAAGCAAAATGTCTTAGTGAATCAAAAATTTTGGTTTTGGGTACAACAAGTTGCAGGATGATCATGTTGAGGGACATGCGCATGAAGAAAGGGCCCCATATGAAACCAATGAGGGTTTTGAGCTCCCTAAATTTTTTGTATCAGCAATTGTTGATGAGACTTTTGATCATTCTAAAGATGCCAATTCAGTTTATGTGCAAGGATTGTCAATTCATGAATCACGCAGGTCTGATTTACAGGATCAAAGGCACGAGCCATCTTTTGATGCCAGTGTTGTTAGTGATGAGCCATTGACAGAGGTTGGGGCATTTTACCATGACTGCATAGTGAGGAGTACTCATCACTTCTCCTTTAGTCCATGCACGGAGGATTTGTTGATGCATCGGTGTAGATTGGCTCAGAGTGTATACCATCCATTTTGGGATGGAGAGTTACAATCTTCAGTAGATGGAACTAGTGGTTGTATGAAATATTCCGAGCCAAATTTTTTCGTTTTTTCAATTGCAAGTTTACAAACAAACGCACCCGTTAAGGTTAGATCTAAACCAAAACGATGCTGAAGCAACTCTAACCAGAATGTACACCAGGATCCCGATGTGGGCAAGGTGTGAGCATTGGTCAGAGGATCTGAATTGAAATGCTTATGCAAAAACTCTAACCAAGAATGTGCCCACGAAGGACGATCATATGGTCAGAGGATCCCTATCACTAATAAGCTGAAATAACTCGACGTCAAGAATCTTTCCAAACCGAGATGGAATGGGAGCTACCATATGACGGAGATGCTAAGAATTACAATGCGGTTAAGGGAAATAAGCTAGAATGCGGAAAGTAACTCGACACCCAGAATGTGCTTTCTAACCCGGAATGGGAAAGGAGCTACCATAGGGCAGATTAAGATATTACAAGGCAATTATAGAATGTAAAGATGAGCATTACAAATCAGATAATTAAGCAAGATTAAAAACTACTGCCAGTACTACTGTCAGCTTACAATATGATAGAGAATTCGCCTGCCAAGAGCATAGAGTTAGAACAATTCAACGAGCATTTAGATATAGAATTCTCCTTGCTTAATGGAAATACCAAACTGATTTCTTCTCTCAAAAACCAGATTTAAGATTCTGATCAAATCAGATCTGCACCTTTAAATGCAAAACCAGCAACCCTAAAATCCACTAAAATGCTCACAACTTCAATACTTGTCAGAATGACATGAGACTTGATGCAAACGAATGGGATGATGACAATGAAGACTAGACAAAGAAACAGCTGACCTTTCTTCGCAGATCCTTCAAGATGACTTTGAGAATACTGCTACTTTCTCCACTTTGAACAAAATCCACTCAACTACAAACTAACTCTCCACTAGTTGCTATCTTTCAAGCAAGAAGTCGAGCCAAGGCTAGGAGGCATTCATTCCTCGAAGCAATCCCAATACCATTTCGTTTGTATTACTCAGTTTAAGAGTTAAAATGAAGAGAGAAGGCCTTTACTTAGTAGAGACTGAATAGACATGCTTACTAGAAAGTGTGAGTGGGAATCTTTGATTCATTTAATGTACCACTCCCTATTCTGGCAGTTTTTAGGGTTAGGGCTGAGGTACGATTCTGGCCAATTACCAAATAGTCTTTACTAATACGTATGAACGCGAAATTAGATCAGGCCCAGAATTAGAGCTAACATAGTAGTCATTTTGCTTAGCATAGTGTGGAAGAGAAAGAAAGTTTTCCCTTTGACACTTTTTATGATAATTGATCTTTTCATTGATGGTGGAATTCGTCTTGTCATGAATAGCTAGCAAAGTCTCTTCTTCCTTTGAATCCAAGTAGCTGCTTTTCATGCAAGTAGTTTACTTTGATATGTGCTGTTTTATTAAGATAGCTTCACTTTATTCTTACCACTAGCGGCTTGTTGATGATAAGACTGGAAATACCTTGATTTAACTTCAATTGTGGTTGGTATGCTTATATGCGCAGTTGTGATGGTGTATGCATGCGTAATCATAATTTGAACATCCTTTACCTCCCATTGAAGATTGCACCGATTTTACTGAGGCTGTCCGACTGAGGCTAGGTGAAATTAGGTTGAAGTCTATTGAAACGAATTCACATATCCTGCATTTAGAGTAGAATATAAATTTCTTAGGCCCTATACTTTTACTTTGAGACATTTCTGATTAGTTTAGGAAAACGAACCACATTGCCAAATCATACACGCAAGAACCCCTTCAAAATCATACATTAGCTGCTAACTGCAAGAAATCTGAACAATTGTGTAAGTCCCCTCGTAAGAACACAGTAAATACACATCAACCAAACTGGGTCTATTCGCACTTCTCAACCTTGGAGTTGAACGTGTGATCTATCTCGCAATCTTAGCACACGGAATACTTTGATCAAGAGAGAATGGAGTAGCCCTAAACTATTTCGTTCTGCTGTTTGGTGCGGTCACAAAAACCACGTCAACAGGAACTGGCGCTAGAAGGAGGGCCTTCAAGGATTCTTCGCAGTTAGCAATCATATTCAAAAGAAGGGATTTTCATTCAAAAGGAAATTCATTGGAGAAAGAAATTATCATGATTCAAGATGGTGCTACCACATAGAGAGATATTCCCAGTGTTGCAGCCTAATTTGGGATTCAACGACGACCAAGAAGACATTCTTTCAGGATTGAACAATCTCGCTTGGAAGACAAAGGAGAGCTACGCCCAGTACATGAGAACGTGCTTCGTGTTGGAGGAAGAAGAAGAAAAGGCTATAGAAATTCAAGTTGCAATTGAAAGGAATTTGCTTGATCAAAGACATCCACTCGCTCCTCTTCCTCGCCGACAGTGATCATCTACATCCTGGATCGAATCAGTTCATTCTCACCCGATAAGTTGAAAAGAATCCTGAGGTCCACGCCAAGTTCACACAAAGACTTTGTGGAGTTAGAATTGCCTATTCGAGCAAGGAGGAAGAAAGAAGTCTGTCCAAGTAAAGAAGTTGAGTCAAGCGAAGAAGTATTCTCAAACGAAGAAGTTCATCTAGTGAAGAAAGCGGAGAGGAGATTACAAGTTTGTTTCGAACCCCACCAAGTGTTTCAAGGTTTGCTCAGCCCAAACAGTTCAAGTTACCACACCAGTGTTTATCCAGCAACCAGTTCAAGTTACCACAACCCCGGTAATTGTATATCAGAGGCGGCAGCCAATTCAAGCAATGGCTCAACCAGGAGGTCAACAAGGGGGCCAACCAGCTCCTAATGGTGCTACTTGGCTAGTTACCAATCCATCCCCTCTTGAGTTCGCAGATTATCATGACATGCCTAAAAATCCGGAGCATTTCTGCACGAAGTATCAGGTCCATGATCCAAACCGTTCTGCTGAGGATCACATCAAGATGTTTGAAGATCATTTACGAAATAGGCAAATTGCATACGCAGATGTGGCATGCAGATTGTTCCCGTATTCCTTGGGAGAAGAGGCTCACTTTTGGTTCATACATTTGCCAGTTGGGTCCATCAGAACATGGGAGCAGATGAAAGAAGCATTCATTGGAAAGTTCGGTATTCCTATCACCCCAGTAGAGCTCTTCCGCCAATTCACAGAGGTAAGAAGACAAGACAAAGAGCCTATTCATGCCTTCAACAATAGATTCCAAAAGGCTCTCACAAGGCTACGTACTCCATACATTGTTCCAAATGCAAGGGAAAATTATTATGCAGCCTTAGACCCATTAACCGCAATGTTTGTGAGACAAGCTCATCCCATTCCGGCAGATATGAATCAAGCATACGCGAAGGCTGTTGAAGTAAGTCAGAATATGGGCCAAAACATAACTGGGCCTTCTCTGTACACTGGCTTGGTCACCACGAACAATCATATGCAGACTCTTACTCCAGCATGGAATCAGCAAATTCCAGCGTTGAATCCAGTTCCGCAACCAGCTTATCATGTTACACCACCATCGGACCAATTGGTTCTCCATCCTGGGATACCTCTATCCCAGACTCCAGCTACACAGCCTGTCTACCTCCAGAATACGGTGCCGCAAACAAGGACACAAGAGGAGAAAGATGAAATGAAAGAATTAGTAGAACAAATGAAAAGGCTGTCATCTGAGGTAACTCACCTCAGAAACCAAAATAACCAAATGCAATCAATGTTGAAGAATTATCAGGCACACCCAGGTGCCAATCGAGGATATCACGGTAATCCTCAACACCATCAAGATGCCCATCAAGGACATGGACACGACAACAGCCATGGGTATCGAAATAATAATCAAGGGTGTCAAAAGAGGTCCTGGAATACTGGACCTAACAACGGAGGAGTTCCATCACCGCTAGACAACCCGCCACCTCCAGAGAATCGTCCCACGGACAGGGTATTTTTGGCAGAAGCCGCTATGTCAAGATGGTGTCGGCTTCATAACACAAGTCAGCACTCAGAGTTACAATGCCATGAGTTTCAAGTAGCAGCTGATATCTTTAAAGGAGAAGTAAAAAGCACGGAAGGTATTGAGAATCCTCCGACCACGGGATATGAAATTGTCCCAGTGCAAAGATATGACCAGGCACTAATCATAGAGAACGTCAATGTTGTGTCTAAATATCAAAACTACGCGCCACCAGAAGCTAATTACAGATTTCCACCAGCTTTGGCTAATGGTCCCGTGGAGGCGCCAGATACTCAAGTTTATGAAGAAGCTCAAGTTTATTCAGAAGTTCAAGACAATTATTCAGAGGAGCCACTTGAGCAGGGTAACTATGTTTTTCCACCTCTCAACAACAGTGTTTTGGTTGAAGGGAAAAGAGAGGTGCATGCGTTTCAAACTTCTGGAGGAGCACCACCCAAGGTGTACCAGAGGACCTATCATCAGAAAGAGCCTTTGACGTCCTCGATTCCTCCGAACAATTTCTCAACTCCACCGAATCCGAATGCAAGTAACAATCCAGTTTACCAAGGGAATCTCCAGAGTACAGACAGCAAAATGTGATGCAGAACAGAAATGGTCAGCAAACTGTCCAACAGCCAGTCCACGTAATGCAGCGTCCTCAAAAGGACAATCTCCCAAGAGATGACATGAAAAGATTAAGTTCTTATGTGCTAGAGGAAGTGAAGAAGATAAAGGTCAGTCTTCCCTTGTATGAGTTGATGAAGATCTCAGAAGTTAGGGACACAATTTTGGGAAGTCTACATGAAACACCAGTTGTTAAGAGTACATCTCCAGAAGCACCTAGTTCATCGAGGAACCCTCCAATCAACACACAATCCCGTCCCGCGCAGAGCACAAACATGGTGGAGGAGGTGTCTTACGCGCCTTTTAACGCTTGGGAAACCCCGCAGCAGTCGCAAGGTTTTGTGGGGGTAGTACAAGGATCTTCGAGTGAACCCGAGAAGCCAAAGGCTGAAGGTAAAAGAAGGGTTAAATTCGATTTGCCCACAGAACAAAAACAAGAACAGACACAGAGGGTTGCCCAGGGCAATCAAATTCCATTGGATAAGGGAAATGAAAAGAAGAATACCCCTATTGAGGAAAAGAAGAAACCAGTCGTATTTTATCAGGGGAGAGATGAGCCAGCCCCGTTCTTGGTATCGGTCAGAATCTTCGGAAAGTTGCTACACAATTGTTTGATTGATTCTGGTGCTTCCAGCAACGTTATGCCATTGAAGGTGTGTCAAAGGTTAGGTATAGTCCCGTTGCATACCACAAAGAAAGTGACTCAACTAGACAAAACTGAAGTACCAGTTGTTGGGGAGTTGAATAATATTCATATGCAATTGTTAGCCGATCCTCGAATCCAGAGCTGTATTGACATATCCGTAGTCGATATACCGGATGGGTATGGTATGTTACTGAGCAGAGACTGGGCTAGAAAGTTAAACGGATACATTGCAACTGATTTCTCTCACATGTGGCTTCCGTGGAAGGGAGTCCCAAATCAAATCAAGATTGAGAGCACACTGAGACTAAAGTTAATGATCACGGAGTATGGCGAGGATAACGAAATAATGTTCGTAGAGACTGACTTAGGCTCATACAGGCCTGTCAAACAGGAAGTATTGATGCTGCAAGGCCTAAATGAGGGAAAATTCGAATTCTTGAAGTGGAGTAGTGGAGTTTAATTGCACTGGCTAAAATTAACTTCTTCTAGAATTCGAATTTTAGCTATAAAATGAGCAAGTTTCTCACTTGTTTTCACAGCTGAAGAAGTCGAACTTGCTCTGAGAGTGAAGTGTTGCAGTGAATTGTTGCTTGAAGAGTTTGAAATCTGAAGGTTGCTGAGTTAAAAAGGGACGCCTTAAGTTGCTGGAGAGCTTGAAGGAATTCGAATTTTGCTGAGGAGTTGAGTTTGCTGAAGAGGCTCACTTGGAAGTTGATCAAATTTGCAGTTGAAGGAGGTGCGCCTTGAGTTGCTGAGAAGTGCAATCGCTGAAGTAAAAGAGGACGCCCTTGCTGGTTAAAGAAGTTGCTGGTACAAGTGTGGCTGAAGCTTAATTTATTGCTAAAAATTGAGGTTGCTTGTGCTGAGAGGGACGCCTTGAAACAAGGAATAGCCGAGAACTTAAAAGTACGAACTTGCTGATTACTAATTGCTGATTGCTGATACAAAGTTACGAAGTTCAAATTGCTGATTGGGATAGTGAAGTGAAGCCATCAAAGTCTACTTAGAAATCTGTTCTAAGTATTGAAATTCAAGAGAGAAGCTGAGGTTTGCAAACACAAGAGTTATTGCAGCTTCTAGAATTCGACTGCAGCCCCTATGCAATGTCATGTATCATTTTTATAAATTAAATTGCTAATGAATGTTGTTGTTTGCAGATGGCTGAAGCGAGGACAACTGGAAAGGACAATGGTGCCTCCAGACAAGCTGTGATCAAGAAGCTGAGTAAAACATTCATGCCAGATCGAAGTTTATTTCAAAGCTGGGCAAGTTGACAGACACCAACCTGGGCTCCGTCAACCTGGAGACCTTCAAGAACAGGATGTTTGGAATTGGAAGTCATCGGGCTTCAGTCACTTCGCACAACATCGTTCGAAGTGGACTATATGCAGCTGCTGGTTTCCCGCCAGCTATACAGTGTTCGGAGCTGATAATGGAATGTGCTAATTGCTACGAGAAGGAACACCGGTTGATCATGTCACCTGATGGCCAAGTGCTTGCCAATCTTACTCCGGCAGCCATTGGTGAAGCTTTCGGGATCCCGGTGCATAGGAATATGATCTACAAGTCCAGAGAACGGGCTGAGCGGATGTATGCTTCTGCTTTTGAGCGATGCATGGATACAATTAATACCCACTGGATGAGCACTCCCAAGCCTTCTCGAACGAAGTTGCCCAAGCAGATCATAGCAATGACTTGAAGCAAGAATACTGTGATCTCATCATGATGCTGAGCAGGGTTGGAGGTTGCCCACAATCATTTATTTTTGAACCCTGGATGTTTTACTACATCAACCTGGTGCTAGAGGGAAAAGACTATGTCAATTGGGCTGCGATGATCAGTGACAACTTGCACGAGCAGCTCCTAAGCTTGAGGAGAACGAAGACATTTTACATGAGCTCCTATGTCATTTATATGTTGGCACGGAAGACGAAGTATAGGGGGATATCTTATAAGGAGCCTGTTGGATGCGGCTCTCATCAGTTCAAAATCTATGATGCCTGTCCACAATTGCACCTGTCAAGCACAACCCACTACAAGCGTGTCAACGACTCATTCACCACGTACATCACGAGGCTGCTGCAGGAGCGATTGCAACACAGAATCTCGAAGGAAGCCCAGGAGTTAATTGAAAGGTATGGGTGTTGGTTCATACAATTTCCGAGATTCTCTTACATTAGGCTGCAAGGTTTCTCATCATACCCATATAGGCTGCCTAAATACCCAACAGATAGAATATTGATGCTAGAGATATCTAGACCTAGCCTTTGACAAAATCCAAAAGAAGAAAAAGAAAGGAGGGATAGAATTTCCAATTGTAATGGGCAACTCGGATGAGGTGTGTCCTTCGATACAGGCAGGAAGCTGAAAGTGAGCTTCAGTTTTATCATTTCTCATATCATACTAGCCGACAGCACTACGACCCACATCATAACATCAATTGGGTTCTGTCGGAGGAGTTCAAGCATAAGGCCACCATAGAAGATTATTGGGCTGATGCAGTTGATGAAATTGAAGTAAGGAAGAGAATGTTCTCTCGGTTGCCGATTACTCTGATCAGGGAGTGCGAGGTTGTTTCCGGACCAGGTCAATGAGGATATGGATGTAGTCCATCCGGATTATGCAGCAGATACTCCGCTTCCAATTGGTCAGAGCCCGAGGTTGCAGATTTAGATACTCTCTCCATCCCAGTTATGACATTTACTAGAGCATGGGTTGATACAATTGCTTTGACTTACAACATGATGGGAGATCATGGCAAAGAAACAGATTACAAGAGGTCCAGAGTGGAAGAACCTAAGCCAGAGCCTCCATCACAATAATTTTCTCCAAGCATACACTTTATTTGCTGATCCCTCTCTTTTGTCTCACCAATTTTCCTTAGCCTTTAAAAACTTATTCTTGATTTGCCAACCTTGAAGATCTCCATGTGGAGTTGAGAAATGAAGCAGTTCCTGAGAATTATGTGGTCACTCTAGACTTTAAGATCTCCTTCAACAATACACTAATTGGATATGTACAGCAGTTATCAGGGCAGGATGTACCAGTGATAGAGCCTTGTGCGATCATTCTAAATGGGTGGAATTTATGGCAGTCTAATATTTTTGGATGGATCGCTTGGGGTGATGCCTCTATCTATCAAAGCACCAAGGTATTGAGGCATGTGCCATTGCAATTGATGGACATTCACTATGATTTCAATCATGGTTTCTTCGATTTCAGCTTACATAAGGCTATGGGATGGAGTTCAGAATACCTTTGAGGCTATATTTGCTAAATGATGAAAATCTGGTGCCTTTCTTTGCATTAAGACCTTTGTACAGGATGAAGAATACTGCTACTTTCTCCACTTTGATCCATCCTTAGCTGCTTGGAGAAAATCTTGTACGAGGCATGAGCATTCAGGTATTAGAGTTTCAGCTAGATTGTGTTCCACGATTTCAGTTCAGAAGTTGAGGCAGATTTGTTGAGTTGGCAGTCAGAGAGAAGGCAAGTGGGAACACACTACTGGACGAGGATCTTCTAGAAGACTGAATGTGGACATTTATTACATTTACTATTTTGGGAGTGAGTGGGAATCTTTGATTCATTTAATGTACCACTCCCTATTCTGGCAGTTTTTAGGGTTAGGGCTGAGGTGGCACGATTCTGGCCACTCTATTAATTGTAACCCTAGCCGTCTTTTGGGACTTGGCTAGCTATAAAAGGGGGAGTCCCCCTCATTTGTATCTCATTAGAACAGGAAAAGATCAGGCATTAGCATTAGAGCTAGAGATTGGAGAGATTGCATAGTAGTCATTTTGCTTAGCATAGTGTGGAAGTGAAAGAAAGTTTTCCCTTTGAAAACTTTTGAGGAGATTGTTGTGTAACACTTTTTATGATAATTGATCTTTTCATTGATGGTGGAATTCGTCTTGTCATGAATAGCTAGCAAGGTCTCTTCTTCCTTTCGAATCCAAGTAGCTTAATTTCATGCAAGTAGTTTACTTTGATATGTGATGTTTTATTAAGATAGCTTCACTTTATTCCATACCACTAGCGGCTTGTTGATGATAAGTTCGCCTTGCGTGGTCGACTGGAAATCACCTTGAGTTTAACTTCAATTGTGGTTGGTATGCTTATATGCGTCGTTGTGATGGTGTATGCATGTTGAATCATAATTTGAACATCCTTTGTTATCCCTTTGAAGATTGCACCGATTTTACTGAGGCTGTCCGACGTGAGGCTAGGTGAAATTTGGTTGAAGTCTATTGAAACGAAGCTCCACATATCCTACATTTAGAGTAGAATATAAATTTCTTAGGCCCTATACCCTTTTATTTTCCGCACATCTCTGATTAGTTTTAGGAAAACGAACCACATTGCCAAATCATACACGCGAGAATCCCCTTCAAAATCATACATTAGCTGCTAACTGCAAGAAATCTGAACAATTGTGTAAGTCCCCTCGTAAGAACACAGCAAATACACATCAACCAAACTGGGTCTATTCGCACTTAAGGAACCTTGGAGTTGAACGTGTGATCTATCTCGCAATCTTAGCACACGGAATACTTTGATCAAGAGAGAATGGAGTAGCCCTAAACTATTTCGTTCTGCTGTTTGGTGCGGTCACAAAAAACACATCAACAAGTACCATACAAATTTGACCATGTGCTTGCATGTCTATCGTATGGTCAATGACGTGGGAAAGAGGTGAGATTGATGTGACAAGTGTGTAGATGGGTGACATTGACATGGAAAGGCACTTATTCAATGACATGAAAAGAGGGACAGAAAAAGATTTTGCCAGATTTTTTTGAAGTTTTTGTCATTGGTCTTGGGTTGTGTATGCAGAAATCAAGCATGCTGCACAAGTGTCCTATGCTTAGTCCTTTTGCACTGTGTGCTTGGGGATGTGTGCATCGTGTTGTAGATGCAGCAATAAACAAAAATTATTATTATTTTTACAATTTTCTATCTCTGCCTCAAGTGACATGTGCAATCCAAACTAGAGAAAGAAATTGGGATTTCTAGAAAAGTTGTTTGAATCAGAGGATTTAACAAAGTGATCCCTATGTTTTTGGCTCTGCCGAACACAACAGTGAAATCAAATTTGCTCTAGCATGCTTCCAAATGAGGTTGTTAAAAAAAAAAAGATAACAAGCAACCTTCAACCCTTTTACTTTGTCCTCTGGATGTTTGATTTGGACAAAGAAAATAGCAATACCAATTTTTTCAGACCCTATAGTCACAATGCTGAGTTCAAACTTACTCCAGCATTCACCCAAAAGAATATACTTGCAAAAGTTCACTTAGAAACACCTATTTTAAACCAAGTTTCTCGGACAAGGATGGCAGGGGATAGGTGGTTTCCAGGACATATTTTCTCAGAGGCCATTTTAGGAGACAGTAGGGAGCAGCAAGAGATGGCTATTAAAAAAATAGGAAAATTTTAGAAATATAGGAAATTTCAAATATTCATATCAAGTGATGAAATTTTGACATTTGTTAATTTATTTGTTGACTCTAATTTGAAATCTCAATTCAGCTCTAATGTTATGTAATAAGGTTCTATAACATATATGATGAATGCCTTATCTGTACCTCAAGTTACATGTGCAACCCAAATTGGAGAAGAAAATTAGGAGTTCTAGATAAGAAGTGATCCCTAAGCATTTGGCTGTGTCGGACACAATGGTGAAATCAAATTTTCTTTAGCATGCTCTCATATAAGGTTGTTTAAAAGATCAAATAACAAACAACCTTCAACCCTTGTTATTTTGGCATTTGGATGTTTGATTCAGACAAAGCAAAAACCAAAACCAAAATTTTCAAACCCTACGGTCATAATGCTGAGTTTAAACTTACTCCAGCATTCACTCAAAAGAATATACCTGCAAAAGTTCACTTAGGAACTCCTACGTTACACCAAGTTTCTAGGATGAGGATTGTAGGGGCTGAGAGGACATGTTTCTAGGACAATTCTTTTGGGCAACTATTTTAGATGATGATAGGGGATGGCAGGGGATGTAAAAAATATAGGAAATTTCAAATATTTATATGGTATCATTGATAAGACATTCATCATATACATTAAAAAACCTTATTACATAACTTTAGAGATGAATTGAGATTTCACATGAGTTACCACACAAATTAACAAATGTCAAAATTTCATTGTTTTGATTGTCAATGTACGTTTATATTATATAAAAATTACAACAATCTGCCCAAAGGATGTCATCTATGTATGTATAAAAAAATGTTTGTCCATCTAGCATGGGCCAAAATGATTTTTTTTTTTATCTTCTTAAAACTAGGGTAGAGTTTTGGGTACTGTGGGTCAAGGGGCAATGAAATGGAGTGGACTGGTACCACTCCCAGTGCGGTTGAGAGATGCCCCTTGCAGAGTCCAAGGGCAATCACAAAACAAAGTGGGGTCAAGGGGCAAAGCCCCCACCACCAAGCCCAAATTAAAGCCTTTGAGACCACAGAAACCTTAAAGGTGCATGCCATTTTTCATAAATTTATCTTTATTATGTTGTATTTTATATTAGTACATACTATAATAGCATGGTCCATATAAGCAAAATTCAAAATTATTTAAAGTTAAAATTATTAGAAAGGGAGCTATCTCTTAGTCATTTAGGGCTGAGTGTGGTGTGGAGGTCCAAAGTAGAAGAGAATAAAACTATTATTTTTATTGAACGTAAGCTTCTTTTTTCTTAAAAAAACTAGCTCTTTGTGGGGCCATCGCTGCACATAGCCACCGTTTCCAGGCCATTTCCAAAACATTTGATCCAAAAATTTGGCAAACAAGGAACAGCAAGGGGACCAAGGTGTCCCTAGAATATCTCTGGTACAGGAACCTGTCCAAAAGGGCAAGGGATGCATCCCTGAAGAAAGTACAGAAACACACAAATACCCATTAAACTTTTGGAATGGAAATGAAACTCGTGTAAGTGTAAACTTGCTTGAATAGCATGTGAGATTTCACATAATAGCAAATGTCAAAAACTTATTTACAATAACCTATTTCCTCAAAGAAACTTCAATGTGGAAAAAAATTACTATAACATGCAATGAATAAAATCTGGCTATTCCATTAATAAAAGTGCAGATTAAATGCAATAATTTGCATTTATAGGAAATATTAGGAAAAGAGTATGACAAGGCTTCCTCCAAAAAAAGTAACTCCCAAGGAACGAAGTAGCACTTCATTTCAAAAATAAAAAGGATAATTCCTAAGGAAGAGGGTGACTCCTCGCACACCAAAAAGAACAAGCATAGCTAAACCTAAATAAAGGAACTACCAAATAAGACTTAACCTACGGTATAATAAATTCTCAACAACAATAGTTATAACAACCCAAAATGCATTGTTCTCCCTCAGCTCCTTCAACATTTTGTAGAATAGAGGCTATCTCATGGTTGGGTTGGCATTAAATGATTGCTTAGGATCGCAATCTTGCACTTTGATATTGCTTTTTAAGCTTAAAAGAGAGAAATTCCAATGGTGCATATCAACTTGACTCTTTTATTGCTTTAAAACTTCATGACATGATTGGTAACTATATTTCTGTGTATGTTTATTCCACTCATAAATTTCATTAAACCGACTAGTTGGTTGCTTTTGCTTATTGTAGATATTGAGGTTGAAGACCAACATCTATTGTCTACAATAGAATTGCGCATAAAAGAGATGGAGAAAATGACAGGGGAGAGACAAGACTTGATCCTGGTTGCCTCTTTGCTAGGACGCATTCCTAATCTTGCAGGGCTGGCACGCACTTGTGAGGTGAAGTTTTAAATAAGGTGTACTCGGCTGGACGTTTCTGAATATATTTATCATTGCAGTATATATGTGACATCTATTTATCCTCTTTCATGTTGGTTCTCTACCGCGTGTCTGCAGGTCTTTAAAGTGGCAAGGTTGGTAGTCGCTGATGCAAACATTGTGCAGGATAAACAGTTCCAATTAATCAGGTAGAGGAACTTCATTCCTAATGTCAAATGAGATGCAAGCAAACTAACGAAAGAACGGAACAATTTTCATTTTGATGGTACTAAATTTAGTATTTTTTCAGTGTCACAGCCGAGAAGTGGATACCTGTGCAGGAGGTACCTGAATTAAGCCTCAAGGAATATCTGAAAGGAAAAAAGAGGGAGGGTTACTCAATTTTAGGATTAGAGCAAACTGCAAACAGCATACCACTTAATAAGTTTTCATTCCCGCGGAAATCAGTACGCCGATATTTCATTTCTCTATGAGACAAGCTTGTGTTTTGCGTGGTTCAAACAATTTAGTTAATTTAAAAAAGAACACAGAAAAATACACAATATATTTTCAGTTGTGTTAGTTGCATCACTTGAAATTGGCAGTATATTTACATCTGCTACATTTTACTGATAAGTGGACAAATGATTCTATCTTAATTAGGTCTTAGTACTTGGACGAGAAAAGGAAGGAATTCCTGTTGATGTCATTCACATACTAGATACATGTGTGGAAATTCCTCAGTATGGTGTTGTCAGATCTCTAAATGTTCACGTAAGTGGTGCTATTGCAATATGGGAGTATACTCGACAGCATAACGAGTAAAAATGCTTCTTTTTCCCCAACATTTTAACCTCGCGAGAACGCAAGGTAAGAATTTAGGCGCAGCATAGTGAATTGATTTTTGTATGTATTGGTTATCACAACTTAATAAGCTATTTTCTTCACCCGTGGCTGATGCATATTTCTTTTACCAAGAATATTGTTGTTTTTTGTTTACCCATCAATTTCATATTTAGCTAATGCTCCATACTCTTTCTTTGCTTCAGGCTATGAAGCGGCAGATTTGAATTTCCACCAGTCAATTTTGGTGTCTTTTTTACCAAACACGTTGCTAAAATTATGCCAGTCAATTTTGTATTCTTGCAATTAATTTTGTTCATTCCGATATTATTGTGGAGACAGGAAGGTATGAAATTTTTATTCTAATTATGAGTCAGAACATCTTACATCTTTCGAACTTATCACCACTGTTTAAAATATGGAAGCTTGAAATACCGGCAATAAGCATGGGAGATTTTTTATTCAAATTTTGTAATTTTATGCAGATAAATAAATTTTACCTGTGAAAAATTCCAGTTTTTTTGGAACAGTTCAGCATGCCAAAAACTGAAGAAACAAGAGTTGGAGAACTAATTATTAGAAGTATTTGAAAACTCAGCCTGCTCCAAGAGAAAAGTATTGATTCAAACATCATATTTGTTCAAGGCACAACTAAAGCTTAAGCCATAATCGGTTGGATAGAACTTCTTTTCAAGGCTTTCATTACGAAAGAGAATAGATAGTTGTAAAATGAGTCAAATCTATTATTTTATGCCATACGGTATAGAAATTCATTCTCAAAGATTCAACTACCTTTTTCATTCCTTGCAACATTCTAGAATAGATTTTGTGAGCTAAATATGCATGTTTAGAGCATAGATTGCAATTTAGTAATCCAAACATTTGTATGATTTTATTATAAATAGCAATTCAACAAGATTGGCTGGACATTAGGATCGGATAAGGTAATTAGTTTTAATGCCTGATGTTTTCCAATGCTTTTCTTTCTTTGAGTGGATTGTTGGGCTTAGCACAAGTGTCGCCTTGGTATATGATAGATTATAAATGCATGCAAGCACTTTCACCTTGGCCGTCCATAATTTAAGCCTATATGTACAAGCAATTTCCTTGTTAAGGCACGAAGACAAAAATTATTTGCAATATGTATGAATTATTTGCATTACCGGCTTCTATTGAATTTTTGATTCTTTGCTTTAGAAACAGCTTCACTATTCAACAATATCATAGATTGTGATATATTGTTATTTGATAAAATACCGGGGTGTTGTAATAAATTATATTTGATTATTAAGATATGTTTTTTATACAATTTCAACAATCCTTTTTCAATATTATTTGATGGGGAACAGGAGAGGGAAAAGCTCTATGAATTTTGTAAAAGTAATGCCAAGAAAAGGGCTGGTTAATAGTTGAATATAACGGGTGACAAGCATTACCTCTTGACTTTATGTTCATTTTTTAAAAGTTAAAGACAATGATTACTAATGCACTGTATATTTCAAGAAACAACATAGAATTGTTGTGGGAATCTGATTATTTAATTCTTTTGCAAATAAGGAAAATATAGAAAGGGTTTGTTGGCGAGTCAAGTCATATAAATCTTTGAACCTGGGCATTTGCTCTTTACATAATTTTGGAAAGAACTTACCATGTAGATACATCGATAAACACGAGTATATTATATGGTCTGCATGGCCAAGTGGTTGAAATGATTTTATGTAAAAATACTACCTTATAATGTATGGGCATAATGCATTGTGGATATAGTTTGTTTGCATAGTCAAGTGGTCGAAATGGTTTGATGTAAAAACACTACTTTATAATGTTTGGGTATGACATATTGTGGATCTTAAAAGAGCTGCTTTCTTTTAAAATAATGCGCAACGTTTTATTTTCATCTCTATATATGCATTTTGATTTAGATAATGTTTCTATGTATTATGTTTAAAAGTGTAATGAAAATTGTATATTCATATTTTTATTTATTTATTCATGTTTTGGGTTTATTTTGATATATATGTCCTAACTGTCTAAAGGTGTTAGCTCAAGCACATATGGAAAATACTGAAAATTCAATTATTTTTGGTATTTCTACATTTTAATAAATTGTATTTTCGAAGGTCGTCGGAGTGGAATTTGGGGCCGAGACTATCGTTGGTCCCTTAAATGGAATAGAATAAGCATTAGGTGTAAGGGACTAAAATTAGATTTCCTTGAGACCTTTCCAACAAGGTAGAGAAGTTCATATTACGATCATCAAGCTAGGAGTTATGACCTTGCCAAATTGGGGTAGTTAAAATATGCATGTTTTTGGGAAATTTTATGTTTTTTATTGTTCCATCTATTCATTTTCGAATTCCAAACAATATGGTGATTGTTGGATTTTTGCTCACAATGTACAAATTTCAATTTTGGATATGAATAATTCAGATTTGGAGCTACATACATCTCTTTTCAAGTTTGTTGTTCTTTATAAAACTTTTACAATACTACAAGTTGCATGCCAAGTATTGTCCCTAGCTTCATAATTCGGATCAATAAGTGACATGTCCTTGCATATATTTGGTTGATGGCATCACATATCTCAATCTCACTATCACTCATCACCAAAGATTTGGTCTTAATCGTTAGAGGTCCCATACAGCATCCTATATTAGATCTATAGGTGTGGACTTGACCTAGGTCATTTCCACTATTGATCTAAACTTTGAACTTTTAAAATTCAAATTGAAATAATTCTTACAAAATCTCCCCTACTAGCCTTTGTGAGTTGACATAACATAAGTTTGTGTTGATTTGTGTGCTTGATTGTTGTATATAAAAGCATTTGAAATTGTCCAAGAGTTATCAAAGTGCACAAATTGAAATTGTCCAAGAGTTATTGAAGTGCACAAAAAAAAGTTATTGAAAAGCATTCATTAGAGAACTACATCATCTTACATCATCCTAGGTCTATTACATGCTTGCTTATTGTTTTTGAATCTCACTCAAAGCCATAAAGCTAGTCCACCTAGGGATCTAATTGAGAGGAACATGAACTTCACAATTCACCATGTTCTCAAAGGTGTTCTTAAGCACCATTAGTTCTTAGATAAATTTAGATATCAAAAGATCAAGGAAAGTGAATTCCAATAGTCCTCTTTTTGTTAGAATATTCTCATGCATACAAGTTTAGGTTTGTGCACTTGTTCAACTTCACACATTTGAAGACTAGATCTACAAAGGTGGATTTAAACCAAATCAACTTAGAGTTGGTTTAGAAATTTTAAGGTGATATCTAAGAATTGAAATTTTAGTACCTTAGTGGATTGATTTTTTATGTCTTTAGCCTTACTTCTCTATCTTTGGAATCAAACTAAATATTGCATTTAATCTTGTTTTTATTATTGTTTAATTATTTGTCCTAGGTGATAAGTAGTGAAAAGCATTTTGTTTCCATTTTTTAATAGCCCAACTTCCTTACACCCATTAGGTTTTTGTCCTAGAGTCTCTTCCTTCTTCATTTGGGTTTTTGTATCTATTATTTTATTGCATTTATTAATCAAAGGAAATAGTGCATTGCTATGCAACAATATCTCTAATGAGGAAATCAATTCCATTTAATCAAATTTAAAACTATTTTAGTAGAGTAACAACACTTGAAAGAAATTTAGAAGAGAAGAAAGCACACGATATACCTCAGAGAAAATAATGGAAGGGTAAAACCTAACTAGAAGAGAGTCTCAATGCATTATCAACAACAAAACAATTACAATACATTTTAGAGATACCCTTTTTAGGAGATCTTCAAGTTTCAACTTGTAGGTGACAATCAACATAACCCTACATAAAACAATTTTTTAAACACTTGAAAAAATCAACTTGTCCACACTTCAAGGTTGCAATGCTTCAAGATGTTGAAACCACCTTCCAATAGCTTATTTATGTAGGACACAAATTTCCCAAGAAACCACTAGTGGTTTTCAAAAGAATAAGCTATCATGACACTTCACCCAAAGTTGTCTTGGCATTAATTCCAATATCTCATTTTGCCTAATTCAAGATATGATAAGAGTTGTTGCTTGAACATCTCAATGATTGGCTAAAAAATATATTACACCTCAACCAACTCGACTAACAAGAATATTGCACCCCATGTCAATTTTATACATTTAACCATCCTACCCAACATCCCACACAATGTGTGTAGTATCTCGGGTTTGTTCTATCTAAGTGGGGCATTTTAATACACAAGGGGTTATTTTACATAATTACAAATTATCAACTTAGTAAATCAACTAAAATGTTCCATCATGCTTAAGTAAACCACAAGAATAAACAACATTGTTTGTACAAGATGTACAATACTTTTCAAACATTTTCATATCAAATCTATTAGGGTTTGGATTCACCTCTATTTGTGTAGCATTAAAATATCTATAGTAGGGTCTGGACCTATGTATTTAATGATCTCTCTTTGATTACTCACACCAACTATTGTTTGTCTCTCATTGATGTGTCTTTTGGTATGGACTCTCATCGTCCATTGTCTTTAGCCTCTATTCATGACTCTATATTTAATTTTGCTATGTTGGCATAATTTGTGACACTTGATCCCATTATACTTGATATTCTCATGCCCTATCATTTAGATGGAGTCACTTTGTCTATGGACTTGTCATTTCATCATGTATGTACAATTTCCTTCTTTGTTTACTTGGTTATTATCTTTCCTTCCCTTCCGAATACTCACTCCACTTGTAAATGCATGTTATGTTACTTCTATTTCTTTAATTGATAGTGTTAGCGATATGCTTGTGAATGGTGATCTTTACCTTTGAGTACTTTTCTTCACATGTGATTCATGACACATTTTATAATTGATACTTATGATGTAGACTTCTCTTCTAGCAATGCTACTTCCTTGCACATGATATTATTGTGCCCTAATATGATATTATGCTTACATGTCATGATACTCTTGTTCATATGGCTTATGCATCTACATGTTTTATATCTCATATTAAGCCACCTTACCTAATTTCCATGCCCTAATCACCACACAAAGTTATCATACATACATATCAAAAAAAGGCTAAGGGGTATGATTTACTTGATCAAATTAAGAACACATTTGCCAAAATAAATCTTTGGGATTTATTTGAGACATAAAAGTATTTTCAAGCAAGCATTAGCTAAACTTGTTGTTCTATTTGATGTTAGTCTTATAGAGGTAGGCACTAATCTCAAGCCTATCTATAAAGAAATCTTTCATTTGTGCCTCATAAGTTGCCTTTTCCCCATATTATTCAAGAACACTAAATTTTATACTTTGTAGTTAAATATGAGGATATCTTAATCAAACAAGCTCTAGTTGATAATGGCACTAATTTTAACATTTTGTAGGAAATATTCTAGGATGTATCAAATTTGATTCCACTAGTTTACTAAAGTTGCCATTACATGGTTTGATAATATAGGAAGTGAATATTTTGGTTTTATTAATTTGTTCATTAATCTTGGACCCATTACACTAGATATTGTGTTTCACATGATATGTGGTGTTTTGTTGTACAACAATCTTTTGGGTCATCCTCGAATACATGTCGTGGGTGTTGTGTCTTCTACACTTGATCCCAAAAAATGGATCAATGGTCATTGGGAGGAAACATATAATTTCACCTACAAAAAGTCTTTCCCTTTTGGTTTTAAGGTTGCTGAGATTCATTATGTTGGGTCTCAAATTCAAAAAAAAATGTTGAGAAATTGCCCATTTTGCTTTTATACATGAAGTAATGTATTACCAATGCCTCCATGTTCTTCCTCCACTTCAAATTTTTGCAATGTTTGTGGTTTATGTGTTGATTCTTTTATATTGTTGGCACCTTTAATATTACTTCATCGATATCTTTTGATGCCACACCATTTTTAATGTTTCCTTTTTCTTATGCCATAGTAATATATTGTCCCACATTATATGTTATGATAGCATTTTAAATGCCTTTGTCTTATTTTGTAGCAAATCTACATGGCATTATTTGCCTCCTATGTGGTAGCAAATGCAAAACAAATTTTGTGCCCAAGATATATGAAATGTGCTACCACATGCTTAGCATACAATATTTCCTTTTATCCAACATGCAACCTTTATGCATTATCATGCAATATGAGAATATCTAAAATATTCTAGCCAAAAGTAGCGAGTTTAGGGTTGGGATGATATACAACTCCCTGATGCAAAGGGATTTTTCCATTGTAATAGAAAAATACCACATGCATATTTCTTATTCACCTTATTTTCTTATTGTCTTCCTTCCTAGCCCATACTTTAATATTTTTATTCAATGTGTATTGTTGATGTCAAAAATTAGCAAGGTAACAGTCTTTATGGGAAACTCAATTAATGGGGGGACCAACTACGCTAAACTGAGTGACCTCTGGGTTTTTTAAGAAGCCAACTTCTTTTGTAATTGGGGGTTTGGAATGGGAAAAAGAAGCAGATATAAAAAATAAAGACCTAACTAAGGCGATGCGCCAAGAAGTAGATATAGGCACAGTAAATCTATCTTTTGGGATTCAATTTAAGGGCCCGATCGGCAATCTGCTATGTTCTAGAATAACATAAATCAAAGATGAAAACCCGAATATTTTATACAATGACATAAAATAATTCTCATACACATTCACTGAAAAGAGGAGTCAAAGACATGATCTAAACCAGCAAACTTGTATTAAAATCATAGAAGTTCTGCAAATAAGCAATTCAGGACAATAATGGCATAGTATTAATGTTTTATCAAATAGCTTAAGAAAAACAGAAAGGCTGAACAATGGCACAGTCTGAGAGTCTCATACAATAATCTAAAAACAATAAAAAGGCCTGGTGTTTTTTCTTAATATTTTTGTATCTTCCGAAGAAAGAAGTAGTATATATAGCTAAAAATCCCACCGCCTGGCAGGCCAAAAATAGAAAAAATCTTGTATCTCAAGCAATGATGGCACAACAATGATTCCCCTCGGTCATTGTAATAGAAATGATTCGAGTCATAGCACGTAGTCGCTCCCTAGCCATATACATCCTTGCTAATGATGGCAGTGGTCCCAGAAAAACCCTACATAGACAAGTGTTATTCACTTATGAAGGCAGTTAAGACACGCGGCAGCTTGGCGGGGCGCGCAGCTTGCTCTCACCTTCCTTTCTATGAAGCCTCAACGAAAGAGACACGTGGCAGTAGGTCAGAGCCCGCTTGTTGATTCCTCCTCTTTGCGTTGAGAGACTGCGCAGCAAAGACACGTGGAGTCGTCTATTACTATCAGTGCCGACTGTGGGTTCCGCCAAAAATGTATGCAGATGAAAGCTATGTAGCACACGGACGAGGCCTGACTAAAAAGTGAAGGGAAGCATCCTTGAAGTGCCCGCGGTGACGACATGTGGAAGCATGGCAGGAGCCAGTAGAAGAGCGAAGGAAGTAATCACTGCGAAGACTGCTCGGCGGACACGTGGCAACAGCCAATGGAGTTTATCAAAAAGAGGCTCAATTGAGCAGCGAAGGACAACATTTCAAACATCTGAGGTGCGGGTCGGTACTTAGCAAAAAAAAAACCACCCAAAGGGAGCTCGAGGAATTTTATATTCACAGCTTTTGGCAACTACCAAGGGCGTTTTACCTGCGAAACGAGGAACCCAAAATTTTCTTTGGCTTGCAAACTAGAGCCCCATCCATAGGGCGACGGAGTCAGAGCTTAGAGAGAGCGGCATGTAGAGGTAGCCAGTCAGCCTCAGATGGGATCGATATGTCGTGCAGATTCTCTTGCGCTCCGCTCAGATTGAGCATTTCTTTGTAAGGCAGCGTCGCAAGAAAATCAACCCTGGACTCAAGTTAGAAGAGTAGTCGCGCAATTGGACGAATGACACCTTCAATATCTACTGCGGTAAGGGGTTGGCTAAAGCTCTGGAAAGTGGATGTGTCCTACTACTTCTCTTCAATCTTTGCTGCAATTTGTTCTGTTGTGGCCACTGACTCATCTGCAAGAAACGGGGAGGGTAGGCCCATCTCAGTTAGTCGGGAGAATTTTTCCTGCATGCTATACATAGTCTGGCTCAAAGTGGTTGCGCATGCGCTAGCACAAAGGATAGCCGAGTGGCAGTGGACGAACTTGTTCGTCGTTTTGGCAGTAGCCTTCCAATCCTCGATCCCTGCCCTTGCTAAGTTTTCATCTGAGACCATGTACAACTTATTTAACAAAATTTTTGCCTCAGGAACCCTCTTTGTGATAAACTGTGGGAACTGCTCAATTGCTCCACGAACCTCCCTGCCCAAGCTTGTTGCCTATGACATAAATTGGAGCGTCAGTTGTAGTGTCAGGCAGAAGGCCTTGACCTTTTCCCAGTACGAAACATATAGCTGCTGGGCCACTGAAATGAGGTTTGGCTCGGTAGTAGGAGCTTGGGGAACACTCCTTAGAAGGGAAATTTCTGCATCTTTCGAGTCGATACTCTGTGCCAGTTCCATGATACTTTTGTTTGCGGATGCAAGTTGTTTCGACAAAGTCCTCCATTATGCAAGCCATTTTTCTTCAGCCTGGTTTTTGTTTGCTAATTTTGTTTCAAGGGAATACTTCGTCTCTTGGAGCTGCTTTTCCAATTGGGTCCTTTGTTTTTCAAAGTCTATATCCCTCTGTTGCATTTGTTGCTCGAATTGAGCGTGTTGTTGTTCAAACTCCTAATTCTTTTGTTGCACTGCCTGATCCGCCAAAGCTAATTGGTTTTGATAGTCTTGGTTCCTCTGCCGCAACGTGTTGACCAGGGTGGGGTCAACAGATTGGAACTTTGCAAGTTCCTCTTGGAGTTTGTTCTGCTCTACCTTTGTCACCTGCGCTTTTGCTGATAAGCACACAATTTTTTCTTCCATCGCTTTTTCCTTCACCACCAAGACATCAACCGTATTCTTCACAAGTTTCAGCTCTTCCTCTTTCTTCTTTAGCTGGCGACTGGACTTGAGGAAGTCAGTCCTCACCACCCGCTGCATTTCTTCCATGAGCTCAACTTTTTCCTATGGTCAGGCTATGCTCAGATTGAGTCCCATGGTGAACATGTTGTAATCGTCGGGCCACATCTCTCCTTGCGGTTTGATGATGTTCGGATACATGGTTGCGAAATGGATCAATTTCTAAGCTTCATTGTAAACAGTATACACCTACGGCTCCGTCGACTTCTTGGCATCCTTGGTCTTTTGCTTCTAGATTCTAAGAGCTCGCGCTTCTTTTGTATTATCACCCTGCACCATAAATTGAGCTAGCGACTAAACTAGCTCGCCTGCAAAAAGTGCACCGGGAGGTAGGGCGAAAGAGAACATAAGGGTAGTGGTCTCAGACATTTTCTTCTTTGGGAGAGTGACTATCCATGAGGAGAAAGGAGGGATATACCAAAGCTCGGTTTGTGACCCGACAAGAGGACTCATTAGGTGTTGTGGCAATAGCGGAGTCATGATGAACTCCATCTATTGAGCGGACTGAGTTGGACTCGAGATAGTAGTAGCAAGAGGGGTATCAATAGTGGCCACAGATGCAAAGTGCGAAGAGATGGCGGACACATACATGGCAGCGACAAGAGGTGAAAGGGTTTGAGGAGGCGTTAAGATAAATGGCCTCATCTAGGAGAACTATGAGAAACCTCTCACGACCATTGCGACAGAAGTGGAAAAGGAAGGGCTAACACTAGTAATGATGGGCGTCGCAGAGACAACAGGGGATACCAAAAATTGTGAAGTAAGAGAAGAGGGAGAAAATGTTACCTGTTGTCTGGATGATTGTTGTTCTTGGCTCACCACAGCTCCCTGGCTTGCTGCGGGTGCTTGCGAACTCTCCCTAGAAATTGCTTCGGTGTGTTGTCGTTTAACAGGCGGAGAGTCCTCCACCTCTACGGTTCTCAATTGTTGTTGAGTCGTTCTTGTTCTTACTACAGTCCAGGTGAGTGTCCGCAAAGCTCTTGATATGTTCATTTGCACATTTGAAGCAACCTGGCTAGGTTGCTCTATCACCTTCCTCTTTTGCTGAGGGGAGGCTGACGACACTTCTGATTCTTTCTCCTTTCCTTTCCCTGAATGCACTTCGGACTCCTCACCGAAGTCATCATCCTTATCAGTGCTCACGTCAGAATCTATGTGTGCCTCATTCCACAATTTATCAAATTGTTCATCCAACTCCACGCTTCTATAAGGGGCCTCGAGTTGTTTGATCTCCTAGTGGTACACCTAGAAATCTTCGATTCTTTCCTCGCTCCATCCTTCTATTTTTGATAACCTGCTTCAAAGGTCAATTCCCATTTTGTGCTTCTCATCATACTTTGTCGCAGCGAAGTAGAACTTATTCCATGGTGGCCTACTGTCATCTATAGGAATGTGAATCAAGTCAACCAATAGATCATCCAAATCTTTCAACGGGTTCTTCCTCTTTTCCCAGTAAGGTCGGGGGTTGTGCGTTACCTTGAAAAATTCATTTGGCAAGTCATTTTCGGGGTTGTAATTCAATTTGTCACAAATCATCACTAACCCCAAATGAGCCAGTTTATCTTCTAGCAGCTGGTGCGTCTCCTTTTTACCACCGTTTTAAAGCTTAGTGGGTAGGCGAAAAATCCCTTCTTCTTGACCTTTCCTCCGCAAAAGGTGTAGTCGATAATGGATACTTGCCGAAACATTTCGAGGGCTAGCACCCGATTTGTGACACATGCTAGAAGGCGAAATGGTTCCTTGGTGAAGCCATGCATCTAGATGAATGTGAAATCCATTCCGAGAAACTAGTCACATTTGGGAGTGAAGTTCTGCATATACCCTATCTGCTCCTTGGTGAGTCGATCAATACCATCCTCTTCTTTCAAATCTTGCAAAATTGGAGTCAAGAAATAATCTGAAAATGCATTATAATCGTAAGTAGAGGAGAGGAGAGGAATCCATACAGAAACTGGCCTTCTTTTGCTCGATTCATCAAAAAAATCCAACTTCCCATGTTTCTTAAAGAAATCAGGGTGCTGATGCAAAAACATATGAGCAAGGAAGGAAGGAAACCTAAACCTCCATTGTGTTTGGTAGTCCCTTATTTTCCTTATCATCTCATCAACGAGGAATTGTGCGAAGTCATACTAGAAATAGGAATGTTGCTTACGAAACTGAAACCCCGAACCCAACTGAAACTCCTACACATTCTTGTCGGTGTCCAAGCCGCAAACAAATGCCAACATTGAGAAGGCCTCCTGCATGTCCATGGGAAAGGCATTGTGCGGCGCTGGGATCTTTGGTGGCTTTCTATGATCTTCCTTAGGCCTTTGGGTTTCTTTGTTATAAAATTCCAGAGCCTTTTTCATGGTTCTCCATGTTTCCTCTCCCTTCGCTAGATTGAATGGCTTTATCTCTTCCGCTCTGGAGCTTTGGTCAGGGATGCATAGCATATTCCAGATAGCTCCCGGGCAGATATTAACCTTCAACTCCCAAACTTTGATGGTGTTGGTGCTCGGGTTGAAATGTTTGATGGCCGCATCGACTAGTTGTGGGCAATAGTGCACAAACAGGGCCATATACTGTGGGAGCCCGTTGAACCATAGCTTCTATGCCAATGAATCTGAGTCACTGAGTTTCTTCATCCTTTCGTAGGTCGCATCCCTCAAAGACTTAGGGTTCTTTGCGAGGATGGGATCATGAATATTATCCCATTCCTCCTTGATTAGGCTCTGGTCTCTGTAACTTTTGGGCTTGTCCAAGGCCTACGTGTTTTCCCATTTCGGCTTCTCTGGTATCCCAAGCGAAGCGTAAAAGATGTCTTCAAAGACATAGACGATTGATGTTGCACGCATAGCATCAAACAATCTTTGTGTTACCACTCCTTGCGCCTCTACTTGTGCCTCTACTTGTGAACTTTCTGCCATTTTCCTTTTGCTAGAGATTTCTACTCAACTCAAATATTTTGCAATTTTCTTTGGCTCTGTTTGCGCTCAAAACTCCTTTTGCTCTAGGTAGCATGTTTGAAAAACATTCACAATGCTAGCCTTTTGCATGTGATACTTAGTTATTTCCTTCTTGGGGTGGCCAACAATGCTCACCTTTTAGCATTTAATTCGGCATGTACCGCCAATTATTTGCTCGTGCGAAATGAGTTGTCATTTTAAAATGACAAGAATTCATAATGACCTTTGGTAATGATGTCCTCCGGCATGATTTTCTTGGAACTTGAGCCAACAATTTGAAGGCAGCTTAGGCGTTCGTATGCCATGGCAATTAATATCCCAAACGGAATGATTAAGCCCAAATATGCAATAAGTGCATGAAAAGATTTGTGTTCCTTTTTGGAGTTTGAGAAGCACCTGCAGAATGACACATCAGCATTCGGTCGTGTTGACTACCGCCAGTGACTGCCACTAGCTTATGATAATTAATTAGCTCCTATTAATCCTGCACGCAGCAAATCATACCTAGCAGACGCAACTAGGTGGGAAATTTGAGTGATCCCTGGTGCAATTTTCAAGATGGTACTCGATTAGCATCATGCTTATGGTATGCAAATTACCACGCTTATCCTGGCCATTTCTATAAATATGCACTTAGGAAATAGCAAAATCACACTTAGCAATCTTAGTAGAATTGGTAATAGGCAATTAACTTAGCATTAAGCGTTAATAGTTGCGTAGAATTTGCATAGGGCTTACACTTAGGCAGTTTGTGTAGAGCTAGGCACCATGAACACTCCAATTAGGTTAGTCTACAAGAAATCCCATTCGGCTTTTCTTGGTGAAATTTCAACTAGGCATCTCAAAAGAATGACCATGAATAAGCATTCTTTGGCCATTATAGTGATAAAGTGGGTTCTGGGGAGGGACTGCATTGACTATGAGGATCGGTACAAAGTTAATACTAATGTATTCTCTCACTTCATGGCATCCATGCTCGACATCCAGGTTCCTAAACCATTTGTTCTTCGTTTGGTGCTTGAGATATTTCTGAAGAAGTACCTGGGCGGCCTTAGAGAGGTGGTGGCAAATGTTGTGTTTGGTATAGGCTTGCCAAGAAAGTGACCTCCAGAAGTACATTGAAGAATACGCAGTAGTACCATGGGTGTCGTTCCTGAGCAGTTTCCGCATTAAGTCGCAAGAAGAACATCATCAAAGGGTCACCCGTACATGCCACTTCCTGTTTCGCTTGTACAACGTGGTTCCTTTCTTTGACATCGACTTTTGGAACCTGGTGTTCCCTCCGCTGCTCGCCATTGTTCCTACGAATGTTGTTGTTGGTCTTGATGATGAAGAAATTGTAGACGTTGTTGTTGATGCCTCCATTGCTGCTGCACATGCCCAAGACTGAAAAATTATTTTTATGCTTTAAGAACTAATACTCGTTAGTCTGTTTTTGTACATATGCCTGGAAAAGGCTTTATCGTAGCCATATATAAAGAAGATACAAAATGTATATAGATATATACTCTAAAGCGTTGCCTCTGAGCCATTTTGACAATGTACTTATCAAAGTATATAAGTATAATGAAAATATAGCTTATGTTAACATTATGTCTCATTTTTTCCTGCAATTCTGCAATGTGGGTTCTTTTTCTTTTCTTGCACATATATATCCATTTCAATTTTGCATATGGCGTCATTTTTTCTCTATTTCATGGGTTGCTTTTAGTTCTCTCTGCACTTTGCAATAATGGGTTCCATTTGTTTCTGCTTCCTTGCACTGTAGAATTAATTATTAAAAGACCAGCCGACAAAAAACACAATAGAAAAGTAATTACATTACTCACATATTTACACTGGTAGGATAATTTTGAAACTTAATTGAACAGTTTTAGGCGGATTCCGTTAACAAGAATCCCCAATGCTTCTTGCTCCATGTTTTCCAATTCGAATGCATTATGTTTCTTGCATTGAATTATTTTGAAGGGCCTTCCCAGGGGTTGTCGAACTTTCCGTGTTAACCTGGCTTTGTATCCCTTTCATTGAATTTTAGCACTAGGTCCCCGCATTTTAGACCTTGGTCTTTCTTGTTGAACCATCTTTTAACCACCTGTTGGTGGTTGGACATGGCTATCAAGGCCTTTTCCCTTTTTTCCTACACTTCTAGCAACTCAGCCAACCGAACCTCCATAGCGTCGTTTTGTTCTACCTCGAGAGATTTGAGCAATTGTAGCATTGAAATCTCCATGGAGATAGGCAATAGCACTTCTTTTCCATATACTAACTCGTACGGAAAAGTCTTGAGGACTTTCTTAGGAGTTATGCGGTCAGCCCACAACATTGCCCGAAGGTTTTTATGCCATTCTCGCTGGTGTTCCAACCTGATTCTTTTGATGAGTCGGACTATATTTTTGTTAGTAGATTCGGTCAGGCCATTACCCTACGGGTAGTAGTTTGATGATCTTTTCAAAAATATGTCATTTGCAAGTGCGAATTGGCATATCTTAGATCCTAGGAAGGCCTTGGCATTGTCAGAGATGTTTTTAGGAGGGCCGAATCTCATCACCAGTTCTTCGAGGAAGTCCACTATCTCCGCCTCCATCACATTCTTCAGGGGCATCGCTTCAGTCCACTTGGTAAAGTAGTTTGTGGCCGTTAGAGTCCATTCGTGTCCGGTGTTGGAGGCAGAGTTGATCATTCTGATGAAATCAAGGCCCCATCAAGTGCGAAAGGCTCATCGACCACTATCGAGTTGAGAGGCATTGCAGAATTTCTTCTTCTTCTCGCAAAGAATTGACATTCCTTATAGGCTTTTACCAAGGAGTATGAGTCATTGAACAATGTGGGCTAGAAGTACTCAGCGCACATAATTTTGATGGCTATGGTCTTTGCAAATAAATGCCCACCCGCAGGACTGTTGTGGAAAGTGTTGAGAATCCTCTTCATTTGCTCTGTGGTGACACATCGCAATAAAATGTTGTTGAAGTTCCTCTTGAAAAGGACCCCTTTGATGAGCGCATATCCATTGTTCTGCAATCGGTAGAATCTTCTCTTTTGACCTCGAGCGTATATTTTCCTATGTGCATGAATCTCACTCTGTCCGCCAGCCAGCAGCCTTTGGATTTAGACTCATTCATTAAAACCAGTTTCGGTTGCTCTTCTTCGCTTGTCATTTCTTCATCATGCGCCAGATACTCGCACAGTCCTCTTCCTCGGACTATCTTTGTAGGCTTGACCTCAATGTCGTATTCAAGGATCTTAGTGATCCAATTAGCCCTCTTTTCGGTGATTTCTCCTTCCATGATGTATTCGCACACACTAGAATGCACGACATAAACAATCACCTTGTTGCAAGATATGAGGTGTCTGAACTTCTTGAGTCCCTTAACAATTGTGAATGCTTTCCTCTCAACGAATTTGTAGTTCATCTCATATTCCTTTAGGGTCTAGGAGTGAAATGCTATCGGATGCTCTCCCTTTCCTTCATCGTCTTTCTGAGTTAAGATAGTAGAAATGCTTGACTTGTTGCTGAATACATACATTATAAATTCCTTCGATAGGTCTGGATTGACTAGCACAGGAGCGGAAGAAATAGCATCCTTAACCTTCTCGAAGGCTTCTCTAGCTTCTTTAGTCCATTTGAATAATTGATCATTTTTCAGCATCAGGGTGATTGGTCTGATTATCCCTGCAAAATTCGAAATGAATTTTCTCACAAAATTTACCTTCCATAGGAAAGATTGGACTCCTTTTTTGTTGACTGGTAGGGGAAGTTCTTTAATTTCTTTCACTTGCTTGGGATCAATTGCAATTCCTTCTTTGGACACTATGTGTCCCAATAGCTTGCCTTGTGACACTCCGAAGACACATTTTTTTGGGTTCAGGGATACCCCAAACACTTGGAATTTTTTGAAAACCATCTCAAGGTGATCAAAATCATCATCCTTATGTTTGGAGATAACAGTCAAATCATCCAAATAGATTAGGATAATCTTGTTAATCAATTCGCTAAAAGCGATATCCATTGCCCACTGGAAAGTGGCTCCCGCATTTGAGAGATTGAAAGGCATTTTAGCAAATGCAAGCGTTCCCCACTTGGTAGTGAACGTTGTCTTGTGTCAGTCCTCTTCTTTGACCCGGATCTGATTGTAGTCAGAGAAGCCATCCAGTAGAGAAAACATTTCTGAACTTGCCACTATTTTCAAGATTGACTACATAGAAGGCAGCAGATAATGGTCTTTTAGGGATGCTTTGTTCAGGACTCGAAAGTTGACACATAGACGGATGTCTCTATTCTTCTTTCGGACTAGAACTAGGTTGGATACCCATGTGTTGTGCTTGATCGAGAAGACGATCTAAGACTGAATTAGTTTTGTCAGTTCTTGCGCCATCATGGATTCGATCTTCAAATTCACTGGCCTCTATTTTTGGCGGATTGGTTTTGCACCTTCCGTCAGCTCTATTGTATATTGGATGATTTCGAGATCATATCCCTTAAGGTCATCATATGACCAGGTCACCACTCCTTCATACTTCTCACAAAAGTTGATGAGCCTTTCTTTATCATGATGCAGAACATATTTCCTGACTTTGAACTTTTTTCCATCTCTAGCCTGAAGGTCCGTATAGTCGCTTTTGTCTGCTACAAACTTCCTTTTATCGTTTCTTGCATCATCAAAATCCAATAGGTTTTTGAGAGTGACAAGTCCCTTCGGAAGCTTATTAGACCTTAGTTGAATGATTTGTCCGTCGTAGGCTTCAGCAATCTTTGGTTGGAGTTGGTCAGCAAATTCTTCCGACTGTTGGATGAATGAGGTGATGTGTTCATCACTGTCAAATACTTGCCAGCTTTGATCATTATCTGGAATCGTCAATCAGACTATCACTCGTACATAAAGTTTTTTATGTATTAGGTCGGAGGCAGGGTCAAACTTGGATTCGATTGTGGTCATGTGATCTGCATCAATATTTTTTCCTCGAGGCACTGTCTATATGTTGAAGGCTTCAAAACCCTCAATCATGTCCCAGACTCTATGTCTGTAGGATCTCATGCAACATTCTTGGCTGTAGAAATCCCTCGGACTTGGTTGACTACTAGTTTGGAATCTCTAAACACCATTAATTGCTTAATTCCCTTCCGCTCCACAAGACTCGACCTTGCACTAGTCCTTCATATTCAGCTTCATTGTTTGAACAAGCGAACTAGAAGTGAAAAGACATAAGTGTCTTTTCATTGTGTGGGGATGTCAAACATATCCCGGTCCTTGCGCCCACTTTGCATCTCGCTTCATCAAAGTGTAGCATCCATAGCTCTGAGGCTTGGTCACTCTCAAGTTCCTTTACAACCTTCAGAAGCACTTGGTCTTCATCATAGATGGCATTGGTACCCAACCCGGTAGCATGATAGTTGCCAAAAGTGTCAGCATCTATATATTTGCTCAAGAGAACTTCTTCTTGATCGGTGATCTCTGGTTACTTTTTTATCTTCTAGCAACTCGGTGCAATATGTTTCCTCCTTAGTGAAAGAGGTATGAGTAGCCTCAAAGTTGATCATATCTTCATCGGCAACATGTTCTGAATGCAAAGCTTCGGACACTAATTTCATTTTAGCTCCATGCTTGGTCCTTAGGATCAAGTGCGACCAGTCCAGAGAAAGATACCCTCCTATCTTTGAAGTGAATTCTCGGGACAGGCAGAGACCGAACATAGGGGGAACATCTATGATCATAGTCTCTTGTGGAACTGTGATGCTAGGAAGGAGAACAAATTCAAGGGGAGGTCTTTGATGACACCTACGGTTTCAACTTTGTTCCCATCAAGTTGCATAACCCCCCTCTTTAAAGGCTCATAGCTAAGTCCTAGGGCCTTATCTATCTGCTTGGGCATGAATGTAGTGCTAGCGTTGGAGTCAATCGTGGCATTGTGCAATAATTTCTCTCCCACAATGAGGGTTAGGAAGAAGGGTCTCGGTTTCGACTTACCTTTAACCTCGGTAGGGGCTTCCTCTGTGCTATTCGTGAGAACTATGGCAAGAGGTAATTGATCAACAGCCTTTCCTTTGAGCAATTGTTCTGTTGGCTCAATGATTGGATCTTCCCGGAGAGCCTTTGTAGCAATGTCTTTTGTTCCAGAATAGCTAAGATATCCCACAAGGACACATTAGTGGATTATTTTTTCAATTGTTCCACCACATTGAATGGTGGCGAATTTGGAGGCTTCTACTCCTTAGCTCTTTTTATAACAATTTCCCTTCACAGCGAACATTGTTGTGCCACTACGAAGGTACTGGGCATCTGGGTGGAAGCACTTTTGGGCTACGGACTAACTAGTTGCAGGACGACTGGTTCGCCCATGAATCTCCTTTTTGAGTGAGTGTTATAATCGAACTGCACTTGTAGGGTTTTTGATGTAGATGCATCGTTGGCAAACACCACCTCTTCTTCTTCCATCCATGAGAATAGCGTGTGATCAGGAGCAATATTTGTTTCTTGCTCCAAGGACATCCCTTGCATTTGCACAGTAAGCACCGCATTTTCCATTTATGGAGAGGCATATACATAACCTCCATGGTCTGTGTTGTGCATGTTTTGCACACACGCCCCGCCATAGGCAGGGACCCCCCCTTTTTTTTTTTTCTCCCGACAGGATGCTTTGCTCTTGTCGTGTTTTACGTGCCCCATTTTCCAAGCCCAAATTGGTCATGTGCCATCAAACGATCAAATTCCCCTTACCAAATTCACCTGCTTAGGGTATTCAAATTCACGGAGAAATAAAGTCGCCCATCCCCTTTCTGCCTTTTGTCTTGTTCCTACTGTTTTGGAAACATTCGTGGACCCCTGTCGGTCCGGTTTCCACATCTTTGACTTTGGGGCAAACTTTTTGGTACATTTGGGATGTGTTTGATGTGTTTAAATGAACTGCCAAGGTTTTGTCAACATTCAGTTTAGTTTTGGTGGTTCTAGAGCTTCGTCCCCCTTTGGCTGTTTTGGAACATCTGTGGAGCCCTAGCGGCCCGGCCTCCGGAGCCCCGTCCCTCCATGACCGTTTCCGGGACTCCATCCCTCTTTGGCCCTTTGGAAACATCCATGGAGCCCCGGCGACCCGGCTTCTGGAGCCCGGCCCCCTTGTGGCCGTTTCCAGGACTCCGTCCCTCTGTGGTCGTTTTGGAAACATCTGTGGACCCCTATCGCTCCGATTTCCACATTTTTGACTTTGGGGCCAACCTTTTTTGGATCTGAGATGTGTTTGATGTGTTTAAATGAACTGCCAAGGTTTCGTCAACGTTTCGTTAAGTTTTGATGGTTTCAGAACTTTCCCTCCGGAATTCCCTTCCCCTTGGCTGTTTGGAAACATCTGTGGACCCCCATCGCTCTGGTTTCCACATTTTTGACTTTGGGGCCAACCTTTTTTGGATCTGGGATGTGTTTGATGTGCTTAAATGAACTACCAAGGTTTCGTCAACGTTCCGTTAAGTTTCGATGGTTTCGAAAGTTTCCCTCCGGAATTCCCTTCTCCTTGGCTGTTTGGAAACATCTGTGGACCCCTGTTGCTCCGGTTTCCACATTTTTGAGTTTGGGGCCAACCTTTTTGGGATCTGGGATGTGTTTGATGTGCTTAAATGAACTGCCAAGGTTTCGTCAACATTCAGTTAAGTTTCGGTGGTTCCGGAGCTTCGTCCCCCTTTGGCTGTTTTGGAACATCCGTGGAGCCCCGGCGGCCCGGCCTCCGAAGCCCAGCCCCTTCGTGGCCGTTTCCAGGATTCCGTCTCTCTGGCCATTTTCGAGACTCGTCCCTCCGCGGCCGTTTTGAACATCCGTCGGCCCCCGGCAACCCAGCCTCCGGAGCTCGGCCCCTCCGTGGCCGTTTTTGGGACTTCGTCTCTCCATGGTCATTTTGAGCTTCCAGTTTTTGTAAAATGAGTCCAATCTTAAGGAATTTTTTCTGGGCAGTCTTCCTTCCCTTTTCCCATGCGCTATAATTGAAAAATCTCAGTTTTGCTATGTTTTGTGGGGTCTGGGAACTTCCCTTCCGGTTTGCTATCCCTCGTTCGTTGCTCATCCCCTTGGGCCCGCATTAATGTTTATGGTCCAAATGAGCTCCAAGTATGAATATTATGATCTTTTGATGATGCATGGATGCGTCTAACAAGGATTTTGCAAGATTTGACTAATGTTTTCCTTGATTTGTGTATGAAAGCACTTACGACACTTCATGTATGCAGGACTCAAGGAGCCTACTGCGGGTCCATCAAGAGACCCATTGAGAAAGCTGAACAAGGAAGGCACATAGCTCCTATCACCATTCATTTCATTTCTGCCTCTCCCCCTAGCACCCACCAACAAGGTCAGCGTTAGAAGAAGGCATGTGCCAAGGAAGTTAAGGACAAAAATGCAAGGGGGTGGCCTTGAAGAAGGCATGAAGGAGCTGTCCTACTTTTCACCAGATGATGATGAGTTGTCTGCTCGAATCAGGGGCAACCAATCAATTGATGCCAATCATCGACGGACTCGTTTGATCCAAGGAAGAAAACTGCAAACACATCAAGTAAGAGGGCAACTTTCAGGCAGTTTCTACTACAGTGAAAAGGGAAATCAGCTAAATGATGAAATTGCTATAATGACTGGCACTAGATGACAAAATAGAGAAAAGACAAGGAATGTATTTTTAATTGTTGAATATTGTGGGGTAGGTGAAACCCTAATGTAATCAAATCTGGGCCATTCGTTGCAAATTGATCCTAGCCATTCATTCGAGCTTTGGAAAACTATAAATAGGGGCTTGCCTCTCATTTGTAAAAGGTTGGAGAACTGTTGTAAAAAGCATTTTGCAGCAATAGAAGACAGCATTGCATGATTTTATGGATGTTCTCTTTGATTTTTCTCATTTTGCATGCATGGTTCTACTTCCATGTTAGTTTTAGTATTAGTTTCTTGAATGGATGTCATGATGGTGTTGTTGTTATAGTATTTGATGAGCTTCCAACCCATACTTTTAGCACTTGTTGATGACAAGCTGATGTGCAAAGTTAGCCTGGGCTTCTTTTTGTCATTGGTCCAACCTAGTTCAATTGCATGCTCATGATGTGTATGTGTAATTTGAAAATCAGCAGACCTTAGAAGATTGCACTGGTTTTGTGTAGCTGTAGGTTTCTCTTGGTCAAGCAAAACTCAATTTAGGAAGCCTGTCTACTTTAGCAGCCACCATTGTTACTGTTCATTCATAGCTTAGGATTAGAATAGCTTTCTGAACCCTTCTCCTTTTGTTGTTTCTTTTAATCCTTGGTTAGAGTAGGATCCAAAGCATCACCATAAAGCCAAATCAGATGAACTTGATGAGTTTCAGCTTGTTGTTTTGAGTGGACAACCACTATTCATTCACTTCCAGCACTTTGAAACTGCATTTGCAAACCCAACTTCTCATGCTTTGTAACTCATCCGTAAGACCGCCTTGTGATTCCAGCAAATCACATCAAACAATTGAGATATTCCAAGCACTGTCAAGACCTGACATTAGAGACCTTGGGATAGTGTTCTGTAATTTGATTGTGGAAGATTGTCTTTCAAGAGAGGTAGTGCACCTACGCACTGCCTGTGTTGAGAAGTGCATAAAAAACACATCAACAGTCTGATGCTGCGCCTTGACTGCGTTGCTCTGTCACCTTTTGTTGTAGATTGTCATGTGGGTAGTTTCGGGGCATATGTGAGTCACCACAAGGGAAACACCAGGGGTTGGTGTCATCGACTAAATTGTTTTTCCCCACTGTCAGCTCTCTACTCGAGCTTGGGTTAGCACTCTACAACGGAGAAGGCACTGGTACTATTTGATTAGTTGTTTGTGCCTGCGGATTTGTGCGAGCACCTCCTTGGAACTGGTTTTGTTGGTAAGAATACCTTTTTCCTTGATAATTCTGATAAGTTGGCTTCGGAGGCATGGCCTGGTTTTGCTTGAGGATATTTATTTCGTTGGCCATAGCCCGCAACATCTCCTTAATGTTGCTTATATCATCCTTTGAAGAACTAGATGTGGAATTAACATTCTATGGTGTGCCTTGATATGTATACATAGACTGGGGAGGAGCAGGCGCACTAGTAGACGGTATCTCCTGGGCAGGAACTAATACTTCGAGGAATATAGGTGTGGTGGGCCGAGGTGAAAACTTCCCGGCGTCTATCAGATTGTTCTTCGCTTTGACTACAACGTTGTATGTGTTCGGTAGTGTGGTTCTGCTAAGAGACTAGATCATCATCGAGATGTCGGCATTGATATATTTCAAGTAGAACATGAATTCCATCTTGGTCGACGAGCGGATAGCAACTTGGATTCTTTTCCAGGCTATGTGGAACCGAGCGTTGAAATTAGTCATGGCTTCATACGGGGCCCATTTTATGACTAACAGCTAATGATATTGTGAAGACCTGTCTTCATCATTTGAGAATCTTTCATAGAAAGGGTCTCTGAGTTGATCCTAGGTAGCAATAGTATTAGTCTACATAGTGCAATACCAATCTAGCGCTTTACCTCAGAAAGAGGCTAGGAGCAAACTTTACGCTACATTTTGGTTTGCAACTCTGTGCACTAGACACATGTCTGCCACATCTTGCAGATGTCCGGACAGTGTTCTTGAGCCATCTCCGGTGAACTTAGGTATAGCTTTTAAAGTGGAGACTAGGATAGGGGCCCAAATGGCGGGCGCTACTGGTGCTACAAGAGGATTTCCAATGTCCCATGCCACATAATTTTGGTTACCAACAGGAAACATGGCTAGCAGAAGGGGCGGAGGAAGCAGAACGTTCACTAATTGGGTCGCAGCTTGTATTGTTCCTAGTGGCGGCACTAACAGCCCAGGATTATTTGTTGTTTGGGATCTAGTAACAGGTCAATGGCTCATACACCCTCTTTGAATTTAGATTCATTTAAGCAGTCCCACCGAACGTGCCAAAAAATAGAAACTGTTGATGCCAAAAATTAGCAAGGTAACAACCTTTATGGGAAACTCAGTTAATGGGGGGACCAATTGCACTAAACTAAGTGACCTTTGGGTTTTTAAAGAAGTCGGCTTCTTCTGTAATTAGAGGTTTGGAATGGGAAAATAAGTAGATATAAAAAATAAAGACCTAACTAAGGCAATGCGCCAAGAAGTAGATATAGGCACAGTAAATCTACCTTTTGGGATTCGATTTAAGGGCCCGATTAGCAATCTGCTATGTTCCAGAATAACAAAAATCAAATATGAAAGCCTGAATATTTTATACAATGACATAAAATAATTCTCATACACATTCACTGAAAAGAGGAGTCAAAGACATGATCTAAACCAGCAAACTTGTATTAAAATCATAGAAGTTCTGCAAATTAGTAATTTAGGACAATAATGGCATAGTATTAATGTTTTATCAAATAGCTTAAGAAAAATAGAAAGGTCGAACAATGGTACAGTCTGAGAGTCTCATACAATAATCTAAAAACAATAAAAAGGCCTAGTGTCTTTTCCTAATTTTTTTGTATCTTCTGAAGAAAGAAGCAATATATATAGCTAAAAATCCCACCGCCTAGCAGGCCAGAAACAGAAAAGATCTTATATCTTGAGAAATGATGGCATAGCAATGATTCTCCTTGACCGTTGTAACAGAAATGATTTGGGCCATAGCACGTAGTCGCTCCCTAGCCAGATACATCCCCGCTAATGATGGTAGTGGTCCCAGAAAAACCCTACACAGACAAGTGTCATTCACCTACGAAGGCAGTTAAGACACGCGGCAGCTTGGCGGGGCTCGCAGCTCGCTCCTGCCTTCCTTTCTATGAAGCCTCCATGAAAGAGACACGTGGTAGTAGGTCAGAGCCCGCTCATTGATTCCTCCTCTTTGCATTGAGAGACCGCGCAGCAAAGACACGTGGAGGCATCCTTTACTATTGGTGTCGACTGTGGGGTCCGCCAAAAATGTATGTGGATGAAAGTTACATGGCACACGGACAGGGCCCGACTAAAAAGTTAAGGGAAACATCCTTGAAGTGCTCGCGGTGACAACACGTGGAAGCATGGCAGGAGCTGATAGAAGAGCGAAGGAAGCAATCGCTGCAAAGAGTGCTTGGCGGACACGTGGCGGCAGCCGACGGAGTTTATCAAAAAGAGGCTCGATTGAGCAGGGAAGGACAACATTTCGAACATCTGAGGCGCGGACCGGTACTTAGAAAAAACAAAACCACCCAAAGGGAGCTCAAGGAATTTTATATTCACACATACAAATACTCTTTATAAAAAATAATGTTTCCATTGTGTTATATATGATATGTCTCATCAGTAATCATTAAAAATAAGGGGGGGAAAAATGATTTGAATATTTTACTAGATAGGAAAAGGCCCAACAAAGAGTGGAGTGTGACTAACTAGGCTCACTTGTCACTATGAAGAATGAAGTGTGTTAGTTGGTTTCAATTATTTTCAAATGTAGATGAAAGAATTAAAATAAAATCTCCACCACCAATAGTTAGTCACCAAAGCTTTAAAACTTAAAATGTGTGAAATTAATAAAGGCCCACATTATTTAAGAGTTGGCTTATTACTTTAATTTTTCTTGCTAAGTATTATAATCACCCCATATACTATTTATACCTAAACCTTTCACTTATATATAAATTAAATCTTTACAAACATCTAGTTTAGAATTTATTTTGCATATGGTCCAGAGTAAAAGTACAAATATGTGTCACGCTTTTATAAAGGAATCGACCAACACAAACAAAAAAATTCAACTTTGGTCATATAAAAGTGGTGTTTATGTTTTGAATTCTAAAATGATGTAAACTAATGAAATATAGAACTCTTGATGAAGTTTATGTTTATAATTTTTCAATTTAAAAAAAAAATGTTTTGATATTTTTTTATAAATTTAAGAGTAGATTTTGAATTGTTGAAAATTTCAAAAAAAGTGACGTTGAGTTCATGTCACTAAAAAAGACAATTTTATTTTCCCCTGAGTTTTTTTTCAAATAGATAACTTCAATATCTAGTGCATTGGAAAAAAAAAATGATGTATATTTTTTTGTAATTATGTTTTAAAGTCAAACTTACCAGAATTTGATAGTTTTCATTTGATGTCAACTTTTGTTAATTTTTTTATCATTTTCAAAAGAAATTATATCATTTTGGAGAGGATTTCTCCTTTAGTGCACCATATATTTTTAAAATATTTTAATATGTTTTAGTATTATTTTAATTTATAATCAGCTTCATTTTTTATTATAACAACTTACTTGCAATATTAAAAAAACATATTAAAGTAATAAAAATATCAAATAAATATTTGGATTCTCAACTCCAAGCTCTACAAAAGGGTATTTATAGTTTTTTACAAAAAATCATTGATTGAAGAAATACTCAATTCAAGTGGAAAGTTTCAAAAAATTCTAAAAAAGGATGAGGTGGTTTCCAAAAAAGATGCCACATAGATGGCTTTGACTGAAACATTTCAGTCAAAAGGGTTTCGATCAAAAAGGTTTCAAACAAAACTTTATATTTTAAATTGAGGCACATTTAAAAATTATAAAGTGAAAATTTTGATTGTATAGTTTTGAGGGAAAGTGTTTTGTCTAAAACTATATGTGCCACGTATGGGCGAAATTGTTTTTTTTTTAACCATTTAGGACGAAACCATTTTGCTTGGAACTATTTAGTTGGTCAAACGTGTGACATAGGTTTGTGTTTGTACCCTCCAACCATCCACAATCAAAACAACAAAGTAAATAAAATTTTGGTATAGTCATGACTATGGGGGTCTTACTATATTGCCTAGTAATGTAACCAAAACACATAGCTCCACATTTCCAAACATAATACTAAAAATTTCCTTTATTAAATGGTAATAAAGTCATTATATTAGGGTATAGATCTTTACAATGACATTGCAGACCTCCAATGACCTTCAATGCCTTTGGATCTCAAGCCTTACAAACTTGCAACAATGACCTAGAAAGTTTGCTCTAGCTTTTTCTCATTGAATCTTCTAACTCCGCCCAATAGAATTAAAGCCTTGTAGAAGAATTTCCTAAAGAAACTCTCCAAATGAGTTCAAAAATCCCTATTTAAAGCATACAAATGGAGTAGAGGTGATCAACCCATGTCCAAGAATGATAGGACATGTGTCAAGCCTTCATTTTCTGTTAGGATCCACGTGCAAGCAGTTAAAACTGGCACTATCATTTATTGGAAAAAATTGGCATTCTGGCAATAGTTGCAGAAATATGAGGGTACAAGAATATATCCACTTGACTAGAAAGTTTTTCAAATGCTTGATCTTGAGGGAAAATAAGCCTAAAGGAAAATTTGTGGAGATTTTAGAGGTATATAAAATATATCAAGCTAATTTTCTATGGCGCAAGAATTTTTCACTTTCACCAATTTGGGTGCATAGGAATTTCGTTAAAAAGTTTGTCAATCTGTTGTTTTGAGTTTGTTTTCACTTATTTGTAAATGTTTTTTTCCATACATTGATTTTATTGATTTCTTACAACTTAAATATAGAGTATCATATATTTCAAGCAATGTTGAACACACATCGGAATACTGAGAGGGGGTGAATCAGTATCATATCAAACCTCAAACCCTTCAGAGCAAACTGAAACTTAATTTACAACACAAACAAAAACATGAAATATGAACACAATGCACAACACCACACAACACCAGATGTACGTGGAAAACCCCAAAGGGTAAAAACCACGATAAAAAAAGCTACTAAGAGTTATTGTCCTAATCTAGTCTCACAAATGAATAACAACTTTGTTTTAGGGCTACAACCCACGGAAGCTACTACTCCTTGTAGAAAGGTTTTAGGGTCACTCCCAAGGAAGCTACAACTCCCTGCATACTTTGTTTTAGGGATACAACCCAATGAGGTAACTACTCCCTGATCTGAGAACAAACTTAGAAAATATTACAGAATGACAGTCCTTCCACTATCTGAATCTGACAATTAGGCTCAATCCTTTAGATGATTGTAATTCTAGTTTTTCCCTTCTCTTTTAATGATTACAATTATGCTTTGACAACCCTTCTGCAACTTCTTCAAATGTCTCTCTACTGCTTACTAGCTCATTGCTTTCAGCATTCAAAAATCTTTTCATTTGGCTCACTGCCTCCAACAAATAGTTAGGCACACTCTTCACTTCCCTTTTGTCACAGAGATATGATCAAATTGAATTCAGACAGGATCTATAACTTATGCACTTTCTCTTTCAGTTGCTAACATAAACATCATAACGCATTACATATCCTCATCACAACTACTCGACATAGATCAACTAGGTTTACAATTATACATGATATTATATTGATTACATTACATATGTTAGCCTACAATAGAAAATATTACATTTACAAGTCGACCAAAGATCAAATACTCAATATGAAACATGTAGAGGGAAAGCCCCAAAATGGACTACACATAACACCAAGAAGAGGAACATGCCTTGCAAATTCCAACACATGCTTAACCTGGTCCTAAACATTCTTCACAACTTCGGTCTTCAATGATCAACATTTGCATGCTTCACAAATTCAAATTAAGTTACTTAAGCAAGAAAAAATGAAACTTGTAGCATGTCGGCCATTAACACATTGGAGGTACACATGAATGATTAAACATTACTTGTGCTTCTCCCAGATGATTCGACATGGCCCATACAACACCTTCAAACACTTCTTGAACTCCACACAATCCTGAACTTGTGGTGCACACTCTCAACATACCTTAGTCGACTAGGAAAAAGTATAACCCAACAACACCTTCATTCTAAACCACAGCCTGATTCGGAGAAGGCATAAAACACCTTGCAAAGTAGCATCAAACATCAAATGATCTTCAAAAAAATTCACACATCCCTTTCACACTTTCATACAGCAACAAGTTAGCATAATCCAATAAACATTGAAACCAACCATCAAAACACACAGTCCTGCACTCTGTCACTATTGGAAATCAAGGTATAACTAGCAGCAATATGAACTTAAATATGTGGTTACAAATCTGACATTATGTTTACAAGATTACCATAAAATTATTAAGCGATTGACAATTGCACAATGAAAGAAAAAAATTCAATACCACAAGTCATCAACATAAGTGACACAAGATATACGTGAAGAAACCCTTGCAAGAAAAACTCCACACCCAAAGAGATCTAATGTTTGTATTAGTCTTCAAAGAAGTACATCAATACAAAAATCCTCTCTACAATCCAGTAGCACTTCATTGTCCTGACAACCTACAAAGAACTCATACATAAATCACCTTCCAAAGGCTCCAATATACAAAAGTTTTTAGGAGAGAATACCACAAATGGTATCCCAAAACAACAAGCAAACCCACTAGGAAAATCCATGTCCCCTTAGTGGACAACCCATAAACATGGAATAAAATTTTTAATAATCACATGGCCTTAACATGGGAACCTAACCCACAACCAATATGAATTGGTCAAACCTGAGTGCTCCATAACTCTTTGATGGCTCTGACGGCTACATGCACGATCATGCACCACCATGCAAACTTGGGCACCCAACCATGCAAGAGCATGCAAAACATGCAAATAGCATGCAAGCACATGCACACTCAAGTGGTCCCAACTAAGAAAATTGGATGCCCAAGACGAATATGCCTCCAAGATGTTGTGTAATCGCCACTGTGAAGGTTCCACCTCTTTGAATACAATTGCAATTTGTCATAGAAAAATAAAATAAATATTTTATCCCTCATGTCCCCTAGAACACTTTCCAAAGAATGTGGAGACAAATAAATCAACTTAGGATAGCAATTCTAATGTCACCTATCCTAACATTATCCCACTTGGCATTATACATTACAATTACATCCATGAGATATAAATAAAACATAATCAAGTACAGTGATCAAGGCCCATGGCCTTCCTGCACCAAGAGAACTTATATGTGGTCACTAGCTTCGTGAGAGAATCTGCAAAATTATCTAAAGTGTCAACCTTCTCAATGAAAACCTTACCATTTTCAACCATTTCTCACACAAAGTTTTACTGAACATCAACATGCTTAGGACAATCACAATACATAGGATTTTTAGCTAAACATATGGCAATTTGACTGTCACATCCAATCCTCACTTTCTTGCAATCAAAACCAATGCCATTCTGTAACCAAACTACCTCCTTAGAAGCACATCTAGTTGCCATATTCTCTACTTCGGTGGTGGATAAGGAAACTATAGGCTACCTCTTACTCATCCAACTCACTACACCTCCACCAAACAAAGTACTAGTGGACCTTCGACTATCCAAATCACCTACCCATCTGCATCCACAAAACCCTATATGTCCAATGACTTATCCACATCATCAATACCATGATAAACCAAATAGTAATTTGAAGTACCACACAAATATCTAAACACCCTCTTGAAAAAATTCCAATGCTCTCTACTAGGGTTAGACATAAACCTGCTCAAAACTCCCACTACTTGGGCTATATTTGGTCTAGTCCAAACTATTGCATACATTAAACTATTAATTGCACTAGCATAAGGAACATTAGACATTTCTTCAATATCAACGTCAAAATTAGGACAGATGTCTAAAATCAACTTAGTACCAATCGGAAATGGAATATTTACTTGCTTACAGTCATGCATATTAAACCTTTACAAAATAGTATCAACATACTTACTCTGACTTAGCCAATTCTTTCTATGAAATTGATCTCTATTGATTTCCATCTCAAGATTATATTTTGCATCCCCCAAATCCTTCATATCAAATGCACCAGAAAGGTGAGACTTAAGCACCTTAATTATCACCTTGTCATTACCCATAAACATGTCAAGATACAAGACAATGATTAGAATTTGATCATCAATAACCTTAATATAAACACAATGATCCTCTTCACTTCTAACAAAACCCAACTTTAATGGAAAGGCATCAAACTTATAGTACCACATCCTAGGTGATTGTTTCAAACCATATAAAGATCTCTTTAACGTGCAAACCAAGTGTTATTTTCTTTTCACAACAAAACCATCAAGTTGTCGCATATAAATCTCTTCCTCAAGATCCCCATGCAAGAAAGCAGTTTTAACATCCATTTGCTCTATTTTGAAATCATAAGTAGCAAAAATACATAATAAGAATCTAATAGAAGTTAACTTAGCAACAAGAGAGAAAATTTCACTAAAATCAATTCCCTCTCTCTGGGAGTAGCCCTTGGCCACCAACCTGGCCTTGTACTACTCCAATCGACCATCTAATCCAAATTTCTTTTTAAACGACCACTTGCATCCAATGGGCTTCCTTCCTTTGGAAAAAATTACAAGATCCCAGGTATCACAACTACTCGACATAGATCAACTATACATGATATTACATTGATTACATTACATATGTCAGCCTACAATAGAAAATATTACATTTACAAGTCGACCAAAGATCAAACACACAATATGAAACGTGTAGAGGGAAAGCCACAAAATGGACTACACATAACACTAGGAAGAGGAACATGCCTTGTAAATTCCAACACACGCTTAACCTGGTCCTAAACATTCTTCATAACTTTGGTCTTCAATTATCAACATTTGCATGCTTCGCAAATTCAAATTAGGTCAGCCTTAAGCAAGAAAACATGAAACTTGTAGCATGTCAGCCATTACAACATTGGTGGTACACATGAATGATTAAACATTACTTGTGCTTCTCCCAAATGATTCGACATGGCCCATACAACACCTTCAAATACTTATCAAACTCCACACAACCTTGAACTTGTGTTGCACACTCTCAACATACCTTAGTCGGCCAAGAAAAAGTATAACCCAACAACACCTTCATTCTAAACCACAACCTGATTCAGAGAAGACATAAAACACCTTGCAGAGCAGCATCAAACATCAAATGATCTTCAAAAAACCTCATACATCCCTTTCACACTTTCATACAGCAACAGGTTGGCATAAGCCAATAGGCATTGAAACCAACTATCGAAAAACAGTCTTGCACTCTGTCACTATTGGAAATCAAGGTATAACTTGCAGCAATATGAACTTACATATATGGTTACGAATCTGAAATTATGTTTACAAGATTACCATAAAATGATTAAGTGATTGAAAATTGCACAATGAAAGAAAATTTTGCAATACCACAAGTCATCAACATAAGTGACACAAGATATACGTGGAGAAACCCTTGCGGGAAAAACTCCACACCTAAAGAGATCCAATGTTTGTATTATTCTTCAAAGAAGTACATCAATACAACAATCCTCTCTACAATCCGGTAGCACTTCATCATCCTGACAAGCTACAAAGAACTCATACATAAACCACCATCTAAAGGCTCCAATATATAGAAGTTTTTGGGAGAGAATACCACAAATGGTATCCCAAAACAACAAGAAAAACCACCTGGAAAATCCACATCCCCTTAGTGGACAACCCATAAACATGGAATAATTTTTTTAATAATCACATGGCCTTCACATGGGAACCTAACCCATGGCCAATATGAATTGGTCAAACTTGAGTGCTCCATAACTCTCTGATGGCTCTGTCGGCTACATGCACAATCATACACCACCATGCAAACTTGGGCACCCAACCATGCAAGAGCATGCAAAAAATACAAATAGCATGCAAGCACATGCACACTCATGTGGTCCCAACTAAGAAAATTGGATGCCCAAGAGGAATATGCCTCCAAGATGTTGTGTAACTGCCACTGTGAAGGTTCTTCCTCTTTGAATGCAATTACAATTTGTCATAGGAAAATAAAATAAATATTTTATCCCTCATGTCCCATAGAACACTTTCCAAAGAATGTGGAGACAAATAAATCAACTTAGGATAGTAATTTTAATGTCACCTATCCTAACATTCTCCCACTTGACATTATACATTGAAATTACATCTGTGAGATATAAATAAAACATAATCAACTACAGTGATCAAGGCCCATGGCCTTCCTGCACCAAGAGAACTTATCCATGGTCATTGGCTTTGTGAGAGAATATGCAAAATTATATAAAGTGTCAACCTTCTAAAGATATAAATAAAACATAATCAAGTGCAATGATCAAGTCCCATGGCCTTCCTGCACCAAGAGAACTTATCCATGGTCATTGGCTTTGTGAGAGAATCTACAAAATTATCTAAAGTGTCAACCTTCTCAATGAAAACCTTACCATTTTCAACCATTTCTCACACAAAGTGATACTGAACATCAACATGCTTAGTACAATCATGATACATAATATTTTTAGCTAAACATATGGTACTCTGACTGTCACATCCAATCCTCACTTTCTTACAATCAAAACCAATGCCATTACCAAGTCTCTGTAACCAAAAAGTCTCCTTAGAAGCACATGTAGTTGTCATATTCTCTGCTTCGATGGTGAATAATGCAACTATAGGCTACCTATTACTCATCCAACTCACTACACCTCCACCAAACAAAGTAAAAACATAGCTACTAGTGGACCTTCGACTATCCAAGTCACCTACCCATCTGCATCAACAAAACCCTATATGTCCAATGACTTATCCACATCATCAATACCATGATAAACCAAACAGTAATTTGAAGTACCACACAAATATCTAAACACCCTCTTGAAAAAATTCCAATGCTCTCTACTAGGGTTAGACATAAACCTGCTCAAAACTCCCACTACTTGGGTTATATTTGGTCTAGTGCAAACTATTGACTACACTAGCATAAGGAACATTAGACATTTCTTCAATATCATCATCAAAATTAGGACACATGTCTAAACTCAACTTAGTACCAATCAGAAATGGAATATTTACTGGCTTATAGTCATGCATATTAAACCTTTACAAAATAGTATCAACATACTTACTCTAACTTATCCAAATCTTTCTATGAACTTGATCTCTACTGATTTCCATCCCGAGATTATATTTTGCATCCCCAAAATCCTTCATATCAAATGTGCCAGAAAGGTGAGTCTTAAGCTCCTTAATCATCACCTTGTCATTACCCATAAACATGTCAAGATACAAGACAATGATTAGAATCTGATCATCAATAACCTTAATATAAACACAATAATCCTCCTCACTTCTAACAAAACCCAACTTTAATGGAAAGGCATCAAACTTTTGGTACCACATCCTAGGTGACTATTTCAAACCATATAAAGATCTTTTTAACTTGCAAACCAAGTGTTCTTTTCTTTTCACAACAAAACTGTCAGGTTGTCACATATAAATCTCTTCCTCAAGATCCCCATGCAAGAAAACAGTTTTAAAATCCATTTTCTCTATTTCAAAATCATAAGCAACAATAATACATAATAGGAATCTAATAGAAGTTAACTTAACAACAAGAGAGAAAATTTCACTGAAATCAACTCCCTCTCTCTGGGAGTAGCCCTTGGCCACCAATGAGGCCTTGTACTACACTAATCGACCATCTACTCCAAATTTATTTTTAAACGACCACTTGCATCCAATGGGATTCCTTCCTTTGGAAAAAATTACAAGATCCTAGGTATCACAACTATCTAGAGCCATCATCTCCTCCTACATGGCCTACATCCAAGACTCACTTTCTTCTAAAGAAAGAGTCTCCTTATAGGATCTAGGTTCATCGGCAGTACTCAATAAAGCAAATACACAATGGAAATTGGATGGGCTATACCTATCAACTAGATTTCATTTCCTTGTGGATCTTCTCAAGGTAGGAGTAAGGGGCTCTTGTTGTTGTTCTTCTTCTACATGCTCATCATGTACATCATTTGAATTCTTTGAACCCTCTCCTTCTTCTCCATCCTCAAATCCATCTAGTTGTTCTTCCACATGTGCATCTTTCTGCTTCTCAATATTTGTCTCAAAGTGCACTATTTTTATCTTATCTTTCTCCTTTGTTTGTTCTTCACTTGAGTAAGCTCTAAACTCCCTGAAAATCACATGTCTAGAGAAAACCATTTTATGGTTTAGTGGATTCCAAAGCTTATAAACTTTTACATTCTGACCATAACCAACAAATATGCATTCCTGTGCTTTTGGATCCAACTGAGAACACTTATCTTGAGGAACATGAACAAAAGCCTCACAACCAAAGACCCTTAAATGTGAAATAGAAGGCTTTCTACCTATCCACATTTCATAAGGAGTTTTATCAATAAGAGATGAACAAGGAGATCTATTAACCAAATAACATACAGTACTTACAACTTCTTCCCAAAAGAATCTATCAATATTTGCACCACTCTACATGCTCCTAGCTCTTTCCATTAAGGTTAGGTTCATTCTTTCTACTACCCCATTTTTTTGAGGTGTAGAAGGAGTAGTCTTTTGCCAACAATACTTGTATGCTTACAGAACTTATCAAATTCCCTAGAATAGTATTCACTCCATTGTCAAATCTCAACACCCTTATCTTATAATCCGTTTACTTCTCAACTAAGGCTTTAAATTCCTTAAACTTAGTGAAAACTTCAAATTTTTCATGCATAAAATAAATCCAAGTGTATCTTGACTCATCAATGAAAGTAACATAATATCAAGATTTTCCAAAAGAGTCAACATCCACTGGCCCAAACACATCCGAATGAATGATCTCTAATAATCTCTTAGCTTTATTAGTCCAATTAGGAAATGATGATCTATTATGTTTACCAAACACACAATGCTCACAAAAATCATTTTTACCAACAAAATAATCAAAAATACTATCAACCAACTTTTTATTCAAAATATTCTTAAGACCTTTTTCACTTATGTGACCCAATCTATGGTGCCAGAACATACATGCATTTTCAGTGCCAGTTACATTGGTAGAATTACAAAAAGTGGAGGCATTAAGCCTAAATAAAGTCCCCATCTAAGATCCTTTAGTAATCACCAAACTCCCTCTTTCCAACCTGCAACCAGACATGTCAAATGTCACATGCATTCTAGAATCATTCAACTTGGATATTGAAAGTAAATTTCTTGCAAGTCCTAGAATATGTAAAACATGATAAAGAGTTTTAACCCTTCCATCACTAAAACACAACTTTACCTTTCCCTTACCAACAATCTTCTTTGTGTTTTTATCACCAAAGAAAACTTATCCCCCATCATAAGTTGAAAATGAAGTAAACCACTCTTTGTGAGGATTCATATGGTAGGAGCAACCTAAATCAATAAGCCAAGCATCATCACTAATATTGTTAGCAAAAATAAACAAAGCATCAGAATCACCATCTCCTAAAGACTTTTTCATGGAAGCATCTAAACTCTTTTTCTTGTTTCTACACTCCTTCACATGCCCTCTCTTACCACAATTCCAACACTTTACTCTGCTCTTCCCGGGGTTTTTAGAACGTCCTTTAAACTTGTCTCTCTTATTATCCCCTTTAGGCCCTCCTTTTTCTTTGGACCTTCCTCACACATGTAAGGCATCTTGGGAGTTTCCATTCATGGACCTTCTCCTCATCTCTTCCAAAAGAAGTATTGCAATAAGACTATCCATCTTCGGTTCTATACCACCACCACTTATGGCAACAATTAGATTTTCCCAAGATTCGGGTAAAGAACAAAGCATAAAAATACATTTATCTTTCTCCTCTATCTTAACAGCTACTGATGCAAGTTGAATTATAATCATATTAAAAGCATTTAAATGTTTTGTAATAGAATCACCATCCTTCATTTTCAAAAAATACAAACATCTTTTGAGATACAACTTATTAGTTAAACTTTTAGTTTGGTAAATATCATCTATCCTCTTCCACATTATATGCGGTAGATTCTTCCAAAAAATTCAAGAGGAAGAAATCTGCAAGACACAATTGAATGGTTCCTCGTGCCTTCTTGTCCATTTTCTTACAATCTTCAACAAATGTTGATTCTAGTTTTGTTTCAATTGAAACTTCCAAACACTGATCTCTTTCTTCAAGGAGATCATCCATCTTCAACTTCCACATCTCATAGCTAGATCCATTGAATTTCTCAATATCCAAACAAGAGGTAGAAGCCATGGTTTACAATCTTCTTCACAAATCTACAAAACCCACAATACACAAGCTCCCACCGCAACCAAAAAACCTTCAACACTCAAAAGAAAGGCATCACTCTCTTAACAGAATCATTAGCTTTGATACCAAATGTTGGAAATCAAGGTATAACTTGCAGCAATATGAACTTAAATATGTGGTAGCAAATCTGAAATTATATTTACAAGATTACCATAAATAATTAAGTGATTGACAATTGCAACAATGAAAGAAAAATTTGCAATACCACAAGTCATCAACACAAGTGACACAAGATATATGTGGAGAAACCCTTGCGAGAAAAAACTCCACACCTTAAGAGATCCAATGTTTGTATTAATCTTCAAAGAAGTACATCAATACAATAATCCTCTCTACAATCTGGTAGCACTTCGTCGTCCTGACAACATGCAAAGAACTCATACATAAACCACCATCCAAAGGCTCCAATACATAGATTTTTGTGGGAGAGAATAACACAAATAGTATCCCAAAACAAGAAGAAAAACCGCCCGAAAAAACCCACGGCCCCCTTAGTGGATAGCCCATAACACATGGAATAAAATATTGAATAATCGCATGGCCTTCACATGGGTGCCTAACCCACAACCAATAGGAATTGGTCAAAATCGAGTGCTCTGTAACTCTCCAATAGCTCTGACTGCTACATGCAAGATCATGCACCGCCATGCATACTTAGGTGCCCAACCATGCAAGAGCGTGCAAAACATGCAAATAATAGGCAAGCACATGCACACTCAAGTGGTCCCAACCTAAAAAGTTGGACACCCAAGAATAATATGCCTCCAAGATTCTATGTAACCGCCACCATGATGGGTCCACCTCTTTGGATGTAATTACAATTTGTCATAGGAAAATAATTAATAAATATTTTGTTCCTCATGTCCCCTAGAACACTTTCCAAATAATGTGGAGACACATAAATCAACTTAATATAGCAATTTTAATGTCACCTATCTTAACAGTCACTTCAAAATTTCTCTGCAGAAGAACTAATTATATGAAACTTTAGATAGAACACCTTCACAACATACTGAACTTAACTTCTAAACTACACAACCATATTTGCAAACACAGGGGAATGCAAATCCAAACTTTGCACCTTTATGAGCATCCTCATAGAAGTAACATAGACTTGAATCTATCACATTCACAAACACCTTTTTGATAATCCAAACAACATGAAACATGGATCACACATGCCCTAACACATCATGAAGCTTACTTTCAAACTGCAAGAGCATAACATCACCAATGGATAAATGTAGATAATTTTCAAAGAATCTGGCAACCAAATAGCCAGATTGCAACTCTCTTTTGACATCAGCAACTCTCTTTTGACATCAACAACACTTTTGACATCAATTACACATAATCTTAACACATTGCAACAATCTCCCTCTTTTTCATTGATGAAAAAACCATCCTCACACCACTTTGGTGCACAATCTCTCTCCCCCTTTGACATCAAAGAAAAAGTGCAAATGGACTTTCTTTCTCCCTTTCAAGCACAATTTTTCCTCATCAAACTCTCCCACTTTGATGTAGATTCTCTTCTTCTTGAAAAAACTTGCAGGCTTCCCTTGTCAACAACAACCACTACTTGCTCCCCCTGAGAGGTAGCCACCATCAATCCAAGAATAAATATATATCTTGAATTACTCCCCCTGGATAGATGCACCAACTATGCATCTAGCAAGAAAAAGGAGGGTAAATTACCCCTAACTTCTACCTCAAATATTCAAATGTATCATTTGCAAGCGCCTTTGTGAAAATATATGTAATCTAATCTTTTGTAGGTACATAATCTAGATTCACTTCTTTATCTGCAACCTTTTCTCTTAGAAAGTGATACCTGATTGATGTGTGTTTGGTTCCAAAATGCATCATTGGATTCTTGGAAATATTGATAGCACTTTTATTATCACATAGAATAGGAAGTCTCATCATATTGTATCCTGATATCCTTCAATGTTTGTTTCATCCACAACACTTGAGTACAGGAAGATGTTGCAAGAATATACTCTACTTCTAATGTTGACAAAGATACTGAATCTTGTTTCTTGCTATGCCATGAAACCAATATGCTTCCTAAAAAGAAACCACCACCACTAGTACTCCTATCATCAACACAACCAGCCCAATCAGCATCAATGTATGCACTCAAATCAAATTCTTTACCTTTTGGAAACCATAATCCATAATCCAAAGTACACTTCAAGTATCTAAAGATTCTCTTGACAGACTTCTCATGAGTTTCTTTAGGATCATCTTGAAATATTGTAACCAAACATACTGCATGCATGATATCAATTCTTGAAGCAGTTACGTACAAGCTTCCAATCATAGATCTATATAGAGTCTGATCTACTAGGGGAGACTCGTCATCTTTGCTCAAATGACAACCAATAACAATGGGAATACTAACCAGTTTAAAATCCTCCATACCAAACTTCTTCAACATCTCTTTGACATACTTTTCTTGAGAAATAAATATACCATCATTCAGCTAAGCAATTTGAAGACCAAGAAAGAAAGATAACTCACCAATCATAGACATCTCAAATTCCTTCTACATTTCTTTAGCAAACTTCTTGTGCATCTCATAATTTCCACCAAAGATTATATCATCAACATACACAATAACTATAAAAAAAATTCATCCTCAATTTGAAATAGAGATTACTATCTGTGATACCTTTCTTGAATCCTTGTTGAAGTAGGTACTTATCCAACCTTGCATATCAAGCCCTAGGAGCTTGTTTTGGACCATAAAATGTCTTTTTGAGTTTGCACACCATGTTTGGTTCTTCTGATAACTGAAATCCATCAGGTTGTTCTATGTAGACCTCCTCTTCTAAATCTCCATTCAGGAAAGCTAACTTGACATCCATTTGATAAACTTTGAAGTTCTTGTGGGCAGAAAAAGAAAGAAACATTTTGATAGCTTCCATTCTTACTACAAGAGAAAAAATCTCAAAATTAATTCCTTCTACTTGTGAATAGCGTTTACAAAATAATATTTCTTACAACTCCATCTTCATTCAACTTATTCTTGAAGACTCACTTTGTTCCTATCACATTTTTGTCTACAGGCATTGGAACCAGTTCTCAAGTCCAATTATTCTCAATCTAATTCAACTCTTCTTCCATTGCTTGTAGTCATCCTTCATCCTTGTTAGCATCAACAAAAATTTTAGGTTCTATCTTTGATAACAAAAAAAAAATTACGTGTTCACTTTTCTTTGCAAGCCTTCTTTTGGTCAGCACTCCTTCATTCTTATCACCAATGATTTGATATTCTGAATCATTTCTTTGAACATACTTGATAAGAGTCTTACTATTCTTTTATAGTGTTTTTTATTTCTCTTCAACTTCTTCTTCAGCATCTAAGTAGGGAGTGCATTAGATTCATAGTCCTCAATTTTAATCATATTTTGATGTAGATCTTCATCAACCTTAATAGTTGTACTTTCAACTATTGTTCCCAATCTTTTTTTGTAGCACTTGTATGCTTTACTTTGAGATGAATATCCTAGAAAGATGCCTTCATCCACTCTTGAATCAAACTTCCCCAACACATCCTCATATTTTTTATGTAACATTTTCTTCTAAAGACTCTAAAATACCTGACAGTTGTAGGTTTTCCATACCATAACTCATAAGGAGTCTTAGTGATGTTCAATCTCAACAATCCTTCATTCAGAATATATACTACAATATGAACTGCTTCTCTCCAATAAACATCAAGAAAGATTTCTTCCATCAACATGGTCCTTGGAATCTCTTGAAAAATCTTTTTTTTCCTTTCCACTACCCCATTCCACTAAGGAGTTCTAGAAAAATATAGATGCCTCTTTTTTCCATGTTTTTTATAAAATTTATTGAATTCATTTGAAATGAACTCACCTCCTCTATCAGACCTCAAACATTTAATCTTTACATTCATTTCATTCTCAATCGTTGATTTGAAAATCTTGAATCTACTAAAAGCATCATATTTATCTTTCAAGAATGTAACCCATGCCATCCTAATCATCAATAAAAAGCATGAAGTAATTGTCTCCTTTTAGAATTTTCCCCTAGTAGGTCTACACAAATCAATATGTACCAACTCCAATGGTCTACAAGAAGAATATTCTTTAGACTTGAAACTTATCCTTGTCTACTTACCAAACTGACATTCCTTGCACATTGTACTTGTAGGCTTGATTATCTTAGGCACATCTCTTACCACATGCAAAGAGATGATCTTCACAATATTGTCAAAGTTAATGTGCCCCATTCTCCACCACAACCAACATTCACTTTTTTTTCCCAGAAGAAAAGTTATCCCATTGACATCCCTTAGTCTATATATGTCACCACTTGTCCTAGATCCTTCGGCAACCAATTTTCTATAGTTTCCTTTTGTGTGAGGGGGAAAGAATCCATTAGAATGCAAAGCAAGATCAAGATTGAAAATTGAAATTAGGATCTATCTAATCCAAAAACTCTTAATCTATTCCTATTCCATCACTCATGAAGTGAACAATCTAAGCTATTTGAACTTACAAAATGAAATCCTAAGATTAACACAATGAATTCAAAATCAAAGGAGAGATTACCATCCCATGTTGGAGTGTATTTGCATGATGTTGGGTTGTTCGTATCACTACAAAGCCTCCATTGTTCGTGTGCAAAATCTTGATGAACCATGCTTGATTGATCGAAAAAGGTTGAAGCTCTATCAATGGTGATTGCAACAACACTTCGTTGCAAAAGTATGTTGATTCTTCGATCCATATTTTTGAGGAGAGAGGTTTGTTATATAGGAAAAGAGATTTTGAATCAATGACCAGGATCGCATTGGAGAGTATCCAGATCAACGGTCAACATGTGTTCAGAGGATTTGGACATGAGAAGATTGTGCAAAGTTGATTGCACTATTAGGGTGATTGAAGAATAGATTAGCTAGTCAGGGTTTGGATTGATCAGTCAGCAATTGATTGATCAATTAGTAATTGATTGATTTTAGTTAGGAAATAGATGGTTGAGTTAGCAAAATTAGATTGCTTAGTTAACAATCCATGATTTTCTCAATCAGAAAGTAGGTGAGGAATATGAATTAATTGATTTAATTAATTAATTCCTTTTTTGAGTGGAACATGCAAATCAAACTTGACTTTTGCAAATAGAGTTGCATTAGTTTGATTTGATTTTTGACAATTGATTTGAATAGTTTGATTTGATTATTCAAATTTTGGAGGGAAAGTCTCATAATTAAATTATTATGATTTAATAATTTAATCAATTTAGGGGAATAAGGTGATTTAGTGACGTAATCAAATAATTAGAATTGTTTGACTAATCAAGACAAAATAAGATTAGATTAGGGCTTTATTAAATAAATGTAATTTATTTAATTGGTTGAAATGATGAAACATGAATTAATCAAATAATGTTGTTTTATTCAATTAATAGTAGAATTAGGGTTTCCAAGACTTTATTAAATAAAAGGTATTTATTTAATTTGTCGAGAATAATGAAAAAGTGAATTAATTAAATAACATTGTATTATTCAATTAATAGAGTAAATTAGGGTTTTGGATGTCATTTGATGATCGTGGGATGATTTTGAGATGTTTTGAGTTGATTCAAAGTCATTCTGAGTTGATTTTGAGATGTTTTGAGACGTTCTGAGTTGATTCAGAGTCATTTTGAGATGTTTCGAGTTGATTTAGAGTCATTCCGAGTTGATTCTGAGACATTCTGAGTTGATTTGGAGTCATTCTAAGACATTTTGAGTTGATTCGGGGTCGTTCTAAGTTGATTTGGAGTTGTTATGAGTTTATCAGAGTTGTTCTAAGACATTTCGAGTTGATTTGAAGTCATTTTGAGACGTTCCAAGTTGATTCTGAGATATTCTGAGATGTTCTAAGACGTTTCGGGTTGATTCCGAGTTGTTTCGAGACATTCCAGATTGTGATAGGTGTTAATTCAATTTTACATGTCTACATTTTGCCCCTCTTTGATACAAAGTACTGGTTGCTTTGTGTCAAAGATTATATTTTTAAGATCAAGTTTTTGAAAAAAAAAACTATGCCTCACTATGCCCCGATGTTTCATGGGATGATGGTAGGACTATGTGCTGCCCCCTCGAGAAGTTGACTGAAAATTGCAAGTTTTGAGGTCAGGCTCACGACTTTGTTCTATTTCCATTACGATGTGTTGAGGTTGTAGAATCAGGTTTATAGGTCCTTCGTTTCTCGTTCTGATGTTTCTAAGAGCTTGTAATTTGAAAGTAGGATATTTCCCCAAGTAGAAATTAGGGTTTCTTGAGGTTTAATATAGGCAATTAGTCCTCTAGATAGCTCATTTGTGTTTTGACTCTATAACTAATTCTTGTCTCTGGTTCTCTCATTCTGTCAGTTTTCGAGGAGCAATGTCACAATTTGATGGATCCCCACATCGTTTTAAGCTCGTTTAGGAGGTTGGACGACCTTCAGGCATTGGTGGCTCGATATGTACCTTCTCACTTTTTCACTTTCGTCTTGTTTCATTCTCATTTTGCATGTACTAAGTTTTCTAGGTCAAAAGTGAAGTTTCCTGATTTATGAGCTTTTGCCTCAGTTTCCTTGCTTTTGCCTGTTGAGAATCCATGCCTTTGACTTATTTCCACGAATTTGACTAGAATCTTCGCTTTTGTTTTTGAGAATTTGCTTGAAAAGCTCGCCTTTGATGAGAAAGCTGACCTTTGACATATATCCTCACCTTTGACTTATTTTCATGCCCTTGTTTCCTCGCCTATTCTTGAAAATATCACCTTTGCCTGAAAAGCTCACTTTTGTCTGGTGCTTTCTGAGCATTTTCTCAAAACCCTTGCATTTGTCTTTTCCTGTTGTGTTTGACTTTAGCTTTTGCTCAAAACCCTAGCATGTGTTCGTTTGTCATCCTAAATATTTTTTTCATCATGTTTTGTGTTATTATGTGTCTCCTACCTGTTTAGAGTGAAACCCTAACATTGTGGGTTGAAAATGATTGCAGGTTGGCCTTCGAGTACTACAACTGAGGGAGAGACATCCTTGACATTTGTTTGATCCTATTGCCCATTTTGGTGTGTTGGAGCAAGATTTCCTTGATGTTGTGGTACTACGTTGCATTTTTTATATGCCTCCTATCAAGACCCATACTGCTATGATGATTGCACTCATGGAACAGTGGCATTCGGAGACATCCTCGTTTCACTTTCCTACAGGAGAGTGACCATCAGTCTTGAGGATGTATGGAGGATACTTCGTCTTCCTATTCATGGGGAGCTAGTTACTTATCATATTTGATGTGGTACACGTGCCATGCAGCAGATGTTAGATGTTCGACGCTTGGCAGTACATCAGTCTGAGATTGATCTGTCTGAGTTTTTTGATAGTGCAGATCCTATCTTGCTTGTCTTATGAGTTTTGATTTCAGGACTCATTGTTCTTGATAGCCGAGGTTGACAGTTTCCCGTAGGTTGGGGTGTGTGTATTGAGAGTATGCTTGAGCATGGTACAAGGTATGCTTGGGGTCCATGTCTTCTCGCCCACTTGTACAGAGATATGCATGAGGTTGTGTATAGGGGCGAGAAATCTATTTTTGCAGGTGTTTCGCTCTTGCATGTTTGGGTGTGGGAGCATATTGCAGTTACTTGGCCAAATGGGATACAATATCGCCACCCTGATGATCCATACTCCTATCGTTATTGGGATTTTATGCACTATACCTTGCCTAGGGATCTTCCTTATTGGCGTCGAGTTTTCGATGATATGCCCAATTTTGTGTGGAGACCTTATTTGGGGTGTGATGCTTGGCCAAAGGATTTGGATCACCTTATCTATTGTCGATAGACCTGTTGGTTACTTGGTTGTTCTGATCTTGTGCTATAGCGTTATTTACCAAACTGAGTATGTCGTCAGTTTGGGGAGAGACAAGGCCGAGTTCCTGATACTTATGAGGCTTGTTTCGGTTGGACGACTCGGGAGGTTCGTATATGGGGTCTTCAGCAAAATATAGATATTTCCATTTCCGAGTTTAGAGCACTTTCCCCAGTTAGTTGGGGTTGGCCAGTTGGTCCAGCAGACCCAGGTACCTCTCATGACTATGATGAGTGGTGGGCCCGCCATAGGCCATTGAGACTCACTATTCCCGGGGGTGATCCCACTTCAGGAAGATCAGGTATTACAAGTCGTCATGGGAAGCAACAACGTATCAAGGTCCTTACAGAGCAATTGGATAGAGCTTGTGATAGGGCTCATCGTGATGGGGCCCAGGGTGATCAAGATGAGCAGCCACCTTAGGTGCAGGGTTGTAGGCAGGTTCCGGGTCCTCCTCCACCAGCTAGGGATGGAGACATACTGTTAGCTCAAATGACTGCTTCCAAAGATGCAGAGATAGCGAGACGACAGGCTGTAGAGGCTCAGATAGATATTTTGAGAGCTAAGCGAGATAGCGAGAGTGGTCAATGACATGTTGTAGAGGCTTTTGTACAGTTGCTGACGATAGAGAGAGATACTCTCAGGGTAGAGCAAGATCATTATTTGTAGAGGTCTACCTACTATCATACTTTATATGAGTCTACTATTCCCAGGGGCACTCGACATCCCCAGTTTGGAGAGCCTAGTTTTGTGGGTGGTGATCATGCAGTTGGTGGTGCAGGTGGTGGTGCAGGTGATCATTTTGTGAGATAGCCAGATTGTTTTGGTGATCTATAAGGTTTTGTCCTTCTTGTCGGGGTCTTACTTTTATACTTGATCTTCATGTTGTTCATTGCTTAGAGGCATTTTGTAGACATGTATTTCATATGTATATATTCATGGGCCCAGTCGAGGCCTCGTATAGATATTATGATTTTGTATATCCTATCACAGTGATGATGTACTCTATTTTTTGATGATGATATATATGATATATACCTTCTTCGATTCATTCTCGTTTTATGCTTATGTGATGATGATATATGATGATGTATGTTTATATGGTGTTGATATGAATGATGTATGTTCCATACATGATGTTTTTATTGGTTTATTATCATGATGTGTATGCCGATATTGTGGATGCAGAATGGTACTAATGATATTGCTTTGCAGATTTCACTTAGAAGAAATGGTGTTAATTAGAGGAAATATTGATGATAGATAGAAATGTGATGTTAATGTAGAAGAAATATTGATGATAGATATAAATATGATGTTAATTTTAGAATAAATATTGATGATGGATAGAAATGTGATGTTAATGTAGAAGAAATATTGATGATAGATAGAAATGTGATGTTAATTAGTAGTTGATGAGTTGCTTTTGCTTTTCTTTTAGAGACTACACAATTTTGAACAATCTATTTTGATATAGAAAATACGATACACCAGGGTATTAATGACCAAGGTGACTTTGTATCTATTGCATGGACTTTGACTCTACAAACAAGGAGTATTCTTGCTCATACCAGACATACAGAAACCCTGTTAGAGTGTATGGGTGAGAAGCTTTAAAAACATGTTGGACTAGTAACACAAGAGGTATTAAGAACCTAACATGTCACTATGATGTGAAATGTTGATGCAGAAGGGTTCTTCCACATTTGCATGGACACTATTTGAGGATGTGTAACATCTTCAAACCATGGAGGACACTTGGAGTCTTTGGCTGAGGTTTTGATGGTGCTAGACGGGTGATGTTGGTTTAAATTTTGCTTGCTTAATGTCATGATAGACTCTTGTTTGCAAATTAGAGTTTTGGCATGTTGCATTGCTCTTGAGACCATGGTATGTTCAATTGGAGCATGGTATCTCCTAAGGGGGATGGTAAGATCATGATGTCATGATAAGTTCCTGATTCAGATGATTGGAGCATTGAAAGTGGTCTAGTAATTCTTTGTGTTTTGAGTGCACTAGTCATATGCTTGAGAAATTTGTGATAGCACAGTGATGCATTTGGAGTTTAGCATGAGATGATTGCTTGAAAGTTCTCCTAGATACATGAAGAATAAGGTGAGGTTGTAATTCTCTTGAGACGAGAGAAGTGTTGTTGGTTACTCTTGATGAAGATTTCAGCAAAAAATACAAGGATCCTACACCTTGGTTGGACGTGAGTTCAACAAAGACCAATGAGGAGATTGCTCTTGGAGAAGTCATGATGGCTTATATATCTTAGAGGAGCATTCTCATTCCCCACTCTTGGTCTACTTGGCAGGTTACCATTTGAAAGGTATTTCCCATTATTTCTTTTAGATGTGTTATGGTTATGCTTTGATTCTCATGAATTGAGTTGATTCATGATGATTGGCTTTGGATACTCATTTGAGGATTGATTTAGCATGTTTCTATATGCTTTCTTTCATGGATATGGATCTTGAGCTCTGTAGTTAGTTTTGAATGATTCATTTGAAGGATGTTTAGCATGGATAGATCCCTGGGTTAGTATTTTCTTTTATGATATGATTCCTTGATGAGGATTGTTAGGAGATGGTTGTATGGGATAATTTCCTGAAACGGGAAATGAAATAGTTTGATCTTCTTGGAGAATATTACATCAATATAATTACATGATATATATGTTGTGTTTGATCTTGGAGATTATACAGTTAGGTGTTGTTATGTTGTTCTCTATGGGGATTTGAAGGATATCATACTTGACATAGTTAGGATTAAGAGGTATATGTAGGAGGATTGTTCTATAGGTATATGATGTGCAAAGTTTCTCTCTTTGGTCTTGGTTGTCTTCCTAGAGGTTTGATTTCATATTACATTGGTTTGAGATTTGGTTGGAGTTGTTTTTTTCACTCAAGTTCTTGGGTGGTAACTTGGAGGTTCTTTATCTCATTCCTGTGTTGGGTGTGAAGAACTTGGGAGAGCTATGAAGACTAGTGGTGAGAATTGTTCTTGTAGGTTATCAATTTACTAATTATGCATATCATTGTGGGTGTTTCCTCGGTACTACATGGTTACATTTTCTATATGTTGTTATTGGTAGACTTGGTATGCTTTGATCTTTTCAAATTTATTACCCACATAATGGGAGTTCCTGGATGTGTTTGGTCTCCATTGACTGGTTTGTACATGGAGCTTGTATCTACAGTTGATGGGTTGGTTGTGTTGCTGGCATGAGTTTACTAATGATGATACCTTAGAGGTATGAGAGATTGAATGGATTAGCATGTGTTGTGGGTGCTATTTTCAGTCACGTGGGTTGATCAGTTGGATGGGAGTAGTCAGTTTTTTGGTTGTTGTTTTGGATGATGTTCTATCTTGCTTTCTAGAGAATGGCTTCACGGTTGTGTTATGTTTGGGGCTTTGAAGTTGGTGATTCTGTACAAGTTGTGAGCACAACAGAGTGGTGGAAGTGAGTTGTAATTGTTGTTGTAAGTTAGACCTGGAGATGGTTTTATTTTAGACTGGTGCATATACACCATGGTAAGTTTCTTTCCTTTGGAGGATGGTTGGAATAGTTTTCGAAGATGGTGAACATTTTGATTGTTGTTGCATATTTCTTGGAGATAGGGACTTCAATCTTTGATTCAGAGAAGCCAATAAGTTATTCATCAAGTGGGAGCATGTTGGAATTTGTGCCTCAAATTATTGGCTTGATATACTCCTTGAATTCTTGTATCTATCTCTTATCAGCCTGACTTCCTCATATCGACGGGACCTTGTTCCTAGTTCCCTTGATGCTTTGATGACCTCCATGGTTTGGTGCTAACAATTTCCTCTGGTGTTGTGTTCTATCGGCAGGATTCTCCAAGAAGTCTCTGCGATATCTCGATGTCTTTCCTTGGTCACTCGTTGATAGGACTTTGTGTTGTCGGTGGGACTCTGTCTTGAGTCCCCCCGATGGTCCGATGGAACAGTGACTTGTATGGTGGTAAAGACTCATCGATGAGAAGTTGTGTCTTTGGCGGGACACTGAAGCTTGTCCGACCAATGGAACGATGGAGTGGTTCATCGGTGGGACTCTCCACCATTTCTCAAGGATGAACCAATGGCTATGGTGGGACCCAAGCTTATGGTGTAAATGGAAGTGTCATCGACAGGACTATGTTCCATCGGTGGGACTCTGACTTCATTCCCCCTGATGGCCCAATACCTAAAGACAATTGACTAGCGGTGACGTGGTGTCAAATTGGAGTCAGTAGGGACCACTTGAAGTATTGTCAGCAGGATTTACTTGTATCGGTGGGAGGCGATATGGAATCTCCCTGATGTGGCGATGGACTTGGTCGTCAGTGTGCATTGAAAGGCTCTCAATGTGACTCAAACGGATTGATGAGAGGTTGAAGCTTGTCTCACCAATGGCCCGATAAGGAAACTATTGAGTGACGGTTTGTCTGTGTAACAACTGGAAACCAAATTGGTATCTTTCCAACATGGGCCTGGAATGAGAACGAATGGTTTAAATCATTGAAGGTTCTGCAATGTGAAGGAGAGGTGAGATCGAAGTAGGGTTATAATGTCAGTTTCTCTCCAGAATGAAAAAATATGTAAATATCCTATAAAGGCTTAGAACCTGAATTGTATTTGTAACTGTACTCTTTGTTGTTGATTAGTATAATGGCGATCTAGGCTTTTGGAGTGTGGGGTTTTTTTACCCGAAATGGTTTTCCCCACGTTAATTTGTGTTCATGTCTTTTGTTCCATCTTTCATGTTTAATGGTTCTGCTAGATTGAATCTATTTAATGGTGTTGATTGGAACTAGTTTAATTAGCATTAACTTTTCTCTAAGGGTCAAAGTGGGAAATCAACTATGCCTATTTCTGCTTTGTGGCATAGTAGTACGTATCTTTGAGGAAATCTAATGAAATTAAAATTACTAAAGGCACTATTGTTCTTGGATGTTTCAGTCTAAGATGACTAAGATTTCGCTTCATATTGCAATAGCATCATGTTGTACACAAGTTTTGTGGATGAGATAGACATTGAAAGATATCAGCATTGTATATGATGAGCCTATATCTATCTTTTGTGATAATACAAGTGCAATGAACATTTCAAAGAATTCAATGATTCACTCAAGAACAAAGCATATATCTATTAGGTGTCACTTTTTTAGAGAAAAGGTTATGGAGAATGAAGTGGAGATTGAGTATGTTCCTACAAAGGATCAAATTGTTGATATATTTACTAAGGCTCTTCGTAAGGATACTTTTGAGCATCTTCGGGAGAAGTTTGGGTTATTACCCCTCCTTGTTTGAACTAGATGCATATAGAGATGCATCAATCCAATGGATCTATGGATCTATCTCTTTTTTGGACTAATGTTGGCGGCTACCTCTCAGGGGGAGTAGGTAGTGTCATGTGTTGTCATTAAGTTGCTAAATCATTTGGGTGTACTCCTAAGGGGGAGTATTCAAACAGGTATTTTGGTTCAGTTTCAAAGGGGGGGAATAATGCTAAACATTTATCCTTTTCCATTGATGTCAAAGGGGGAGACAAAGTATTATATGAAAAAACTTATCTACTCAGGGGGAGTGAGTGCAGGAATGTTGTGTAGGCTATCTAATCTGAAAAAAAGGAGGAGAGTGTGTATGTTGTCTTTGATGGTTTTTCACATCTTATGTTGCCATCAATGACAAAGGGGGATATTATTGCAAGTATGAAAGTGTTTTCATTGATGTCAAAAGGAATTCTACTGACTGGTGTTGTCATTGATGTCAACTATGTGTTAAGTAAGTTGTTGCATGATGAAGATGTCGAGGATATTAAGAAAATTGTAAAAAAGAGGAAAACAGGTTGTGCATGTATAGTTGAGATATTGAGGAAGTGTTTTGAGTACATGGAGCTATATTTTTGTTGCAATATCTAAAGATGAGTTGGAATGAAGTAATGATTTGAGATGATGTCTTTGGTACTTGGTTTCCAAGTGCTTTTGAGAAAATTTGATAAACAGAGTAAATTGTGATGTGTAAGTGTTCATAGTGTGCTCTGGTATTGTGCTACACATTTCTTTTGTATTGATCCTATGCCTATGCAGATCTGGTATGTTGTTCATGGTTGTTAGAGGCTGCTATATTCAAAATTTTATTTTTTGTATCATTGTACAAAGTGAGATATTTTCACCAATGTGTGAACCAATTTTTCAGTGATATTTTCTATCGCCTAGGAGAAATGTATTTTCTTCACATTTCTCCATTGTTTGAATTTAGGTTGTACAGATTTGGTAAGTTTCTTATAATTTTTTTATCTTTCTATATTCAAGGTTTAACTTGATTTGGTTTAGTAAAGAGTGAGTTTCATTTTTCAATATACGAATAAGGTTTACTAGTTTTTTTGAGCTGAAGTATTTGTATGGTGTGAGCTTGGATGAAGTACTTGATGAATCCCAATTATTTCACAGATTATTCTAGATCATTTTCAAGTGAGTTATGTCATCCATAAGTTTTGAATTGATTTAAGGAATCATGTACTTAATGATTATGGTGTTTGACACAGGTATTGGTTGACCTTGTGTTAGCACTACATGTGAGGCTTGTAGAAGCATGTTGAGGCATGTTGGGATCTAATTGGGTCCTAATTAAAGATTTATGTAGGTCACCTTCATCCCTATCCATAGCAGGAATTTTTTGGTGCCGACCTATTTTTAATTTGTATGTATAATGGCTAGTTGTCAACATTAGAGAAGGTTTTTGAGGTTGAGGTTGGTATAAATAAGTGTGGTGTTATTTTGAGTTGAAATTATGAAAGAGAGAGAAGCAATATTGATGCAAGATCAATGTGAGTGATGTGTGTGATGTGAATTTGAGCAGAGAAGTGTGAATTTCAAGTGTTAGGGTTCCTAAAGGTAGTGAGCTAAAGGCATCTGAAATCATTCAAGAAAGGCTGTGAGATTGTTGGAGCATTGTGGTGGACTCCTTGTTGCATTGATAAAGTGTTTTATGTGTAACATTCTTCTTCTATCATCTTGTATTTATTTATGTGCTAGTGATCCCTGGCTATGAGCCTTTTTGGATAGTGTTTCCTACTCTGGCAGTGAGCCCTTATATCGGTTTTGCAATAACTTATATTGTGACCTAATCCTCCTTGTGGTTTTTCCCTCATTGTTTTTTCCACATAAATCTGGTGTTCTCTTGTGTAAGGTGTTGCTATTTCAATTTATGTTATCTACATTTCATTCTTAATCACATTAACATAATAAGGGTTTAATGAATACATGTGGATTTGATTACTGTTGATGGTTTTGAAGGTTTTATTTGCTACAACTGATTCACCCCCCCTCTCAGTTGTCTTGTTCATTCAAAAATAGGAGGATGTGTCACATTAATTTTGATAACTTGGTAAGAAATATTTCAATTCAAGCAGTAAGATATTTTACAAAGATTGCAAAGCCTATCAATGTTGTCTATAAGGAGTGTTAGATTGGAAATCAAACAAGAAGAAGTTTCAAAGGAAAAGAAAAATCTTCTTCCATATTACTGGAATTGGTGCATATAGACATTTTTGGTCCTACAAGAACAAAAATTCTTCAAGGTGATAGGTATTTCATGCTTTTATTGATGATTATTCAAGAATGAAATGGGTTAATTTTCTTATAGAAAAATCTAAAGCCCTAGATAGATTCAAAGCATTTAAAGTTATGGTTGAGAATGAAATGGATGTGAAGATCAAGTGTTTGAGTTCTGGTAGAGGTGGAGAGTTCACCTCCATTGAATTTAACATGTTTTGTGAGAATCATGGCATAAAAGGAACTTTTTTGCCCCTAGGACTTAGCAAAATGGAGTAGTTGAAAGGAAAAATAGGACTGTTCAAGAAGTTGTAAGGACTATGAATAAAGAATCTAACCTACCAGAAGTTTACTAAAGAGAAGCACTTCATACTGATGTTTACATACTTAATAGATTTCAAGCAAAATAAAATAGTACAAAGACTCCCTATGATTTGTGGTAAGGAAGGATACCTACTATTAAATAATTCAGAGTGTTTGGAAGAAAATGTCATATCAGAAGAGATGAAGAAAATTTGGGAAATTTTGATGGAAGGTCTGATGAAGGAATCTTCCTTGGATATTCTACTAAAAGAAAATCCTATCGGTGCTACAATAAAAGATTGAGAAAGATTGTTGAGAGTGTAAGTGTCAAGGTTGATGAAGATATTCAAAACTCAATGGTGATAGATGGATATGAATCAAATGAACTTGATTGTAGAGAAAAAGAAGAGGCTAAGGAAAAGGAAGTACAATTTGAAGAAGAGGAAGAAGCTCCAAAAAAGACCCCTAGAACCCCTAAGTATGTGTAGAGAAATCATTCTGAAGAACAGATCATTGGAGACAAAAAGAAAGGTGTATTGACAAGAAGGAAAATTGTTGAAGAAGAGGTAAACTTGTGTCTACTTTCTAAAGTTAAACCTAAAACAGTGATTGAGGCATGCAAGGATGAACATTGGATGAAATATATGAAAGAAGAACAACTGCAGATTGAGAAGAATCAAACTTTGGAACTTGTCCCAAGGCCTACAAACAAAAACATTATTGGATCTAAGTGGGTGTTTAGAAACAAACTGAATGAGAATGAAGAAGTGGTAAGGAACAAATAAAGGCTTGTTTGTAAAGGCTATTAACAAGTTGAAGGAATAGATTTTAAAGAGACATTTGCTCCGGTGGTAAGAATGGAAGCTATCAATATGTTTTTAGCTTTTGCAGCACATAAGGATTTCAAAGTCTATCAGATAGATGTGAAGTCTACTTTCTTGAATGGAGAATTGGAAGAAGTATACATGGAACAACCAAAAGGATTTTAGTTATCAGATAAACCTAATATGGTCTATAGATTGAAGAAGGCATTGTATGGATTGAATCGAGCTCCTAGATCTTGGAAAGCAAGGTTGGATAATATTTGATACAACAAGGATTCAATGAAGGTACCGTAGATAGTAACCTTTACTTTAAAGTTGAAAAAGATCAAATCTTGATTGTAGTTGTGTATATTGACGACATAATTTTTCAAGGAAATGAAGCTATGTGCAAGAAGTTTGCAGAAGAGATGCAAAAAGAGTTTCATATGTCTATGTTTGGGGAGATAAATTTCTTCCTTAGGCTACAACTCAATCAGAAAAATAAAGGTATATTCATTTCACAATAAAAGTATGTCAAAGAGATGTTGAAGAAGTTTGGAATGGAAGACTCCAAACCGGTATGTACTCCTATGGTTATTGGTTGCAAACTGAGCAAGAATGATGAATACCCTAAGGTTGATCAAATAAAGTATAGATCAATGATTAGTGGGCTGTTATATCTAACTGCTACTAGACCGGATATCATGCATGTAGTTTTTCTAGTGGCTAGATTTCAAGAAGATCCTAGAGAGTCACATGTTGCAGAAGTGAAGAGGATATTCAGATACTTAAAAGTCACTCTGGATCATGGCTTGTGGTATCCAAAGGATACTAATTTCACATAGAGTGCTTACACAGATGTAGATTGGGATGGTTGTGTGGATGATAGAAAAAGTACAAGTGATGGTGCATTCTTTCGTGGATGTAGATTGGTGTCATGGCTAAGCAAGAAACAAGACTCAACTTCTTTATCTACTACTGAGGCTTAGTACATTGCAGTAGCATCTTGCTACACACAAGTGTTGTGGATGAGGAAAACATTGAAGGATATCAAAGTTATATATGATGAGCCTATCTCTACCTTTTATGACAATACAAGTGCAATAAATATTTCAAAGAATCCAATGATGCATTCAAGGACAAAACATATTTTAATCATATATCACTTTGTGAGAGAGAAGGTTGTGGAGAATGAAGTAAAGCTTGAATATGTTCCTACAAAGGATCAGAATGTTGATATATTTACTAAGGCTCTTCTTAAGGATACTTTTGAGTATCTACGAGAGAAGTTGTGGGTTATTGCCCCTCCTTTGAACTAGATGCATAAGGAGATGCATCAATCTAGTGGATCTCAAGATTCATTCCCTTTTTGGATTGATGTTGGTGGCTACCTCTCAGGGGGAGTAGGTAGTGGCATTGTTGAATGTTGTAGTCAATGGGATTAAGTGTTGTCATTGTGCAGTATAATGTAGATTAGTGTGTGCTCCTAAGGGGGAGTATTTAGAGAAGTAAAGGAAAGGTGTTGCAGAGCAATTGTAAGTAGGTTGCTTGATGACAAAGGAAGAGAATAAAAATAGTACACACATTATGTCCTTTTCCATTGATGTCAAAGGGGGAGAGAGTAATGTGAAAAAGATCTAAGGGGGAGAGAGAATCATGTGAAAAAGAACAAGTTATCAGGAGGAGAGAAAATCATAAGTGATGTCAAAGGAGGAGAGAACGGTGTATAAAAACAAGTTACAAAGGGGGAGTAAAGAGAAAAGGAAATAAAGGGATATTGTTGAAAGTATGAGTAGTTGGTGTTTTCATTGATGTCAACAAGCTTGTGTTGTCATCGATGTCAACTATATGTGTTGGGGTAGATTGGTGTTGAAGATGAATAGTTGGTGTTGCCTATGCTTTGATTTGTTGCATTATGTTGTCATCAGTTAAGCTACTGGTGTTAACCTCTAGTGTTTCTTTGATAAGATTCTATCTATGGATGTATTAGTGTTGAAGATGATGAGGATGTGTCTTTGGTGCTTGGTTTTCAAGTGCTTTTGAAAAAATTTGATAAAAAGAGGAAACAATGTGTTGCAGTGTTGTTTTGGGTTACAGAGAGATGTTTTGTTTTTTCTCCACATTTCTTCTAGGTTGAAGATCTTCCTATGTGATTTGGATATGTTGGTGAGAGGTGTTCAAATATTTCATATCCAAAATTTGGGCTTCTAGATGAATGTGCAGAGAGAGATATGTTCACCAGTGTGTGAACTAAATTTGTAGGGGTGTCTGGGAGAAATGTATTTGCTCCACATTTCTCCATGAGTTGATGTTTGGTCTTGTGGATAAAATGTGTTCGTGATTTGGTATAGTACATAGTGAGTTTCATATGTTAGTATACATGGAAGGTAAATTGGATGTTCAGGATGAATGTGCTTTACTGGTGCAAGTTGGTGCGAATAAATTGTTAGATCTCAAGTGGTTCATGGATTGTTCTAGATTATCTAGAAACGTGTTATGTGGTTCACAAGTTGTCCTTGGGTTTGAGGAAGCATGTACTTAATTGATTAATGGTGTTTTCACAGGTAACAACCGACTTGATGTTTACACTACATGTGAAGGAATTTAAGTATTAATGAAGGTGTAGTGTGGTGTGTGAGAGTTAATTTGGACCCGAGCTATATTGTATTGTGGTCCACTTTCATCCTTATCCATCGTAGGAATGCTTAGTGGAAACCTCCTTTTTAATTTGTAAGTGTGAGGTGTGTGTGGCCGACTTGAATATGTTTTTCAAGTCGTGGATGATATAAGTATGAGTTAAGTTGTTGAAGGATGTCAATATAGATGCAAGAGATGCAAATGATATGAAGTGCAGAGTTGTAGAATGTGAAATTGAGTAGAGTAGTGTGAACTTTCAAGTGTTGGATTACCAGATGTATTGAGTATAAGGTGTCTACAATCATTCAAACAGACTATGAAGGTGTTGGAGCCATTTTGGTGGATTCTTTGTTGCATTGAGATCATGTTCTATGTGTAACATTTCTTCTCTATCTTATTTTCTATTCTAGAAATGAGCCTTTTGGTAGTGAGCCTATCTACTATGGGCAGTGAGCCCTACAAGTAATGAGCCCTATTGTATTTGATGTTGATATTACTTATATTGTGAGCTAACAGTAACTATGGTTCTTCCCTCCTTAGGCTTTCAACGTGAATCTAGTGTTCTCTTGTGTTTGGTGTTGAGTTGTTTAAGCTTATGTTATTTTGTTTTGATGTTAATTCATCACAACAGATTTAAGGGTTTAATGAATGCATGTGGATCTGAATGTTAATAAGGGATTTGAATTTTTAGGTTACAATTGAGTCACCCCCCACTCATTTTTCTTGTGTATTTCAACAAAGGAATCAACATCACATCTTTGGCGGGGGCATTGAATGTTTTATGTTAAGAATCCCCCTGAGCCAAAGCTCTTTATTTAATTTCTAGAGGAAACATCTACACCAAGAGCTGGCATAGACTCACTCTTCACTTCACTCTCATTCTTTTTCTTCCATATCTTGTTCATCTCCTTCTTCATCTCAACTAGATCAGCCTTCTTCATCGGATCAGTCTTCTTCTTTTGTGAAACAAAATATTTCACATTCTTGCTTCTATAAAACTTAGCTATGTGTCCTATTTTGTTGCATTTATGACATATGACACCGTTTTGTTGAGAAAACTTACTTCTTGCCATCTTAGATCTACATTCAAAATCCTTATGCCCAAATACATTGCATGTATAATAGTAACCATTGAAATATTAAAACATCATACCATTATTGTAACCATTCATCATCTAACTTCATTCACTAGCCTTATGCCTTATGACCAAATCTATTGCATTTATAGCACTAACCAAAAAATGATTGAACATTCTAATTCATTCTGCTTCTACACTCTATAGCTCTATGTCCAAACTTACTGTAAGAATAAAAGTAACCATTAAAAGATGAATACCTTTGTGCAGCAGCTTGTCTGGTAGGAGGCCTTTTGAAATATTTCTTCTAGTTCCAAACCTGTCTAGTATTTCTCTTCTTATCATTCTTCTTTTCAACATTATTTGGAGTCTGATTTTCCTTTTAACTTTCTCTTTTTTTAAATCCTGATCCTTCTTTGTCCTTAGAAACCTTTTATTTGTAATCATTTCATCAAGAAAGGTGGAGATCTTCTTGAATTTGTCTTCTTGAATCTTTGCTTTCTCCAGATCTGATCTCAAAGTAAAAATCTCTCATTCAAGCTTTGAACATTCTACAAAAATATCTTTCAATTTGGCATTCAAAGAGTCTTCAATTCCTTTACCTTCTTCATCTTTTACTTTTAGATTAGTGGTTGTTTCATTAGATTGATTTAGCTACTCATTTGTTTCCTTGAATATTTCTTTAGCTTTCTTGAGTTGTTCCCTCAACTTTTTGATACACTCATCTACATCCTTAATATTCTCTTTCAATTCTATGTTCACATATTATGCTTTATCTATATCATCAAGAGCTAATTTGAGTTCTCATTACATATCAACTTCATAATATTATTTAGTAAACCCTTCAAGGATAATCCATTTCAAAGGGATAGTATACTTCCTTGTAGCCATGTGATCAACCTCCAAGATCTACCTCAACAATCAATCTAATAGAAGGAACCAAGCTCTAATACCAATTTTTAAACACCCAAAACACTGAGAGGGGGTGAATCAACATTCATTGAAATTCATGTTCCTTATCAACTTAAGCATGCATTTAAAGCATCATATTAAATTTGCAGCAATGGAAAGGAACATGTAAAGCATGCATAACATCAAAGAACACAAGAACACCATATTTACATGGAAAACCCTTGAAAGGGAAAAATCATGTTGAGGATTAGCTCACAATATACTATAACTAGTTACAATAGAGATTACAGAATGGTGGACTCACTGTCTAGAAAGAGAGAATGGCTCATTGTTGGTGGCTCACTGCCTAGAATAGAAAAAGATAGATGAAAGGGTGGTTCACTACCAAAATAAACTGCTAATAATGCATCTACAACATGTTGAAGATACAATTCCAATTAAGCTTTGAAAACTAACTTAACACACTTCATACTTCACCACTACACCTTTTGCACTTCACACTACATCAAATTTCACACACACACTCTACACACCACACATCATCATCATTCGCACAATGAATCAACCTTGTATATATATCACAACCAACCAAAACATCAACTAGGTCAGCCTAATTGCATGAACCGTGCACCACACAACTTGTCGGCTCAAAACTTCAACACACATGCTTTACGAAAGAAACCAAAACATGTACAACACCAAAATAGGTTGGCATGACCTATAATCACTCCCATAAATTTTCTCCTTACATACTTCAACTCTACACGACCCCAAAACCCTTAAGTTGGCACCACATAACAAAATTGGTTAAGCAATAACTAAATGAACCAATTGTTCATTTACAACTCGACACATGAACCACCAAAACGCATTCCACTTGGAGAAAAAAAAAACTCCTGACATTTGTAAAGACTTCCTTAAAACTGCATAGCATAATATTCATCCATGGTGAAATGTGAAGCATCCCAATATACACTCTATACTTGTCACTCTGTCATTACTAAGCCCAATACTCTGTCACTCATATCTTGAGCTGTGGAAGACATACAACCTTGAAACTTTGGAAATGAACACCTTAAATACACATCATCAATACCTCAAATCTGCATGACAAGAATCTACAAGGTGGAGCAATGCAAACCAAAAATTAGTTCACTGTAACACTGAATATGCACTCTGGGACTTAACCAATTATCCAAAACATTTGGTCTTCTCTAGACCAACACTTTTGTATTTCTACAATGGGTTTGTTATAAATCTGAAATATATTGAATAACCCAAGGAAATTTTTAAGAGAAAATCAAAGCTACATAAATTGGAAAAACATAATAATGTAAACCAGGACTCCAAGAGATTATGCAATGTCGATGTGACAATATTGCATTAAGAGCTTCCAAGATGAATCAATATATGAATGAATGCATGAATCAAAGATGCAAATACAAGTTAGGTAGTGATTTTATATAGAACTTAGGAGAGGAGGTAGGTGGAAAATCCAACCAATAGGAATCAACCACAAAAAGTGGAGGATGCCACAAAAAGTGGAAAGTGGTTCCACCCTTTAAGGAGGGGGACACCACACACTTATCTCCTAGTCATAAACTCGATTTATTAACCTAAGAAAGCTTAATTAAGTGTAGGAAAAACCTGGGACTAAGGGAAAATAAATTAACCCACTAGGAAAATAAAAACCTACACCAACACCCCCCCTTAAACACAACTTAGAAGGATGTAAAAGATGATGGGTCCCAACAAATGAGACCATGTTAGGTACCCATGTACATATCAAATTCACCCCCAAGGAAGAAGAATCCCCCCACAAATAGAGAGATAAAAACCCCAAAATAGAGAGAAGAAAAGGATTGAGTAACCCCCCCAAGGGTGACACCAACCGCACCCCAAGAAAAGATCACAAATGAAGGAACTTGCTCTCAGTGAAGGGTTTGGTGAAAATTTCTACAACATGATCTGATATCAGGCAGTACTTGAGATCAATGATCTCAATCCATGAATCATCTCCTGAATGTAGTGCATATGAATCTCGATGTGCTTTGTCTATTAATGATGTACTAGATTATGAGATATTTGAATCGCACTCTAGTTGTCACAATAAATGACTGTGGGCTTCCAAAGGGAATTCCAAACTTAGTGAGAATGTTTTAAGCCAGATGGCCTCAGTAGAAGCATCAACGCCTCCTCGATACTCAGCCTCTATAGATGAAAGAGCGATAGTAGACTACTTCTTGCTTGACCAACAAACAAGACCATAACCAAGGGAGAAGAAATACCCTAAATTAGACTTGTGATCCTAATAATTGTCTTCCCAATCTGAATCTGTGTCCCACCAAGTCAAAATCCATGCTCGCTACATAATGAATCGCATAGTTGTGAGTACCCTTGATGTAGTGAAGAATCTTCTTAGCTACTTTCTAGTGCAACTCATGTAGCGCCTGCATGAATCGAGAGACCATGCCTACTACATATGAAATGTTGGGCCTTGTATGATTCAAATAGATGAGACTACCAACAAGTTGTCAATACAAAGTGCCATCAACCAAGGGCAAAGAACACTTAGCCTCAAGTTTGATCCCTAACAAGAGTGGAGTCGGCGTAGGCTTACAATCAATGATGTGAAACCTTTGGAGCATGTCAAGTGCATACTTAGACTATGCAAGAGTGATACCTAAGGAAGACTAAGTGATCACAATCCCCAAGAAGTAGTGCAACAAGCCCAAGTTTGACATCAAAAATTGATCATGAAGGGTAGTTTTTACTACATGAATGGTCGATGAGTGACTCCTTGTGATCAACAAGTTATCAACATAGAGAACCAAGAAGGTATGAGTATCATCTTTCTCTAATATGAAGGCATTAGGATTAGAATGGCATCAAGTGAATCCCACTTTCAAAAGGAAAGAGTCCATCTTGGCATACCAAGCCCGAGGAACCTATTTGAGGCCATAGAGAGACTTCTAAAGATGACACACAAGTGAAGAATTCTAAATGAACCCCTATGGTTGCTCCATGTATATCTCCTCCTGAAGATCACAATGAAGAAAATCACTCTTCACATCCATCTAATGAATATCCCATCTATGTGTTACATCTATAGCAAGAACAAATCGAATGGAATTCATTTTGGATATTGGTGCAAAAGTCTCAAAGTAGTCAAACCCTGGAACTTGGGAGAATCCTTTGGAAACCAAGCAAGCCTCATTCTTGTCAACTGAACCATCTGCTACATATTTTGTTCAATAGACCCACTTGCATCAAACAAGTTTCCTCCCCTTAGGAAGTGGGACAAGATCCCAAGTGTGGTTCCTCTCTGAGGAACTAAACTCTTCCTACATGGTTGCATCCCACTCAAGGACACTGTAAGCTTCTTGAAAAAATTTTGGATAAAAATTTGAAGCAAGGAAGACATGTGAAGCATCCTGAAACTGTGATCTTGTTCTCCTCTGATCTGAAGGATCCCCTACCCAAATACCTATTGACTGCAAAGTATGATGATCCCAAAGAGGCCATACGACTGGAGGAGGAGAATCATCATCCTCTAAATATGAAGTATGTGCATCCTCATGATCACTATCATCATCTAAAGTGGAGGAAGAAGACTCATCATCATGATCTTAAGTATGATGAACATTTGAAGAAATATCATCATGATACAAGGACTCCAAACTGATGGTGGTAGGAGAAGTGTCGAGAGAAGGACTAGAAGTACTCTCCTCAAATTGAGCACTCCTATCAATGAACAACTCATGTGTGGTAGGATGAAGAAGCTTGTATCCTTTGACATCATCTAGGTAAACAACATATATGAAAGGATTACTCTATGGATCCATAGCCTTACGTTTCTTTGCTAGAATGTGAGCCCATGCATTAGAGCCAAACACTCAAAAGTGCTTAACTGACATTTTCTGACTAGTCCAAGCTTGAAAAGTATTTACCCCTTTCACAGCTTTGTGGGGAACATGATTCTAGATATAACATGCATAGTTAATGGCTTCTACCCGAAAAGGTGGTGCCAAATACTTGGAGTGAATCATACAATTAGCCATCTATTTCAAGGATTGATTCTTTTATTTTGTAACTCCATTTTGTTGAGGATTGTAGGGGACTATATTTTCAAATTAATACCCTCTGAAGCACAATACTACACAAACCTATGGTTGAAATATTCCCCCCATTATCTATACGTAGAAATTTGATAGATTTTCTAGTTTATTTCTCTGCAAAATCCTTGTACTTCAAGAATGAATCAAAGACTTCAGACTTCTGTTTGAGAAAGTACATAATGGTGTACTTGGAGAAATCATTAATGAATGTCAAAACACATCAGGCTCTACTGAAAGATGGTTGTGGAAATGGCACTGTCAAATCACTATGTACCAACTCTAAAAGATGTGAGGCTCTCCAATCTTTGCCTTTGTCAAAATTCTCTTCAGGATGCTTGCCAAGAATGCAACCATGAAAAACACCTTTATAAAATTGAACTGTAGGAAATCTTGTAACCATGCCCTATGTTGCTGAGCTACTACAAGTAGTGGTAGTTCAAGTGGCCAAACCCCTGATGCCACAAGTTACTCATATCATCTAAATGAGTAAGTAGAATAGTTGAAGGAGGATCAGGAACAAAGTGAGAGAACAAATAAAGTCAAGATTGATGATCTATAACTCCCAACTACAACTGTAGAATTATTCTGCATCTCACGAATCACCACTGAATCAGGAGTAAACTCAACTCTCTTGCTTGTACCCATGTGAGTGATTTGATAGATAGATAGGAGATTAGTTGATAATGAGGGTACACAAATAACATCCTGAAATGTGACATCCCCCATATCAACAAACCCTCTCCCACACACCTCATGTGGAGTGTCATCACCCATCAAAATGGAAGGGATCACATATGGCTCCATAGATTCAAGCTCATCCTTTGCTAAATCCATGTGGTTTGAAGCACCTGAATCAAGAACCCATGTGGATGGTGGAGAAGCAATTGCTACAAGGGCCTTGCCCTTTCCTTTCCCCTTGCTATCGTCTTTGGCCTTATGAGAACCCTCTTGTAAACTCTTCTTGATGGAATCAGGAACACTGAGATTATTCTTCTCAAGAATGTGTGTCAAATGATAAACCTATTTCTTTAAACATTTGTGCTCATCATGACTGGGTTTCTTACAATAGGCACATTTGACCCTCTCTTTCTTAGGTGTGTCACCTTTTGAAGATGAGGTATCATTACTTATTTTTGGAGTAGCTGACTTTTGATTCTTCTTCTCTTTGCTATTCTTTTGTTTCTTATCCTTATTACTACTATTTCCTCTTTGTTCATTTGTTCCAAGATTGACAACCAAGGCATGATACTTAGAAGACTTAAGAGTGTCCATCTGAATTAGCTTATCCTGCTCCCGTGTGAGAGAGAAGTAGCAAAATCATCCAAAGATTACATCTTGAATTGAGATACAAGAGCATCCTTAGTAACATAGAAGGTAGAAAAAAACATTGAATATTTAGAACTTAGCTTTGAGAGAATATTTAGAATCAATTATTCTTCTTCCTTATCAATTCCACATTGTTGTAGTTGTAGTCTTAGTGATATCAATTTGGTGAAGAAATCTTGAATTGTGTTGAAGTTTCATGGATTTAAACGGATTAGTTCATTCTCCAACATATGACCCCTCATAGAATCTTGTGTGCCAAAAAGAGATTCTAGCTTTTTCCATATTTCAATATGAAAGAGTAAATCAAGAGATATAGACACACACAATTCTTCATATGCTACATCACATTTGTAAAACCACTTAGGCTTTTCTTCATCTTTATTTGGTTCAGTTTCTAGTCCCATTGTTACTCTATGTGAACCAAGTCTTCTCAAGTGAATTTCCATTTGTGAATTCCACTCAAAATAGTTGTATACAATTAGAATAGGAACTGTTGTCGATGCCATAATGAAGAAATGCAAAAGAGAATGTGGAAAGAAAGTAAACACAAGAACGCCAAGAACACCCCCACCCTTTTCACTAGTATCAAATATCACCCCCCCAAATATTACAAGGTTGGCATTTTATAATTTAGTATGTTTACAAAGCCTTTTCCAAGATATAATGCTCAATAGACTCAAAATAGCCAAAATTACAAATTTTGATACAAGATAAACATAAGAAAAAATTTAGAAAATTAGCCTTATGGTTGTATATTTCTCTTCAAGACCTTTCCAATGCCTATTTCGTTTCTGAAAAATGGAGCAATAGGGTGAAAGTTATGGCATGTTGAAGAAATTAACAACAAACAGTTTCAACCTAAAATATATGATATAAAATGGAAAAATTATTCTCAATACCTTCATGGATAAAAATCTCTCATCTCCAGCTTTCCAATGATATCTCGTTTGCTAAAAATGAACGTTGTGGCAAAAAGTTATGATTTTTTGAAAAAACTAGCTGAAATTAGCCTGTAATGACGATTTTTTCTAGCAAAAAAAAAATTGCTTCTTATTTGATTTCTAAAAATATACTGATTGTTTGTAGACAATAATAGAAACCTAGAAATATTTTGATGCTAAGAATAAAACCTAGAATTTTTTTTGATCCAACAAGCAGAAGATGAAAAAATGAAGTTTGTAAACTTTTAACCTGTAGAAAAAGGGAAGTGCGGCTCTTTTTGGACAATATTTATTTTAGATTTTCTCAATATATGCAAAATCTAATGGATACCTAAATGGGATTTCAATCTTGGGAACAAAACTCAAAAATCATTTCTCTTACCAACAAGTGGAAGCTGGAATTTTGAACCAAAAATGAAAATGACTCCAATAAAAAGCTCCAAACCCCTATTTGCAACTTTGTCAAATGATCTCCAATTTGGATGAAACAAAACCCAAATCTAACTTTCTCAAACCTTGTAGATGCGTTAGAATAGTCAAATATGCTGCCAATATAACAGAAAATGTTGTAATCACCCGGATCTCACATAACACATATGCAAAATGTAGAGGTTATTAGATCTTTGCAAATCCTTTATGATTCTCCAGATCATTTGAAACACAATAGAAGAGCATACAAGAATTTAAAATATCTTTACAAGAAGACTCAATCTCTCAATTAGGAATCTATGAACTTATATTTCTCAAAAAAAAAGCTATGATACCATGTTAGAAATCTGAAATAAGTTGAATAACCCAAGGAACTTTTTAAGAGAAAATCAAAGTTACATAAACTAGAAAAACATAAGAATGCAAACCAAGACTCTGAGAGATTATGTAATGTCAATGTGACAATATTGCATTAAGAGCTTCCAAGATGAATCAATACAAGAATGAATGCATGAATCAAAGATGCAAATACAAGTTAGGTAGTGAGTTTATATAGAACTTAGGAGAGGAGGTAGGTGGAAAATCCAACCAATAGGAATCAACCACAAAAAGTGAAGATGGACCAAAAAAAGTGGAGGATGTCACCAAAAGTGGAAAGTGGTTTCACCCTTTAAGGAAGGGGACACCACACACTTATCTCCTAGTCATAAACTCACTTTATTAACCTAAGAAAGCTTAATTAAGTATAGGAAAATCCTAGGACTAAGGGAAAATAAATTAACCCACTAGGAAAATAAAAACCTACACCAATAGGGTTGCCATCAATGACAACACCATACATCATCCATGCACCATCATGCTTATGTTGCCAATACAACAACATGAAACTTGGATCACACATGACCTAACAAATCATGAAGCTTACTTTCAAACTGCAAGAGCACAACATCACTATCGGAGAAATGTGGAGCATCTTTAAGAGACTCTGGCAACCAAACAACCAGACTCCAACTCTCTTTTGACATCACCAACACTTTTGACATCAATGACAACCAATCTTAACAAGATTCAACAAGAAACGCCATAGATAAAAAAATAAAAAATATTTCCACTCGATAGAGTCAATATAATAGGTATTTGGTACAGTCAGAAGGATTAGCAACAACAGATAACACATGGATTACAATGGGAATTGAAGAAGATGGATCAAGACAAGTGGTAGCAGTTTGAAGGCAATAACTTGTGAGAGTTGTGTCCTTTTCAACCAGAGGATAATGATGCAAGGACTTCTGGAGGTCATAAATTTTGACTCAAATGTTTGTTTGGGCTCAAATTTTATAGGGATATGTGTTATGAGGATTTTTTTAAATTATCAATCGATCTCAATTCAGTAGTGTTGAAGTTGGGAAAAACCAACTCCATAGCTCCCAAGGATCACCTACAATCAAACACCTACCATAGAAAGAGAGAATAGAAAATCTATGGAAGCCAAGAGCTATTGATCCAAAAAAGAATGAATCATTATGAATGTGCATCTTCTAATGATTATACAATAGATAATCCTTATAAAAGGATAATTAACCTCAAAACCCTAAGTGAGGATAAAACAAGATCATCAAATTTGTCCTCATCCTATGACATGAGACATAAAAAGAACATGACCTAAGTAAGCTTAAGTAATAATTAGAGGAAAAATAACCTAATAATTAAATAAATAATTAATTAGGAAATACCTTTTACTCTAACACCCCCCCTAAGTGAAACTTAGGGAGAAGATCAAAACTCTAAAGATGAATGCATGATAGATCCCGGAAAGTAAGGCCTAGTGAGGTACCCATGTACAAACAAAAAATTTCTCAAAATCGAAGAAAAGGAGAAAAACCTTGTGAGATAAAACTCCTCTCCAAAAGAGAGAAATACAAGTGAAGGACTAAAGAAGCCTCCAAACAAGAGTGAAGGACTAAGAAGCCTCCAAAAAAAGTGAAGGAATAAGAATCCTCCAACCAAAAATTATCCCAAAAGATAGGAATAAAGGATGGACATGAAGAACACCACTGAAGCATGAAGAAGTTGTAAACACTATCAAAGAATGATTTCTATAGTGTTGAAAGAAGAACCTCCACTGAAACAAATGATGATCAAGACTAAGAGGACAAGAATCTGCATGAGTTCCCCTAATGTCACTACTTGAATCAGATAGCAAACAAAGGAAAAAACCTAGATATTGAAGATACAAATGCAAAAAGTACCAATAGTCTAAAGAATTTATCGATTGAAAATGGAAGGTCACCTCCATAAAATAGGAATGCAAGAGTGTCCATATGGTAAATTCTCTATCTCACTAAAATGCAAGTGTAACCAGCCACTAATGTATGTTCTATCTTCCTAGTACATAGGAACAAATTTACTAGATAGATAGCTCACTCCAATGAAAAACCAAGGAAGCATTAGCACAAATAGTAGAAACCCCCCATAATGCCGACAAGCGAGAACCAAGACAAATCCATTGAAACTGTGTGCCAGAATGAAGTGCATGAAAAAAAGAACCAAGAACATCTTAATGTACAAACTTGAAAGTAACAACAAATATAAAGGGTGTGCAAACAAAAGGCACACATGTATGAGGAACGAATCAATGTGAGTCACTGTTTTCATGGAAGGGACACTCACTTGAAAAAGGTGTGATGGAAAAACAAAGGAAAACATCAACTCTCCATGGAGCTTTATTTCATAGTGTGAATAAAATAAGGCACAATATGATGTGCAAGATCCCAATAATACATACATCAATATTTTGAGGAACTTTATTTCATTGCATTTACATAATGAGAAGTGCTTACAATGGAAGCTCACAATGTCCAAAAAAGGACTAAATACTAAAACTACAATTCTCTAATATAAAATGATGAAACTGATAGTACCATGATGAAGTACACAAAAAAATGTACACTATAAAAAAATAGCACCCAAAAATCAGTCTAGATGGAGAAGATATGGTTCATCGAAGTCTCCAAAATGAGAACTACACAACAACAACATTGAGAAAATAGAATTTCAGAAAAAACCAGAAGTCCAAACTAGAAACCACCTACAACACTATGAAGAGCACAAAATTCTACCCCATTTCAAAAAAAAATTGCACTAAAAATACTACCATATGACCAAGATATGGCCCCTAGAAGATGGAGTGCAAAATAGAAAAGCCCAACGGAGAGGGGTTGAGCTAGGCAAAGACATCTCCACCAAATTTTGCAAAAATACCCCAAATATAGAGGTCCACCAAATTTAAAATATGTTGCTAGAAAAAGAAATTTTTTTAGCCCTTTGGCCTGGGCGTTGGTCACCCATGCGACCAAGGGTAGGAAAAAGTGTTGTTGGTAGGATTTTTTATTAGGTTCCTTTTCTCTAATTAGTTAAGCTTACTTAGGTCATGTTCTTTTTCAGGGCTGAATTCTTTCATCTAAGCACTCAAAATCAACTTTTTTTTCAAGTTTTTAGAGAGTTGTTTTCTTTACTAACTTGGAACTCATGTTTCCAATTTGAATTGTAAGTTGACAATTTGTGTCACCATAGTGTTAGAAATTTTGCAGGAAAAATCTAGGATCAAAGGGATATGTATACAAAATTACCAAAAATGGTAAAATATTGTTAGAATTGACTGATTCAATCCATAGCTCCCATGAAACACCTGCATGCAATTACCTATCACAATAGAGAATATCAACAAGCAAGATTGTGCTTAATAACCTGAAAATTGTATTGATGCAAATAACCTGGATTAATTTACAAATGAATGTGCATGCTTATATAAGCAATATACAAGAAAACCCTACATGTGAATTAACAAGATAGTGACAAGTGTTTTAATCTCATGCAATGAGACGACTTGTCCTAAATTTAGTCTAATCTAATAATAAGAATCAAACTAAAGATAAAGAATCAACTCCTAAGTTCAACTTAAGTGCACTAAAGTAAAAAGCCTATAATAATTAATTGATGATTAAACTTAATTATCAGATAATGAATTGTTTACTCCAACACCCCCCCTTAATATCAACTTAGGGAGAAACTAAACAAATGATAAAGGAAGCTAAGAATTAATGTAGAATGGGTCTTGGCTAGAAGGCCTGATGAGGTACCCATGAACTAGCAACTAAAATCTCTCATAACTGGAGAAAAGGAGAAAACCTCATGGGAAAAACTCCTCTCCAAAAAAGAGATAAAAGAAAAATGAAATCATATATGTGACTAAGAAAATTAGGACTCAAAAGTCCCCCCAAGTTCTACTTCAATCACATAAGTACAAACAAGATCATTCCCATAGGAGAGAAAGGATGCAACAATGAATCCCCCCATAAGGTAGAAGCCCCTCTGCCAGAAATGAATGCTCGAAGAAGGATTCTGAAGATGATCTAACTATGACAAAAAATTCCCTAACCTTAGGAAGAAATACATACAATGGTGCATGAAGAAGAAACTCTCTCCTGAGAAATGGTCTCATGATGGATGTCATGGAATAATGTTCGAAGGTCCACATGTCTGAATCAAATGAAGTTGAATCAAACAATTGTGGAGATGCAAGTAGAACAACCTCCAAAGGCAATGTTGATGTGATGATTGGTGGGCCATATCTATCATCGAAGAGGAAGTGAATATCCTCAATGGTGCCCCCAATATCAGCAATGTGTGACTCAATGAATAACTCTGCAATGCCTAGAATGTAGTCATCCCACAAAATTGAGACTGAAAGACTGAAAACATCATGCTGAAAAGAACTAAACTTTGAAGATGCAGGAGGTGTAAGAGGAAGAATCTCAATAGAATTCTCATGAACCAAAGTGGACGATGGAAGTACACATAGGTTCAAGTGACCAAACCTCTCCTCAAATATCTAGTCCACTCTAGATGCATGAGAGTGAGGACTAGTCAATGATGGTGCTTGCTCATCTGGAGAAAAATGAGAGAATGCATACAATCAAGAGGTATGATTTGTTGTCCCAACTACAAGAATATCTTGAGTTTGTGGATCTCTAATAAGCATTGAATCAAGTGTGAACTCTATGGTCTTACCTACCCCACTATGTGCAATCTAATAGATGGAAAGGAGATTAGAAGTCAATAAAGGGACACAAAGTACATCATGAAATGTGCCATCATCAACATCTATGGGTCCTTTCCTCGTAACACTCATATAAGTGTTGTTCCCCATCAAAATATGTGGCAAGGAGCAAGGCTCATATGAAGAGTACATACCCAAAGATGTAGCCATGTGATGTGAGGCTCCTGAATCAAGAAGCCATCTACTAGACTGAAGATTTGTGGATGCAAGGAGAGCATGGATTTTCTTCTTTTCTTCTCCACATGTCATTCTGGTTGACCCTAATTGTGAAGGTGATGTAGTGGAAGAAGAGGATGAAGGAAATTGAATGTTGTTCTTCTAAAGAAGATTCTTCAGTTCATCAATCTCCTTTGCATAAAACTGATGCTCATCATGTCCTATCTTTGTGCAATATGCACATTTAGGTTGATCCTTCTTAGATGAATCTCTCTTGGAAAAGATAGAAGAATCTGGTGTATCATGTGATTTTGATTCCTTGGCTTGCTCATTATACTTGGAATCCTTCTGCTTTGGTTTCTTGCCTTTACCATTAGAATCCTTCTGATATGTAGTGCCTGGAGATGCAATAAGAGCCTTTGATGTTGGAGATTTCAATGAGCCCATTTGTACCAACTTTGTCTGCTCCCTAGTGAGTGATTTAGCAAAATCATCAAGTGAAGGCATAGTGAATCTAGTACCAAGTGCATCTTTTGTGGCATAGAAGGTAGAAACAAAAAATGAATAATCAGGACCAAGCTTGGAAAGGATAAAAAGAACCAACTGAGTGTCATTCTTCTTAATACCACATTGTTTCAACTATAATCTAAGATACTTTAGTTTGGTGAAGAATTATTGAATGCTATCAAAATCTTGAGGAGCCAAACTGATAAGCTCATTCTCCAACTGAAATCCTCTCATAGTATCTTGCTTCCCAAACAAGGACTCTAACCGATTGGGTGTAGTGCAAGATTCAACATGAAAGAGAAGATCAAGAGACATAGGCATGCATAATGCACCAAAAGCTTCATCACTTCTGTTAAACCACTTTCTCTTTTTACAACACCTACAGGCTCAAGTTATGTACCCATGGTAACTCTGTGTAGCCCTGCTTTCTTCAGATTTATCTCAATTTGTGATTTCTAACTATAATAGTTGTATGGAGTAAGAAGAGTAACCCGAGTTGGATCCATGATTAAATAATATTATAATGAACTGATGCAGTAGTATAGACCCCCTCAATCCAAAAAAATCCCCTTTGAATCCCAAAAATTTGACCTGTTTTGCACATTTTCCAAGAAAATAACTCAAAAAGGAATATCTGAGATCTAATTTAAATAAGAAACACCTAGTTAAATTTCTAGAAAAATAGGTATGATATCTATATAGAGGAATGAATCAGCTTTCTGATGCCGCTTGAATCGTTGAAATCCGATAAACAAGGAAAAAGTTATGCCCTCTGAAGTGAAAAAAGTTGATCTGACTTTAGAGGCCTGTAGAATAAATTAGGAGAAAAAAATGGAAAAAATACTTGCACCACTGGATTGGGCTCGAAATCACCTTTCCAATGATATCTCGTTTGCAAAAAATAGAGATTGTATGCTCGAATTATGCCCGATTTACTAAAGGTTGCTCTTTAGGAAAAAAAAGCTTAGAAGGGGGCAAAAAATGATGATGTTAGCAACTACATGTCATTAATTTTGATGGCTAGATGGTCGTCACAAAGAATATTCAAGGAATATGGTCAACCATCAGAATAAATTTCCTGGTCGCCTGAAATGTTTGTCGACTATCGAAAAATGGGTCGACTTGTTGACTAGGCATGTGATACGAGGTGTAAAGAATATTCTCAAGAATATTCAAAAGGAATATTCTTTTGAAAATATGCCGTCCTTTTTAAAAGTGCAGATTTTTTTTAAATGATTGAACTTGTAAAAATTTATAGAAAAACATGTGCAAAAAACTTTATTCTCTTTTTTTTTGTGTAGAAATTTTTCCCAACCTAAGTAGCGATGGATGCACTAGTATGGAAAGGTATAGCCATACAGATCCGTGTAGATCCATACAATTGTACGGAATCTTTTCGCTTTGAAAATTATGCCTCTAAAAAATCGTCCAAAAATTAAAGTTTCAGATTTTTACAAAACGACAATTGATTCTTAGGTTTTTGGCCACTCTGGACACGTTGGCGAGGTTCATTTTGCTCCAGGATGTACCAAAAAAATTCTCAAGGCCTGATCTCTTCAGAAATTGAATAGGGGGCTACAGATTTGGGCTCTGATACCATGTTAGAATTGATTAATTCAATCCACAACTCCCATGAAACATTTGCATGAAATTACCTATCACAATAAAGAAGATCAACAAGCAAGATTGTGCTTAATAACTTGAGAATTGTATTGATGCAAATAACCTGGATTAATTTACAAATGAATGTGTATGCTTATATAAGCAATGCACAAGCAAACCCTACATGTGGATTAACAAGATAGTGACAAGTGTTAATCTCATGCAATGAGACGACTTGTCCTAAATTTAGTCTAATCTAATAGTAAGAATCAAACTAAAGATAAAGAATCAACTCCTAAGTTTAGCTTAAGTGAACTAAAGTAAAAAGCCTCTAATAATTAATTGATGATTAATTAATTATCAGATAATGACATGTTTACTCCAACAAATATGACAATTGTCAAAAATTATCAAAAATGGTAATTTTTGGGTTTTTTATTTTTTTAGTTTTTTGATATAAGGCATTCTCTTTCAGTTGTAGAGGCAAAATGGACAAAGAGTAATGAAGAATTCAGTGATTTTACTTCTTGAGTTTCAATTTTTGTTTCTCTAGATGTGATGGTTTCTTTTGCTCTTTAGTTTAGTTACACCACTGTTGGATAACATAATAATAACCATATAATAATAAAATCTGAAATTTTATTTAAAATCATATTGCTTGTAACATACATGAAGATACAAGATTTCAAATTTTCTAAACAATGACACTCCTATAACAACTATCTACAGGAAGCCGACACTTGTAACAAAGTTGGATGGGGCTTGGGGTTTGCATTCCTTGAGGTCATAGGTTTGACTCCACTTCGTATTGGGAAAAGGAAAGGGTCAATTATATTGTGTGTAAGTGCCTGCTCTGTTGACCCAGGGTATAGGAATGGACTTTTTCCCTAACCTCCTTAAGGTTAGATAAAAAATTTAAAGAGAAGATTGAAAAGGCAATCTTAGAAGTTTGTAATTCTTATGTTCATAACTTTAAGTCAGTTTCTTCCTTACATTCCAATTGGGATAATTTTATTCTAAATAATTGGAAAGATATTTCTTTACCGCTTCAAAGGGCTTGTTTTCATCCAAATTTTGTTAAAATAGATAGAAGCAAGGTGAAGTGGTTGCCCCCTACCCAAGCATTTTATAAGCTCAACTTTGATGGAGCTTCTCGTGGAAATCCTGGTGTATCAAGTGTTGGTTGTTGTATTCGAAATTCAAAGGGGTTATTGTTAGCAGCCAAATCAATTCACTTATCTTCTTGCACTAATAATATGGCAGAAGCTCAAGCTCTATTAGTTGGTTTATCTTTGGCAAAGGATCTTAACATTAATAGGCTTCATGTGGAGGGTGACTCTTTGCTGATAATTAATGCATGCAAGACGAAGAGTATATGCAATTGGAGATTAAGATACATTCTTCAAAAAATTTGGGATCTTTTGTCATCTTTTGAGGACATTTGATTTTCCCACACATATCATGAGGGTAACAAATTATCAAATAGTCTTGCTAATTTAGCTTGCAACCAGCAAGAATTGTTATCATTTGAAGATAATGAAGCCTTGGCAAAGTTCTCATGTATTCAAGAGATAGTATTGGCAGAGCAATCTCTAATATCTTAGAAAAATTACTATCGGTTCTAAGTTGGTGAATAGTTTGTTTTGGTGACATCCAAAGTCCTAAGGAGAGCATTATTTGACATGGAGACAGTCATCCGTGGTTATTTTAACACATGGATAAAAGGTTTTGATTTGTTTGGATGGCGGTGTTTTGTTAAGTTATGATTGCATATTAAGGTGGGAATTGTACTTCACCTTGCTTGAGTTGTCTTATTGCCTTCCTAGTATCGTGTAGACACCCATCTTTATTGCCAAGATTAATGTGTAATGATTATTGACATTTGAAGGGTGTATCGAAGCTTACATTATTTAAAATTCTCAGATTATGTAAGATTATTCAAACGGAGGATGGGATATGCTTTTGCCACAGGTTGCCTCAGTCGGACACTTGTTCGCAAATACTTTTTTTTCCTAATGTGTTTTTTATTTTGTAGGTACCTCTAATATTTTCAATATAATGCATATTAATTAGCTCTGGGGAGGAGGTGGTTTCACACAAAACATGCGCTAGTGGTGCTTGTCAAATTTCTGGCTCCCGATCGTCATGATCAATTTTAGCATGCTTTTTCTGGCTTTAAAAGGTGGTGTTCACTGTATCATTCCATCCAAAAGCATTGCTAGTTTTATTGAAGGTTGTCGGAGAAACAAGAACTATGAGTTTAGTGTGTTACATAGTGTCAAAATGATGTCTCGGCCATGGAATTTCAAGGTAAATTGTCTAGTACAACCATGGGAGCATCCTTTTGAAGATCATCTCACTCATGAAAATCTAGCTCTGATCTTTCAAGTGGAGTGTCCTAAGGTGGAAGAATTGGTGTGTTCAGTCCTTGGTATTGAGGTCACAAGCCCTAGAGTCGGGCGGTTAATCTTTCCTTCCTAGGTATTGTCTATGTTCTTGTCAAACGTCTTGGAACTCCTTCAATCTTTAGCAGAGTTGGAGTCAATTGTGAGTAAATTTTTCAAACCCTAACTGCTTGATATCAATGGATTATAATTGCAAGCTATGCAAGGGTATAATGTATTCTCTGGTGATGGGTATTTAGGAGATTTGTTTCCTAGGGAGTATGTTAAACACCGTCTGGGTTTTGATGAAATTTATGAAGCAATTAGGCTAGCCCTGCAATATAGAAATGATAATATCCTTTTGAAGGCTTTAAGGAAGAATTATAGGCGTATTTATGTGACTGTGGACTTCAATATCAAGGAAAAGTACTATGCAATTTCTTTTCTCCACGAGCATACTTCTCATCCTCCCCAGAATTCCCATTCTATTGGACTGGAAGAAGGAGCTCTGTCGTCTGCACCAGTTGTTGAGGAAGTGGAGCTACTGCCAGATACAAATGTTGTTGGATCTTCTGTTAGTGAACAACAAGCTATCATAGCGAGGGCATGCATTGTTCAAACGGAGCTGAAAGAAAAGGAACCGATAATTGGTTTTGACTTTTTTGCACATGAAATGCATTTGCAGGAGGTATCTGAAGGCCAAGATCAGAACTTGGTACATGGTGGTGATTGTATGGAGGAGTAGCAGATCAATTTCTTTCACTTTTTTAGGTTTTTTGCTATGAATGTCTATCTCTGCTTCAGTTTCTTCAGTCATTTTGCTCTATAGTTATGATATCTCTAGATGCTTGTAGTTGCTATATGCAAGGATGGTTTTTTATTTTTCATTAACACTCTATGGCCATGAATGTTGAATTCCTCATATTTTGATATTTTGTATTATTTGCAGCTAGTAGAAAGGATATTTTAAGACAACAGATAAATTGTAAAAATTCTAGCAATTTTGCCTATCTACTACAAATATAGATGTAATCCTTTTATTATATAATATATAATATATAGGCTATCATGCCTTTTAATTAAAAAAAACAACTATCTACAGGAGAGCATGTGCAAACTTCACACATTCTAAAAAATCATTTACAAAAATACAAAAATCTGCTCATATCTCTTCACACCAGCAAAAAGGTCCTGCAACACACATTGAATTCAATGAAATTCATCTTTCGGACAACAAATTATTGTTCACCCTTTCATACCATCTTCTTTCATATTTTCTTCATTCTTTTTCCTACAAAAATCTTTCCTGGCAATCTAGACATGGGTTTTTCCTCCTTCCTACAGTCAAACCTCATTCCCCACTCCCTCCTATTTGGGCATGATGGGTTTTTCCTTTTTTTCTAGAAGAGTCTTCAATTAATTTTTAAAGTTGCCTTCTCACTTCTCAATCCACTCTCTGCACTCCCTCAACACTTTCCTTTTCAATTTTCTCCACAAGAAATTTGTAAATTCATGAAAATGGAGTTACAAAATACATTAAATACCCTCACAAGCGTGGATGTGGGGCTTTTCCTTTTTTGCAAATTAGCATATACATACAAAATTAAAACAATTACTGAGAAGCAACATGCAACCATTTGGTTTTTCTCACACCAAACATTAAACCATATTGTGCTAGAGGAGTTGATTTAAATAAAATGTGCCTACAAACAAAACCAAAATAAAACACAACAAATTAAAATAATCATGTTTTTGGGTTTGTAGGATTGTTCGTACACCTCCTGCATCAGTTGATTAATGTATCTTGTTTCTCTATTTCTAGATTTTCATTATTTTTATTCTTAGCTCGATATTTTTATTTAAAATATAAATTTAGATTAATTAGGTAAAAGTGTAATTATATAGGACTAAGCATATTACTAGTTATTTATCATAAACACTAATACTTTCTAATTCTTAGTCTTGTCTAGTGAAGTGGTTAGTTGTAATCCTAAATGTAGTGGTCAGATAGGAATAAGAATATTACTAGTTATCTATCGTAAACACTAATACTTTCTAATTCTTAGTCCTATATAGGGAAATGGCTAGTTTTAATCTTAAACTAGTCAAGAATCAACTTTAACCATCACACATTCAAATAAGGAAACATCCCTTTCACAACCTTGAATCTAGATTTTTTTAAGCCAAATCAAAATTCATGTTAGAGAAATTTCATGATTAAGATCCTATCTTGAATCCTTTGTAACTTAATAAAAATTAATAATGTCCAAATACAACTCTAACCAATCCTTGAACTTCAATCCAAAAATCAATAATCTAGAAGCTTCAAACTTCAACCTAGAAATTCCTCTCTATTTTTCTTCTTAAATACAATGAATTATTAACCTCAAAAAATCTATTTTTTTTAATTTAAATCATGCATTCTCTATTTATAGGAATAAAATTCATTATCATTTTATCCTAAAAAACTTATTTTCAATATTATTTTCTATCCATGCACGTAATTTAGAATATATCTAGTAATAAACTATCAACTTTTCTATATTTTTTTTAATATTTAAAACTCATCGTAACTAAATATAAGAAATCCTCTATATATATTTCTCAAAATAAAATAACTGTAGTTATCTATTCTTTAAATTCTAATTATGAACTTGTACCTCAAATCAATTTAATTAAAATAATTGAAATTGTTAAATCTATTTTACTTCATTTTCTAAAAGATATCTAAACTATCTAGAACAAGGTAATTAAAATAAACTAAATTAAATTACAGACACTAATTAAATTATCCAACACCATAATTTATATATTTTATTAGTTATTTATCTTAATTGAGTAATTAATTATTAATTACCCACATAATGTGGATCATGTCAAGATACTTCGATAGGACCTAGTTGTCTTCCCTAGTACCTATACCTATCATACAAGATCATCTTACCATAATAATCTTAGTAGCATTGTTAAAAAATAATAATATAATCACCATTAAAATAATTAACTAATAACATTGCAACCGCACATTATATGTAAATGTAATAAATTGACAATCGTGCTTCATTATCAAAATAATAATCCATATCTAAATTATCATGGAATGTGATAAAATAGAGCCTCAAACAAATAGCACAAGAGACCAAACAAAGGGATGCTAAAATCTATGACATGATGGAGTTGATATTGACTTTGATATAGTGTTATTTGTTAACTTTATGTTTCACATATAGACAAAACACATTGATGTGCAATATCATTTTATTCATGATATGGTGGAGAAAAAGAAAGTAATCATCATGAAAGTGGACACCTCAAATAATTTTGTAGATTCATTGACAAAATTGATGAGCACTAAGAAATACTGTTGTAGATTAGCTATGAACATTGCTACTATTACTAATATATGTTGTTATATTATCCTTTTCAACACATATAACAAGTGGGAAAATATTGCATTAGATGTTTGTTGTACCACATTTCAATCCTTGTAAATATTATAAATCACACTTAGGATAGCTTAATTTGGGCTTACTTATTTAGGTGATTATTTGAAATATCCAATACTCTAAATTCTTATTTTGAGGAGTTGAGATTGCTTGTATTATACGTTTTATTTTAAATCGTGTTATTCTTGGGAGGTAGGTTTTTCTTTGTATCTTTCTTTATTGCATGAAATCAATTGCTCAAGTTACATGGGTGGATATTGGGTTTTGGATATAAATCCAATGTTGGGTTTGAAGATTATATGATGATGTTTGGGATAGGTAATTTCTACTAGGATTAATAAGTTAGTAGTTTTTTTTTTCTGCTTGAAGCTTATATATGTTAAATATCTCCTAAATAATAAATTCTTGGTTCTTTTTGTATTGTAATATTTTTACTATGAATATAATTTAAATAGTACTATTGTTTGTTGAGAATTTTCTTGTAATGGTTTCCTGAGATAAATTATGTGCTAGTTGTTATTTCTCCAATAAATGATTTTCGATTGTGTAACTTGGTAGTAAATATTTTATTAAGATTAGGTGGAATTGTGTTCATCATTCCCTTCAAAATCTTCTTACACCATATTTTATAATTTTGTTGCATTCTTTATGTTTGTGTTGTGTTTATGTTCTTTGTTAGATGTGAATGATGTAAAGACACCTTTAGTGGTGTATGTTGAAACATGTGACTTTGAACATGTGTCGTGTGATTCATGCCACTTCTTTCTTGTTGTGTATTACTTTTTTGTGTCATTCCTTATAAATTTGAGATGATATAAAGTATGAAATAATTGGAACCACTCTCATCATAATTGGAACCACTCAAAACTACATGGTTGAATCCTGATAGCAATATCATAATTTGACACGCTGTGGAAAAATACCTCCTACTTATCAATTGATGAGCTAAAGGGGCTCTATTATGAATGGTTCATAAGGCACAACACTTGCTGAAGGTTTTGCAAATGGGGTAACAACTCAAGCGGGCTTAACCTTGGAGAAAACTCCCTGATTAAGCTTGAGCTGGTCTGGGATGGGTGACCTCCCGGGACGGACCAGTGCTTCACCTCTGTGAGCATCACCTAGATGCAATGAGTGCTAAGTGGACCATTCGATATCATGAGAGATGGGTTCTTGTTGAACCACTACTCATGAAACATGGGTCAATGAGTTTGACTCAAAACTACATGGTTGAATCGATAGCAATATCATAATTTGACACGTGTGGAAAAATACCTCCTACTTATCAATTGATGAGCTAAAGGGGCTCTATTATGAATGGTTCATAAGGCACAACACTTGCTGAAGGTTTTGCAAATGGGGTAACAACTGCGGGCTTAACCTTGGAGAAAACTTTAAGCAGCTGAGCAGCTTGGGATGGGACCTCCTTTAACCTCTTTGAGCATGATGCCACTACTCATGAAACATGGGTCAATGAGTTTGACTCAAAACTACATGGTTGAATCCTGATAGCAATATCATAACTCTCATCATGTTTGTTTTATTTTGTGCTTTTAAGTTTGAAATTTTTTAGTAAGCCACATTTGATGTGCTCATCCTTCCTTCTTCTATAGTCTCATGTCTTCTTTCACTTTTTTCCTTCTTGATTAAGTTGTGTTTGTTATGACTCTTCTTTTCCTATATTTTAAATTTTTATTTAACCTTCTATATTATATCTCATGTCATGTTTTTTGTCTTTTATATTTTGTATAATTTATCCATTTGGATATATATCCTTTTTATGGTAGTGTTTAATTCTACATTGAAGATCTTATACTCATGTGCTTTTAATGTTCACATATTATGTTACCATAATTATCCCATGATTATCTCACATATTTACATACTTGCATGATTTTATCTTGTCTTATGATACTCACATTTTACTTATGATTATAATGCTCACAAATTATGATCGCATGCTTGTCTTACATGATTATATTATGTTTACCTATTTGCATCCTATGATCACATGTTTATGATGCTTACACTCTATGTATACTTATAACGGTTACATCTTTTATTTACTTATTTTAACATAATATTAAATAGAACTTATGGATACCAATACTTATATGCATGGGATTAATCGGGGGAAATATTGGGGCTACTTGTCTCCTACCTCTTTACATATGCTTTCATGATTACATCTTATTATCTTATCACAATTTTGTTGGATGATGTTCTCTATGATACTTATTACATGCTTATTAGGTTTTACAAGATAATATTGTTCTACTCTCTAATTCCTCGCATCCCTTGTATGCAAACAATAGGATGGTGGCACATAATATCTCTAATATTCCTTTTATTACTATGGTTATAGTAACTATATCATGAATTTGACTCCCACCAAACCCATGGATATTAGTTTATTTTTTATATATTGTCATTTTTCTAATGGATATCAATTCCATTTTAGAGGCTCTCGCTATGCCCAACAAACATCAATTTATTTTTACATGGTTGTATTATACCCAATGGATGTCAGATTATTTTTGTAGGATTCTATGCAACCCCTATCTATTCTATTACTTCTACTTTTCATTTTTAGATATTTTTCAACAATTATTGTTTAAGCCTATTTGATATTTTTAATTAAATGTTACTCATTAAAGCTCATGCTTGTAGGTTTCAATATGGATCACTTATTACAAGGATCATTCATGGAATCATCATCCTTATTTGTATCATTTTAATGAGTTTTTTAATATTTACTATTATTTTAACTGCTTGTTTAGTTTGACATACACCTTAAGTAGTTCGCATGCAATTCAAATTCAAGGTACAATGTAAGGGTGAAAAATGTACACCATGCACTTTCCTATCCATTCTAGATTTACTTTAATCACTTATCCCTAATGTAGTGACTAGTGTAGAAGTGGTGATTTTTTAAATAAAAAATTGGTAATTTACCTAAACCTAACTTGACCTTATCCTTGCCCATTCTCAAGGAATAGTTATAATCTATATATTGTCCATTCCTCTAGTTAGGCCAAATTTATAGTCCCGAACTAAGCCTAGTTCAAAGCTATGATATGTAAATGACCCCTAATTTTTGAATTTAAATTTAATCGTAGGCCCTGTATACACCTAAAAATGGTCTAGATAATATAATTAATTAAATACGATTTATTTGATTAATTAACCTTAAATTCATCTACTATTGAATAAATAGAAATATTTATTCATATAGTTCACATTTATATTCTTCTGATTATTCTCTCTTAATTAAATAATCAAAACTTCTATAGTTTTTATTTAATTCTCATTATCTCTCTTTTATTAAATAAACAATATCAAAAACATTTGTTTATTTTAATAATTGTTATTTTCTTCCTAAATTTGAAACAAATCCAAATATTCAAATTTATGCACATATTTCTACAGCTCATCAATATTTCACCTACCAAATTAGATATGTTATGTCTAATTTAATTTATCTCAACCTTCACGGGTAAATTTGGAGACAAATTTGTAGGAAAACTTCTTCATCTTCTTCCATTGATTCTTCCTATCCTCTGGCTGAATATTTTTGTGGGGAGGAACAATTTCCATAATCAGCCCAGGATTCTTCATCCTTCACCATTCAATTCTTCAGATCAAATCCAGACCTTTGCTTTGTTGCCCCTTCACAAATGTGTTGCCAGGAATCTATAAATACAACCTCTTTCTATAGGAAAAAAGACCCCAACTTTGTGCAAACTTGCTCTGCAAAAACACCAATTGAGCAATCAAGCATCTTAGCAATAGCATTATCATTTAGCAATAGCAATCATAGCATTTTAGAATCAATATCATGGTTGCATCATAATTTAATGTAGCTTCTTTTATCAAGTTTCATGTCAATTTAGATTATAGTAGCTTCATCATATCATTTAGACATCATCATATAGGATTATATTATTGTATTTAGCAGCATCTCATTCTCTAGATTGGCATTTTAACAGTCATAATTCTTATAAGATCTGAGAGCCCCGTGACTTAATAAATCTTTGGAGATAGAGAGCAATATGACGCTTTCGATAGTTTTCTTGTGTTAATTGGATTAATTATTGTTGATTCTCTTGATATAATGTCTTATTAAGAAGTGTTGCTAGTTATTTTACTCATTACTTATTCCACACTTACAGGCCCAAGTTGAATACCTTCCAACTAGGATAAGGTTTTGTATAAAATGAAAATCCCTAATTAATTATGAGAATCTATATTGTAAGTCAAGGAGCATCAAGAAATAATATTATCACATCAAAATCTATAAATTTACATTATTGTGACATCAACATTCCAAGCATATTACACATGATTGCTTGATGTGTCTCCAAGTTTATCAAAATTATTAATTTAGCTCCATGAGCTTGAATAAGGAGAATCTCCTCATATATAAATACTCATCAACAACTCTAAATCTTAAGACATAGATTCATATACTCAAAAGAACAAAAATTCCATGAAACCAAAAGTTCACATAGAATTTTCATAATAAAAGGAAATTTGTGTGGTCAAATGTCATTTTATGAATAGAAGACACAATGTGAAATTTATCTCACAGAAAATATGAGAATGACCTAGTTCAAACTGCATTATTTTTCTTCCAATACATCCAAGTCTAAGTGATTATGAGATACAATTCAAAATTTATGATTATAATAGTAGAAAGATATCTATTAGTCATCAAATCTACCATGCACTTTTAGTACTTTCAATTTATAGGTTTATAAATTTAGTCATATAATTTATTGCAACTCTTAATTAGGTCAATTGGATTATATTTCTAGTTATATTCATTAGACCTATTTTTGTAATGTAAAACCTTTACTTTTTATTTTGTATACCACTTTGCACATATTTATATTTTGAATGATCCTTGTGTCTTAAAATTTCAATCTAGTTTGTAATGTTGTGTATTTATAGGCATCATCTTAATTCATTTTAATATTCACATAAGAATAAAAAAATACAAGAAAGTCTCATAGAAATTGAAAAATGTTATAAATTCTCATTTTATATATTCGACCACACACTTCATCTCAATTTACATCAAGCTCATTGTTACTCAACATCCAAGATTCTCTATTTCTCTATTATTAATAATGTTGAATCAATCCAAGGGCTTGACTTATAGAAAGAAAGTTGAACACTCTTCTCCTTTTTCATATTAGATCCTAGTGATGTTTCTTAGCACCACACAATTGTCTTAACACAATTATTTGTAGGTAGTGGAGGTTTATTTTTGTTGAGCACAAAATTATGCTATTTTGATAGAACTACACTTCTTTCTTGTTGTGTATTACTTTTTTGTGTCATTCCTTATAAATTTGATATGATAAATTTATGATATAAAGTATGAAATAATTGGAAACCACTCTCATCATGTTTGTTTTATTTTGTGCTTTTAAGTTTGACCTTTTTTAGTAAGCCACATTTGATGTGCTTGTCCTTCTTTCTTCTATTGTCTCATATCTTCTTTCATTCACTTTTTTCCTTCTTGATTAAGTTGTGTTTTTTATGACCCTCCTTTTCCTAAATTTTAAATTTTTATTTAACCTTCTATATTATATCTCATGTCATGTTTTTTGTCTTTTATATTTTGTGTAATTTATCCATTTGGATATATCCTTTTTATGGTAGTGTTTAATTCTACATTTAAGATCCTATACTCATGTGCTTTTAATGTTCACATATTATGTTACCATAATTATCCCATGCTTATCTCTCACACATAATTGTGTGTTTTTATCTTGTCTTATGACACTCACATTTTACTTATGATTATAATGCTCACAAATTATGATCTCATGCTTACCTATTTGCATCCTATGATCACATGTTTATGATGTTGGCACTCTATGTATACTTATAATGGTTACATCTTTTATTTACTTATTTTAACATAATATTAAATAGAGCTTATGGATACCAATACTTATATGCATGGGATTAATTGGGGGAAATATTGGGGTTACTTGTTTACTACCTCTTTACATATGCTTTCATGATTACATCTTGTTATCTTATCACATTTTTGTTACATGATATTCTCTATAATACTTATTACATGCTTATTAGGTTTTACAAGATAATATATTGTTCTACTCTCTAATTCCTTGCATCCCTTGTATGCAAACAATAAGATGATGACAAATAATATCTCTAATATTCATTTTATTACTATGGTTATAGTAACTATATCATGAATTTGACTCCCACCAAACCCATGGATATTAGTTTATTTTTTATAGATTGTCATTGTTCTAATGGATATCAATTCCATTTTAGAGGCTCTCGCTATGCCCAACAAACATCAATTTATTTTTACATGGTTGTATTATACCCAATGGATGTCAGATTATTTTTGTAGGATTCTATGCAACCCCTATCTATTTTATTACTTCTACTTTTCATTTTTAGATATTTTTCAACAATTATTGTTTAAGCCTATTTGATATTTTCAATTAAATGCTACTCATTGAAGCTCATGCTTGTAGGTTTCAATATGGATCACTTATTACAAGGATCATTCATGGAATCATCATCCTTATTTTTATCATTTTAATGAGTTTGTTAATATTTACTATTATTTTAATTGCTTGTTTAGTTTGACATACATCTTAAGTAGTTCGCATGCAAGTCAAATTTAAGGTACAATGTAAGGGTGAAAAGTGCACACCTTGAACTTTCCTATCCAATCTAGATTTACTTTAATCACTTATCCCTAATGTAGTGACTAGTGTAGAAGTGGTGATTTTTTAAACAAAAGTTGGTAATTTAACTAAACCTAACTTGACCTTATCCTTGCCCATTCTCAAGGAATAGTCCTATTCTATATATTATCCATTCCTCTAATTAGGCCAAATTTATAGTCCCAAACTAAGCCTAGTTCAAAGCTATGATATGTAAATGACCCCTAATTTTTGAATTTAAATTTAATCTTAGGCCCAAGTTGAATACCTTCCAACTAGGATAGGGTTTTCTATAAAATGAAAATACCTAATTAATTATGAGAATCTATATTTTAAGTCAAGGAGCATCAAGAAATAATATTATGACATCAAAATCTATAAATTTGCATTATTGTGACATCAACATTCCAAGCATATTACACATGATTGCTTGATGTGTCTCCAAGTTTATCAAAATTATTAATTTAGCTCCATGAGATTGAATAAGGAGAATCTTCTCATATATAAATACTCATCAACAACTCTAAATCTTAAGACATAGATTCATATACTCAAAGAAAGAAAATTCCATGAAACCAAAAGTTCACATAGAATTTTCATATTTAAAAGGAAATTTGTGTGGTCAAATTTTTTTTAATGAATAGAAGACACAATGTGAAATTTATCTCACATAAATTATGAGAATGGCCTAGTTCAAACTGTATTATTTTTCTTCCAATACATCCAAGTCTAAGTGATTATGAGATACAATTCAAAATTTATGATTAAAATAGTAGAAAGATATCTATCAGTCATCAAATCTACCATGCACTTTCGGTAATTTCAATTTATAGGTTTATAAATTTAGTCATATAATTTATTGCAACTCTTAATTAGGTCAATTGGATTATATTTCTAGTTATTTTCATTATACCTATTTTTTTGAAGTAAAACCTTTACTTTTTTATTTTTTATACCACTTTGCATATATTTATATTTTTGAATGATCCTTGTGTCTTATAAGTTCAATCTACTTTGTAATGTTGTCTATTTAAAGGCATCATCTTAATTAATTTTTTTAAGATCACATAAGAATAAAAAAATACAAGAAAGTCTCATAGAAATTGAAAAACGTTATAAATTTTCATTTTATATATTCGACCACACACTTCATCTCAATTTACATCAAGCAAGCATTGTTACTCAACATCCAAGATTCTCTATTTCTCTATTATTATTAATGTTGAATCAATCCAAGGGCTTAACTTATAGAAAGAAAGTTGAACACTCTTCTCCTTTTTCATATTAGGTCCTAGTGATGTTTCTTAGCACCACACAATTGTCTTAGCACAATTATTTGTAGGTATCGGAGGTTTATTTTTGTTGAGCACAAAATTATGCTATTTTGATAGAACTAAACTACATAGATTGGATCACAATAAGGTTTTTTCCCAAATCATCAAATTTTCATGTCTCAATCCTCTAAGGTCTTTGATACCATTTAAAGTTCTTAATTTTATTTTTTTGTCTGTGTCACAATATTATAGCACTCAAAATTTTCATATTGGAATTATTGCCAATTCAAACTACTTTTTTCAAAGATCACTTAGCTATCACTCTTAGCTCATAGTTTACATACAATTTGAATTATATTGATTTATATCCTAGGTAGATATATTTATAGGGTTGTTTAATTTTTAACAAAGCTTTGATGGTGATTAAAAAATACTTTTTCTTAAACTTAATTTATGTTTTGACTTTGCTTTTTTATGTTTTATTTCACTTTAAATTTAATTAATAAAAAAAATCTCTCATTGTGATATGATTTCTCTCTACGAGGGCAGGGGAAAGAAGATTGGCAATCTTTCTAGAGGTTCTGGTGGAATGCAGTCTATAAATGTTCTTAGTGGTTGTTTTTGTTTGTCCATCTTCAGATAATGGCTTCCTGTTTTGGAGTTGCCTACCGCTGCTCGGCGAGTGGTGATGAGGATCAGATTGCGTATCTGTTTGTGAAAAGAAAAAGGTTGTGATCAAGAAGGTGATCGATGCAGAGTTTTAGGCCAGGGGCCATACCCACGATGGAGCACTTGTTCAAGAATTATGTTGAGGTGCTCAGGGTATTAGCATAGCCAGCAAGTTCGGTCGTAGGGAGCTCATGGTTGCCATTCACACTGTGCTGGTGGAGCCAAGTGCAGGCTCGCCATTGGCATGCAAAAGAGAATCAACAATATTTAGAACAAAGAAAACAAAATGATCTATATTAGTAGTTGAAATTATACACAACCCCATATTAAGGAAGATAAGAGACCCCCAACCATAAATCCCACATTTCAAACACCAAACCCATCATCCATGGAGATAACACAAAACTAATGTTTAGCATCAATTATAATTAACTTTAGGACTATAACTTTCTCACCCTTGTAGTTGGATAGAGTACCAAATTCAATCTTGTCAATGACCTCTTCACATTACACGAACTAAACTAAAAAAATATTAACAAGGGATGGAAGAATAAAGGCCATCATCACCTCATAAACACCCTGATAATGTTTAACCAACATGTTCTTGATAACCTTGTCTAGGTGCAAGAAAAAGATTAATAATCATCCATAGCCTCGTTAACTACTAACAACCCCTTAATTTAAAAGTAGAGGTTCTCAATAAACACATATAAGGCCTAATCATACTTCACAAACAAAAAAATCTGTAATCTCAAAATTATTCATTAGAGAGCATAGTAAAAAGAGTGACACTTATTTTCACATCATCATAGATGAAATAACCTATTTCAATTTTTTCATGAAAACTAACAGAATGGACTCACACAACATTAACAATTTTTTGTTTTCATAACCTTGGGATCTTGAAATTCCCTTGAGTAAATATAATGAATGAATGAAATCCTTTCATAATTTCCACATGACCAAGTAGTTATTGGGACCAATATTTATAGAAAAAGAGAACCATTCCACACAACCAAGACATACAGATCATCGCAAATAGCCTAATAAAAATTCTAAACCCTTTTTTGAAGTCAAATATTCAGCTAGGATATTGATTAAAAAGATTATATTCACTAGCCTCATCTGTTCAAATAAGGTGGTCAGGCTGTCCACTCTCAAGTTGTCTTTGTACTTGATTCATATGTCATTATAGGAATCACACTCCATAATGTAGTGACATTTTGTCTCCACCACTCTCTTGTAAATATGTGTGTTCTCATTTCACACTCTTAAGTATTTTCCACCTATCAAACTTACATCTAAGATGATGCAATACAATCCTTAGCTAGGTAATCAACATCTTCACTTTCTTCTTAACTCCTACGTCCATTATACTTTTTCATATTGATCTCATGTGTGGTTAAACTCTTTGACATAGAATTCATTGTGCAAACCAATTTATTTTATGGAAATATGGTAGTTTTGAATTCTCTTTCACATTCTTTTTTATTTTCTTATTAGTGTTTGAGCACTCTTAAAAGTTAATGCCCCATTTTATTATGCATTTTTTTTTTCAGCCATTCATTATTCAATCAGTGTAGTTCTTCATCCACCACTATTCTAAACCAATGACAGTTCTCGATTTTTTATTTTTAAATAACTTAACATTTGACCCATGACTAATGCCTTTAGTGAGAAAGCACTTGTTTTAGCTAGTAGACTATCACACAAAACTGAAGTCTTAATTTTGAGACTCCTTATGGTTAAGTTCTTTTGGATTCTTCCTATCTTACATTTGAAACTTAACACATTAATACACCAATCCTTACACTCTTAGAAGAAAAATAGTGAGATAAGCATGTCAAAAAGGATTATCTTAGCTTTTTAGTTCCATAATTCAATAAAAAAATCTAATCATTTTTATTCGTTTTACCATACATGTCTCCCAACTAAGCTTGTTGTGTAAATCAATATCTATGTATTTGTATTTTTCACTAATTCTAGTGAGCTTCCTTCAAAAAAGGAATCCAATTTTATTTTTTCTTGTTAATGTAAAATAATTACTTTAGTTTTGTTAGTGTTCACTTGCATCTCAATCTATCAGAAAAAGACCTATAAGGTATCCAAGAGTTCCCTTGAACTATAAGTTAATTTTTTGATTAGGATGAGGTCATCTACATATAAGATTAATTTTTTATTGTGCAACCAACAAATTGAGTCCCCTCATAAATATTGTTTAAACACTCCTCTAGTTTATCAATGTATAAAACAAAGAGAGTGAGGGTAAGTGGGAAACCTTGGCTGATGCTAATGTCACTTTCGAAACACTTTTATATTCCTCCAGTTATTATTATTTTATACTTTGATTGCTCATAAAGACTATGGAAAGTCACTTTATACATATCCAGGATCTTGAGTTCCTACATCCTATTCTAGCATTGTCTTTATGCACTATGTTGAAATATTTTTCAAAATTAACAAAGCAATATAAATCTTCAACTTTGGTGCCCCATGCTTTTACAATAAAGTGCCTAAAGGTGACATAGTGGTCAATAATGGAGTGCCTTAGCCTAAAAATTGTACATTATTTTTCCCTTCCTCTTTTTTTCTCCAACTACTATTTTTGTGCTCTACCATGCTCCTAAAAACTTTTCTAAGAAAAGGATTGACCATAACAGTGTAGTAGTTTGATAGATTATTGATATATTTACTTTTATAATGGTGTACTGTAGGAAAATGTAACCCTTTACATTTTCTCACTTTTTTGGGCCCTCCTTATTTAAATTGGACTTAATAATGCCTTAATTTAGTGTTGTTAAATGTACCTCTTTACATTTACACACTTATTTGGGCCCTCTTAATTAATTGAGCTTAATTATGCCTTAATTGGCCCTTTAATTCATTTATAAGCCTAATTAATTACATTTTTCAAAGGGGAAACTCAACATAAATTAATGCCTATACATAATACTTTACATTGACAATGTGTGTTTCAGGTTTATGGACCTGGGACCCATTCGCCCATGGGTGAATGAGTCCTCCCTAAACCTTAGGACCTAAATTTAAATTATGTTTTTGGTGGTATTTTAATGTTTTCAAATCCATAATTCAATTTCGGCTTGTGATATTTGAATTTTGAGAAATTAAGGATACATACCTATAAATACAAGGTCATTTCACTATGTTTCACCTAGAGTTTTTATGCAAGTATTCCTAAAGAAATTTTTATGATCAAAAGCATTCAAGAGCAGATATATCATAGATTTATTGCAGCATTCAAGATCCATTCATCATGTTAAGGTATTTTTGCATCATGCATGTTTTTGGAGCTCACATTGTGATGTAGGTTTCATGAACATTGTGATGTAGGTTTCATGATCAAGTCAAGCATTCAAAGTATCATTTCAAGCAAGATTCAAGTGTCAAGATCCACATCCAATTCAGCCATCTCATGCAAGTTACAGACCTCCTAAGATCTCCATTACCAAGGTTTCTTCAAGGGTTTGTTGAGTGGTAACATAGCTTTTTTCATTCTTCGTTCCCTCTTTCATTTCATTATTTCAATTCAAGGTTTGATTACCAAAACGGGGTTTGACCAAGGCAAACCCCTATTCACCCAAAACAAAAAAAAATCTCTCTTGTATATGTGATCACAGATTTAGGTTGAAGACTTGAAGACCTTTTGAAGAGGAAGATTTACAAAGTTGTCAAAGTTGACGTCAAATCGTAGAATCTCACCTACAAATCAAATTTCCAACTTTTCGACACTGAAACCTAGATTAGAAGCTTCAGATCTGCACCAGAGACTCCCAAAAGATTGTTACAACCCCTGTACTTGGACCCATTCGCCCATGGGCGAATGAGTCTCCTATTAGCTTCTGAAAAACACTTTTGGTGACTAGTACACATGTTTCTACCCTTCTCAGATCTGCATTTTTTTCCTAGTTCTACAAATATTGAGTTTAATAATGTTGTTTCAAGTGTTAGAATGCATTTTGGTGTTGATTTGCTATTTCTAGTTTTTTTCCCCTAAGTGTTGTTTGACCTTGACCCTCGTCTTTCAGTCATAAGGAAATCTGAAGATTCTCACTTTGAATTGATTCACCTATCATTGTGTGGATCTCATTTCCTAATGAAATAGAGGAAAATAGGTCCATCATATCCACACATTTTCACATTATCACCCTCCAAAACCTATTTTTCTTCGTTTCATTTTGGTGAACCCAACTTTTGAGCATCGTATCTTGTTGATTTGGAGTCCATTTTTAGCCGTAGATCTCAGTTTTGCATTCATTTGTATTGCATTGCATTAATTTGCATCCCTCCATACTTGGTGTTGGGAAACCTCTTGAAAGTTGGAACACTCTACTTCAACTAATTCACTCATAAGTGCCACATACTCAGAATAATGTTTGGGATCATTTCTCTGTCTAATTGAATCCTATGGATCACCAACATATTCCTAGGCCTCTCCCAGTGTCTACTCAACCGTCTTGTTTCTCCTCTTCTTGGTAATAGGAATCTGAGGCTAAGGAATTATTTGTTCCTCCTTTTGATCAGTATGTTCAGCCTGCTTGCTCTGCTCTCCAGCTTGTGTGACTAAAGTTTGAGGAATTTGTGTTGCCTCAACCGTGGGTGACTGCTCCTCCTCATTCAACAATTTGCTATACTTTTGAAGAGCCCTCTCTTCCTCAAACTTCACATCTCTACGAACAACTATTTTCTTGAGGATAGGAATGTAAACAAGATAGGCCTTAGAAGTTTCACTATACCCAACAAGGATACCCTTGTCTGCAGTTGGTTCTGACTTGGTTCTCTTTTCCACAGGATTGTGACAATGCACAAGGCATCCAAAGATGTGAATTTTCCCCAAATTTGGTTTCTTACTGATGAACGCCTCTTCTGGAGTCAATTTTTCCAACACTTTGTGAGGGCTCCTAATTTGCAAATACACAGTTGTATTGCAAGCTTTTCCCATAAGAACCAAGGAAAATCCTGATCATGAAGCATGGCCTTGGCTGCTCCAACTATAGCCATGTTTTTCCATTCAACAACCCCATTTTGTTGAGGGTTGTACGAAACTGTCAACTCTTTCTTGATACCTTCCTAAGCATAGAAATATTTGAAGAAATTTGAGGTATACTCGCCTTCGTTATCAGACCTCAGTATCTTGATCTTCTTCCCAATTTAGTTCTCCATGAAAGCCTTAAACTCTTTGAACCTACTGAAGACCTCATATATATTCTTCAGAAAATATATCCACATCTTCCTAGAGAAGCCATCATGGGCCCACACACATCTGAGTGTACAAGAGCCAAAATCTCTTTGGATCTAGTGTTGCTGCTTGGAAAAATGGTCTTGGCATATTTCCCAAGTGCACACCCTTTGCACACCTCATGCTTTTATGTCTTCATCTCAGGAAGCCCCGTCACTATTTCCTTGAGAATATTAAGTGCTTCATGGTGAAGGTGAGCCATCCTCCTATGCCACAATTCTCCTAGCCCTCTATAGCTACTAACCAATGCATGTGCTAGCTCAAACTATAACTGAAACAAGTTGCCATGCCTGACTCCAATCACTTTTGCAACATTGGAATCCTTGGGACAAATATAGACTTTTCCCCTCTCAAAGGTCACGATGTAACCCTTGTCTTCCAAAGTAGAAACGAAGATTAAATTCTTTGTCATGCCAAGGACATACAACACGTCCTCCACCAACAAAGGTTTGTCGAACTCCCTCTGAAACTTGACCGTGCCAACACCAATTCATGGTACTTGGCATTGTCTCCTAGATCAATATAGAAATCCAACTTCTTCTCCTCAAACTTGGTGAAACATTCTTTGACTCCTGTCATGTGGCAAGAAGCCCCGCTATCAATATACCATACCCTGTTGGCAATTGAACTCGAGAGATAGGAAATGAGAGAAAACTCATTCTCAAATCATGATGCAAACTCCTCCACCTCTGTTGTAGCAACAACTTGCTTCTTCTGCTTGTCCTTATTTTTCTTATTTGGACACTGACTGGCATAGTCACCTAATTGATGGCAAAAAAAAAAAATTATCTTTCTCAAATATTTCTTCTTCCCACTCTTGGAAGAAGAACCTTTCATTTGCTCTTTATTGGACTTCTTCTTACCCTTGCTTGCAAGAGCAAGATTTTCTTTTTCTTGACCCTTCTTCATCTGATCTCCTCGATGAGCACCTTCACGGATCTCCTCTTGAACAAAATCATCCCAAAAACTTGCCCAGTCAAGTAGGCAATCTTTGTCGACAACACATTGGACAAACACTTTCTAGTGCTTCGAGAAACCATTCAAATCTATACGCACCAACTCATCTTCAGCAATTGTCTCTCCAACAACAACCAACTCATCCCTGACCTGTGTTAGCTTGGAAAATTAAGAGGTCACGCTCTCGCCTTTGGACATTTTGGTGTTATGCAATTTGTCCTTGAGCATCATCTTACGACTCTGATAGTCACTTTGATAAAGTTTTGTGAGTGTATCCCACATCTCCTTGGCAGTGTCTTTCCCCAATAGATGAGGAATTAGATGATCTCTTACCCCATCAAGAATAATCCTTTGAGCCTTGGCCTCCTTGACTTCATGTGAATCTAGGGCAATAGGATCATTTGTTGGTGGTGTCACCTTTGTACTAGCATAGATCAACAACTTGTTCTCCTTGAGAACGGATGTAATCCGAAACTTCCACTGTAAGAAGTTAGACGCACCCTCAAGCCTGTCTTCATATCGAACACTGGTTGCCATAATCATAGAAGAAACTGGAGACAAAATTCTGCTCTCTTTTTTTCTTGAAATATGCATCACAAATTTTGGCTTCGTATTCAGAGTTTAGATCTCTGATACCATGTAATTTCTTATAACCCAGCTACAAATTAATTGCACAATAAATTCATAGAATAGAATCAAAATAATGTATCCATCTGATTTAAAACAATTAATACACAGGTTATTTAACAGCTAATGACAGTGGAAGCAAAATAACAAGAATCCAATCAAAGATACACATAACACATATATATCCAGGAAACCCCAATGTGGGGAAAAACCTGCAAATATTGGATCTTGTATTTAGCCTAACAGCAAACTTTCCTTTTGAAAATACAATACTGATTTGCTACAACAATCTTACATATATAGCCTTAGCTATTTTAAATCAACGTGCAAGAAAAGAAACTTTCCTTACATTACTCAGCTTTAAATCACACATAAAATCACTCTCAGTCTTATCTCAACCTCACAAACCAAAAATATTCTATTAATGAATAAAAAAATCTAATGTTGTTGAAAATCCAACTTGAGTTGCTTTAAAGCAACTCCACATTCCACCTTTCAAGCTATGGAAAAATCAACAGATTTTCCTCGTTGTCCCCATGCATCCAGTAAAATGGGTAGGGCTTGCAAAGAAAAAAGAAACCCCCAAAGCCATTCTCTCTACCGCTGTTGTTTTCCTCCCCCACACAACCCATGGAAAAATGTCTCTCTTTTTTTCTTTTCCTCCTCTTGTAGCTGAACACCATGCCTCTTAATGGCACCCCCAATGACCCCTTTGACCGATGGAATTTATCATTTTACCATCCATACTTGTACCATTATTGTTTCCTAATTAAAACACTCTCTTCCCTCTCTTCATCAATGCACCTTGTCTGTGCTAACCTCCTTTCTTATTTTCGTTGGCACTTTAAAAAAACTTCGCCATTTGACTTGTTTATTGTCTATGGCATAGATTTGTTACAAACCTTTTGCAAATTCCTTTTGTCTCTTTCTATATAAATCTAAAATCAAATTAGTAAGATTTGTTACTATTCACAATAGAACTAGAATCACAGATCAAAAATGTCTACATTTCTAAATCAAGAAAAATCAAGGATTCATATCCTAAGTAATGAACAATATAGAAAACTTGTGCAATACATAAAAATTGTTCACATAAATTGGCGGAATACATATTGGTACAATATTCAAAGAAAATAGGATATCCAATTTAAGATACTAAGAACTGAACTAATTACAATAACGTATAATTAAATCTGATAACTAGAATTATATAAGACAAAAAAGGTAAGATAAATGCAACTCTATATACGGATAGACAACCATCTATAACTAAATAGTTGCTTAATTTGAACATGAATTCTTTTGTTTTAGAGAATTTTGCAATTTCTTTTTGCAAATGTTGTTGATCAAAATATGTAAACCACTATAATGTTAGAAACTAGATCCATATCTGACGAAGGAGCTTTGATTTTCGGTTTGAATTTCATATAGTATTTTTGTTTATGTGAATTTTTGGCTTGTGAGGTGAATGGGGGGGACCCAATTTGGTGTGTTGGAAGCATTTTTAAACACTGCTGCAAATAAACAAATTCTTTAAAATGGGAGCAAAACCACGTGGATGGAAAAAAGATAGCTATGAAAGGCAATTAGAAGCAGCAAAGAGGAAATGAAAGAAACGGTAACCAAATTTTGAAACTGCATGGGGAAGTTTCAGTAGCATATGAAAATAAAATGAAATTTCAATAGGCTGAGCAGAGGCATGTGGGTGAGAAAGAAAGAAACAATTACAAGATGTACGAAAAAATAAGTTACACAAGAAAAGAAAAGGGAGGATCAACGGTCTTAGAAGAGGCAAATAATCAAACAAAAAGAAAACCAGTCAGGAGGCGTCTACCAGTGGAAAAAGGAGGATCGATGGTTCTTGCAATGAGGCAATCTGGTATGAAAAGATGAAAAGAACAGAGGTAGGAAGGTTAGTGGTGTTTGTTTTTGGAGGAGCAATCTGTGTTTGCAGCGGGAGCAAATGAGAGGTTTACATTGGGAGAATTCAGCTAACATAAAGGAAGTCGATTCTTTAGAGAATCAACTAATATTGTAATTGATTTAACTTTTCTCGATACCCATTAAATATGTTAATGTTTTTTATTTGCTCAATGGAGGACAATTTCTTGTGTCTTATGCATTGAATGGAAAGTGTGATGCGGCTATCCTTGATTGTTTTTCTTGGTTTCCATGTAATGGTTGTCTGTTCATAGAGTAAAGAATGGGTTATTACAGTTTCTAATGCCTGTTCATTGAAGGTTTGAATAAGCTTGTTACGGTATTGGTTAAGTGTTTGCTCCAGCCCCATGTGGGAAGAGTTGATTAAATGGAATAAGAGTATTGCTGATTTTCTATGTTTAAACTAAGGTTGTCATCATTTGGTATCAGAGCCAGAAGATCACTGGCATGGTGAGAAGTATATTTGAAGAATGAGGTATGAGAGAGTTGAAAGAGAGAGAGTTGTGAAAGATTTAGTTTGTCAGAGGTATGAGAGAGTTTTATGTTGCAGGCATAAGGGTCTGTAACTTCTATCCTCCAACAGATAAACTAGGTAGAAGGTGTATAACTTCCTCCACAAAGAGAGAGTGGGTAGAGGGGGTTTTGAGAGGTACATCTTCCAAATTCCTTGTTGGTAGAGGGTAGTTGTTGATGGTGAGATATTTTGTTGCAGCAGTGAGCAAGATGTATTTGACAAAGAGAAGGAAGATTGTCTTGAAGAAGCCAATTGTGTGGGAAACTATGGAACAATATTGGGAAGAAAAACAAAATAGAAGGCTCTATGAAGAGTTGAGAAAATAGAAGCAAGAATGGAGGCCCTTGAAGATGGGTTTAAAAAGAAAGATGCAGATAAGAAAGAAAAAGATGAAGAAAAATAGAAAATGGGTGAAGTCCCATTGTTCTTTTTGTGATGACAGGTTTGCAAGTGATGTTTTGTGTGCAAGAAATGAAGATGAAAAAGCTCAAAAAATGGAATTTGAAAATCCAAAATTTGACAAGGAGATAGATGAAGATGAGAAAGATCTCCTAGTGAAAGAGGAGAGGAAGGTGTCCATAAAGGAGGAACTTAATGAGACATCTTGTTCTCTTGATTTATTTTCTAATGTCATGTTTGAGAATGTGAATACATGTAAGAAGAAGGTTGAGAACCAAGTCTTGAAGATAATGAAAGAAGGTGCAAGAAAGGCACCCATAATTGGAGATGAAGATGAGAAAGAGTGGAGGAAAATTGCAGTAGTATGCCAAGAAGTAATCATGCAACATGGTGAAGTCAGGGTACATTGCAAAGTACCTACAAATGAAGATAAGAGATGGAAATTTTCCAGTATGATAAAGAATAAGTTGAAGTTTCCTTAGAGTTTCATGATACATTAGAGGACATCATAGATAAAGGAAAAGGAGCCTACAAAATGGAAGAGTTGACAATTCATGAAGCCAAGAATGAAATTAAATCGTGATAGCAAGTTACTGCACAAATGAATGGAGGTAAGAATGTTGTTTTTAGTCTTGTATGTGGAAGTAAGAATGTGGTTATATGCAATCTGATAGAGAAAGGAGGGATAAACATGGATATATAGTACCCAGTTGGAAAAAGAAATCCATTAAGGAAGGACAGTAGTTAGAATGTAAATAGTGGGTGACTAATGGTGGAGTTTGTGACAAAAAATAGAAACAAAGGATGGAAGAAATACCAAAGTTTCAAAATAGACAAGGAGGTAGGAAAAGTATAGCAATAGAAAGGCATCAGTCCAAGAAGATGGAAAACAAAAGGTGGGTAGTAAAGCATGCGACAACAGTAGAGAAACATGGTAATGCAATACATGGTGAAGAAGAGGACAAGTTCAATGAACAAAGAATCATGAGACAAACAACCAAGGATGACAAGAGGTCATTGCAATAGGGTATACAACAAGTAGGTACTTATGTAGAATTCAAAAAGAAAGAAGAATAATTAGCACTCCATGAAGATGACATGACAATGGAGTTTGAAGAAAGGAGAAAGAATGAGGTAGCAACTTGGAAATAGTTGGTAGAGAGTACACCCAATATGGAAGGTAAGCAAATTAATTTTGATGTTGGTACTTAAGAATTTTGGACTGAAATTGTTGAAGGAAAGAATTTTCAAGTAGAAAATGATAAGAATGTAGAATTAAATAGAGATAATGAAATGATGGAATGTGAGATGAAACTGTGGAGGCTTGTAGATAAAAAAACATAAGGAGAGAAAGATATAAGAGGAGAAAGGAAAGCAAGAATAGGTCGTTTGGAAAGTATAGAATGAGTAAACATAAGTGTGGAATGGGTTCGAAGAATGAGTTGGACAAGAGGACTAAGAAGAAAAAGTGGACAGTAGACAAATGGTATAAAGAAGGAACAAAAAAGTTAGAAGATATTATTGTAATAGATGAAGACCAACAAAATTATGATGGAAACATGATAGAGATGGAATTAGACAAAGGATCAGAAAACAATCATAGTGTGGATGATTTGTGGACACGATTTTCTGAGATAGAATGAGAATGGTAGTCAAAGATTGTTGATGAAGGTATGAGTACAAGTGGGAAAGCAAAGGATGTGGAAAATGAGGTTGCATCTATAGGTATAGTGAATAAAACAAAGGTAAATATGAGTGTTGTAATGTATTCTTTTTCTATGTTGAATGATACAAGGTTTGGACAAGAGTCTAGAATAGTATATGCATATTTTAATGAAAACATTGGGGGTTATGTTGAGATTGGAGGGATCATGTATGATTTTTTGTCTGGTTTGGTTGTTGCAAAAGGAGAATATGAAATGGTGAATGCATATTTTCATAAGAGTGTGAATGGTTTTGGTGAAGATGTACAAACAATTGGGATAGCGAAAGATTGTGAAAGCTTTATTGCAGAAATGCAAGAAAAGGTAAATGAAGACATTGATTTATTAACATTAGATATGTTGTATGATGGGAAATGTCAGAAGAACATAGAGGCGTATATATAGATTTTAATAAGGATAATGAGAGTTGTAATGTGTATGGTGTCAAAATGTTGTTGGAAGATGATTTTGTCAGACAAGTGGATCAGATGAATGAGTTGGAAGAAATGGAATGTGTACATTTCCTAGAATTTGACTGTACTATTGTATGTGAGGATGACTGGGTAAGGAGACCTTGGAGGAGGGTCATATATAGTTAAAATGAAGTGATAAGAGAAGAACAGAGCAGTGAATGACAATGATGGAAAAGCATGATGATGATTCTGGAACTATTATGGAAGAAGAGGAAGAAGGAAATGGCGGCAGATAAGTTTTATTGCTAGCCTCATGTGCAAGAGCACATATTTTCTTTTGTCTCTTGGGGAATCCGACATAGGAGCTTTGATTTTTGGTTTGATTTCATTTAGTATTTACGTTTATGTGAATTTTTGTCTTGTGAGGTGAATGGGGGGGACCCAAGCTGGTGTGTTGGAAGCATTTTTAAACATTGCAAATAAACAAACTCTTCAAAATGGGAGCAGACCCATGTGGATGGAAACAAGATAGCTATGAAAGGGAGTTAGAAGTAGCAAAGAGGAAATAAAAGAAATGGCAACCAAATTTTGAAACTACATGGGGAAGTCTAGTAGCATATGAAAATAAAATGAAATTTCAATAGGCTGAGCAGAGACACATGGGTGAGAAAGAAAGAAACAGTTACAAGTTGTATGAAAAAATCAGTTACACAAGAGAAGCAAAGGGGGGATTGACAGTCTTAGAAGAGGTAGATAATCAAACAAAAAGAAAAACAGTTACGAGGTGTCTTCCAGTGGAAAAAGGAGGATCAACGGTTCTTGCAATGAGGCAATCTAGTACGAAAAGACAAAAAGAACAGAGGTAGGATGGTAAATGGTGTTTGTTTTTGGAGTGATCTGTGTTTGCAGTGGGAGCATATGGGAGGTTTATATTGGGAGAGTTCGGTTAACATAAAGGAATTTGATTCTTTAGAGAATCAACTAACATTGTAATTGATTTAACTTTGCTTGATACCCATTGAATATGCTAATGTTTCTAATTTGCCCGATGGAGGACAATTTCTTGTGACTTATGCGTTCAATGGAAAGTGTGATGCAACTGTCCTTGATTGTCTTTCTTGGTCGCCATGTAATGGTTGTCTCTTCATAGAGTAAAGAATGGGTTATTACAGTTTCTAATGCATGTTCATTGAAGGTTTGAATAAGCTTGTTACTGTATTGGTTAAGTGTTTGCTCTAGCCTCGTGTGGGAAGAGTTGATTAAATGGAATAAGAGTTGTATACACCTAAAAATGGTCACATCACAATAGTCTGGTAATTAATTAAATATTTTTAAATATTTAATTAAATCTCTGAATTCAATCTGCGTATAAATAAATTTAAATAATTTATTTATATTATTCATTCTTTCATTTAGATTAAATAAATAAGTTTATTTAATCACTTTTCTTAACCATTTCTTAATTAATTAAATAAACATT
>VDFB02271358.1:519840517-519914432 GCA_007258455.2 Sequoia sempervirens
ATGTGAATTAACAAGATAGTGACAAGTGTTTTAATCTCATGCAATGAGACGACTTGTCCTAAATTTAGTCTAATCTAATAATAAGAATCAAACTAAAGATAAAGAATCAACTCCTAAGTTCAACTTAAGTGCACTAAAGTAAAAAGCCTATAATAATTAATTGATGATTAAACTTAATTATCAGATAATGAATTGTTTACTCCAACACCCCCCCTTAATATCAACTTAGGGAGAAACTAAACAAATGATAAAGGAAGCTAAGAATTAATGTAGAATGGGTCTTGGCTAGAAGGCCTGATGAGGTACCCATGAACTAGCAACTAAAATCTCTCATAACTGGAGAAAAGGAGAAAACCTCATGGGAAAAACTCCTCTCCAAAAAAGAGATAAAAGAAAAATGAAATCATATATGTGACTAAGAAAATTAGGACTCAAAAGTCCCCCCAAGTTCTACTTCAATCACATAAGTACAAACAAGATCATTCCCATAGGAGAGAAAGGATGCAACAATGAATCCCCCCATAAGGTAGAAGCCCCTCTGCCAGAAATGAATGCTCGAAGAAGGATTCTGAAGATGATCTAACTATGACAAAAAATTCCCTAACCTTAGGAATAAATACATACAATGGTGCATGAAGAAGAAACTCTCTCCTGAGAAATGGTCTCATGATGGATGTCATGGAATAATGTTCGAAGGTCCATATGTCTGAATCAAATGAAGTTGAATCAAACAATTCTGGAGATGCAAGTAGAACAACCTCCAAAGGCAATGTTGATGTGATGATTGGTGGGCCATATCTATCATCGAAGAGGAAGTGAATATCCTCAATGGTGCCCCCAATATCAGCAATGTGTGACTCAATGAATAACTCTGCAATGCCTAGAATGTAGTCATCCCACAAAATTGAGACTGAAAGACTGAAAACATCATGCTGAAAAGAACTAAACTTTGAAGATGCAGGAGGTGTATGAGGAAGAATCTCAATAGAATTCTCATGAACCAAAGTGGACGATGGAAGTACACATAGGTTCAAGTGACCAAACCTCTCCTCAAATATCTAGTCCACTCTAGATGCATGAGAGTGAGGACTAGTCAATGATGGTGCTTGCTCATCTGGAGAAAAATGAGAGAATGCATACAATCAAGAGGTATGATTTTTTGTCCCAACTACAAGAATATCTTGAGTTTGTGGATCTCTAATAAGCATTGAATCAAGTGTGAACTCTATGGTCTTACCTACCCCACTATGTGCAATCTAATAGATGGAAAGGAGATTAGAAGTCAATAAAGGGACACAAAGTACATCATGAAATGTGCCATCATCAACATCTATGGGTCCTTTCCTCGTAACACTCATATAAGTGTTGTTCCCCATCAAAATATGTGGCAAGGAGCAAGGCTCATATGAAGAGTACATACCCAAAGATGTAGCCATGTGATGTGAGGCTCCTGAATCAAGAAGCCATCTACTAGACTGAAGATTTGTGGATGCAAGGAGAGCATGGATTTTCTTCTTTTCTTCTCCACATGTCATTCTGGTTGACCCTAATTGTAAAGGTGATGTAGTGGAAGAAGAGGATGAAGGAAATTGAATGTTGTTCTTCTAAAGAAGATTCTTCAGTTCATCAATCTCCTTTGCATAAAACTGATGCTCATCATGTCCTATCTTTGTGCAATATGCACATTTAGGTTGATCCTTCTTAGATGAATCTCTCTTGGAAAAGATAGAAGAATCTGGTGTATCATGTGATTTTGATTCCTTGGCTTGCTCATTATACTTGGAATCCTTCTGCTTTGGTTTCTTGCCTTTACCATTAGAATCCTTCTGATATGTAGTGCCTGGAGATGCAATAAGAGCCTTTGATGTTGGAGATTTCAATGAGCCCATTTGTACCAACTTTGTCTGCTCCCTAGTGAGTGATTTAGCAAAATCATCAAGTGAAGGCATAGTGAATCTAGTACCAAGTGCATCTTTTGTGGCATAGAAGGTAGAAACAAAAAATGAATAATCAGGACCAAGCTTGGAAAGGATAAAAAGAGCCAACTGAGTGTCATTCTTCTTAATACCACATTGTTTCAACTATAATCTAAGATACTTTAGTTTGGTGAAGAATTATTGAATGCTATCAAAATCTTGAGGAGCCAAACTGATAAGCTCATTCTCCAACTGAAATCCTCTCATAGTATCTTGCTTCCCAAACAAGGACTCTAACCGATTGGGTGTAGTGCAAGATTCAACATGAAAGAGAAGATCAAGAGACATAGGCATGCATAATACACCAAAAGCTTCATCACTTCTGTTAAACCACTTTCTCTTTTTACAACACCTACAGGCTCAAGTTATGTACCCATGGTAACTCTGTGTAGCCCTGCTTTCTTCAGATTTATCTCAATTTGTGATTTCTAACTATAATAGTTGTATGGAGTAAGAAGAGTAACCCGAGTTGGATCCATGATTAAATAATATTATAATGAACTGATGCAGTAGTATAGACCCCCTCAATCCAAAAAAATCCCCTTTGAATCCCAAAAATTTGACCTGTTTTGCACATTTTCCAAGAAAATAACTCAAAAAGGAATATCTGAGATCTAATTTAAATAAGAAACACCTAGTTAAATTTCTAGAAAAATAGGTATGATATCTATATAGAGGAATGAATCAGCTTTCTGATGCCGCTTGAATCGTTGAAATCCGATAAACAAGGAAAAAGTTATGCCCTCTGAAGTGAAAAAAGTTGATCTGACTTTAGAGGCCTGTAGAATAAATTAGGAGAAAAAAATGGAAAAAATACTTGCACCACTGGATTGGGCTCGAAATCACCTTTCCAATGATATCTCGTTTGCAAAAAATAGAGATTGTATGCTTGAATTATGCCCGATTTACTAAAGGTTGCTCTTTAGGAAAAAAAAGCTTAGAAGGGGGCAAAAAATGATGATGTTAGCAACTACATGTCATTAATTTTGATGGCTAGATGGTCGTCACAAAGAATATTCAAGGAATATGGTCAACCGTCAGAATAAATTTCCTGGTCGCCTGAAATGTTTGTCGACTACCGAAAAATGGGTCGACTTGTTGACTAGGCATGTGATACGAGGTGTAAAGAATATTCTCAAGAATATTCAAAAGGAATATTCTTTTGAAAATATGCCGTCCTTTTTAAAAGTGCAGATTTTTTTTAAATGATTGAACTTGTAAAAATTTATAGAAAAACATGTGCAAAAAACTTTATTCTCTTTTTTTTTGTGTAGAAATTTTTCCCAACCTAAGTAGCGATGGATGCACTAGTATGGAAAGGTATAGCCATACAGATCCGTGTAGATCCATACAATTGTACGGAATCTTTTCGCTTTGAAAATTATGCCTCTAAAAAATCGTCCAAAAATTAAAGTTTCAGATTTTTACAAAACGACAATTGATTCTTAGGTTTTTGGCCACTCTGGACACGTTGGCGAGGTTCATTTTGCTCCAGGATGTACCAAAAAAATTCTCAAGGCCTGATCTCTTCAGAAATTGAATAGGGGGCTACAGATTTGGGCTCTGATACCATGTTAGAATTGATTAATTCAATCCACAACTCCCATGAAACATTTGCATGAAATTACCTATCACAATAAAGAAGATCAACAAGCAAGATTGTGCTTAATAACTTGAGAATTGTATTGATGCAAATAACCTTGATTAATTTACAAATGAATGTGTATGCTTATATAAGCAATGCACAAGCAAACCCTACATGTGGATTAACAAGATAGTGACAAGTGTTAATCTCATGCAATGAGACGACTTGTCCTAAATTTAGTCTAATCTAATAGTAAGAATCAAACTAAAGATAAAGAATCAACTCCTAAGTTTAGCTTAAGTGAACTAAAGTAAAAAGCCTCTAATAATTAATTGATGATTAATTAATTATCAGATAATGACATGTTTACTCCAACAAATATGACAATTGTCAAAAATTATCAAAAATGGTAATTTTTGGGTTTTTTATTTTTTTAGTTTTTTGATATAAGGCATTCTCTTTCAGTTGTAGAGGCAAAATGGACAAAGAGTAATGAAGAATTCAGTGATTTTACTTCTTGAGTTTCAATTTTTGTTTCTCTAGATGTGATGGTTTCTTTTGCTCTTTAGTTTAGTTACACCACTGTTGGATAACATAATAATAACCATATAATAATAAAATCTGAAATTTTATTTAAAATCATATTGCTTGTAACATACATGAAGATACAAGATTTCAAATTTTCTAAACAATGACACTCCTATAACAACTATCTACAGGAAGCCGACACTTGTAACAAAGTTGGATGGGGCTTGGGGTTTGCATTCCTTGAGGTCATAGGTTTGACTCCACTTCGTATTGGGAAAAGGAAAGGGTCAATTATATTGTGTGTAAGTGCCTGCTCTGTTGACCCAGGGTATAGGAATGGACTTTTCCCCTAACCTCCTTAAGGTTAGATAAAAATTTTAAAGAGAAGATTGAAAAGGCAATCTTAAAAGTTTGTAATTCTTATGTTCATAACTTTAAGTCAGTTTCTTCCTTACATTCCAATTGGGATAATTTTATTCTAAATAATTGGAAAGATATTTCTTTACCGCTTCAAAGGGCTTGTTTTCATCCAAATTTTGTTAAAATAGATAGAAGCAAGGTGAAGTGGTTGCCCCCTACCCAAGCATTTTATAAGCTCAAATTTGATGGAGCTTCTCGTGGAAATCCTGGTGTATCAAGTGTTGGTTGTTGTATTCGAAATTCAAAGGGGTTATTGTTAGCAGCCAAATCAATTCACTTATCTTCTTGCACTAATAATATGGCAAAAGCTCAAGCTCTATTAGTTGGTTTATCTTTGGCAAAGGATCTTAACATTAATAGGCTTCATGTGGAGGGTGACTCTTTGCTGATAATTAATGCATGCAAGACGAAGAGTATATGCAATTGGAGATTAAGATACATTCTTCAAAAAATTTGGGATCTTTTGTCATCTTTTGAGGACATTTGATTTTCCCACACATATCATGAGGGTAACAAATTATCAAATAGTCTTGCTAATTTAGCTTGCAACCAGCAAGAATTGTTATCATTTGAAGATAATGAAGCCTTGGCAAAGTTCTCATGTATTCAAGAGATAGTATTGGCAGAGCAATCTCTAATATCTTAGAAAAATTACTATCGGTTCTAAGTTGGTGAATAGTTTGTTTTGGTGACATCCAAAGTCCTAAGGAGAGCATTATCTGACATGGAGACAGTCATCCGTGGTTATTTTAACACATGGATAAAAGGTTTTGATTTGTTTGGATGGCGGTGTTTTGTTAAGTTATGATTGCATATTAAGGTGGGAATTGTACTTCACCTTGCTTGAGTTGTCTTATTGCCTTCCTAGTATCGTGTAGACACCCATCTTTATTGCCAAGATTAATGTGTAATGATTATTGACATTTGAAGGGTGTATCGAAGCTTACATTATTTAAAATTCTCAGATTATGTAAGATTATTCAAACGGAGGATGGGATATGCTTTTGCCACAGGTTGCCTCAGTCGGACACTTGTTCGCAAATACTTTTTTTTCCTAATGTGTTTTTTATTTTGTAGGTACCTCTAATATTTTCAATATAATGCATATTAATTAGCTCTGGGGAGGAGGTGGTTTCACACAAAACATGCGCTAGTGGTGCTTGTCAAATTTCTGGCTCCCGATCGTCATGATCAATTTTAGCATGCTTTTTCTGGCTTTAAAAGGTGGTGTTCACTGTATCATTCCATCCAAAAGCATTGCTAGTTTTATTGAAGGTTGTCGGAGAAACAAGAACTATGAGTTTAGTGTGTTACATAGTGTCAAAATGATGTCTCGGCCATGGAATTTCAAGGTAAATTGTCTAGTACAACCATGGGAGCATCCTTTTGAAGATCATCTCACTCATGAAAATCTAGCTCTGATCTTTCAAGTGGAGTGTCCTAAGGTGGAAGAATTGGTGTGTTCAGTCCTTGGTATTGAGGTCACAAGCCCTAGAGTCGGGCGGTTAATCTTTCCTTCCTAGGTATTGTCTATGTTCTTGTCAAACGTCTTGGAACTCCTTCAATCTTTAGCAGAGTTGGAGTCAATTGTGAGTAAATTTTTCAAACCCTAACTGCTTGATATCAATGGATTATAATTGCAAGCTATGCAAGGGTATAATGTATTCTCTGGTGATGGGTATTTAGGAGATTTGTTTCCTAGGGAGTATGTTAAACACCGTCTGGGTTTTGATGAAATTTATGAAGCAATTAGGCTAGCCCTGCAATATAGAAATGATAATATCCTTTTGAAGGCTTTAAGGAAGAATTATAGGCGTATTTATGTGACTGTGGACTTCAATATCAAGGAAAAGTACTATGCAATTTCTTTTCTCCACGAGCATACTTCTCATCCTCCCCAGAATTCCCATTCTATTGGACTGGAAGAAGGAGCTCTGTCGTCTGCACCAGTTGTTGAGGAAGTGGAGCTACTGCCAGATACAAATGTTGTTGGATCTTCTGTTAGTGAACAACAAGCTATCATAGCGAGGGCATGCATTGTTCAAACGGAGCTGAAAGAAAAGGAACCGATAATTGGTTTTGACTTTTTTGCACATGAAATGCATTTGCAGGAGGTATCTGAAGGCCAAGATCAGAACTTGGTACATGGTGGTGATTGTATGGAGGAGTAGCAGATCAATTTCTTTCACTTTTTTAGGTTTTTTGCTATGAATGTCTATCTCTGCTTCAGTTTCTTCAGTCATTTTGCTCTATAGTTATGATATCTCTAGATGCTTGTAGTTGCTATATGCAAGGATGGTTTTTTATTTTTCATTAACACTCTATGGCCATGAATGTTGAATTCCTCATATTTTGATATTTTGTATTATTTGCAGCTAGTAGAAAGGATATTTTAAGACAACAGATAAATTGTAAAAATTCTAGCAATTTTGCCTATCTACTACAAATATAGATGTAATCCTTTTATTATATAATATATAATATATAGGCTATCATGCCTTTTAATTAAAAAAAACAACTATCTACAGGAGAGCATGTGCAAACTTCACACATTCTAAAAAATCATTTACAAAAATACAAAAATCTGCTCATATCTCTTCACACCAGCAAAAAGGTCCTGCAACACACATTGAATTCAATGAAATTCATCTTTCGGACAACAAATTATTGTTCACCCTTTCATACCATCTTCTTTCATATTTTCTTCATTCTTTTTCCTACAAAAATCTTTCCTGGCAATCTAGACATGGGTTTTTCCTCCTTCCTACAGTCAAACCTCATTCCCCACTCCCTCCTATTTGGGCATGATGGGTTTTTCCTTTTTTTCTAGAAGAGTCTTCAATTAATTTTTAAAGTTGCCTTCTCACTTCTCAATCCACTCTCTGCACTCCCTCAACACTTTCCTTTTCAATTCTCCACAAGAAATTTGTAAATTCATGAAAATGGAGTTACAAAATACATTAAATACCCTCACAAGCGTGGATGTGGGGCTTTTCCTTTTTTGCAAATTAGCATATACATACAAAATTAAAACAATTACTGAGAAGCAACATGCAACCATTTGGTTTTTCTCACACCAAACATTAAACCATATTGTGCTAGAGGAGTTGATTTAAATAAAATGTGCCTACAAACAAAACCAAAATAAAACACAACAAATTAAAATAATCATGTTTTTGGGTTTGTAGGATTGTTCGTACACCTCCTGCATCAGTTGATTAATGTATCTTGTTTCTCTATTTCTAGATTTTCATTATTTTTATTCTTAGCTCGATATTTTTATTTAAAATATAAATTTAGATTAATTAGGTAAAAGTGTAATTATATAGGACTAAGCATATTACTAGTTATTTATCATAAACACTAATACTTTCTAATTCTTAGTCTTGTCTAGTGAAGTGGTTAGTTGTAATCCTAAATGTAGTGGTCGGATAGGAATAAGAATATTACTAGTTATCTATCGTAAACACTAATACTTTCTAATTCTTAGTCCTATATAGGGAAATGGCTAGTTTTAATCTTAAACTAGTCAAGAATCAACTTTAACCATCACACATTCAAATAAGGAAACATCCCTTTCACAACCTTGAATCTAGATTTTTTTAAGCCAAATCAAAATTCATGTTAGAGAAATTTCATGATTAAGATCCTATCTTGAATCCTTTGTAACTTAATAAAAATTAATAATGTCCAAATACAACTCTAACCAATCCTTGAACTTCAATCCAAAAATCAATAATCTAGAAGCTTCAAACTTCAACCTAGAAATTCCTCTCTATTTTTCTTCTTAAATACAATGAATTATTAACCTCAAAAAATCTATTTTTTTTAATTTAAATCATGCATTCTCTATTTATAGGAATAAAATTCATTATCATTTTATCCTAAAAAACTTATTTTCAATATTATTTTCTATCCATGCACGTAATTTAGAATATATCTAGTAATAAACTATCAACTTTTCTATATTTTTTTTAATATTTAAAACTCATCGTAACTAAATATAAGAAATCCTCTATATATATTTCTCAAAATAAAATAACTGTAGTTATCTATTCTTTAAATTCTAATTATGAACTTGTACCTCAAATCAATTTAATTAAAATAATTGAAATTGTTAAATCTATTTTACTTCATTTTCTAAAAGATATCTAAACTATCTAGAACAAGGTAATTAAAATAAACTAAATTAAATTACAGACACTAATTAAATTATCCAACACCATAATTTATATATTTTATTAGTTATTTATCTTAATTGAGTAATTAATTATTAATTACCCACATAATGTGGATCATGTCAAGATACTTCGATAGGACCTAGTTGTCTTCCCTAGTACCTATACCTATCATACAAGATCATCTTACCATAATAATCTTAGTAGCATTGTTAAAAAATAATAATATAATCACCATTAAAATAATTAACTAATAACATTGCAACCGCACATTATATGTAAATGTAATAAATTGACAATCGTGCTTCATTATCAAAATAATAATCCATATCTAAATTATCATGGAATGTGATAAAATAGAGCCTCAAACAAATAGCACAAGAGACCAAACAAAGGGATGCTAAAATCTATGACATGATGGAGTTGATATTGACTTTGATATAGTGTTATTTGTTAACTTTATGTTTCACATATAGACAAAACACATTGATGTGCAATATCATTTTATTCATGATATGGTGGAGAAAAAGAAAGTAATCATCATGAAAGTGGACACCTCAAATAATTTTGTAGATTCATTGACAAAATTGATGAGCACTAAGAAATACTGTTGTAGATTAGCTATGAACATTGCTACTATTACTAATATATGTTGTTATATTATCCTTTTCAACACATATAACAAGTGGGAAAATATTGCATTAGATGTTTGTTGTACCACATTTCAATCCTTGTAAATATTATAAATCACACTTAGGATAGCTTAATTTGGGCTTACTTATTTAGGTGATTATTTGAAATATCCAATACTCTAAATTCTTATTTTGAGGAGTTGAGATTGCTTGTATTATACGTTTTATTTTAAATCGTGTTATTCTTGGGAGGTAGGTTTTTCTTTGTATCTTTCTTTATTGCATGAAATCAATTGCTCAAGTTACATGGGTGGATATTGGGTTTTGGATATAAATCCAATGTTGGGTTTGAAGATTATATGATGATGTTTGGGATAGGTAATTTCTACTAGGATTAATAAGTTAGTAGTTTTTTTTTTCTGCTTGAAGCTTATATATGTTAAATATCTCCTAAATAATAAATTCTTGGTTCTTTTTGTATTGTAATATTTTTACTATGAATATAATTTAAATAGTACTATTGTTTGTTGAGAATTTTCTTGTAATGGTTTCCTGAGATAAATTATGTGCTAGTTGTTATTTCTCCAATAAATGATTTTCGATTGTGTAACTTGGTAGTAAATATTTTATTAAGATTAGGTGGAATTGTGTTCATCATTCCCTTCAAAATCTTCTTACACCATATTTTATAATTTTGTTGCATTCTTTATGTTTGTGTTGTGTTTATGTTCTTTGTTAGATGTGAATGATGTAAAGACACCTTTAGTGGTGTATGTTGAAACATGTGACTTTGAACATGTGTCGTGTGATTCATGCCACTTCTTTCTTGTTGTGTATTACTTTTTTGTGTCATTCCTTATAAATTTGAGATGATATAAAGTATGAAATAATTGGAACCACTCTCATCATAATTGGAACCACTCAAAACTACATGGTTGAATCCTGATAGCAATATCATAATTTGACACGCTGTGGAAAAATACCTCCTACTTATCAATTGATGAGCTAAAGGGGCTCTATTATGAATGGTTCATAAGGCACAACACTTGCTGAAGGTTTTGCAAATGGGGTAACAACTCCGGGCTTAACCTTGGAGAAAACTCACGATTAAGCGCTGAGCTGGAGCTTTGGGATGGGTGACCTCCCGGGACGGACCAGTGCTTCACCTCTGAGCATCACCTAGATGCAATGAGTGCTAAGTGGACCATTCGATATCATGAGAGATGGGTTCTTGTTGAACCACTACTCATGAAACATGGGTCAATGAGTTTGACTCAAAACTACATGGTTGAATCCTGATAGCAATATCATAATTTGACACGCTGTGGAAAAATACCTCCTACTTATCAATTGATGAGCTAAAGGGGCTCTATTATGAATGGTTCATAAGGCACAACACTTGCTGAAGGTTTTGCAAATGGGGTAACAACTCAAGCGGGCTTAACCTTGGAGAAAACTCCCTGGTTAAGCGCGCTTGAGCTGGAGCAGTACTGGGATGGGTGACCTCCCGGGACGGACCAGTGCTTCACCTCTGAGCATCACCTAGATGCAATGAGTGCTAAGTGGACCATCGATATCATGAGAGATGGGTTCTTGTTGAACCACTACTCATGAAACATGGGTCAATGAGTTTGACTCAAAACTACATGGTTGAATCCTGATAGCAATATCATAACTCTCATCATGTTTGTTTTATTTTGTGCTTTTAAGTTTGAAATTTTTTAGTAAGCCACATTTGATGTGCTCATCCTTCCTTCTTCTATAGTCTCATGTCTTCTTTCACTTTTTTCCTTCTTGATTAAGTTGTGTTTGTTATGACTCTTCTTTTCCTATATTTTAAATTTTTATTTAACCTTCTATATTATATCTCATGTCATGTTTTTTGTCTTTTATATTTTGTATAATTTATCCATTTGGATATATATCCTTTTTATGGTAGTGTTTAATTCTACATTGAAGATCTTATACTCATGTGCTTTTAATGTTCACATATTATGTTACCATAATTATCCCATGATTATCTCACATATTTACATACTTGCATGATTTTATCTTGTCTTATGATACTCACATTTTACTTATGATTATAATGCTCACAAATTATGATCGCATGCTTGTCTTACATGATTATATTATGTTTACCTATTTGCATCCTATGATCACATGTTTATGATGCTTACACTCTATGTATACTTATAACGGTTACATCTTTTATTTACTTATTTTAACATAATATTAAATAGAACTTATGGATACCAATACTTATATGCATGGGATTAATCGGGGGAAATATTGGGGCTACTTGTCTCCTACCTCTTTACATATGCTTTCATGATTACATCTTATTATCTTATCACAATTTTGTTGGATGATGTTCTCTATGATACTTATTACATGCTTATTAGGTTTTACAAGATAATATTGTTCTACTCTCTAATTCCTCGCATCCCTTGTATGCAAACAATAGGATGGTGGCACATAATATCTCTAATATTCCTTTTATTACTATGGTTATAGTAACTATATCATGAATTTGACTCCCACCAAACCCATGGATATTAGTTTATTTTTTATATATTGTCATTTTTCTAATGGATATCAATTCCATTTTAGAGGCTCTCGCTATGCCCAACAAACATCAATTTATTTTTACATGGTTGTATTATACCCAATGGATGTCAGATTATTTTTGTAGGATTCTATGCAACCCCTATCTATTCTATTACTTCTACTTTTCATTTTTAGATATTTTTCAACAATTATTGTTTAAGCCTATTTGATATTTTTAATTAAATGTTACTCATTAAAGCTCATGCTTGTAGGTTTCAATATGGATCACTTATTACAAGGATCATTCATGGAATCATCATCCTTATTTGTATCATTTTAATGAGTTTTTTAATATTTACTATTATTTTAACTGCTTGTTTAGTTTGACATACACCTTAAGTAGTTCGCATGCAATTCAAATTCAAGGTACAATGTAAGGGTGAAAAATGTACACCATGCACTTTCCTATCCATTCTAGATTTACTTTAATCACTTATCCCTAATGTAGTGACTAGTGTAGAAGTGGTGATTTTTTAAATAAAAAATTGGTAATTTACCTAAACCTAACTTGACCTTATCCTTGCCCATTCTCAAGGAATAGTTATAATCTATATATTGTCCATTCCTCTAGTTAGGCCAAATTTATAGTCCCGAACTAAGCCTAGTTCAAAGCTATGATATGTAAATGACCCCTAATTTTTGAATTTAAATTTAATCGTAGGCCCTGTATACACCTAAAAATGGTCTAGATAATATAATTAATTAAATACGATTTATTTGATTAATTAACCTTAAATTCATCTACTATTGAATAAATAGAAATATTTATTCATATAGTTCACATTTATATTCTTCTGATTATTCTCTCTTAATTAAATAATCAAAACTTCTATAGTTTTTATTTAATTCTCATTATCTCTCTTTTATTAAATAAACAATATCAAAAACATTTGTTTATTTTAATAATTGTTATTTTCTTCCTAAATTTGAAACAAATCCAAATATTCAAATTTATGCACATATTTCTACAGCTCATCAATATTTCACCTACCAAATTAGATATGTTATGTCTAATTTAATTTATCTCAACCTTCACGGGTAAATTTGGAGACAAATTTGTAGGAAAACTTCTTCATCTTCTTCCATTGATTCTTCCTATCCTCTGGCTGAATATTTTTGTGGGGAGGAACAATTTCCATAATCAGCCCAGGATTCTTCATCCTTCACCATTCAATTCTTCAGATCAAATCCAGACCTTTGCTTTGTTGCCCCTTCACAAATGTGTTGCCAGGAATCTATAAATACAACCTCTTTCTATAGGAAAAAAGACCCCAACTTTGTGCAAACTTGCTCTGCAAAAACACCAATTGAGCAATCAAGCATCTTAGCAATAGCATTATCATTTAGCAATAGCAATCATAGCATTTTAGAATCAATATCATGGTTGCATCATAATTTAATGTAGCTTCTTTTATCAAGTTTCATTTCAATTTAGATTATAGTAGATTCATCATATCATTTAGACATCATCATATAGGATTATATTATTGTATTTAGCAGCATCTCATTCTCTAGATTGGCATTTTAACAGTCATAATTCTTATAAGATCTGAGAGCCCCGTGACTTAATAAATCTTTGGAGATAGAGAGCAATATGACGCTTTCGATAGTTTTCTTGTGTTAATTGGATTAATTATTGTTGATTCTCTTGATATAATGTCTTATTAAGAAGTGTTGCTAGTTATTTTACTCATTACTTATTCCACACTTACAGGCCCAAGTTGAATACCTTCCAACTAGGATAAGGTTTTGTATAAAATGAAAATCCCTAATTAATTATGAGAATCTATATTGTAAGTCAAGGAGCATCAAGAAATAATATTATCACATCAAAATCTATAAATTTACATTATTGTGACATCAACATTCCAAGCATATTACACATGATTGCTTGATGTGTCTCCAAGTTTATCAAAATTATTAATTTAGCTCCATGAGCTTGAATAAGGAGAATCTCCTCATATATAAATACTCATCAACAACTCTAAATCTTAAGACATAGATTCATATACTCAAAAGAACAAAAATTCCATGAAACCAAAAGTTCACATAGAATTTTCATAATAAAAGGAAATTTGTGTGGTCAAATGTCATTTTATGAATAGAAGACACAATGTGAAATTTATCTCACAGAAAATATGAGAATGACCTAGTTCAAACTGCATTATTTTTCTTCCAATACATCCAAGTCTAAGTGATTATGAGATACAATTCAAAATTTATGATTATAATAGTAGAAAGATATCTATTAGTCATCAAATCTACCATGCACTTTTAGTACTTTCAATTTATAGGTTTATAAATTTAGTCATATAATTTATTGCAACTCTTAATTAGGTCAATTGGATTATATTTCTAGTTATATTCATTAGACCTATTTTTGTAATGTAAAACCTTTACTTTTTATTTTGTATACCACTTTGCACATATTTATATTTTGAATGATCCTTGTGTCTTAAAATTTCAATCTAGTTTGTAATGTTGTGTATTTATAGGCATCATCTTAATTCATTTTAATATTCACATAAGAATAAAAAAATACAAGAAAGTCTCATAGAAATTGAAAAATGTTATAAATTCTCATTTTATATATTCGACCACACACTTCATCTCAATTTACATCAAGCTCATTGTTACTCAACATCCAAGATTCTCTATTTCTCTATTATTAATAATGTTGAATCAATCCAAGGGCTTGACTTATAGAAAGAAAGTTGAACACTCTTCTCCTTTTTCATATTAGATCCTAGTGATGTTTCTTAGCACCACACAATTGTCTTAACACAATTATTTGTAGGTAGTGGAGGTTTATTTTTGTTGAGCACAAAATTATGCTATTTTGATAGAACTACACTTCTTTCTTGTTGTGTATTACTTTTTTGTGTCATTCCTTATAAATTTGATATGATAAATTTATGATATAAAGTATGAAATAATTGGAAACCACTCTCATCATGTTTGTTTTATTTTGTGCTTTTAAGTTTGACCTTTTTTAGTAAGCCACATTTGATGTGCTTGTCCTTCTTTCTTCTATTGTCTCATATCTTCTTTCATTCACTTTTTTCCTTCTTGATTAAGTTGTGTTTTTTATGACCCTCCTTTTCCTAAATTTTAAATTTTTATTTAACCTTCTATATTATATCTCATGTCATGTTTTTTGTCTTTTATATTTTGTGTAATTTATCCATTTGGATATATCCTTTTTATGGTAGTGTTTAATTCTACATTTAAGATCCTATACTCATGTGCTTTTAATGTTCACATATTATGTTACCATAATTATCCCATGCTTATCTCTCACACATAATTGCGTGTTTTTATCTTGTCTTATGATACTCACATTTTACTTATGATTATAATGCTCACAAATTATGATCTCATGCTTACCTATTTGCATCCTATGATCACATGTTTATGATGTTGGCACTCTATGTATACTTATAATGGTTACATCTTTTATTTACTTATTTTAACATAATATTAAATAGAGCTTATGGATACCAATACTTATATGCATGGGATTAATTGGGGGAAATATTGGGGTTACTTGTTTACTACCTCTTTACATATGCTTTCATGATTACATCTTGTTATCTTATCACATTTTTGTTACATGATATTCTCTATAATACTTATTACATGCTTATTAGGTTTTACAAGATAATATATTGTTCTACTCTCTAATTCCTTGCATCCCTTGTATGCAAACAATAAGATGATGACAAATAATATCTCTAATATTCATTTTATTACTATGGTTATAGTAACTATATCATGAATTTGACTCCCACCAAACCCATGGATATTAGTTTATTTTTTATAGATTGTCATTGTTCTAATGGATATCAATTCCATTTTAGAGGCTCTCGCTATGCCCAACAAACATCAATTTATTTTTACATGGTTGTATTATACCCAATGGATGTCAGATTATTTTTGTAGGATTCTATGCAACCCCTATCTATTTTATTACTTCTACTTTTCATTTTTAGATATTTTTCAACAATTATTGTTTAAGCCTATTTGATATTTTCAATTAAATGCTACTCATTGAAGCTCATGCTTGTAGGTTTCAATATGGATCACTTATTACAAGGATCATTCATGGAATCATCATCCTTATTTTTATCATTTTAATGAGTTTGTTAATATTTACTATTATTTTAATTGCTTGTTTAGTTTGACATACATCTTAAGTAGTTCGCATGCAAGTCAAATTTAAGGTACAATGTAAGGGTGAAAAGTGCACACCTTGAACTTTCCTATCCAATCTAGATTTACTTTAATCACTTATCCCTAATGTAGTGACTAGTGTAGAAGTGGTGATTTTTTAAACAAAAGTTGGTAATTTAACTAAACCTAACTTGACCTTATCCTTGCCCATTCTCAAGGAATAGTCCTATTCTATATATTATCCATTCCTCTAATTAGGCCAAATTTATAGTCCCAAACTAAGCCTAGTTCAAAGCTATGATATGTAAATGACCCCTAATTTTTGAATTTAAATTTAATCTTAGGCCCAAGTTGAATACCTTCCAACTAGGATAGGGTTTTCTATAAAATGAAAATACCTAATTAATTATGAGAATCTATATTTTAAGTCAAGGAGCATCAAGAAATAATATTATGACATCAAAATCTATAAATTTGCATTATTGTGACATCAACATTCCAAGCATATTACACATGATTGCTTGATGTGTCTCCAAGTTTATCAAAATTATTAATTTAGCTCCATGAGATTGAATAAGGAGAATCTTCTCATATATAAATACTCATCAACAACTCTAAATCTTAAGACATAGATTCATATACTCAAAGAAAGAAAATTCCATGAAACCAAAAGTTCACATAGAATTTTCATATTTAAAAGGAAATTTGTGTGGTCAAATTTTTTTTAATGAATAGAAGACACAATGTGAAATTTATCTCACATAAATTATGAGAATGGCCTAGTTCAAACTGTATTATTTTTCTTCCAATACATCCAAGTCTAAGTGATTATGAGATACAATTCAAAATTTATGATTAAAATAGTAGAAAGATATCTATCAGTCATCAAATCTACCATGCACTTTCGGTAATTTCAATTTATAGGTTTATAAATTTAGTCATATAATTTATTGCAACTCTTAATTAGGTCAATTGGATTATATTTCTAGTTATTTTCATTATACCTATTTTTTTGAAGTAAAACCTTTACTTTTTTATTTTTTATACCACTTTGCATATATTTATATTTTTGAATGATCCTTGTGTCTTATAAGTTCAATCTACTTTGTAATGTTGTCTATTTAAAGAAATCATCTTAATTAATTTTTTTAAGATCACATAAGAATAAAAAAATACAAGAAAGTCTCATAGAAATTGAAAAACGTTATAAATTTTCATTTTATATATTCGACCACACACTTCATCTCAATTTACATCAAGCAAGCATTGTTACTCAACATCCAAGATTCTCTATTTCTCTATTATTATTAATGTTGAATCAATCCAAGGGCTTAACTTATAGAAAGAAAGTTGAACACTCTTCTCCTTTTTCATATTAGGTCCTAGTGATGTTTCTTAGCACCACACAATTGTCTTAGCACAATTATTTGTAGGTATCGGAGGTTTATTTTTGTTGAGCACAAAATTATGCTATTTTGATAGAACTAAACTACATAGATTGGATCACAATAAGGTTTTTTCCCAAATCATCAAATTTTCATGTCTCAATCCTCTAAGGTCTTTGATACCATTTAAAGTTCTTAATTTTATTTTTTTGTCTGTGTCACAATATTATAGCACTCAAAATTTTCATATTGGAATTATTGCCAATTCAAACTACTTTTTTCAAAGATCACTTAGCTATCACTCTTAGCTCATAGTTTACATACAATTTGAATTATATTGATTTATATCCTAGGTAGATATATTTATAGGGTTGTTTAATTTTTAACAAAGCTTTGATGGTGATTAAAAAATACTTTTTCTTAAACTTAATTTATGTTTTGACTTTGCTTTTTTATGTTTTATTTCACTTTAAATTTAATTAATAAAAAAAATCTCTCATTGTGATATGATTTCTCTCTACGAGGGCAGGGGAAAGAAGATTGGCAATCTTTCTAGAGGTTCTGGTGGAATGCAGTCTATAAATGTTCTTAGTGGTTGTTTTTGTTTGTCCATCTTCAGATAATGGCTTCCTGTTTTGGAGTTGCCTACCGCTGCTCGGCGAGTGGTGATGAGGGTCCCTTGTGAGGATCAGATTGCGTATCTGTTTGTGAAAAGAAAAAGGTTGTGATCAAGAAGGTGATCGATGCAGAGTTTAAGGCCAGGGGCCATACCCACGATGGAGCACTTGTTCAAGAATTATGTTGAGGTGCTCAGGGTATTAGCATAGCCAGCAAGTTCGTTCGTAGGGAGCTCATGGTTGCCATTGACACTGTGCTGGTGGAGCAAGTGCAGGCTCGCCATTGGCATGCAAAAGAGAATCAACAATATTTAGAACAAAGAAAACAAAATGATCTATATTAGTAGTTGAAATAATACACAACCCCATATTAAGGAAGATAAGAGACCCCCAACCATAAATCCCACATTTCAAACACCAAACCCATCATCCATGGAGATAACACAAAACTAATGTTTAGCATCAATTATAATTAACTTTAGGACTCTAACTTTCTCACCCTTGTAGTTGGATAGAGTACCAAATTCAATCTTGTCAATGACCTCTTCACATTACACGAACTAAACTAAAAAAATATTAACAAGGGATGGAAGAATAAAGGCCATCATCACCTCATAAACACCCTGATAATGTTTAACCAACATGTTCTTGATAACCTTGTCTAGGTGCAAGAAAAAGATTAATAATCATCCATAGCCTCGTTAACTACTAACAACCCCTTAATTTAAAAGTAGAGGTTCTCAATAAACACATATAAGGCCTAATCATACTTCACAAACAAAAAAATCTGTAATCTCAAAATTATTCATTAGAGAGCATAGTAAAAAGAGTGACACTTATTTTCACATCATCATAGATGAAATAACCTATTTCAATTTTTTCATGAAAACTAACAGAATGGACTCACACAACATTAACATTTTTTTGTTTTCATAACCTTGGGATCTTGAAATTCCCTTGAGTAAATATAATGAATGAATGAAATCCTTTCATAATTTCCACATGACCAAGTAGTTATTGGGACCAATATTTATAGAAAAAGAGAACCATTCCACACAACCAAGACATACAGATCATCGCAAATAGCCTAATAAAAATTCTAAACCCTTTTTTTAAGTCAAATATTCAGCTAGGATATTGATTAAAAAGATTATATTCACTAGCCTCATCTGTTCAAATAAGGTGGTTAGGGTGTCCACTCTCAAGTTGTCTTTGTACTTGATTCATATGTCATTATAGGAATCACACTCCATAATGTAGTGACATTTTGTCTCCACCACTCTCTTGTAAATATACGTGTTCTCATTTCACACTCTTAAGTATTTTCCACCTATCAAACTTACATCTAAGATGATGTAATACAATCCTTAGCTAGGTAATCAACATCTTCACTTTCTTCTTAACTCCTACGTCCATTATACTTTTTCATATTGATATCATGTGTGGTTAAACTCTTTGACATAGAATTCATTGTGCAAACCAAATTATTTTATGGAAATATGGTAGTTTTGAATTCTATTTCACATTCTTTTTTATTTTCTTATTAGTGTTTGAGCAGTCTTAAAAGTTAATGCCCCATTTTATTATGCATTTTTTTTTCATCCATTCATTATTCAATCAGTGTAGTTCTTCATCCACCACTATTCTAGACCAATGACGGTTCTCGATTTTTTATTTTTAAATAACTTAACATTTGACCCATGACTAATGCCTGTAGTGAGAAAGCACTTGTTTTAGCTAGTAGACTATCACACAAAACTGAAGTCTTAATTTTGAGACTCCTTGTGATTAAGTTCTTTTGGATTCTTCCTATCTTACATTTGAAATTTAACACATTAATACACCAAACCTTACACTCTTAGAAGAAAAATAGTGAGATAAGCATGTCAAAAAGGATTATCTTAGCTTTTTAGTTCCATAATTCAATAAAAAAATCTAATCATTTTTATTCTTTTTACCATACATGTCTCCCAACTAAGCTTGTTGTGTAAATCAATATCTATGTATTTGTATTTTTCACTAATTCTAGTGAGCTTCCTTCAAAAAAGGAATCTAATTTTATTTTTTCTTGTTAATGTAAAATAATTACTCTAGTTTTGTTAGTATTCACTTACATCTCAATCTATCAGAAAAAGACCTATAAAGTATCCAAGAGTTCCCTTGAACTATAAGTTAATTTTGTGATTAGGATGAGGTCATCTACATATAAGAGTATTTTTTTATTGTGCAACCAACAAATTGAGTTCCCTCATAAATATTGTTTAAACACTCCTCTAGTTTATCAATGTATAAAACAAAGAGAGTGAGGGCAAATGGGAAACCTTGGCCGATGCTAATGTCACTTTCAAAACACTTTTATATTCGTCTAGTTATTAATATTTTATCCTTTGATTGCTCATAAAGACTATGGAAAGTCACTTTATACATATCTAGGATCTTGAGTTCCTACATCTTATTCTAGCATTGTCTTTATGCACTATGTTGAAATATTTTTCAAAATTAACAAAGCAATATAAATCTTCTTCAACTTTGGTGCCCCATGCTTTTACAATAAAGTGCCTAAAGGTGACATAGTGGTCAATAATGGAGTGCCTTAGCCTAAAAATTGTACATTATTTTTCCCTTCCTCTTTTTCTCTCCAACTACTATTTTTGTGCTCTACCATGCTCCTAAAAACTTTTCTAAGAAGAGGATTGACCATAACAGTGTAGTAGTTTGATAGATTATTGATATATTTATTTTCATAATGGTGTACTGTAGGAAAATTTAACCCTTTACATTTTCTCACTTTTTTGGGCCCTCCTTATTTAAATTAGACTTAATAATGCCTTAATTTAGTGTTGTTAAATGTACCTCTTTACATTTACACACTTATTTGGACCCTCTTAATTAATTGAGCTTAATTGTGCCTTAATTGGCCCTTTAATTCATTTACAAGCCTAATTAATTACATTTTTCGAAGGGGAAACTCAACAAAAATTAATGCATATACATAATACTTTACATTGACAATGTGTGTTTCAGGTTTATGGACCTGGGACCCATTCGCCCATGGGTGAATGAGTCCTCCCTAAACCTTAGGACCTAAATTTAAATTATGTTTTTGGTGGTATTTTAATGTTTTCAAATCCATAATTCAATTTCAGCTTGTGATATTTGAATTTTGAGAAATTAAGGATACATACCTATAAATACAAGGTTATTTCACTATGTTTCACCTAGATTTTTTATGCAAGTATTCCTAAAGAAAATTTTATGATCAAAAGCATTCAAGAGCAGATATATCATAGATTTATTGCATCATTCAAGATCTATTCATCATGTTAAGGTCTTTTTGCATCATGCATGTTTTTGGAGCTAACATTTTGATGTAGGTTTCATGATCAAGTCAAGCATTCATAGTATCATTTCAAGCAAGATTCAAGTGTCAATATCCACATCCAATTCATCCATCTTATGCAAGTTACAGACCTCCTAAGATCTCCATTACCAAGGTTTCTTCAAGGGTTTGTTGAGTGGTAACATAGCTTTGTTCATTCTTCATTCCCTCTTCCATTTCATTATTTCAATTCAAGGTTTGATTACCAAAACGGGGTTTGACCAAGGAAAACCCCTATTCACCCAAAACAAACATTTTTCTCTCTTGTATATGTGATCACAGATTTAGGTTGAAGACTTGAAGACCTTTTGAAGAGGAAGATTTACATAGTTGCAAAAGTTGTCAAAGTTGACATCAAATCACAGAATCTCACCTATAGATCAAATTTTTGACTTTTCGACACTGAAACCTAGACAAATTAGAAGCTTCAAATCTGCACCAGAGGCTCCCAAAAGATTGTTACAACCCCTGTACTTGGACCCATTCGCCCATGGGCGAATGAGTCTTCGATCAACTTCTGAAAAACACTTTTGGTGACTAGTACACATGTTTCTACCCTTCTCAGATCTGCATTTTTTTCCTAGTTCTACAAATATTGAGTTTAATAATGTTGTTTCAAGTGTTAGAATGCATTTTGGTGTTGATTTTCTATTTATAGTTTTTTTCCCCTAAGTGTTGTTTGACCTTGACCCTCGTCTTTCAGTCATAAGGAAATCTAAAGATTCTAATTTTGAATTGATTCACCTATTATTGTGTGGATCTCATTTCCTAATGAAATAGAGGAAAATAGGTCCATCATATCCACACATTTTCACATTATCACCCTCCAAAACCTATTTTTCTTCATTTCATTTTGGTGAACCCAACTTTTGAGCATCGTATCTTGTTGATTTGGAGTCCATTTTCAGCCCTAGATCTCAGTTTTGCATTCATTTATATTGCATTGCATTAATTTGCATCCCTCCATACTTGGTGTTGGGATCTTGAAAGCTGGAAGGCTCTACTTCAACTAATTCGCTCATAAGTGTCACATACTCAGAATAACGTCTGGGAACCTTTCTATGTCTAACTAAATCCTATGGATCACCAACATATTCCTAGGCCTCTCTCAGTGTCTGCTCAATCGTCCTGTTTCTCCTCTTCTTGGTAATAGGAATCTAAGGCTAAGGAATTATTTGTTCCTCCTTTTGATCAGTCTGTTCAGCCTACTTGCTCTGCTCTCCAGCTTCTGTGACTAAATTTTGAGGAATTTGTGTTGCCTCAACCGTGGGTGACTGCTCCTCCTCATTCATCAAGTTGCTATACTTTTGAAGAGCCCTCTCTTCCTCAAACTCCACATCTCTGCAAACAACTATTTTCTTGAGGATAGGAAAGTAAACAAGATAGGCCTTAGAAGTTTCACTATACCCAACAAGGATACCCTTGTCTGCAGTTGGTTCCGACTTGGTTCTCTTTTCCACAGGAATGTGACAATGCACAAGGCATCCAAAGATGCGAATGTGCCCCAAATCCGGTTTCTTACCGATGAATGCCTCTTCTAGAGTCAATTTTTCCAACACTTTGTGAGGGATCCTATTCTACAAATACACAGTTGTATTGCAAGCTTTTCCCATAAGAACCAAGGAAAATCCTGATCATGAAGCATGGCCTTGGCTGCTCCAACTATAGCCATGTTTTTTCCATTTAGCAACCCCATTTTGTTGAGGGTTGTATGAAACTGACAACTATTTCTTGATACCTTCTTGAGCATAGAAATCTTTGAATGGATTTGAGGTATACTCACCTTTGTTATCAGACCTCGGTATCTTGATCTTCCTCCCAATTTGGTTCTCCACGAGATCCTTAAACTCTTTGAACCTACTGAAGACCTCATATTTATTCTTCAGAAAATATATCCACATCTTCCTAGAGAAGTCATCAATGAAAGTAAAAAAATACTCGTACCCATTCAAGGATGTTGTTGTCATGGGCCCACACACATCTGAGTGTACAAGATCCAAAATCTCTTTGGATCTAGTGTCGCTGCTTGGAAATTTGGTCTTGGCATATTTCCCAAGTGCACACCCTTTGTACACCTCATGCTTTTATGTCTTCATCTCAGGAAGCCCCGTCACTATTTCCTTGAGAATATTAAGTGCTTCATGGTGAAGGTGAGCCATCCTCCTATGCCACAATTCTCCTAACCCTCTACAGCTACTAACCAATGCATGTGCTAGCTCAAACTGTAACCAAAACAAGTTTCCATGCCTAACTCCAATCACTTTTGCAACATTGGAATCCTTGGGACAAATATAGACTTTTCCCCTCTCAAAGGTCATGATGTAACCCTTGTCTTCCAAAGTAGAAACGAAGATTAAATTCTTTGTCATGCCAAGGGCATACAACACGTCCTCCACCAATAAAAGGTTTTTCAAACTCCCTCTGAAGCTTGACCGTGCCAACACCAATTCATGGTACTTGGCATTATCTCCTAGATCAATATAGAAATCCAACTTCTTCTCCTCAAACTTGGTGAAACATTCTTTGACTCCCATCATGTGGCAAGAAGCCCCACTATCAATATACCATACCCTATTGGCAATTGAACTCGAGAGATAGGAAATGAGAGAAAACGCATTCTCAAATCGTGATGCAAACTCGTCCACCTCTGTTGTAGCAGCAACTTGCTTCTTCTACTTGTCCTTATTTTTCTTATTCGAACACTGACTAGCATAGTCACCCAACTGATGGCAGCAAAAACATTTTATCTTGCTCAGATCTTTCTTCTTCCCACTCTTGGAAGAAGAACCTTTCATTTGCTCTTTATTGGACTTCTTCTTACCCTTTCTTGCAAGAGTAAGATTTTCTTTTTCTTGACCCTTCTTCATCTAATCTCCTCGATGAGCACCTTCACGGATCTCCTCCTTAACAAAGTCATCCCAAAAACTCGCCCAGTTGGGTAGGCAATCTTTGTCGACAACACATTGGACAAACACTTCCCAGTGCTTTGAGAAACCATTCAAGGCTATACGCACCAAATCATCTTCAGCAATCGTCTCTCCAACAGCAACCAACTCATCCCTGACCTATGTTAGCTTGGAAAAGTAAGAGGTCATGCTCTCACCTTTGGACATCTTAGTGTTATGCATTTTTTCCTTGAGAATCATCTTACGACTCTGATAGTCACTCTGATAAAGTTTTGTGAGTGTATCCCACATCTCCTTGGTGATGTCTTTCCCCAATAGATGAGGAATTAGATGATCTCTTACCCCATCAAGAATAATCCTTTGAGCATTGGCCTCCTTGACTTCATGTGAATCTAGGGCAATAGGATCATTTTTTGGTGGTGTCACCTTTGTACTAGCATAGATCCACAACCTATTCTCCTTGAGAACGGATGTAATCTGAATCTTCCACTGTAAGAAGTTAGATGCACCCTCAAGCCTATCTTCATATCGAACATTGGTTGCCATAATCATAGAAGAAACTGGAGAAAAAATTATGCTCTCTTTTTTTCTTGAAATATGCATCACAAATTTTGGTTTCGTATTCATAGTTTAGAGGTCTGATACCATGTTAATTTCTTATAACCCAGCTACAGATTAATTGCACAATAAATTCACAGAATAGAATCAAAAAAATTTATCTATCTGATTTAAAACAATTAATACATGGGTTATTTAATAGCTAATGACAGTGGAAGCAAAATAACAAGAATCCAATCAAAGATACACATAACACATATATACCCAGGGAACCCCAATGTGGGGAAAAACCTGCAAATATTGGATCTTATATTCAGCCTAACAGCAAACTTTCCTTTTGAAAATACAATACTGATTTGCTACAGCAATCTTACATATATAGTCTTAGTTGTTTTAAATCAATGTGCAAGAAAAGAAACTTTCCTTACATTACTCAGCTTTAAAATCACACATAAATCACTCTTGGTCTTATCTCAACCTCACAAACCAAAAACACTCTATTAATGAATTAAAAAATCTATTGTTGTTGAAAATCCAACTTGAGTTGCTTTAAAGCAACTCCACATTCCACCTTTCGAGCTATGGAAAAATCAACAGATTTTCCTTGTTGTCCCCATGCATCCAGTAAAATGGGCAGTGCTTGCAGAGAAAAAAGAAACCCCTAAAGCCATTCTCCCTACCGCTGTTGTTTTCCTCCCCCACGCAACCCATGGAAAAATGTCTCTTTTTTTTCTTTTCCTCCTTTTGTAGCTGAACACCATGCCTCTTAATGGCACCCCCAATGACCCCTTTGACCGATGGAATTTATCATTTTACCATCCATACCTGCGCCATTATTGTTTCCTACTTAAAACACTCTTTTCCCTCTCTTCATCAATGCACCTTGTCTATGCTAACCTCCTTTCTTATTTTCGTTGGCACTTTAAAAAAACTTCACCATCTGACTTGTTTATTGTCTATGGCATAGATTTGTTACAAACCTTTTGCAAATTCCTCTTGTCTCTTTCTATATAAATCTAAAATCAAATTAGTAAGATTTGTTACTATTCACAATAGAACTAGAATCACAGATCAAAAATGTCTACATTTCTAAATCAAGAAAAATCAAGGATTCATATCCTAAGTAATGGACAATATAGAAAACTTGTGCAATACATAAAAATTGTTCACATAAATTGGCGGAATACATATTGGTACAATATTCAAAGAAAATAGGATATCCAATTTAAGATACTAAGCACTGACCTAATTACAATAACGTATAATTAAATCTGATAACTAGAATTATATAAGACAAAAAAGGTAAGATAAATACAACTCTATATACGGATAGACAACCATCTATAACTAAATAGCTGCTTAATTTGAATGTGAATTCTTTTGTTTTAGAGATTTTTGCAAATTTTGTTGATGAAAATATGTAAATCACTATAATGTTAGAAACTAGATCCATATCTGACGTAGGAGCTTTGATTTTTGGTTTGATTTCATTTAGTATTTTTGTTTATGTGAATTTTTGGCTTGTGAGGTGAATGGGGGGGACCCAATTTGGTGTGTTGGAAGCATTTTTAAACACTGCAAATAAACAAAGTCTTTAAAATGGGAACAAAACCACGTGGATGGAAACAAGATAGCTATGAAAGGCAGTTAGAAGCATCAAAGAGGAAATGAAAGAAACGGTAACCAAATTTTGAAACTGCATGGGGAAGTTTCAGTAGCATATGAAAATAAAATGAAATTTCAATAGGTTGAGCAGAGGCATGTGGGTGAGAAAGAAAGAAACAGTTACAAGATGTATGAAAAAATCAATTACACAAGAAAAGAAAAGGGGGGATCAACGGTCTTAGAAGAGGCAAATAATCAAACAAAAAGAAAAGCAGTCAGGAGGCGTCTACCAGTGGAAAAAGGAGGATCAATGGTTCTTGCAATGAGGCAATCTAGTATGAAAAGATGAAAAAAATAGAGGTAGGAAGGTTAGTGGTGTTTGTTTTTGGAGGAGCAATTTGTGTTTGCAGCGGGAGCAAATGAGAGGTTTACATTGGGAGAATTCGGCTAACATGAAGGAAGTCGATTCTTTAGAGAATCAACTAATATTGTAATTGATTTAACTTTTCTCGATACCCATTGAATATGTTAATGTTTTTTATTTGCTCAGTGGAGGAAAATTTCTTGTGTCTTATGCATTGAATGGAAAGTGTGATGCGACTATCCTTGATTGTCTTTCTTGGTTGCCATGTAATGGTTGTCTGTTCATAGAGTAAAGAATGGGTTATTACAGTTTCTAATGCATGTTCATTGAAGGTTTGAATAAGCTTGTTACTGTATTGGTTAAGTGTTTGCTCCAGCCCCATGTGGGAAGAGTTGATTAAATGGAATAAGAGTATTGCTGATTTTCTATGTTTAAACTAAGGTTGTCATCATTTGGTATCAGAGCCAGAAGATCACTAGCATGGTGAGAAGTATATTTGAAGAATGAGGTATGAGAGAGTTGAAAGAGAGAGAGAGTTGTGAAAGATTTAGTTTGTCAAAGGTATGAGAGAATTTGTTGTTGCAGGCATAAGGGTTTGTAACTTCTATCCTCCAACAAATAAACTAGGTAGAAGGTGTATAACTTCCTCCACAAAGAGAGAGTGGGTAGAGGTGGTTTTGAGAGGTACATCTTCCAGATTCCTTGTTGGTATAGGGTAGTTGTTTAAGGTGAGATATTTTGTTGCAACAGTGAGCAAGATGTATTTGACAAAGAGAAGGAAGATTGTCTTGAAGAAGCCAGTTGTGTGGGAAACTATGGAACAATATTGGGAAGAAAAGAAAAATAGAAGGCTCTATGAAGAGTTGAAGAAAATAGAAGCAAGAATGGAGGCCCTTGAAGATGGGTTTAAAAAGAAAAATGCAGATAAGAAATAAAAAGATGAAGAAAAATAGAAAATGGGTGAAGTGAAGTCTCATTGTTCTTTTTGTGACGACAGGTTTGCAAGTGATGTTTTGTGTGCAAGAAATGAAGATGAAAAAGCTCAAAAAATGGACTTTGAAAATCCAAAATTTGACAAGGAGATAGATGGAGATGAGAAAGATCTCCTAGTGAAAGAGGAGAGGAAGGTGTCCATAAAGGAGGCACTTAATGAGACATCTTGGTCTCTTGATTTATTTTCTAATGTCATGTTTTAGAATGTGAATACATGTAAGAAGAAGGTTGAGAACCAAGTCTTGAAGATGATGAGAGAAGGTGCAAGAAAGGCACCCGTAATTGGAGATGAAGATGAGAAAGAGTGGAGGAAAATTGCAGTAGTATGCCAAGAAGTAATCATGCAACATGGTGAAGTCAGGGTACATTGCAAAGTACCTACAAATGAAGATAAGAGATGGAAATTTTCCAGTATCATAAAGAAGAAGTTGAATTTTCCTTAGGGTTTCATGATACATTAGAGGACATCACAGATAAAGGAAAAGGAGCCTACAAAATGGAAGAGTTGACAATTCATGAAGCCAAGAATGAAATTAAATCAGGACAGCAAGTTATTCACAAACGAATGGAGGTAAGAATGTTGTTTTTAGTCTTGTATGTGGAAGTAAGAATGTGGTTATGCAATCTGATAGAGAAAGGAGGGATAAACATGGATATATAGTACCCAGTTGGCAAAATAAATCCATTAAGGAAGGACAACAGTTGGAATGTAAACAGTGGGTGACTAATGGTGGAGTTTGTGACAAAAAATAGAAACAAAGGATGGAAGAAATACCAAAGTTTCAAAATAGACAAGGAGGTAGGAAAAGTACAGCAATAGAAAGGCATCAATCCAAGAAGATGGAAAACAAAATGTGGGTAGTAAAGCAACAGCAGTAGAGAAACATGGTAATGTAATACATGGTGAAGAAGAGGACAAGTTCAATGAACAAAGAATCATGAGACAAATAGCCAAGGATGACAAGAGGCCATTGCAACAGGGTATACAACAAGTAGGTAATTATGTAGAATTCAAAAAGAAAGAAGAAGAATTAGCACTCCATGAAGATGACATGACAATGGAGTTTGAAGAAAGGAGAAAGAATGAGGTAGCAACTTGGAAATAGTTGGTAGAGAGTATACCCAATATGGAAGGTAAGCAAATTAATTTTGATGTTGGTACTTAAGAATTTTGGGCTGAAATTGTTGAAGGAATGAATTTTCAAGTAGAAAATGATAAGAATGTAGAATTAAATAGAGATAATGAAATGATGGAATGTGAGATGAAACTGTGGAGGCTTGTAGATGAAAAAAAAATAAGGAGAGAAAGATATAAGAGGATAAATGAAAGCAAGAACAAGTCATTTGGAAAGTATAGAATGAATAAACATAAGTGTGGAATGGGTTCGAAGAATGAGTTGGACAAGAGGACTGAGAAGAAAAAGTGGACAGTAGACAAATGGTATAAAGAAGGAACAAAAAATTTAGAAGATATTATTGTAGCAGATGAAGACCAACAGAATTATGATGGAAAAATGATAGAGATGGAATTAGACAAAGGAGCATAAAACAATCATAGTGCGGATGATTTGTGGACACGATTTTCTGAGATAGAATGAGAATGGCAGTTAAAGATTGTTGATGAAGGTATGAGTACAAGTGGGAAATCAAAGGATGTGGAAAATGAGGTTGCATCTATAGGTATAGTGAATAAATCAAAGGTAAATATGAGTGTTGTAATGTATTATTTTTCTATGTTGAATGATACAAGGTTTGGGCAAGAGTCTAGAATAGTATATGCATATTTTAATGAAAACATTGGGGGTTGTGTTGAGATTGGACGGATCATGTATGATTTGTTGTGTGGTTGGGTTGTTGCAAAAGGAGAATATGAAATGGTGAATGCATATTTTCATAAGAGTGTGAATGGTTTTGGTGAAGATGTACAAACAATTGGGAGAACGAAAGATTGTGAAAGCTTTATTGCAGAAATGCAAGAAAAGGTAAATGAAGACATTGATTTATTAACATTAGATATGTTGTATGATGGGAAATGTCAAAAGAACAAAGAGGTGTATATATAGATTTTAATAAGGATAATGAGAGTTGTAATGTGTATGGTGTCAAAATGTTGTTGGAAGATGATTTTGTCAGACAAGTGGATCAGATGAATGAGTTGGAAGAAATGGAATGTGTACATTTCCTAGAAGTTGTTTGTACTATTGTATGTGAGGATGACTGGGTAAGGAGACTTTGGAGGAGGGTCATATATAGTGAAAATGAAGTGATAAGAGAAGAACAAAGCAGCGAATGACAATGTTGGAAAAGCATGATGATGATTCTAGAACTATTATGGAAGAAGAGGAAGAAGGAAATGGCGGAAAATAAGTTTTATTGCTAGCCTCATGTGTAGGAGCACATATTTTCTTTTGTCTCTTGGGGAATCTAACATGGGAGATTTTATTTTTGGTTTGATTTCATTTAGTGTTTATGTTTATGTGAATTTTTGGATTGTGAGGTGAATGGGGGGGACCCAAGCTGGTGTGTTGGAAGCATTTTTAAACATTGCAAATAAACAAAATCTTCAAAATGGGAGCAGACCCACATGGATGGAAACAAGATAGCTATGAAAGGGAGTTAGAAGTAGCAAAGAGGAAATAAAAGAAATGGAAACCAAATTTTGAAACTTCATGGGGAAGTCTAAGTAGCATATGAAAATAAAATGAAATTTCAATAGGCTGAGCATAGACACGTGGGTGAGAAAGAAAGAAACAGTTACAAGTTGTATGAAAAAATCAGTTACACAAGAAAAGCAAAGGGGGGATTGACAGTCTTAGAAGAGGCAGATAATCAAACAAAAAGAAAAACAGTTAGGAGGTGTCTTCCAGTGGAGAAAGGAGGATCAACGATTCTTGCAATGAAGCAATCTAGTACGAAAAGACAGAAAGAATAGAGGTACGATGGTCAATGGTGTTTGTTTTTGGAGTGATATGTGTTTGCAGCGGGAGCAGATGGGAGGTTTATATTGGGAGAATTTGGCTAACATAAAGGAAGTTGATTCTTTAGAGAATCAACTAACATTGTAATTGATTTAACTTTGCTCGATACCCATTGAATATGCTAATGTTTCTGATTTGCTCGATGGAGGACAATTTCTTGTGACTTATGCGTTGAATGGAAAGTGCGATGCAATTGTCCTTGATTGTCTTTCTTGGTCACCATGTAATGGTTGTCTGTTCATAGAGTAAAGAATGGGTTATTATAGTTTCTAATGCATGTTCATTGAAGGTTTGAATAAGCTTGTTACTGTATTGGTTAAGTATTTTCTCTAGCCCCGTGTGGGAAGAGTTGATTAAATGGAATAAGAGTATTGTTGATTGTCTATGTTTAAACTAAGGTTGTCATCAATATCAGAAATCATAGACTTTGCAAATGAATTAATTACAAGAAAACCAAAATGACCATCGATCATGTTAGATCTCAAAAACGCAGGCAAGATGCCTCAAGAGGCTGCCAATCTCTTGATACACTTCAGGGTAACAGACAAGGTTGGAAGAATTCAACCTTCTGCTCTTTAGGTGCTACAAAACCTGGCTGGGTGTACCTCTCTGAATAATGCAGACTTGACTTGTAATCGATCTTCTTATAACAACTTGTTCACAAAGGCAGATGGGAGTGAACAATTATAATTCAACTTGAAAACGGTAACAATACTCTGGTCTAGATTCTAAAATGCTCAATTTTAAAAAAAGATGTAAAGAGAATGAATGAATTCAAAAATGATAAAATGCAGAGACCAGTGCCTTATTGGGTATGCAGAGTCAAATGAAATCAAATGAGCAACACTTTTTGGAGAAAACTCAAACTATCTGGCATATATTATGTTTACAACTTGTATAAACATGCAAAATTGTGACTACTAAGCTCTACTTGAATAATCCAATTGAATCTCTCTGATTATTGTGATTAGCTAAAAGGATTTAGTCTTTACTTGAAAGAACCAATCAGTCAATCACAAAAGTACAGCAAATGTGCACTGATAAATTGAATACAAACTTGTCATATCAATTTAAACAACTAGAAAGAATCCATCTTGGAGACAACTTAGTCATACTTTCATCAAATTCAACAGATAATTGAGACCAAAAATGTGCAGTAACAACAATTGACTTTCATAAATACCTCCACTTTGAAAACATGCAACTTAGTCTCTGATCTGATGGATCTATATTACTGTATCCATCAGAAAATGCCTATTGTATCTCGAAAATAACTCCTAGCCCCCCCTATTACAATTGCAAGAATGCTTATTTATACACAAGCATTAGAAAATAAAATATATTTGAAAAATCATGTCAGCCATCCATAAAAATTGGGCTCCAAACGAGTCAGCCAGGCAACAGTTATATGAATTCACATGTCGGCCACAGGAATTGTACTTCTGTTATTCACCAGTGAGACCATCGGCGAGACAACGCAGCAGCTATGCCGAAGGCAATTCACTCGTTAATCGCTCTGCCCTTGTATTTCGCTTTCGTTGTAACTTATCCGAGTCGGGGAGATGTCCCGTAGATCACATTATGTTTTACCGATATGCACTGTCGCCCTCCATATGTCGCTATAACATTCTATTGGTCACACCGAAGCCAAGAAGTATTCCCCAGTTCCCTTTGCATATCGTTGTAGCTCTATGATATTGGGAAGACCTCTCGCAGACTCCACATTGCTTTACCAAAAATCCTTATCCACTCTGAATGTCGCCGAGACACTCCAATTTTTATGCCGATAAAGTCACCTTTGCACCTCATTCGGCGAGACCCCAGGCACCTCATCAAGACCACACACCGAAACAAAAGTCATACCGAGCAATACCTTTTGTTACATTCATCTTCGCCAAGACCATTAGACTTTCTCACCGAAGAGAAAACACATCGAGCTATCGGCAAGACAAAACAATGTCGGGGGGACCTCTTATAGAGTATACCTTGCTATACCGAGAACTCTCAACCAAACATATTGGTCGTCGAGACACAGCCGAAATCTCGCCGAAAGTCGTTCAATAGAAACCCTTTAGTAACCCGTCGATGAGACACATATACTTCGGTGTGACCTCCTACCGAAAGGTCCATGAGAGGAAATCCATGTGTAAGGTCAGCGAGACTGAAGGTCACTCGCCAAGACCTTACAACGATAGCAATATCTCCCACCGAAAGTCATTTGGAAAAATATTATGTGCCCCGTCGGTGAGACAAATGATACTCGCCAAGACCCTTCGCCGAAAGCCACAACAGTTGCTGAAACAACATAAACGTCTTGCCGATAGGCAACAAACGTTTGCCGGCAGAAAAATGGATCGGAGAGACCCAAATGTTGTCACACCGAAACACCCAAAACAGAAGATATTAGTAGAAAAACACATTGGGTCGAGGAGACAATGGGAAACCTATGCCGAAATGAACCAGAATGTGGAAAACGCATAGATAGATGATTTAGGGGTCATATATGAGCCAAAATATGAGAAAAAAAATTATGAAATGAAGGAAATATGCACAAGGAAATACTCATATGGAGACTCAGGGGACATGAAAAATATGCAAAAATCATCTGATTTTAACAGTTCCAACAGATCAGAAATATGATTTCATTTATAGATACAAAAAACAAGTTCGACTAATAGAACAAAAAATAGATTATAATTTATGTTGGAATGGAATTTTAATTATTATAATTATTTTTTTAAGGAGTTTAATGTGAAGCTACAGGGATAGGCGTGTCATATTGGAGAGGTAAAAATAAAGAATGTGAAATAAATTCCATGACAACAGGAGTTAAGAAAAGGGAAAAATCAATTTTCATTAAAAAAAGGTTTTGAAGAGGAATTAAAGGAATAGGAAAAAGGTAGGGAGTAGCATTCTCTGAGAGGGAATTTTTTGGGTCTTGTTGCAGGTTGGGACTTATTTACAATAGTCCATTAAAGTTTCAGATCAACAGGTTGAAGCTACAAGAGTTGCAGGTGGATATGAGGTGCTAGAAAGTGAATTAGTTTACACGAGCTCACATAGTTGAGCATAGTTTATGTTTGAATGTATTCCTTTGCATATCAGATGTTTGTATGGATTTTATTTGTTGTCATCATTCCATTGATGAATGAAAATATTTTGTGATAATATTTCTTTAAAACAAAGCAATACAATGGTTTCATGTGCAAACAAATTTATTGAGTTAAATTTGCAATCTTTTTATTATGTTTAAGTTTTTGTTGTGAGGATTTTAGAGATGGATTTGAGAGTATCAATCTCTCTCTTCATCAATTTACAAAATATCTATCTTATATTTAGTCATTGCAGTATATGAGTTATTAATAGATGCACATATTGAACATGAGACAAAATTAGACACTTTGACTAAAAATTTAATGATTTGGGAATAATAACATTTTAATTTTTGGGAATAGCCCTTGCAATTCAAGAACACCATTTAGAAATTCAACATCTAGATGATAAAGAACATTATGCAATCCATAATAAAGATAAATTTTCATTGTTTTCAACATTTTCAATAGGGGAGCATTTTTTAGAATGCAAAACAACAATAGGACATAGTCTTCATAGTATCTATGAACATCAAGATTAAGTATTAACTTTTGCAACTTAGCAAGCAACAGTGGTGAGTTTATGAATTTTTTTATTTGTATTCAAGATTGGAGTCAGAAACAATGGATTAATGTAAATGAAAAAAAAAACTTGATAGCACAAAAATTACACACAAACTTATGTAAAATGGGCGATCGAAAAGTCAATGCAAAATTCCTCCATTTCCAAAAAAAAATTTGTAAAAGCTTAATTTCATTGTCATCTACCAAATCATTGCTATGGCACTTGATTTTTCTAAGTAATTTTGTCATTACAAACCATTTGCAAGAAAGAAAATAACATTGAATGACCTCTTTCAAGGTCAATCTTGTCAAAATATGAAAGCAAATGAGGTCTTCTAAAAGTTCCATTAAATCCTAATTGCAGGCTTACACCATCCAAACCTGGAGAATATTTTTCTAATAAACTAAAAAAAAAAAGAGATGGATAACATAAAAGTCCATAAACTAGTTTTTTATACTCAACGCTTTGTGTTATTTACCACTGACATGTGCAGGCCTATTTGTCATCATGCAAATAAGTGTGACTTTCAATGTGTTAAAACTACCATAATTATTTGTGAATTGAAAGAAGCATTGAGCTTTTGACATTGCACGATATAATATATACAACAAATTTCTTTACATAAAATTTGCTTAAGAGTTATACATATATATTTTAATTGTTCAATAATCAATTTACTTTACAACAAAATTTGTTTTCTAATAAAATTTATTTTGATTTGAAATGTTGTAATAAATTTTATTTATTAAATATAAATGATACCTAATTAAAAATATATTGTATATTAATTTATAGGTAATAAATGTTTCTATATATCAATGCTTTTTAAATAAACTATATAAATATAATTTAATATACCTTTGTTGAAGGGTTCTTTAAGGTTCATCTATCTTTAATCTTTAGAATAGGTGCAAGGTCGGTCCATTTAGATGAGGGTTCACATAATTTGAACTTTAACATTGTGACAAAAATAAATCTAGGATCATTAGGGGTTGGTTGTATTGTTAAAATGTTTAAGGATGGTCACTGTACTAGATACATCGAAGTGCCAAGAGGTTATTGATCATCAAATCTTGGTGGTGTTGTCAATCAATTTTTTGATGGATGATCTTATTCTCTTGCTAGGTTTTCATCTACATAATGGGAATTAGCTTATGATTAATCCATATTTATCTACCCTATTGCTATATATCATTACTAGGATAGTGGGCTACATGATAATGCTAACCACCATGAACCAAAATGCGGCATTGAGTTCCTTAAGGTGGCTTATGAAATTTTTTCTTTGTTGGAGGAAAACTAGTTCTTTGTATTAGTCTCTAACAACTCAAATTGAAAGGTGCCAAAGTATTCTATTGCTCATGCCCAAGGTTATATTAAGAAAATTAATCATCACAAGATATATTATAAATATGTTATTAAAAGTTGAAGTCATTTTTTTGTGATACAACTATGGTTGTCCAATGGTATTGCTCAAACTATTTTTTCCTAATTTTGATATTAGTATAAAAGGGTATAGCTCCCTTAAGCCAATCTCACTATTCGAAAATATAAATTTAGTAATCAATACTTGGAATCCACCTATAAACCTCCACCAATTAATGATGTTGTAATTTATTAAGATTTATTACATATTTTAATACATAATATATGGTACATTAATTCCACAATTAAGGATGAGCAAGTAGGAAAATGTACATCATGTTATTTTCTTCAACCCTTGCTACCATTATGAATTTGAATGTTATTTTTCCACAAATTTTGAGTTGTACAAAGGGTTTTTCTAAATTCCTTACTGTTCTACCATTATTCATACACAAAATTTAATATCTATATCTATATTTATACATTTATCATTTAATGATTTTTTCATGACTATACAGGATAGAATAAGAGATAAAGGTTTATAGCTAATTAAATTGATGACAATTCATTTTAAAACTAATTTTAGTTACAAAATTTACCTCTTAACTTTATAAAATATAGTTGATATGAGTTTTCCACAGTCCATAATAATAGAATGATTAGTTTCTGGATTCAACTATGTGTATTTTTTAGTCGACGTTTCGGATCACACTCAGTGATCCATCAATAGGAAGAGGAAAAAAATCATACCACCATGATTAGTTTTTGGAAATTCAACTGTTTATTTTTTTCCTCTTCCTGATGATGGATCATTGAGTGTGATCTGAAACGTTGACTCAAAAATACACATAGTTGAATCCATAAACTAATCATTCTATTATAAAATATTTTTAGTTGTTACAACAACCAATCATTATAGAAAAAGGCTATTGTAAGATAAATAAGAAAATAAAAAAGTTTTGGAATGGGATTATGTACTTGAAAATACTATCCATATTTACTACATGGCATATAAGTAATACAAGTTTCATATCTATATCATCCAAAATATTCAATATCAAAATTTGAATCAAAAAATATGTAAACTAATTGGTTGATTTTACGCAACTAATTGTATTTGTTTTCACATTACATTACAATTATTTTATTTAATAAAAAAAATCATCCATTATTTCAAACTATAAATAGAATATTTTATTCCATGTATATCATAAAAGACTAAAAATAATCCTTACCTTATACTTAGTCTACTCAATATCAGAAACAATACCAAAATATCCTTAACAACAAACAGACAATACCTACTTGCCTACATATTTTTAAATAGAAAATTGCACAGACATAGTAATCAATATTATGAAATATATTATTGAAAATATTTAGTAATAAATAATTATTACATATAGTTACTATCACATAGATGATTGGATCTATCTTTATATTATTACATATTTCTTACAATATTAAATATAGAATTGGAAAAGAGTGATAAATACAAAATTCGAAACAAGATCCTATATTCATTTTATAAATATTCTAAAACAAAATATAAAAACAATCACATTTTATGGCTTTTTTAAACAAAGACAATGTATTTTTATCTTTTTTGAAAAAAAAAGATATTTTTATAATTGATCTTTCTAAATCGATATTAAAAAAAGTCTAAAAATTATAAATACTTATATTCTATCAAATAATCTTATCAAATAAAATTCTAATTGTACTGACATACTTTCAAAAATTGCAATCGTATCAACATACTTTGAAATATTCAAATAGTTTCAAATACTAACATACAAGATACTTTAATTTACTTTACAGATAGTAAAACTATCTATCAATCCTAGTAAAAACTAGATGATAGTTTATAAAAAAAGAAAAATATCATCACAATATTTGGAAAGGGATTTTTCACAATGATAAAATATTTGAGACACTTCATTAAATTCTAGCAATCTAAGATATTATGTACAAGTGAATAATATTATCAAATAGAATTATAATCGTATCGACATTGTAACGCCTCGCCAAAGAACCCCAGAGGACAACACACATATACTACAATAATGGAACAATTTTTTTTTGTTGTTTTTGAAATAACAAGGAAATGTAAATCATATCTAAACATATCATATAAGCTAAGTTATGTCCTCTAAGGTTCCTTGACTGCATTAATAACAAAACTATTAACATGATCTAAACATACATCATGAATTAACTAACAACAAGAGTTTATTTTTAATCCATCGCATTAAATGAATAAACACATACGTTTCCATATTATAACATCAGATAAGTAATCATCAAAGATCATATACATAGAGCTGCAAGTACATATACAAATTCCCTTATAGGAGGGTACATCATTACATTGTTTACAAAGTGCTTTCCCGAATGCCTTGGGAAGTATACATCAAGATTACATTACATGATACAAATGATATACAAGTTCAATACATAACATAAGAAACTATCTCCTCAAATTGGTACAAGATCTAGAATCTACTACATGAGGTACATTCGAACAACAGCTACAAGAAACCCAATGGAGGAAAAAGCACAATCCACCTGAACATGTGGAACCCTAAGGTCCACCCCCCATGCTAGGAAATAACAATAAGGTCCCACTACACAAAACAGTCAAGAAGATAGTAACACAATACCAAAGGGATAACAAGACTCCAACATACAATGTACATCATAACATCACATAATAGTGACACCACTTCCCGAGGCATGCACACAACAAAGGGAATCACATTACTAGGGAATACTAGGTTGCATTAGGGAGGAGTGTCATCGCATAGCTTGATATGGGTTATCCTGGCAGATCTTCCTAGGCCTCGGCTCCCATCCTGGGTTATCCTGGCAGCCTCTATCGATCCTTGGCCCCTATACAAACTCATGCGGAATCAACATACCTTTCATGAGGACAAGGTAGTTGATCTTGCCATTCCATGCCTTCCCATCTCATCTCAAGCCTATACGATCACTTGAGCCATGAGTGGGGCATACCATTATCGTGATTAATGTGAAAACTACCCAACCCCTTAATTCATTATTTAGGTTATCACTAGATTACAAAACTCCCAAATGGGTTATCTTGGTCAACCACTTTGGGTTTCAGCCCCAATTGAGAGCCACTCCCCCTACTTGCAACTAGAAGACCCAACACATCAAACAAGGTAAATTCATCTTGCACAAATTACAAAACCATAGGAATGCACACTTAGAGCAAGGCATGGACCATCTCGCTCTCAAATCCCAACCATAATGATGAATAAGCAATGCAAGGCTAAAGACCCTCTTGAACACATTTTTAGTACATTATCAACCATTTCAAAATGAAATTAATCACAAAACCCATCATGCAGAAAAACTCCCCCTAGCCTCTGGAAGTCTAAATGACCATTTTGCACAAGGAATCCCATTTTAAAGTAATGATCCAAAATCACCTTAATTTCACTAATCAAACACATATTCAATACATGCATCAAATAAACATTACAACCATGAAATCATCATGCATTATCCAAACACCCATTAATGATTATAAAGCAAATCAACATTTAACAAGATCATCTAATTCATACATTAAGATAAATCCTTCATTTACATAAAATAGTCATCATACATCCATAACATACAATTACCTATGTAAAACAAATCAATTCTTAAATTATATACACAATTAAATGCCCATCTAATAATAATTATCCAATCCAAACTTTTTATTAAATAGCATTATTAACCCAAAGTATGCATGTGTATATATATATAATTATAGAAGGTAGGTAGAAAATATAATTCATTAGAATATAATTTAATACATATTTTCAATAAAAGAAATCATATTACTTTTAAATCAAATCGGTGTAAGCATATCATTCTTTCGATATAAAGAATTCGCATAAATTTTAGTTCTAACTGATAAATATATATGCTATCGATGAAGAGAAGACACAACGAACATTACCAAATTTCCTGCCAAAACTTATCAAATTATCAAAGTATTTAGCTTCCAAATGCTGATGGTAAGAGACTACAACCAAAACAATATCAACTGCTTTTCTAATACTCGTCAAAGAAATTGTACTACTCAAATCAAATACCAAAATATAAAATACAAATCCATACAAGTATCAACAGCCAAACATATACAACTCGCAGCTTATATGTAGTGTTCCACCACTCTGCTGATTGGGTTTCACTGTGATTTTTGTAGGTCTGATTTTTTGGTTTTCAATTGATATTCTTCTTTTTTTGTGTTTTTGCGTTTGATGCCAATAATGCTAACAATACTAACAAGCATTTACATACAATAGGAACTATAAATAAATTAATCTATTGAGTTCACTTGAATAATGACTCAATTTAGTAACCAAAGTTTCTTTCTTCACTATATAATAGATGGCATACAACATATAGATTACATCATATTTCAAGCTAAATATATCTTCTACTAAATTTAACTTACAGCCTTATAGCTCTGTGAATAGTTTTTTGCTACAGTACCAAACCCCAAATAAGTGCTTACAACTTTCGAATAACAAGCTTCTCCCACCAAAAGACGAATTGGGAAGCTTCTTAGGGTAAGGGCGCCCCTTTTTGAAGTGATTGCAGCCACTATAAGAAGGCATTTTTTTTTTTATTATGCTGATTCAAACCCTCATGAAAGGGCGGCTGTAGATGCAAAAATCAAATCCAAAACCTTCCAAAATGCGAACAGCTCCCTTTTAGATGAAAATGGAGTCAATGGCAGCAAATTCCCTTTCAAAAGATAGCTCTAATAACTTGCAAACAACAATATATGACTCCAAATGAAGTAACCAAACTCAGATCAGCAACCTTAAGGTGGTATTTCACACCCTCAAGCAGCTTGTAAACGAACAACAAGCCCCCTCCAGGCTCACCCACTACAGAAATCAAGAAACCCTAGTTTTCCCTCTCTCCCAAACTCCAAACTCACACCAAGCAAGCAAAATAACTCCAAAACATGAGGGGGTCAAACTTCTCCTCTTGTTTTTATAATTTCACATTGAAATCACTATTCATTAAAATGAGTACTATTCACTTAAGTTATAACTTTTTTTCACTTTAGTAATGAATAGTAACTGAAAAATATAAAGTGAACCCTTATTTTTTAAGACACATGGTCTCTAGACCAAGGATAGTGAAATTAAAGGTGAAGATCATAATTTTTAAGCATAAATATCACGCCAAATGCACAAATTCACCCTATCGCCATATTCCAGATATCAACACTGGAAATTCATGACCATGTGCCCATTCAAGTGACCTTCTATCCAGAACCATTAGCCTACGAGGGTCGGTGTGATAGGCTAATCCTCTGATTCTTGGAAGATTAATTAGAAGGGGACATTACATTATACCATGAGTTCGCCTTACAAAATCAATGCCAAATCGAAGTCATCAAATATCAATTAGGAAACAAGCCATCGAATTTCAAATTAGAACAAAGCTATCAAATTTCCAGCAACTGCAATTCATCTAATTCGAATGCCAAGGATAGAAATATGAAATAGGATAGAAGTTTCCAATATCGTATGCATGGCGCAGAGAATAAGGCGCAACACAAAGCATTGATTACCATGCAAAACAGCTTACTGAGAAGCCATCAAATAAAATTGTAGACCAATGTATAAATACGCCATCGTCAATGTGAGAAATAAACACAAGAAAGAAAGCGCTATGGCAGAATTGAATTGCCAAGCATAAAGAATATGCAATTCCAAGTATCAACATAAGCCCCAAAGATAATGTGCTGGGTGAAATCGCAGCTAGAAGCATCAAAAGAATGAAAACAAAACCCTAAAGTATATCATTGAATTCCCTACAAAAAGAATACCAAGCCTAACACACAAATGTGCTGCAAATAGTGACCCAATAGAAATTGAAAAGATACAAATAAAATGAATAAAATGTAAATATCATAGCAAGTATCGAATGCCATTCATAAAATACATTCATCGAAATGATAACACAATTCTAGTATTGAACTACAAGCACAACATATTATTCGAATTTCCTAACACAATATGTATCTTTCGATTCCCAAATACATTGTATACAAATCGAACCTCCCAACACATTTACATCCATCGATTACTAACTATCCACATATAAATCAAATTTTTGAAGTAGAAATATAGAGTTGCAAGTATAGTCATGCTCAACCAGCAAAATGGCTACCAAAGGCAGCGATGGTAAGGAGGGAGAGAAATGCTTGCAGGTGCTGCCAGGTGTAATGCGACTCAAATAGTAAGGAGAGTGATGAAAGATAGAGGAATTAAAAATGATACCCTAATGTAGTTGGATTGAACACCATAAAATGGTACACGCTTTTAGTAAGGAGATAGATCACATTCACAAACACGGGAGACGTATGCGAAGTTGGAGAAGTTAGCTTGGTGGCTGAAGGCAACAGGGTATTTTAGATTCAAGACTTTTACTTAATGTTGTGGGAGAGAAGACAAAAGAATCATTAATCGACCACCATAATGAAAAGTAGGCAATTGCATTTGGTCTGCTAAACACGGCCCTCGTACAGCTAATAGAGCTGTTAAGAACCTCTGAGTATGTTCTGGTTACGATAAACTAAATTTGAGAAATCAAGTGCTCAAGTCTTCAAATCAAGGTGATGTATCTCCTAATAAATCCAACCATATAAGATTTGTACCTCTCCTCTTACAAGGAATGTGTCTGATATTGGAGATAATATGATAGTACCACCATGAAATGCACAGACGTCGTGATATCAAATCCTCTTGCAAAGATAAATTTACTCTAAAGCATTGTGCCTATTGGAAGGGCTGAGCAGATTTTAGGTGACAAGAGCTTGATTCGCTTAGCAAATTCTAATAAAGAAATAATCTTTAAGGGAGTGTGAATGCTCGGAAAACTAGTCAGTGTGCATGCATTATTCAGCATAATGCCTCAAAGAGTCATGGTCGATGGAATGCCAGGATGACTGGTTATGCGCACAGGGAGGTATGATCTGAAATAAAGAGTGGAAGGATTTCTAAAGCAAGCTATCCATTTTATTTAGCATATGATTTGTCTATCTACCAAGCATCGATCTCAAATTCAATAAAATATGCCTTGAATTTTAATAGGTCGAGATTCCAAATCTTGGTCGATGACTTGATGGGTTTTGTTTAATTGCAGAGATAGCCTGTGATCATTATGTGGAGAGAATCCGGTCATACATTAACGAGAGGACATTCATGCACCATACGATTGACAAAGGGCTCAGGCAAGTGCTTCTGACAAGGGTAAAGGCAGGAATAACCGCGAGCTTTCCAGTATCCTCTCGGCTTAAAAGGCATATCAAAGTATTAAAGACAACAACAAATATATTGAAAACCTCGTCTAAAATCAAATGGATAAAGATAACCCACAATCAGATATAAGAGAACATGAATAATGCATAGTCCGTTGTGGGAGATAGAAGAAATGAAGCCAGTTAAGGTTAGTTTGATTTGACCTATGTAACTCTTCGAAGGCACCTTTTTGGTATTGGCCCTGCGGGTGCAGGTGTATTTTAATTTCTCCCACAAAAGCCCGCATGACTCTTTACTGCGGCTTGTAGAAAAGCTGCAATGGTTTTTTTTTTTTCATGTCAGCTTTTTGGCTCGAGAGCGATGTAACAAGAACACCTCATTTCTTTGCAAGGTTTAAGTAGGGTTTTGATAGAACATAGTGCATCTGGGTACAATGCTTGTATGATGTGAGGAAATGGAAGAGGTAAGTGATTTGTTTTCTCCAGAAAGGAGAGATTACAGGATTTGCATAAAATATATTTGCACTAAAAGATAAACAAAATCATTATATCGTCTTACAATCAAAACAATAAAATTAAAGAATGGAGAGTTATCTATAAATTTGATTTCTCCAAATTGAATTGATTCGATACTTTCTTTCGCTTATCCATCTATGTTCCTCCCTTCCAAGAATCAACCATGGAATACCATTGTTTTACAGAAAATTTCTTGCAGACCAAAACTATTTTTCCTTCCCCGAAAAACTGAATGTATATCTCTCTCCAAGATGATAATTATTCACAACAAGGAAAAGTTGTTTTCTTTTCAAAATCCCAAAAATCCATGATAATCCAAAATCTTTCAAAAAGGCTAATTATTTACCAAAGGAAGGTTGTTCCTTTTCGAGAACAAAAACCAAATAAAATCTCTCAAAATCCCCAAGAAAGCATTAAGTTTCTTTTTTTACGATCTCTTCAAAGTTGTGCATGAACTTGGATGTAAAAAATTTATATCTTTTTAATTGTCTTTACTGCTTATCCATTATCACCTTCCGATTTAATATTTAATTTTATATTCTAATATTTTACCACACTTATTAATTTATTATAATCCCATCATTAATAATAGATATATTTATAGTTTAGTTATCAAAATACTTTTAAACTTAATAATTTAATTTAAAGAATTAATTAACCAAGAACGACTTTTAACAACTTAAACTAAATCAAACATCATGAAAGGGTGAATCATTAAGGGGCACTACATCCTTTCAAAAATTGTAATCATATTGACATACTTTGAAATACTTGAATAGTTTCAAATATTGACATAAAAAATACTTTAATTTAATTTATAAACAATAAAATTGTCTATCAATCTTAGTAAAAACTAGATAATAGTTTTTAGAAAAAACAAAATATCATTAGAACATTTTCCAAGGGATTTTTCACAATGATGTCATTCTCATCCACATTCCACTAAACATGAACATGCAATTTTTCCATGTACAATTTTGCAATGGTTACAACCTCCAATAAATTCAACAAACTTAAATTATTAAATGAACTATAAAAACTATTGGCACTGTTACAATAATACTTAATTTGTGTCATCAATTTGGTATTTTGGAGAGGAAAGGAGGATAAAAGAGTTTAATCCCCTGACCTAAAGAAAAGAGATAAGTTGTTCTTATTTCAATTTCTCTTTGTTTATTTGTTGTGAGAAGGTGGCATGCTATATGGATCATAGTTGAAAAATAGATAGTAGGGAACCTAGATGCTGGAAATTGGGTACTATGTTATTGTTAATTTCTTGTAAAAATTAGAAAAGACTCCATTCATCATCTTGGAGCTAAAAGAATTCCTTGTTGGGGGGTGTGGCTAGAGCCCGCGAGGCTCCATGATGCCATTATGTTAGGGTGGAGAGCAAGCCCTTATGCAATGGTTTGTGATTTATTTTATTTCAATGTAATGCTATAAATTGAAGGTTTAAGCAAGTAAATAGTATTTGTTGTAAAATGAAACAATGGAAAGAGCATTCATTTGTGGATTATTGTTGTAACATGGAAGAATTGTATTTTGTTGAAAAATGGAAGAATGAAAGGAATAAGGTGATTTTAGTTGGTATGTTAACCATTAAATCTGCAAATGTTATTTATAATACAAACCTTTTATTTTGTACATTGCTTGATTGAGTAAATAGATCCAAAATTAAAATAGAGTTTCCTTTCTAAATTTTATAGTAGGCATTAAGATGGTTTTTGAGCTAAATGATTTTAACCTCCTTTATTTTGAATAAACAAAATGTGTGTTCATTTGAGTTGCATATATGAAAATTGAAAGGAAATTAGTCACCCATTCATAAACTTTTAAGAGCCTCATTAGGGACCTTAATGTCAAGTTTTGAACAAATAGATAAAGATATTTGAAATGAATTGCTTCCTACTATACAAATTCATTAATATATATATATATATATATATATATATATATATATATAATGAAATGATGATATATATATATATATATATATATACTCAAAAATAAATACACATAAGAATATGTACTCATTATATACGCTGTCCATATACTTTGTATTCTACGGTATATTTCCTTCTATATATATTTAAATAAAGTACATAACTGAACATTATTTAAAAACAAAAACAAAACAAAAATTGTTCAAATATAAATAATGCAACATACATACATTTTATGAATATGAGTATACATCTATTTATATAGTCTAATATTATTATTAAAAACATAAAATACGCCTTGATTTTAAAGAAGATAGAGATCTTTTTTTTAATGAAATATATATATTTACGGCATGCAGCCTGTGCCCAGCACAAGACTCGCACGCCCTAAGGGAGGGGCTCGGCCCCAGGAGGTCATGGCCGACATGTGAATTTGTCCTGTGGTTTAAACCCTATCTTCTTCCATGCATGTTGAATCCCTGTACAATGACTAAGTAATGCAAACACAAATGTTGTATTTATAATGAAGCGGGAAGTAATAGTAGATAAAAGGAGAAGATTAGAGCAAAATGGGTCAAGGAAGAAATGCTAAAATTTGTTATAAACTATTCATTTGTGAGTGTTTTAGCTTGAGGAATTTCAAAGGAAAAATAAAATGAAATAATGCAGCACAAACATTAGGAAGAAAAACAATATTGCTTAACATTACAGTCAAAACTAAAAAAAAATCAAAAAAATAAATATATAAAGTAACCTTAAGCACAATTTTGAGAAGCAAAAATATCTACTAATCTGATCAAGGAGCAATAATAATAATAATAAAATAACCCATGCTCTAGTTAAACTGCAAGAGTGCAGGATTGCAGAATTAAAATGGTAAAATAAAATAACCAACATATATTCAGTTGCATAAGCCAATATCTTGGATACAACACAAATATGCCCAAAAAAAGACAGAAAAGAAAGGAATGAGACTGGAACAAAAATATTGATTCGTTCAGCCTCATTCAATAAACCCCAAAATACTCAAACTCTGAAATTAATCTAAGCAAGAAACTTCATAAATTTTAAATTCCCTAACAATGGTCTCCCTATCATATGCGCAGACTTCAACCCAAGTATAGAATGAGCACATTGGTGTTGCCCCAAATTGGGTGCCTTGTAGATGGTTGAGTAGGCAAATAATAGAATGTGTTTAAATTGGTACCTGAGATAGCCTACTAGGGATAAGTAATTGCTCGCCTGGAATCAACCGCCCATAGCAATAGTCAATTCACCATTTAAGGCACTATCTACAACGTCCTCGTCATATTATACAGGGAAAAGGAAAATAATTACTAAAACAATGCTAAATCTGCCATGCAGAATTCACTATATAGTATCTCCCTGCATCCACTACATTGAAGTTTTGTCAGATATGGATGTGAGAGTGCGATCTACTGACTATCCCCTTACAAAATCCCTCTAAAATCTGGTTACATTTAAGTGCTCGTGTAGATGATGCTCGGAATTCTGGCAAGTATTTGTTGAGTGCTTTAGATGCCTCCCTCTGCGGGTAACTTTATTACCATAGCAGAGATCGCCCATACCATGTTATTCAACGGCAGTACTTTATCAACAGCATAAAAATAAATAAACTATAAAATTCGATAACTGCCCAATGTATACATTGTGCATAATATTCAACCATCTGGGTGAAATATAGAGTGATTGGATAACATTACGATTGGTTTAAAAAAAATCAATGTTAAATTTAGAGATTATCATTATTTCGGATAGGTAGGCGGTAGCAGTTGCTGCAACATCATAAATTATATAAATGAAATATCAATAAATCCTACTCATTAGTGGCGTCCTTGAAGATTAATCATTTCAATTTCAATATTAGTGTTAATGGTAATAATGAATGTTAGTTAATATTGCTAGAAATAAAAGTAATTAGCTTTTATATTAATATTAATGGGTAACATTAATCATTAGTATTAATGGATAGTATTAAGGCTATTATGTTTAATAATGAAATATTCAGTCAATCTTAGTATCAGCAATGATAATAATAAGGTTAATAATAATATTAATATGAATGGATGAATTAATAATAAGAATCATGTTAACATTAGTACTATTAGTGACATTAGTAATGTTATTGTTAAATATAATACCAATAAAACATAACATAAATAGTTTTCAACTGATGCAAGGCAGGGTGATATAAGGCTCACACAAACTGATTTCAACTGGTTACCAAGGTCACAATTATAAACTAGGGTATCTTCCTTTGTTAACCCACCTATTGGCTTGTAGCCAAAGGGACACACTTATTCAACTATATCTCTCTCTGGTAATCTTTTCAACACTTGATACACACACATTCAGGAACCCATTATGTTGTAGTTCAACATATCAAACCCTTACTTAGGGTTGTTTTGGACCAACACACCAAAATATGACTTGCAATGTTGCTTCTAGGCCTCTTTTCCAAAGGAGGACTATGATTTTCTTCTCCACCAACCTAAAAACCTTCACACACACATCCAACCAGTCACCAAACTGACATTTTCAACATTCATTTTGGCAGTTCGCTTCAATTCATTGTTGTCCTTCTCAAAACCTATAAATTCTTGCTTGGCACTCAAACTTTCCAAGCTTAAGCATGTGCAATTCACCTTCAACAACATCACCCTGCCTCACTACCCTAAAAATCTTAAAGCCTACTCCTAACAGGCCCATTCCACCAATTTACAAAGCTATCCTATGGTGGAATGGCCTTAAAACTCCATTTCTTTTGTCAAACCCTAGAAAACCCTAACAACTAAGCAAGCTACAGAAAAATTGGCTTTATCTCCCCTAAATCTTAATAGAAACCTTCCTAAAAAGATTCAAATGAAATCTTGCACAATTCTCCAACCAATTATATAAGTCTCACATTGATTGTAGACTGTACGAAATCGTACAAATTCAGAATTCACAAAAAAACACAGTAAAAAGCCTTAAAATAGAGCAATCTTGTAGTATATCACCAAAAATTCTTCAATCCAAACTTCCTTGATGGTTTTAGAGGCCTTATATCATGTTTTTGAAGTCACACCAACGGTCTACAATAGAATTTTGAAGTTGTGACTATTCACATTCCAACCATCAACAAAAATTGACAAAAATGCCTTAATCAACTTTCACAAAATAACACATTATTATCAAGTTCTTGACACCACATCCCTAGGACCTCCTAATAACACTATTTACATCTAATATTTGGTCACACATGCCTTATTACATCATGAAATGACTTTATTCAAACCTAGACTCCTACTTCCTATGCAAAACCCAAAAATCGTAAAGGTGCTCCTGCACCATTCAACCAAGGAGGAAAATTTTCATCCTCTGGATGAAATGAGATCTTTGACAAAGGCACCATGTTGCTTTATGTCTTCTTCACTCATCCACTAGGCATCTTCAATGGGAAACCCTTTCCATTTGACCAAATACTCATTGTAGACCTTCTTTCTTGTTCTTTTAACCTCCCTTGTATCAACAATGCTCTCAAGCTTCATTGGCTGGATAGGAGGTAAATCCTTTACCCATTCTTCATCTTCAAAATTAGCAATACCTGCAACATCATCACCTACATTCACAAAACCTTTGAATGGATACAAGTCAGCTACATTAAAAATAGGAGATATGGCAACTCTCTAAGGCAATTCAATTTCATAGGCATTTTGGCCAAATTTATGCACTATTCTATAGGGACCTATCTTCTTCATCATTAACTTTGTGTATCTGCCCTTTGGAAGTCTCTCTTTTCTGAGATGAGAAAGTACTAGATCCCGAATTTTGTATTGCACATCCTTTCTCCTCAAATCTGCCTTTCTTTATATTTTTCCACACTCTTCTTCATGTTTTCTTTCACCTGATCATGAATGTCTTTCATTGCAATTGCAAAGTCTTCACCTACTGCACTCTTCTTTTCCATGTCCCTCAGATCTCTAAGCTCATAGATACCTCTAGGATTCATCCCATAGACCACTTCAAAAGGACTCTTCCCTATGCTTCTATTTATTGAGTCATTGTAAGCATACTTTTCTTGAGGAAGAACAACATCCCATGATTCACCATGCTCTTTGGTTAGACATCTCAATAGAAATTACCAAGTGACCTATTGACAACCTCTGTTTGGCCATTCGTTTGTGGATGGTATGCTAAGCTGAATTGCAACTTTGTGCCTAAATTTTTCCACAAGGTCCTCCAAAAATGACCTATAAACTTAGAATCTCTATCAGAAACAATGGTTAAGGGTAGACCATGAATCCTAACAAATTCTTTGAAAAACAACCCAACAATATTTGTTGCATCATTAGTGCTTCTACATGCAATGAAATGTGCCATTTTCTTGAATCTATCTACTACTACAAAAACATTATCATTCCCCCTTTGAGTTTTTGGCAGTCCTAAAACAAAGTCAATACTAATAAATTCTCATGGACAATTAGGGACTGGTAAAGGTTGATACAAACCAGCATTTGAACTCGTTCCCTTTTCCCTTCGATAGATTCCACAACCTTCAACAAACCTTTTCACATTAGCATCCATCTTAGGTCAGTAATAGAACCTTTTGGCCTACTCCAATGTCTTATCAATTCCAAAGTGACCACTCAAACTCCCACTATGTTTCTCCTTCACCAAATTAGCTCTCATGGAGCACTTAGGTACACACAATTAGGCTCCCTTGAACAACAACCAATTTTGCAAAACATAATCTACATAATCACTATGAAAACTGCCCTAAAATTGATTACAAACTGAAAAAAGCTTCCTTGAAGTCATCATCATGTGCATACATACCTTTGAGTGAATCAATACCAATGCTTTGAAGTTGCACCTCCTGCACCAACATTGTTCTTCTACTAAGAGCATCAACAACTTTATTTGCTTAACCTCTTTTGTGCGTAATAGAGAAGGTATAAGCCTACAAGTACTCCATCCATTTCATATGCCTATGACTTAACTTGTCTTGGCTATTCAAGTAACTCGATGCATGGTTTTCAATAAATACCACAAACTCCTTTGGCAATAAGTAATGTCTCCATTTTTTTAGAGACTGAACCATAGCATAGAGTTCAAGGTTATAAGAAGAGTACCTTCTCTTGGCATCATTTAGTTTTTCACTAAAAAAGGCCACTACTTTTCCATCCTGACTCAAAACTGCCCCTATTGCTACTCTGATTGCATCACACTCCACTATAAAAACCTTTTCAAAATCAGGAAGAGTAAGAATTGGCATTTGAGCCACTTTGATTTCAGATATTCCAAGCTTCTATCTACATCTGCAATCCAAACAAACTTATTCCTTTTCACCCCCTTGATTGTATCAATCATTGGTGCAACTATATGACTAAAGTTCCTGATAAATTTTCTATAGAAGTTGGCCAGTCCATGAAAAATTATAAATTCTCCCACTGTGGTAGGTGTAGGCCAGTTAATTATGGCCTCAAATTTTGTAGGATCCATCCTCAAAGTACCCTATGATATCACAAAACCAAGATAGATTAACTCCCTCTTCATAAACTCACACTTTTTGAGGTTGATCATAAGCTTCTCTTCATTGAGCTTATTCAAGACTTTGTCAAGATGATCCAAGTGATCTTCTTTTGTTTTGTTGTACACAAGTATATCATCTAGATAAACTACCACAAATATTCCTATGAAGCTCTTCAACACCTCATTCATTAGTCTCATAAAGGTACTAGGAGCGTTTGACAGTCCAAATGGCATCACAAGCCATTCATACAAGCCTTCATTAGTTTTAAAAGTTTTCTTCCACTCATCACCTTCCCTAATTCTTATCTAATGATAACCACTCTTTAAATCTATCTTAGAAAAGTATCTAGCACCAACTAACCTATCCATTAAATCCTCCATTCTAGGGATAGGAAATTTGTACTTTATGGTGATTTTGTTTATTGCTCTTGAATTAATGCATAATCTCCAATCTCCATCCTTCTTTGGAGCCAATATTGTTGATACAGCACAGGGAGTTAGGCTTTCTCTGATCAGGTCTTTGTCTAGCAGCTCTTGAACTTGCTTTTCGATCTCCTCATTCTATTGAGGGGTCATCTTGTATGCTACCTTATTAGGTAGTCTTGCACCCGGTAACAAATCAATATGGTGATTGACCTATCTAATTGGTGGTAATGCATTAGGCATCTCCTTTGTCCCTATATGCTCATAATTTTCAAGCAAATTCTACACCTCACCATGAAACTCTATTTTATCTATTGCTATATCAGAAATGGGCTTTCCCACAATTACAAAACCAACCTCTTCTTTCTCCAAATCCTTCATGAACACCTTCTCCTTCACAACCATCACACTAGGACCTTCATGAATTGTCCTATCATCTTCTTACATAGGTTCTAAAGTGATTGTCACACCATCTTTTTCAATCTGATATTCATTCTTAAAGCCATCATGTTGTGCCTTCTGGTCATATTGCCATGGCCTACCAAGAAGTAGGTGACACACATCCATGGGCACAATGTCACAAAGTATTTTATCATTGCAAGGACCTATTGTGAACTCCACCCAAGTCTGCTCATTCACAAGAACCCGTTGCCCTTTCTTATGCCATGAAATCTTATATGGATTAGGATGAGGTATCTTTTTCATCTTAAGTTTCTCTACCATTTCCAAAGATACAATGTTATCTATAGAACCAGATTCAATGATGACTTTACATACCTTCCCTTGAGTCATACATATTGTTCTAAATAGAGCCTTCATTTGAGGGGGTTCCTTTGTAGTTGGTACCTTGATTAGTGTCCTAATCATCAAAGCCTCACCTACTTCTAGTTTTGCACAGAGAGATGATGAGCCTACACATGAGCCCACACTTTATTCTTCATCCTCTTCATGAACAAGTTGAGTTCTTCTTTCTCCACCTTGAGAAATTGTACCTTGTTTGTTCGGGCACTTCCAAGCAAGATGTCCATACTGATTGTAGTTATAACACCTTCCTGAGAAGGCATTAGAACTCCTTCTTGATCCACTAAATCTGCCCCTACCTCCTAGTCTTCTACCTCTAAAATTCCCTCTTGTTTCTCCACTACATTCTTGAGTATTGGTTTGTTCATTTGGTCCTCTTTGAGAACCTCTTCCGCCAGGGTTACCTCTACCCTTGAAACTCTTTCCTCTACCCCTAAATTGTTTTTCCAACCTTCTCTTGATCTTCTCTTCATCCTTTGTAGCAATTTGGAAGCACTCCTCCACGGACCTAGGAGTGGTTAAGCTGATTTAATCTTGGATTTCTAACCTCAATCCATTTAAGTACCTAGCCATCTTCTCTTTTTCATTCTCTATATGACCTGATCTAATACTAGTAAGCTTATGAAATTCTTTAGTATAGGCAGCCACATCCATCTCTTTTTGTTTCAAATATTGCAATCTTCTAAACACCTATATTTTATAATCAACAGGAAGGAATTGACCCTTTACCTTTGCCACCATCTTGTCCCAAGAATTTATCTTGGACTTTCCTTTCTTTGACCTCTCCTCCTATATGTAATTCCACTAGGTTAATGTTGGTCCCTTCAATTTTGTTTTTGCAAATTTTACCTTCTTGTCTTTTGGCATCTCTTTGTAATCAAAGTAATTATCAAGAGCATCAATCCACTCAATAACCTCTTCTCCATCAATCTTGCCACCATACATTAGCAGCTCCATTTTCACCTCTTGAGCCTCACCCCTGGTAGCCTTGAGCACTTGAAGAAATGTTCTCTCTTCAGGATCCAACTCTCCTTGTTGTCCTGAAGGAGGATTCTCTCCTTGTTCCTCCTCTTCTTCTTTGGGGTCACTATCTTGTGCCATCCCCTTACCTCTTCTCTCTCTTGTCTCCAGTGCTTCCATTCTTTCCAACATGGCTTCTTGGCTCTCTGTTAGGGCTCTAATCTCCCTATCCATCACTGCTACACCTTTAGGAGGCATATTGGATGCTCTACCTTCAATTTTTTTTCTTGAATCTCACAACACTTTCTCCAATTGATCTTGAGCCTAAGCTCTAATACGACCTGATGCAATTCAAGGTGATATAAGGCTCACACAAACTGATTTCAACTGGTTACCAAGGTCACAATCACCAACTATGGTATCTTCCTTTGTTAACCCACCTATTGGCTTGTAGCCAAAGGGACACACTTATTCAACTATATCTCTCTCTGATGATCTTTTCAGCACTTGATACACACACATTCAGGAACCCATTATGTTTTATTTCAACATATCAAACCCTTACTTAGGGTTGTTTTGGACCAACACACCAAAATTTGACTTGTAGCACTACTCCTAAACCTAATTAGGCCTCTTTTCCAAAGGAGGTCTATTATTTTCTTCTCCACCAACCTAAAAACCTTCACACACACATCCGACTAGTTGCCAAACTAACATTTTCAACATTAGTTTTGACAGTTCGCTTCAATTCTTTGTTGTCCTTCTCAAAAACTAGTAAATTCTTGCTTGGCACTCAAACTTTCCAAGCTTAAGCACATGCAAATTCACCTTCAACAACATCACCCTGCCTCACTACCCTAAAAATATTAAAGCCTACTCCTAATAGGCCCATTCCACCAATTTACAAAGCTATCCTATGGTGGAATGGCCTTAAAACTCCATTTCTTTTGTCAAACCCTAGAAAACCCTAACAACCAAGCAAGCTACATAAAATTAGCTTTATCTCCCCTAAATCTTAATAGAAACCTTCCTAAATAGATTTAAATGAAATCTTGCACAATTCTCCAACCAATTATATAAGTCTCACATTGATTGCAAATTGCACAGGATCGTACAGATTCAGAATTCACAAAAAAACACAGTAAAAAGCCTTAAAACAAAGCAATCTTGTATTATATCACCAAAACTTCTTCAATCCAAACTGCCTCGATGGTTTGGTTTTAGAGGCCTTATATCATTTTTTTGAAGTCACACCAACGGTCTACAATAGAATTTGGAAGTTGTGACCATTCACATTCCAACCATCAACAAAAATTGACAAAAATGCCTTAATCAACTTTCACAAAATAACACATTATTATCAAGTTCTTGAAACCACACGCCTAGGACCTCCTAATAACACTATTTACAACAAATATTTGGTCACACGAACCTTATTACATCATGAAATGACTTTATTCAAACCTAGACTCCTACTTCCTATGCAAAACACAAATAGTTTCCAGCAATATATTTATATTATAAAAATATAATGGCAATGCTAATATTAGCATTAAAATTGTTGTTATTACGAACAGTTATAAAACTAATATTAGCATTGAGAGTATTGTTGCTATTAATAATAACAAATAAGAATTTTCATTGATAACATTAAAAGTGTGGAGTAATGGTGTTTGAATAATATTAAAATTAAGAGTAATCTTAATACTAATAATAAATGGATGGTACCAAGTCTATTCGTAATTCTTATCAGCAATAATAGTTGGTCGCACTTAACTTCCCAACGTTCAATGCTCGAATCCACAAATCTTCTTGGCTGACCCAACGACTCCTAATTTGATTGCAATTTATAGTCTCTGCCTCAAGAAATTTTATATCGTGGCTATTGGCAGGAACTATTGCCCTCGCCCTCATCCCAGCATGAAACCATTGATAGTGGTGGTAGGGTAGTGATAAAAGCATGTTATTCATTGGCATTGAACATGCTTACCTAATAATTAGGAATTATAAATAAATCTAGTTTGTGTGAGTGTTAATGCCAAAACCATCGTCAATATTAATATGATGATTATCATAACCATGTGTATGTGTAACTATTTTAATAATATTAAATATGTTAAAGATTACTAATATTGGTAATTAGAGTGAACAAAAAATGATGAGAATTACAATTTGAAGAGTAATCATAGTAACATGGTTAAATTTTAAATCTAGTTAGTTTTTTGTCAACACTAATATGGTGGCAGATTATTTGTGAATTAATAATATTACGGATATTTGACTTAACACTAATATTATCCGATGTTAATTCTAAGCTAAATAAGAGTATTATTATTTTGAATAAATGAGTATTAATTATGAGGCTATTTAAAGATAAATGTTAATGTCATGAATTGATAACAAAATATTTCACTACTAACAATATATAGTTGTTGACATTTAGAGATTGAGTATAACATTAGTGTATTGGTATAATTGCTATTATAACATTGAGGTAAATGCAAAAAAACTAAAGGATAATAGCATTTAATCATAATAAGAGTAATATTATTGAAATGAGAAAAAAAAATGAGATTGCTCTTGAATCAAAATTTGGTCATTCACATTACACCACAAAACTATTATATAGAATTTCCTTTAAAAGGCCATTATTCCCGTACAAAACTATATACGGGAATATAACTACCCAAACTAAATTTATTTATTAAATTAACAATAGCATGTTAACCACAACAAAGGTAAAAAGAAAAAAAAACAAAGAGGATGAATATTGTGCTCGGCTCTGCTCTGCAACTTTCCCACTCTGGTTGTTTTTTAATCTTTTTGTCCCTACTTTGATTTGACTGTTTCATGGGCCGGTCGGAAGGGGGGCCCGAGAAGGCTTCCCATTCCAAGGTTGTTGTCCCTTTATTTGGCATTGTGTTTGTTGTGCTAGTGGCCAGTGTTGTTGTTCCCCATGTGACTTCTCCTCCTCGTACCTCTGTCCTTTCCCCAAGGGGAAGGATTGAGGGTATTTTTGGGAAGTCGCCCTTCTCCCCTTCTTTTGGGTTAGACTATTTCTTCTCTGTGGATGAACCAACATCCTATGTGGAAAAACTAGTAGGTATTGGCTTGCCAGCTTCAAGTAAAAGGTTATCGAAGTCTGCTTCTTGCTCTATGACTGGCTAGGAAGTCAATGTCCCTGAAGCTTTGATGTTGAAGGCTATGGACAACCATAAACTAGTGTTGGTTGGAAAAAATTTGGTCTATCGTCTGAATATCGAACTGGTACATCAATGGGTTGCCTCAACTTGGAATCTTAAAGGCAGTGTCTCTATAAATGTTATGTCAAGAGGTATCTTCCTTTTCTCCTTTGTTGTTCATGAAGATATGCTTAAGGTTTTAACGAGCAGCCCTTGGGCTTTTGGTGTTGCTTATAATAATTTTATTTCCCTCTGCAAGTGGAGACCAAGTTTTGATCCTTCTGCTAACCTGGGGGCCACGGCTCCAACTTGGGTTCAACTATCAGGGTTACCCCTTGAGTTCTAGGAGATGGGTATCCTGAAAGGGATAGATAATTTTTTTGGTAGCCTTATAGCCATAGACAAGATTACTCAAGAGAAGTCTAGACTGGTTTATGCTCGTATTTGTGTAAATGTGGTTGTCAATACGATCTTTCCAACTTTTGTTCCCCTTAAGTCAAAATTTGGCAACTGGACTCAACCCTTGGAATATGAAAATGCCCACCATTTTTGCCATCTTTGTAAGAAATTTGGTCACCTCATTGACTTGTGTGAGAAAATACCTGTCAAGGGACCCTTTGTTATCAAGGATTCTCTCTCGAAGCAGATACCTAAGCCCTCTGCAACTGTCTTTGTTGCTCACCCTTCTAAAGTTTCTCCTGCCCCTATGGATGTTGTCCTCCATGAGAAGGAAGTCCTAGCCTCCGGCTTGGTTGTTGTTCCTACTGAACCTCTTGTTGTTTCTAGTGACTCAACTAGCCTGAACCTCATGTATGTTGCCCCTATCGTTAGTTTCCCTACCCTGGGCTTCCGGAAAGATGAGATTCCTACAGCAAGGGAGGAAATGAATATTGACAATATGGATGAAGCAAAGGGTGCCCCCCAAGTGGAGGACAAATTGTAGTCCCACCTAGAAGTGGTACCTATTTCTTTAGTAAGTGTTGAATTGGAAGAAGGAAAATTAGTGTCTTCTGACCACAAACTGTCCCTCGAGGAAATGTCATTTATGTCTCAGAAGGAGGCAGGTAACTTGAGTGAGTCATTGGCCTTGTTGGGGTTTCCTCCTCACCCTAGCGATAAAGAAGATGAGGATGACTAGTTACAAGCCCCAAATAAATCAAAAAAGAAAAAGAACTCAAATGTTGGAGGGGGAAATAAGGTAGGTAGACCATCCCAAAATGATTCTAAGAACAAAGATTCAGTAAGGGATGTGGTTGTTGGAAAACAAAGAACCTTGGATTTAGTTGTGGGATCGAAGCCTAAAAAGAAGTAGCCCTGGCTGCTCCTTCCTGAGCTTTTGGTGTTGTTGTACCCTGTGTGTCTCCCTATGAAGTTTCTCTCCTGGAATATCAAGGGCCTAAATAGCCCCTATAAATAGTTTTTGGTTAGAACTTGTATTTTAGACAATAAAGTGGATGTTTTGCTCCTTCAAGAAACCAAAATGAAGAAGGAGACCTTTGATAAGATAATTTTGAGTATTTGGCCTGGAGCGAATTACTTTGTTAGTGAGGATGAAGGTACCTTGGGAGGTATTTCCACTCTTTGGAATCCCTCAAAATTAAAAGAAATTATGTCCTCTGGTAGTAGGAATAGTTTGATGGTTTCTTTGGAAGATCAGGCTCTTCAAGAGAATTAGAAGTTAATTGATATCTATGCTCCCAATTTGAGCAAAGATGGGGTGCAACTTTGGGAGCATCTAAATGGTGCAATTAAAAATAGAAAGGATGATCATTGGATGTTGGGAGGGGACTTCAACTCCCCCCTTCTTCCTTCAAAAAAGTTAAGGGGGTTGGATGACTATACTGATAGTCTGATGGAGCTAGCCAATTTCCTAAATTTTGCTAGGCTTATTGATATTCCTCTCTAGGGCTCTAAATTTACTTGGTCAAATAAAAGGAATGGAAATCAACTTATCCAAGTTAAATTGGATAGGTTTATGATCTCTTCTAATTGGAACATCTCTCAATTTCTCTCTTTATCTTCTCTCCCAAGGTCAGGATATGATCGCAATGCTCTTGTGCTTAAAAGAAATTTTGATCACAATAAGGGCCCTTTCCCTTTCAGATTTGAAATAATGTGGAGCCTTCACCCGGATTTTGTTGTTTTAGTTAAAAATTAGTGGGAGGAACCAATAAGTGGCACCCCTATGTTTTTCCTAGTGGAGAAGTTGTGTAGAATAAAGCAGAGAGTGAAAGGATGGAACAAAGTTACTTTTGGTAACATCTTAAAGACTAAGAAATCACTAGGAAACAACTTAAAGGAAGTTCAGGACAATATGGAAGTTGGTCTTGTGGATGATGATATATTCTTAAAGGAAAGGGACCTCAGATCCCAATGGTTTCAGGTCAATAAAAAGGAGGAAATCTTTTGGAAACAAAAGTATCGGGTCCAATGGCTTACTAAAGGGGACTAAAACACCAAATTATTCCACCAATCTACCTTGAAACACAGAAGTAGGAATAGGATTAGATCACTCAAGAAATATGATGGTACCACAGTCTCAACTAAAAAATAAATAGATGAGGAAGTTGTTAACTTCTTCTCCTCTCACCAGAATGCTCCAGGAAATGCTAATTAGGTACATGATGATTTCCTTGAGGTGATCCCTAAAGTTATTTTTGACAGACTTAAAGAATATGACTAATTTTATTTCTATGGAAGAATTAAACCAAGTTGTGTTCTCTTTTGGGGCTTATAAAGCCCCTAGCCTTGACGAGTTCCCTCCTACTTTTTTCCAGACATATTGGGATATTGTCAAATCTGACCTTTTCAATGCTGCTAGAGATTTCTTCAGGTCAAGAAAGCTCCTAAACCAACTAAATTCCACCTTTATTGCTCTTATTCCCAAGAATGATGATGCCTCTTCTATTAAATATTACAGACCCATTAATCTCTGCAATACTATCTATAATTTTTTCTCTAAAATCCTTGTGTTCACACTTAAATTTGTGTTAGGAAAAATGATTTCCCTTAACCAGAAAGTATTTTTCCAAGGTAGAAACATTCTTGATGTTATCATCTGTACCCATGAAATCCTCCACTCTATGGATCTAAGTAAAAACCTTGGGATGGCCTTCAAAATTGATATCTCTAAGGCTTATGATAGAGTCTATTGGTCATTTCTCTTTGTTGTTCTAAGGAAATTTGGGATAGAGGGAAGATTCCTAAAGATGCTCTCTACCTTTGTTACCTCCCCTATGTGCTCTATTCTAGTTAATGGTGTCCCCAAAGGCTATTTCTCTTGTGGTCATGGTTTGAGGCAAGGTGAACCCCTCTCACCCTATATTTTCACAATATTTGTTGAGGTCTTAGGAAGGAATATACAAAAGCTTGTTGACTCTAAAGCCCTTAAAGGTGTTAAAGTTGCTTTGTCTTTCCCGCCCGACTCCCACCAACAGCTTGTTGATGACACACTCTTGTTTGGTGTAGCCTCGGTGGTGGAAGCCAACCTAGGGAAACTGGTTCTAAATGACTATGTTGTTGTCTCAAGCCAGTTTATCAACTATGAAAAAACCAAGATATACTTCTTTAATGTTGACAAAGTTGTGGAGGAAAGAGTGATGAAGATATTGGGATGTCAAGAAGTTGTCCTACCTACGACTTACATTGGGTTACCTTTGATCTCTAGAAAGTTGGAAAATAATTATTGAAACGAGTTGATTGAGAGAGTTCAAAAAAAGTTGGTTGGGTGGAAGGGGAAACTTCTTAGCTTAGCAGGAAAGATCTAGATGTTAAAAGCCTCCTTACATAATATTCTGATTTACTACCTGTCTCTTTTCAAAATTCTTGACTTCATTAGGGAAAAAATAGAACAGATTCAGAGAAGATTTATGAGGTTTGGAACTAAAGAGAAAAACAGACTATCTCTGGTAAACTGGGAGAAAGTTTGCACTCCTAAAACTGTTGGAGGACTAGGGATAAGGAGATCAAATTGCTTAACAAATCCCTAACTGCTAAGGTGGGATGGAACCTCTTGGAAGGGTCAAAGGACTAGGTGAATATTTTCCAACCAAAGTATTTGAAGAATAGGAATCCTGGCTATTTCCTCTCTGAAACTGATTTTCCTAGTGGGTTTGTTCTATGGAACCGTCTTGTTAAAATTAAAAATGTGCTGAAATTGGGGTTAGAAAGAGAATTGGCAATGGTTAAAACACTAATTTTTGGAAAGATCCCTAGATTGAGGCTTCCATGCTTTCCTCAACTAATGGATTTAATCCCCTTAAACAAAGCCTAACAAGGATATGTGGAAAAAATGTGTCAAACTATGTCAATTAGGAGATGGAAGAACCTAAATGGAAGGAGTTCAATCTGCTATGAAGGAGTGTTAATTTGAGAGGTCAGAGACAGATCAACTAGGATCAAATTATGTTGAGACTAAACAATATAATAGGGGAGGCGAAGTGGTTTTCTATTGAAAGGGAAGATGAATGGGTGTGGAAGGAGAGCTTTTCATGTTGTTTCTCTATTAAACATGCTTATGATGAATTGGTAAAGCTCTTAACTAACAACAGAGACCATCACTGGGAGAAAGTGTGGATCCGGAACATGGTACCAAAAATCAACTATTTCTAATGGGTTGCTTCACATGGAAGAATTCTTACTATTGACAACCTGGTTAGGAGAGGGTTTCAGCTGGTTAATCGATGCACCCTTTGCAAACAAGATAAAGATTCTATAATGCACCTTTTCTTTCACTACCAGTTTTCTAGAGAAGTTTGGTCATTCTTCCTTTCTATGTTGTTCATTGACTAAATGTTTCCCCACACTATGAAGTCTTTTTTGGAAAGCTGGTCAAATTTCCCTTTTTCCCATAAGGTTATTGTGGATCTTTTGAACCAAATTCCCCCTTCATAACCCAGGGAATATGGAAGGAAAGGAATAACAGGATCTTCAAGGAAGTTGAGAGAAGCAGCTATGAGTTATGTATGATCATAAAAACATAGGTTAAGGAAAATATGGATGTGGGAAGATACAGCTTCTCTAAAGTCTAGCCAAATTATAGAGAGACGAGAATTAATCAAGTCTAGGGCCTAAGGAAGGATCTCACCAACCTCAATTGGACCATGATTTTGGCCAGGAACTCTACTATGTGGGTTCCTCCTAAAAGAGAGTGGATTAAGTGTAATTTTGACGGGAGCTCCAAAGGTAACCTCGGTATGGCTAGGGCAGGAGGTCTACTCAGAAACCACTTAGGGGACTACATTGTGAGTTATGGTGTTAACTTGGGAGTCTTCTCTAATAATAAAGCGGAGGCTATGGCTATCTATGGAGGCATAAAGACTCTAAAGGATTATGGTTTTAAAAAGGTAATTCTAGAAGGGGATTCTAAGTTAATTGTGGATAGCTTGAATGGATATGATACACCCCCTGGGAATTAAAAACATCATAGATAAGTTTGTCGCTTATGAGTTTTTTTACTAACTGTAAGGTGCAACATGTGTATAGAGAAAGGAATATGTCCGCTGACTGTGCAATAACAAAGCATTGAGGTGTAATGGGTGGGCCTGTTGGGTTAATAATCAATTGTTGATGTCATTAAAGGATAAGGTTTTAAAAGAAAAATTTAAAAATGCATATAACTTACAAAGATGATGGTTGCAAGTGGCAAAGGAAGCATTTGAGATTTTTTTGATATTAAGAGCATGTAGAATAATGATGAGGTAAGTGGTACAGTGTCGAGCAAGATCTCCTTGGGAGAAAAAGGTAATAATTATCTCCCTCCTGAGATGGTTAAGGATCACATGGCTATAACCAAGTTGAAGAAGGGTGTCAAATCCAAGTGTGTTGAAAATCCTAATGTCATCTCCACCCGCTATCGTGAAGATTTGCAATGAATGAAAAATAAAGAGTCATTAATTATTTGTAAAAATAATAACGATCTCTTAACTCCAAGAAATGTGTTATTAGCTTTCTCTAAAATAAATTTCTTGATTCTTACCTCCTTAAGTGTTTATTTTGAAACTATTAGCAATAGTGCCTTCTACAAAGTTGGGTAGAGAGTCGAAGAGGTGTGTGGTTGTGAAGAAAAGCCAACAAAATCTGAAAATCTTGTAGAGCACTAAGATGGGTGGGTCGAGGAAGCGCACGGAGCCTCCAAATTGTCAAGAACTTAAAAAAATGTGGAGACTGTTTGACAGAGCAGGTATGGTCCCCTTTTTCGAATCCATGAAGGGATAAAATGAGAGCCTTACTGCTAAATTTACTAATTTGTGGAGAAAGGGGAATGTGGAAATTGGAGTTGTTAAATTCGAGGTGGCGACATTGTTTATTGCAGAAGCTACTAGTTTGTAGAACCAGGGCCTCAAGGTGGCTAAAAAGAGTGGGGTCGACTACCAATTATTTGTTGACAAGTTTCTTCACGATGGCAAGAATCTGATGAGATTTCAAAATGGGTACGCGTGGCTAGAGCTCCTGCCTCCTTACACGCTGGTGAATATGTTTGTAATGAGGTATTTCACACTTGAAGGAAGATACATGAAAGTTCATGCGTGCCATTTTCTGTTGTTGAATCATATTAGGCACAATGAAAGAATCAATTTTCCCTTTTATTTACTTTCCTCCCTGCAAATTAATATTGAAAAAGGTGTGAGTCCTCCCCTGCATCAAGGATTAATGCTTTCCTTGTACAAGCATGCATTAGCAATGAACCCTCATGGAAACCCTCTTGCTTCTAGATTGGAAAATGAAAACCGTAATGCCGGTGAAACTGCAAAACCCCTTGAGAAGGCTAACCCTGTTGAGGAGCCTAATACCATACCACCTCCCATTGTTGTAAGAAATGTGTCAACCCCTGCTAAAAGCCCTTCCCATGCTACTAAAATATCTAATCCGTCAACCCCTATGGGTTCGAAAAATCTTGCTAAAAGCTCCATTGAGTATGATTTGGTGAAAGTGACTCCGGAGAAGCGAAAGCATTCCCCTCTTCTCCTAGAATTACCTAAGTCTAAGAAGATGAAAAAGGAGCTTAAAACCCAAAGTGAAGTCATTACCATTAGTGAAGATAAGGAGGGTATGCAAACAGGGGACTTGAAGGATACGAAGCAAGGTCAGGGTAGTGGTGGGCGTAGATCCGCATGCCTAGAAAAGGCTGCATCCCAGGACAAAAAGGGGAAATAGGAAGTAACTATGTATGAGGAGGAAGAGTTCAAAGTGGAAGAATTTAAAGCCCAGTTTGATGAAGAAAGTGATGGGATAGAATTTGAAGATACTGCTTATGAAATGGGTGAAGAGGAAATTGAAGAGGAGAATGAAGATAATGAGGAGACTAAAACTGAGGAAGACCAAAAGAATGGAACCCTGATTGTTCTAAAATTGGGAATATAGGCAATGAAACTATTGTTGAAGATTCTAGCATTGATTATATGAAAAGTAGACTAACCTACATGCAAGTTCAGATGGACGACATGGAAAAATATTTGGTCACACTGATGAAGGTGACGAACAGCCTAATTCGTATAACGATGGTTGGAGTGGTCTCCAATCAAACCAAGATCACCAGGAAGCTAAAAAAGTTGAGAAAGATGGACAAATTAAAGGACCTTGATGAAATAGAGGGACCTGATTGGAGGGAGTATACACTACAACAAATCCCTATGATTAGCTCCCTTTTTTGCTTCCACCCACTATTTTAATGTATTTTTCTCCAATTTTTTGAAAAATTCAGCGCTATTTATTAGGATGCCGCCATTTTTTGCATTTTTTGCACCGATCAAAACAAGCAGGCGCTAGATCAAGCACTAATTAGCACCGAGTTTAGCTTCGGGTTTAGCGTCAAGTTTAGCGTCAAGGTTAGCATCGAGTTTAGCTCTGAGTTTAGCGTTGGGTTTACTGTCGGGTTTAGCTTCGGGTTTACCTCCAAGTTTAGCATCGAGTTTAGTGTCAGGTTTAGCATCAGGTTTAGCACTAGATTTAGCACCGGGTTTAGTGCCTAATTATTCTAATCTAGCAAGGATTAGGGGTTTTAGAAAAAAAATCCTTCCCCAATATTCACTGGCCTTCAATTGCTTGCCTACATTTCACTCGCATCTAAATATTCCCTCAACCCTCAACCCTCAACCCTCAACCCTCAACCCTCAACCCTAATCCCTCAACCCTCAACCTCAAGCCCTAAACCCTCAACCCCTATACCCTCTACCCTATACATTGGACCCTCAACCCTAATCATTCAACCATATACCCTCAAACCTATACCCTAAACCCTAAACCCTCTACCCTCAACCCTAAACCCTCAACCCTAAACCCTTAAACCTTCTACCCTCTACCCCTCCAACCCTAATCCATCAACCCTATACCCTCAACCCAGCCTCTAAGCCATCAAGCTTATGGGTCCTCAACTCTAAACTAGCCTCTGCCCTCTACCCTCAGAGTACCCAGCTACCATCTACCCTCAACCTCGGCCATGAAACCCTAATCCCTCAGCCCCTATACCCTCTACAGTATGCATTGGACCCTCAACCCTAATCAGCTGACCCTTATACCTCGTCCAGAGCCTATACCCTAAATGCTCTACCCTCAACCCTTAACCATCAACCCTAAACCCTTAAACCCTAAACCCTAAACCTTTAAACCTTCTACCCTCTACCCTCAACCCTATAGCCTCAACCCAATACCCTAAACCATCAACCCTATAGGTCCTCAACTCTATATACCCTCAATTCTCAACCCTCTACCCTATACATTGGATCCTCAACCCTCATATATCTATGTCCCTCCCTCCTCTTCTAGTCTCCTCTTTATCTCACTTCTCCCTCCATCCCTCCCTCTCTACTCTAATCCCTCAACCCTAAACCATCAACCCTTAAACCCTAATCCCTCAACCCCTATACATGACTGAACTCTCAACCCTAATCCTTCAACAATATACCCTCAAACTTATACTCTAAACGCTCTACCCTCAACCCTTAACCATCAACCCTAAACCTTTAAACCCTAAACCCTGAACCCTTAAACCTTCTACTCTCTACCCTCAACCCTCAACCCTCGGCCCTTAAACCCTAAACCCTTAAACCGGCCTCTACCCTCTACCCTCAACCCTCAACCCTTAAACCATTAAACCCCAGTAAACTCTCTACCTTAATCCCTCAACCCTTAATCCCTCAACCCTTAAACCCTCAACCCTCAACCCTTAAACCCTAATCCCTCAACCCATAGTATACCCTCTACCCTATACCCTTAAACCCTAATCCCTCAACCCCTAGTATACCCTCTACCCTATACATTGGACCCTCAACCCTATACGTCCCTTGGTTTGACTACAAGGGCCTAAAAATTCAACTATATCCCTTTTGTACATTTTATGGCATAATACACCTCATTTCTGCATTCAATCATCTACAAATTTTCCCATGTTTAAAATTTTTGAGTAAAGGATAAAAAATTGTTTTTAAAGGATAATATGAAGATAATAGTATGATCTTAAATTTGAGAATTAATAGCATTTGAATTAAATGACATTTTTATCTGTTTTTCAATTAAAAATTGTAATATTTAATTTGTAAAATATTATAAAATAAATAAATAATAATAAAATTTATATGTTGAATATTAATCATTATTTAGAATTTATTTTTCACAATAATAATATGAATGGTTTGGAAGAAATGCAAGAGGCGGATCTATTTAATTAAAAAAAAACTTAGGGCACAAAGAATCTAATGTAATATCACAATCACAATCACAATCACATAATTTTTTTAAATTATAATAATTAAAATCATAATTTAATGATTAAATTATATATTTAATTCATATTCATTTTAGTTTTATTTCAATAAATATTTTTCTATATATATTTTAAAATTAAAATTAATAATTGTTAAAGATATTTTTCATATTTTTATTTTATATAAAATAACATCAATAGTTTTTAATTATTAATTGAACATACAAATTAATAAATAATAGTAATTTTTTATTATAAAATATATGTATTTTGTTTTCTAATTTTTTTTGAATATTAAAAGATTCAATGATTAAACATATACACTATACGTGATTGTGTGGGAGTTTTTTCACATCAATATTTTTTCCGCCATGATGAGTTAGAACAAAATACCCAAACCCTAATTTTCAACTCTCATTTTCACTTGGTTTTTTCAAGCTCCCTTGCCCTGCACATGCTGCCATCATTAGGGTTTGAAACCTCGAGCTTTCTGAAGGAGCCTCTATCGATTTTCTCGCTGCTTTTGAGAGTTTTCTTCACAAAAAATTATGTTGAGGCCGAATCAAGTAAAGCTTTCATGGTTCATCATTTGTTTCCACTTATCTGAATGTGTTTTCAAAGACATTTCTTCTCAGATTCTCATGCATTTTTCTCTTGCTTTACTCTGTCGACACCTTGCTTTTCTTGAGGCTGACATCAAATCACTTCTGAAGCTCACATTTCTTCGAACAACAAGAAGTTGAGTAAGTTTCTATGCACAATTTCTCTATATCTTACCTCTGTTTTCTGTCAAAACAAGCTCGATTTGGACTCAATAGATACAAATGAATGGGTGTTTTGTTTCTACCATGCATCCTTATTTTGAAACCCTTCTATCTTGGCTCGGCTTCTCTAGACTTAGCTCACTAGCAAAAGAAATGAAACAAATCATACTCTCCATATTTGGTTTGATCAAATGATGAAAGATTTTTTAATTTCTGCATTTTTTCTCTTTCCTGGTGATAGCTTGGTCACGACCTCTCTAGAATATTTTTTCTATTTCCAAAAAGAACAAAGTGCAAACTTTTCTTTATTATATTTTTGAGCCTAAATGGAAATCACTAAATGACTATGTTTTTCCCTCAAATGCATACACCAAATGTTAACACTCAAGCTTTGTAGTGATATTTTCAAATATAGCAGAGGATAAACTATCAAGCACAAACAAACAAGAAAACACAACTTCCTACTAGCTAAAACAAAGACCAATATTCCATTGCAATCAAGGTTTGAAGGGAAAACAAATGAATGGTTACTTTTGGCTAATGTAGAGACTAGTAATTTTACATCAACAAGGGAGTGTTAAACAAATTGAACAACACATGACTCCAAAAAAAAGTGCCAAGTGATAAAAAAAGCTACCACTTATTGAATAAAAAGCATCAATAGAAAGCTTGAAAAAGTCTGATGCAATGCATGGGAGGTCTTCAAATCAACCAAACTCAAATTCTCTTGTTTGACACAAACTTTACCCAAATTCTCTTCATTGTACCTTGATTTCACAAAGCCAAAAAGACTCCAAAACCACCAAAACTTGATTCCAACTCTCACCTGACATCTAGTACACCTTAAACATCATTTATTTGATAGGTTCAAATCAACAAAGCACTCAAAAAACTCAGTTTCATCATATTCACAAATTCTTGCATTCAAGGACTTAAACTCTTGTAGTAGTCCATATAGTTGAAATTGGGTAAATCTTCAACATCAAATTGAATCTCCTAAAACAAAAATCAGATTATAGTACCCATTTGGGCCTTCTAAAACATATCTCAAAACTAGCTGGGTCACTTTGGATCAACCTCTTCAAATTTGGACTTCATCGTTGTCCTACAAGGCCAATTTTGGCCTATTTTTCAAAGAGACTACTCTTAAAACTTGCTTCCCCTCTAATTTTATACTATTCATCAACTTATCAGATCTCAAAACCTCATAATCCACCTTCCCCTTCAAGAAAAACACTTTATAAAACACCCAATTGCAAAATCCTCACTTTATGTCCTTCTAAGGAGGGTTTTTTGAAAAACTATGATGCAGGCCTTAAAACACTTGGCCACCACTTCTAACATGATTAAATATGTCTGCACACACCTAAGACACCTTCATAAATTTTTTCCCTCACAAATTTCACACTTTTTCATACTAAAACCTCACAATTTCACTCTTTTTCACTCAAAAATCACTCATTTTTGCAACTAGGCTTCATGCCCATTGACCTCAAACGACCTACCCCTGCTCCCTCAAGCCTCTAAACACATAATCATACATTACTAGACCCATTCCACTTAGTCACAGAAGTTTACAAAAAGTGGAATAGGTCGAACTCCATTTAAGGCCTCAAAACCCTTGTATGTACAAATTCATACCAGTTTTATGTAGATCAACAATAAAATCTATTAAAATCAATGTAGAGCCTCCAAATATGATGAAAATCAAAGCTAGTTCCATCCCACACCTGATCCAAGCACCTTTAGAGCAATAAGGTCCTATACGGATTCGTACTAAGGCTTGAAATTGTTGAAAATGTTACAAAAATCAGAAATTTCTATAAAAACAATGGCTTTTGGCTTTCTAATTTTGACTAAAAGGTTGTCAAGATAGGTTGAATGTTAATTTTCTTGTGTTGAGTCATGATTCTAAGTGGAATAAGGTCTAAAAAGGTCATTGGTAATGTCTTAGGTGAATAGGAGGGTCAAAAGTGAAAATATTGCAAATATGCAAAAAGTTGTCAACAATAAACTTGCAAAAATGCAAAATTTGTAAAGGCCAATGGTTAGTTTGGGTTTGAAAAGTGGTTGGTCAGTTTGGGGATTTAATTTTTGGTTGTAAAACATTTAAAATACATGTACACCTCGTGATGTGGGTTGGAAAGTTGCATTTTTAAAGAAATACCACAAAATCTATTAGTTTTGTTGCATAAATTTTGTGTTTTCAAGAAATCTTCTGCTATAGGTTGAATTGCTCATCCATACAGAAGTACCACATCCCAAGGGTGATGGAATGTGTTGATTTCATGTGTTATCTTTCATTTGAATCAAGTGGTAGGTTCTAATATTGAGTTTTGAGTGAGATATCTTCATTTTTTCCCCTTTTAGCTGAGTTCTAATTACTAATGTAATTGCAATGTTTCTTATGATGAAGCAGAGATGAATGATGGTTTTTTCTCTCTAAAAGCACAATTACTTAATTTGAGAAAAAATTTATTAACTTACTGCCACTCTTTCATATGATTCGACGGATATTTATAGTGGTTAAATCCACCAAGATGTGTATCATACTTCACTCAAAGGCTTGATCTCATACATAGGCATGGGTTCATAATGCATTTTCCATGGTTTCAATGTTGAAGGTGCAGATTTATTAGGGTTTTTCCTCTAAAATAGTGCACCTTTAGACCTTTAGTGTTGGGTGAATATCATCAATCACTTTTCCATCTTAAAACTTGATAGACGGAGGAGGCTAGTGGCATTGCCACCTCTAAAGTGAGAACCCTTTAACAAATTTAATTCTTATCAAGTTGGGAATTGATCACTAATCAATCTACCCTTTTTTGGAACTAGAGCTTAGTTTTCTTTAGTTTCAACCACACAAAAATGTGTCATAACTTTCTATTTTTACTTCTTTGGAAGAATTCACTTAGATCCTTGCTAGTTTTGCTAATTAGGCGAACTAACTCCATGGCTAGGCCAAAAAAATATGTGCCAAGAGAAAAGAGTATTTCTAATTCAAACCTCATGCCTTAGCCATTCCATGGTCCTCTTTCTTTCATCGTAGTCAACACCAACCGAGAACTTCATTCTTTTTTGCTCTTGCATACTATTATTTAAATGTCATCTTTTATCAGACTTGTTGATGATCACTTCTCTCTATCTTAGCAAAGAAAAGACAATGACAAAATGACTTAAAAAAATTACTATGAGAACCACAATTGATTGTATGGATACAAGATCAAAATTCAAATGATGACAAAAGGGAGCACAAGAGATGAGTTTCATATGGGTACCAACATGAGGATAGGTTGTATCTATTTCCATTTAAGTTCTATATATTGATCTATTTCATCAAAAAAAATATATATTTTAACCCAATAAGATTGAATTTCATCATGAATCCTCATTTTCAATCATCAAGCCACTGGAAGGAACATTTTTTCCTTTTATTTTATTCCTGACATAGCAACAACTAAAAGTTTTCATGTTATTTTCAAAAGTGTTGGTTATTTGATGCTAGCTTAACTTTTCTTGCAATGATTGTATAGGATGAAAACAATAGCCATATAAAATTCCTTTTGCCCAAGTCCTACTCTCTCAAGGTTAACAATCTCAATCTCACTAATAGTGATTACTAAGAAAGGTAATTCCCCAACTCTATCAAACAGTTTGTCGTAGGAACAATAAAAGCAGACGTGGTGAAGGAGCACCTATTTGATTTCTTGCCTCCATGAGGCCAAAATGTAATAAGTGTTTAAAGATTGTTAGGGGTTCATTTAATAAGGTTTATCAAAACATTTTACAGGTTTTTGAGCCTTAGGAAATTATATTTTAAAATCATTTGTCAAATAATGTTCAAAGTTGTTCATATTGAAAAAATTGTCAAAAAGTGCAAAAAAAAAGTTGTCACAATGTAAAAACTTGACAAATAATGGAAGTTGAAGGGTCATAGAAGTTATTTGAATAGTTTTAGGCAGTTATAGAATTTGGAGAGCCTTTAATAAGGCATTTTGAGTCATTTGTAAGGGTGGTGGAAGATAAAACTGAAGATTTGTAATGAAGAAATCATATTTTCACTATTTTTCCACTTCCTTCCGTTCTGATGCATGGTACGGTCTATACGGCCCATTTCATGGCCTAATATCACATGGGATTGAAATAATGTTGAATCTACTTTATTTTTTCTTTTGTTTCATTTAATTTCGTTGAGAAATGTGAAATTTATTGTGTTTTTGGTGAAGACAGTCAGTCCAAAAAACATTTTCCAAAATTTGCAGTTAGAAAACATGTTAGTACAAATTTGTACAGACCTGTACTGACCTAAAACCTAGATGGATGGAAATATCTTGATGTCGTGGACAAATCTTATTTTTACCACTAATTTTTCTAATGCCATTTAAAGGGTCAAACAATCCAATTTCTAAAAATTGTCCTGAACATAGGGTTTTTGGGGTTTGTATACAAAAAAATGTGTTTCTCTTGATTTGTATGGTGGAAACTCCTGATTTTTGGTGAGAAGGTTTATATTAGAACATTATTTCATGTTATAAATACTTATACCAAATTATAGTGGTTACAATATGAAATCATGAAGCCCTAGGTCTGTATTTTGGGAAAAATCTAGAAAAGTGACTGTGTACAGAGTTGTTTTGAGGAATTTGATTATGGTGAGTGAAGTTTTCTTGATTCTCATTGTTTATAAGGGGATTTTAAAGGTATTGTGAGCCTTCTCTAATCAGGTTTTGGTGATTTCATAGGTTTGAATTTTTTTTTATTGATTGATCAGACAGGGCAGCCTGTTGACAGTGATATTTAGGAATGGAAAATGAGGTTTTTTTTTAATGGTGATTGATGAATTATCATGAACAAAGGATGGGAAAGAGTATAATATGTTTGTGTAGGTATACTATGTTCACATTTTTGTGGCATTGGAAGGGGAAAATGGACTTGGGGTATGCATTTTCAACAAACCCTCATGAAACAAGTAAGGAGTTGGAATGGTAAGGGTTTAGAGTATTGATTCATTAATGTAGGGATCTGCTGATGAAGTTTGTTGTTTTTGACATATTTACATCTGTTGAGTGTCTTGAATGGTATTGGATCCATTTTGGAAGTATGAGTTATTATTTTGGTGTTGAGTTTCCAAATTGACAAGCTTAGGAATCTACAAGTTTGAGTTTGAGTTCATTGTTTTGGTGATGTCAAATGTGTTTTGAGGAAACTACAAGCAGTTGTATGCCTTAACCTCAAATTGGTTGTGTGGAATCAAGTGTTTTCTGTGAAGTGAATGATGAGTTAAGTTGTGATCCTCCTAGCACTACATCAAGACACTTTGAAAGGAAATCCATGAAAACCAAGCTCTCTAAATGGTATATCAAACTCTAGTTCAAAATATTTTAGATGAGGATGCTCCCATAGCTCTGTTACTCACTCGACAAATCCTTGAAACTCTGCATTGATTTTATTTTTCCTATCCCTCTCTTGTTTTTCTTCCTCAATTTATTCAGGATCATACATTGACTTTCTTGCCCCTCCTAAAGTTTGAACCAAATCCATTACCTCCACATAAAACTAGACATCCTTGGTCTTCTTGGTTCACACAATGATATGGTTATGCAAATGAAACTGAAGCAAAGTAATCATCTCCTTCTTTGTTGGCTGGAAGAATGCATGCTTAATGTTTTGATACATGATATTAGATCTCTTTTTCTCTCATGGTTGAATACTGAAATCCATTATGGTGGGCCTCCAGAGTTCCAGTCATCTTTCTTCCTCTTCCACCAAATGTTGGCATATTTTACTAACATTTATTAGAATTGTTGCATGTTTTACATCACTAGAATGACATATTAGCTGTAAATTTTATGAAATTTTATTATGGTATGTGCACTTTGATATGATGTAATATGATTATGGTTTCATTTCACATGTTGTAATATTAGATATATAACAGAAAAATAAATTATTGCATGAAATAAATAATAACTTTTCATTTTAAATGTTTTTTTGCAGAACATGGATCTTCCAAAAGATCAAGATGATCCTCATGATATATAGATCTAGAATATGTTGGTTCTGGTACAGATCACATGGCAGAGGATGATGATGACACAAATATAAAAGACACTAAGGTTGATGACAATGATGATGACGTCAATGATGATGATGAGGATGATGAGACAGTTGTTGGTAGTAGACAGTGACATTCATGATCATATAGACTACATCATGGATATGTTGATATATCGTTATGATGCCTCTTTTCATGGTCTACAGTACCATATTATTGAGTTTTATCATCTTGACATGTATCATTTTCAAATATATCATTTGGACATGTATCATTTTGACTTGTATCATTTTGAGTTATATAATTTATCATTTTTACTTATATCATTTGTACATGTGTCATTTTGACTTATGTCGATTGTTGGACATGTATCATTTTGACATGTTATTAATCTAGTGGCATATTTGACTCACTTGTTTTAATCACTTGTTTTGATCTACTTATATAGATATTTGACTCACTTGTTTTAATTATAAATGATGATTATGTTATTAATAATTATCTTGTTATTTAATCATATGAGCTAAATAATTAAATTACTTACTCTATAATCATATGAGTTATTTAAGAGGCATGATATATTTAATTAATTAAATTGAAATAAAACATATTATTTAATTTACTTACTCTATAATTATATGAGTTATTTAAGAGGCATGATATATTTAACTAATTAAATTGAAACAAAACATATTAAATTAATAAATGGAAGCAAAACAAGAAGCATTTTTAGAAGCAACAATGGAAGCCAAATTAGAAGCAAACCAGAAGTAATCTTGGAAACAAAACTGGAAGTAAAATCGGAAGCAAAATTGGAAGCAAAA
>VDFB02271358.1:519914532-519979962 GCA_007258455.2 Sequoia sempervirens
ATTATAATTATAATTGTCAGAGACGATATTATAATTATAAATATTATAAATAACGTTATAAATATTAACAATCAAAATGATAATAAAATAAATATTAAAGATATATATAAATATAAAACACAAATATAATATCGTAAGTAATAACAAATATATTCTAAGAAACATATAATATAAAATATAAAATACTATGGCCCATGTGTCATAAAGTGGAATTGTCTATGTCGAGGATGGCTAGATTGGGCATATGGGCCTTTGCCAAATTTGGATAGCAGGAGCCCGTCGCCAAAAGGAAACCCGAGGCACAGCATTTATTCAGAAGTGTCCTATCAACCTTGGCAAGCATGATAAATCCAAAGGGGAGATCTGGATGAGACATTCCTTGTATTGGAAAATGCCACTCTGAGTAGCAGCGTACGCGAACGTTGACGGTAATGTATTGTGCAGTGTGCTAAATTAATGGCGGAGGGACATGGCCTCTCCAAGCTCATCGAAGGTACTCAGGAGAATACACCAATGCAACCGACCATTAAATGTAGAAATGAAGTGGAGTTTATTTATTTGGCTTTGAAGATTGCAATCGACATCAAAATGGATACTCTGGTTAAGTTGCAGAGCTCAAAATAGGTGGCATTTAGAGGATACATTTCAGACTTGTGTCTGAAAATGATATGTCTTAACAAGGACATCCTTTGCCTCGAAGTGGTTAGGATGGTGCTAGGGAGAGATTATTGCTTCTCGCGGAATCGCACCAGGGCCAATTCTGACATATCATCCCACTTTCTGGCCTCTCTACTAGATTTGGATGTGCCAAAGGTTAGTTTTCTTCTATTGCTACGGTCGATGTTCAAGAAGACTATCTTCCTAGACGATCTTGACACGGTGGCGATGGCTCTCCCCGGAGTGGGGTTACCCTAGCCAGATGATTTGGATCGTATGCTACAGCAGGAGGTTGAAGTCAAGTGGCAGCCTTTCATGGTGGGGATGAGCGAAGACAAGCTTCAGATGCATCGCTCTTGGGCCACGCATGGCTACAATTTCTCTATCAAAGGTTGGGTGTAATAGAGGTAAATGGTTTGGGATGGTTTCATGAATTTGTTGAACTAGTTGGCTTGGCCTGCTTCTATGGATGAAGTTAACCAAGGAAAGATTGTTTTTGCTCCTTTGGTTTTTTGGTGATGTTTGTAATGTTGTAAAATTGGGTTCTAAAATGTAATAGAAATCGGTGATTGTATGCAATGTTGCGCTCTACGCCTGCCTATTTGAGGGTCGAACAATGTAATTTTGTTTTTATCTATATCAATATAATGCAGCCTTGGCTGCGTATTATGCATCAGATATATATATATAAATACTAAACATCACTACAATTATAATAATATTATCTAAAAATACCATTATGATTATAAAATAGAATGAATAATATTATGGGGTGAATATAATAAGATAATCATTAGATCAACCAAAGTAATAAGACGCAAATTATTGGCATCGAAGGATTAAGGGATAATTAAGTGAATGAAGGGAAAACACAAAGGTCAACACCAGTTCTCGATAAATCACAAACAAAATATGCGATGATCAAAAGAGGTGACTAAAAGACACGAGGATGTGACACAACTCTCACCTCATAGCTGCCCAAAGACGATAAGAGAGGGGTCTTCTCATCATTCCAACAGGGACTAGGAATCGCACTAAGATCCTCTCGGTCGGCTTAAACATCACACACTAAGCGCTGACAACGCTTAAGTGGCAGTCATGTGGGCCCCCCTTAATTTGCATCTTTTCCATTACGTAATGTTTGTGTTGTTTCCATTTTTTCCTTCGTCGTTTTGTTTAAAAGGATTTTATTTCGATTTCATTGCGTTCTCTTAAAAGGATTTTATTTACGGTTGCATATATTTTAAGGATTTTATTACGGTTTCCACCATTATTGAATTATTTGCATATTTTTTAAAGTAAGTTTTATTTAAAAATGAATTATCAAGAACAACATTTGATTGTGAGCATATTAAAAGAAGTGTCATATTGTAAAAAAAAAATATGTTAGTTTATATAATTAATGAATTGTAATTTTAATTTTTCTTTATTGTTTTAATTTTATTTTATATAATTTTTATTTTTTTACTATTTTAAAATTTTAAAAAATATTTCTTATTTAAGAAGTCTCTTTTATATTTTTTTTTATTCAAAAATTAATTGTTTTTTAAAATAAGTTTTATGAAATAGAGAATAAAAATGTAAAATGTGAAAGTTATATATATATATATTGAATATTTTTGAATTATTTTTAATATTATTTTATATATAATATTTTATTATCATTATTTTAAAATTTTAAAAAATATTTGTTATCTAAAAAATTATCTTTATATTTATGTATTTTTTAATTCAAAATAATTTACTTTAATCAAAATTTAACTTTTGCATTTCTTTTTTAAAATAAGTTTTATGAAATAGAAGATAAAATATTGTTGGTTTTTTAATCAATGATTGATTAGTTCTAACTATTCTTAAATGTTATTTAATTTAATTATCATTTTTTATTTTCTAAGTATTATAAATAGTGATAGATATAATGTTTTACTCACTTGTTTTCAATAAATATGATAATGCATTCTTATGGAAAGACAACTTAATTATCTACTTTTAAAATACTATTGTGAAGTGATATTATACAATCTTTTAGGAACAATAAAAACATATACTAATAATTCTTTATATTTATTTAAGTTAATTAAATAAATATTTTAATTAAGTTTTAATTAATTTAGATAACAGATTTGAGATTGTTAGCTAAAATAAAATATTAGACTCTACAATCAATTACTATCTAGATAACTTGAATGGAAAAATTATTTTTGTGTATGTGGTCCTAAACTTGTGTGCAAACCTAATTTAAGATTCATGTACCTAATCTAAAGGAATATGCACTAGATTGGAATTTATTTTTTCTATACATTTACTATCTAAATGTGCATAAGAACTAGTGGTGTTTATAAAACCTTTTAGTTTTTTAATCATAAGGGTTAATTTCTCCTCATTCAAATCCCTAATAGACCATATTTCATCTATAAGTGAAAGGATAAAGGACAATAGGAAAAATATTCATTATTCCTCAAATGATGTGCTTTAATGTAAATGTTGCTAGATTATTTTCATCCTCCAAAATGTAAGACATGATATGTACTCAAAAATATGCCCTAATATATCTTATGAACTCCAACATGATTTTTGAGTGAGTGAATGAGAGTTCTTAATAAAAACAACTAATTTCAGGAATAAACATAAAGTTATCCTAAAATAGCTCACAATAAGTAGTGTAAAGGTTGACAAAGACCTAAAACTTTTTTTTTAGAGATTAGATTTGTAACCACATAAGTGACCTAGGTTGATTCTATATTTGTTTATTTAATCCAAGGTGATGAACAACAATTTTAAGGATTGTCATGAAGTTTTGGGATCAATTATGGAAGGAATTGAGATATGGGATATTGTGAACTAATTTTGCAAATAAATATACTAATTATAAGCTAATAATTACATTTACAACACTCTAATCAAAATAGACCTAAAACATAAAGTAAAAAGATTTGATTATGAAATTATCACCATGTTACAATAAAATAGTAAGACAAAAATATTACTTACTAAATAATAAATTTAGAGGTTAGATATTCAACACTATAAAAGATATATAGAGAGAAAAATATTCTTTAAAATATCATAAAAATTCTTAAATATCATCGTAATGATTAATGAATTTTGAATATAAATTATTGTTTGACTTACCTAAAAGACCATCATTATGACTCATAATGCAATCTAAATAGTCTACTCATAAAAGCTTATATAATTTTTAACTTTAATGAGCTATTGTATTGCACTTTTTTAAATTAAATTGTATTAATTAAATCAAAATGCACCACCAAAAATGCCTCTCTTACTTGTAAGAATTATTCTTTAAGGTACTATATAAATTCCTAGACTAATTTTTTATAACAATGTCATTTGCCTCACATTCATCTCCCTCATGAAAGTTGTGTTGGAATTGACTGATTCAATCCACAACTCCCATGAAACAGTTGCAAGCGATTACCTATCACAATATAGAAAAGATCAACAAGCAAGATTGTGCTCAATAACCTGAGAATTATTATTGATGCAACTGTCGGGCTCAATATGTTGCCATACTAAATTGATAAATAACTACAATGAATCAATCCTTATGAAAAGGATGAAAGCTAACCCTAGATTAGGGTTAGATTAGAACATGACAAGTGTCTTCATAGGAATGAATGAGACAACATGTTCTAATATTAGAGGCTCTAATTATGCAAAAAGAAACTAATTAATTAAAGCAAATAATGAAATGAAAGCACTCCTAAGCTTAGCTTAAGTGTAATAAAGCATAAAGTGACCTAATTAATTAATTATTAATTAATTAATTAGGTGATGAATTTATTACTCTAATACCCCCCCTTAAGATGAACTAGGGAGAAACTAAACTATGATAAAGAAATACTTGAATGGATGCATGAATGGGTCCTGCCCTAACGGCTGATGAGGTACCCATGTATGTAGCAAGCTAATCTCTCACAAAAGGAGAAAGGGAGAAAACCACATGGGAATAAAACTCCCCTCCAAAAGAGAGAAAAGAAAAGAATGTAATGCACTGATAGAAGAAGGATAGAAGGTGGATTACATGATACCCCCAAAGACAACTTCTATCACATAAGTACATATACAATGGTGTCCATAGGAGAGATAGAAAGAGACTAGAAGGCCCCCCCACAATGAAGAAACTCTTGTCGTAATGGTGGATGCTTGATGTAGAATCCAGAAAGAGATCCTGAAGTGATAAATAACATTCCTACCCTTGGGAAGAAATGGATCCAAAGGACAATGTCAAAGAAACCCTGTGAAGAGTGATGAACCAATATGTCTCAAGATGTGTGCCTCTAAAAATTTCTCATGTATCCACATGTCGGAAAGCAATGATGGCGATCCAAGATCTTGTGAAGATTGATGTAGAACAAGCTGCAAAGGAAATGAAGATGGTGGGCCAACAACGGTGATCTTGTTGTCAACAAAGAGGAGATGAATTTCCTCAAAGTAATCCTCCAGATCTGCAATATAGGACTCTACAAACAAGGATGATATGTCTGTGAGATACGAATCCCAAGTAGCTATGTCTAGAAGATGTATGATGTCCTGCTGCACTAAATCAATAGGGGCCAAGGATGTGGCGATGTCAAACTGATCAGGAACAAGAGATGTTGATGTAGTCTCGATCTGAAGAGTGGGAACATGAATACAAGTCTCTAAACCATCAGAACATGCAAGACCTGTGATATACTCAAGCTCCTCTAAAGTATCATCATCAAAGGGTATGGAATCTACATTTGCAAGAGGAATGAGACAATTTGCAGTAGGATCCTCTGGGTATGGAGAGATATGAGGGTCTCCATGGATCTCCCAAAGTCATGTCCAAAGTATGTGGTGACATTCAATGTCCGATATAACATACATAGTGTCAAGATCAACACTAGAACATATAACCCCTACAATATGATCTACAATGTTTCCCCATGTTGGAAAACTCCCTAGCGTGTCTGGTGTAGGTATGAGTCCATACAAATAAGGCAAAATATCAATCCACCTAAGATGTGTCAGGATGCCATTTCGCCAAGACTCATAATTGTCCTTGTCCAAGTTGATCACAAAAGGATGAACAGAAAAAACCCATGATACTCACTCAAATGAAAAAATCAGAGACTATAAACCTCAGTACTGATAAAGCAGATTAAATAGTGTCATCTCACGCAAATAGATCCTTTCCAGGTGCCAAGAAGTCCAAGTAATTAAGCAAAGTGTGAAAACACAAAATATTGAATAAAATGTACTTGGGGAAGCTTCTGGAAAAAGTGCATGAATAGATCTGAAGAGCTCTGAAATACCTTTCCAACACTACTTGGATCGCGAAAAACGGAGATACAGGCAAAAAGTTACAAGCTCGGAAGCGCAAAATGAAGATCTGACTTTGACTAAGAATAACATGAACCACTGGAAAAATCTGATAATGAGACCTATACCACTAGAAATTTCACAGAACTAGCTTTCCGATGATATCTCGTTTGCCCGATTTCCACATCGTATGCCCAAGTTATGCTAAAAAGAAATAAAAAATAGCTACTTTAAGCCAAATCGGGGCTAGGAGGGGGCTTGAAGGTCGTACGACTGATACGTCAGCATGATGTCATGCTGACATCAATGACTCGCTAGCTTAAAATTGACAACCTGCCAAAGGGAAAAAAATGCCTCCTACCTAGAAAAAATTCCCAAATCGGAATATGCTGGTGGTTAATGAAATATTTCGTTCTGCCCGTGATTGGCGTTGGGGATTTTGGGAATCTTCAAAGATTCTGTTTGTTGGTTTTAATGTCCATCAGATTTTTTTGCATGGGCCGCCACTGGTAATTTTGATGGTAGCCGAATTTTTCTAATCGCCACTAAGGATTTTGAAGGTGGTCGCCGGTTGGAATTGGGTGAGGCCCGCGGTAGAGGCAGGTCAGCTGTCGTACCCTACACGCATGGTAGTGGTACGACCCCCTGCGCAAGAATTTATTCCTGCTTTTTTTTTGCTTTTAAAAAAAGCTAATGATTTTTTTTTTTTAATTATTATTATAAACAATTTTTTTGTTAATATTTGTTTTTGCATGCAGGATAAAAGAAAATAATAAAAACCTTAGATTTTTTATCAATGGAGAAAATTTGAAAACCAAAGATTTGAAACCCTATACCTGCATGCATGCAAATCGAGGCGCCCAGATCTGTATGGATCTACGTGCCTCTAAAAAAAAATGTTTTTCTTGCAACAGCTCGGATTTGAGCAAAACGACAGGCTATCTTAAGGTTTTTGGCCGCTCTGGACACGATGGCAATGTCCGTTTAGCTCCAGGATGCACCAAAAAATTGCTCAAGGGCATATCCCTCCAGAAATTGAATAGGGGGTTGCAGATCTGGGCTCTGATACCATGTTGGAATTGACTGATTCAATCCACAACTCTCATGAAACACCTGCAAGCAATTACCTATCACAATATAGAAAAGATCAACAAGCAAATTGTGCTCAATAACCTGAGAATTATTATTGATGCAACTGTCGTGCTCAATATGTTGCTGTACAGAATTGATAAATAATTACAATGAATCAATCCTTATGAAAAGGATGAAAGCTAACCCTAGATTAGGGTTAGATTAGAACATGACAAGTGTCTTCATAGGAATGAATGAGGCAACATGTTCTAATATTAGAGGCTCTAATTATGCAAAAAGCAACTAATTAATTAAAGAAAATAATGAAATGAAAGCACTCCTAAGTTTAGCTTAAGTGTAATAAAGCATAAAGTGACCCAATTAATTAATTAGGTGATGACTTTATTACTCTAACAAGTTGATATAATTTAACTTTAATGTATTATTTTATTACACTTTTTCATAATTTTTATATTAAGTAAATGTAAGTGGGACATAAAATTATGTTTTTTATATAACTTTCTCTATAAAGAATGAACATAGGAGAATATATAGTGTAAGTTATATTATATCATACGTGTCTTAAAAAATAATTTTTTGCATTTGAAATGATCTCAAACTCCTAATTAACTATAAAATGAAGCTTTTATTTTTTAAAGTATAGGTACAAATTTTTGACATTTGTATTCCAATACATGGAAGTACTTATTTGTCTATTATATTTTTTTAATTTATGTTTATCATAAAAATTGTATGGATTTTGAAGTTGAAAAAATTGAAAAGGATATTTTGAAGCACATATTTTGCTATGAAAATGTGTCTTAAATTGTATGAACTTTGTGGATACATGTAACTTGTCTAGATTTATATTTTTCAATTATATATATATATATATATAGCAAGGAAAAGGGTTTGTGTTATATTTGGTTTGGTTATGTAAGTTTGCATTATAAATTATATTAATAAAGAATGAATGTTTTAAATTTCAGTTTAGTAATTATTTTCTACAATTAATTTGAACTAATTAGTTTATACAATGGATTTAAGATATATCCTGAATTTTCAAGCTTTTGAAATATATTGTAATCTGTTGATAAATTTATTATGGTAGTTATAACAACTTAAAAAAATTATTTACAATTCTATTAATTGTATTGTTGACAATTTTATACATACACTCTTAATAGAATATATAAAAAAATATTAATTTAATTATAATTATGTTGAGTAACATTCTTAATTTACTTGAACTAGGTCAATTTTGTGGTTGCAAATCTAATCTCTAAAATTAAAATTTTACCTTTGTCAAACTTTACACTACTTATTTTGAGCTAACTTAAGACAACTTTATGTTTATTTATGCATTTAGTTTTTTTTCCATTAAGATCTCTTATTAACTCATTCAAAATTGATAGAGATCATTGATATATCTTAGGGAATTCTTATTGAGCACAGATGATTTTTTATATTTTGAAGAATGAAAAAGATATAGCAACATTTACATTTACCATTTTAGGAATAATGAATATTTTTTCATATTTTTCTTGATTCTTTCACTTAGAGATGAAAACTAGTTTATTAGGGGTTGGAATGGGGAGAAATTAATCCTTATGATTCAAAAATTTAAAGGTTTTTATAAATACCAATTGTCCTTATGCACATTTAGATAGCAAAATTTGAGAGAAAATGAATGTCAATATATTGCATATTCTTCTAGATTAGATATGTGAATCTTAAATTAGGTTTGCACACAAGTATAGGACCACATACACAAAAATCAATTTTTCATTCAAGTTATCTAGACATAATTGATTGTAGAGTCTAATATCTTTGTTTGAATCAACTATTGACAACCTTTGTAACATTCCTACATGGTGGAATTTTAAGCTAAGTAATATATTTAATTATATTTAATATTTATATTTGATTTAATATTTATTTTAACTAATAATCCAAACTTTATTATCTAAATTAATTAATACTTAATTAAAATATTTATTTAATTAACCTGAATAAATATAAAGAATTATTAGTATATTTTTTCATTATTCCTAAAACATTGTATAATATCACTTCAAAATCATATTTTTAAAAGTATATAATTAAGTTATCTTTTCATAAGAATGTAGTATCATATTTATTGAAAAATGGTGAATAAAAAATTATATCTATCACTATTTATAATATTTAGAAAATAAAAAAATGATAATTAAATAAAATAACATTCAAGAATAGTTAGAACTAATCAATAATTGATTAAAAAATCCACAATATTTTATTTTCTATTTAATAAAACTTATTTTAAAAAAGAAATACAAAATTTAAATTTTGATTAAAGTAAATTATTTAGAATGAAAAAATACATAAATATAAAGATCATTTCTTAGATAAAAAATATTTTTTAAAATTTAAAATAATAATAATAAAATATTATATATAAAATAATATTAAAAATAATGTGGGAGGCTGGGTGCCCCCCCCGCTCTCTTCTTCGCATTGGCATGCTAGGAGGGTTGGTTGGGTGCTACGATGGCGAAGTGGAAGGGAAAAGGGGGACGGCGAAGGGTGTGACTAGGATGATGTTCACGTGGCATAGGTGCCAATTTTTTTCCCTGAAAGAGGTTGTCGTAGGCATTATTACTCGAAGGTCGTTTAATACAAATCAAACTCAGCACATTTGGAAGGTTGTCATTAGCAAGGGTGGTGGCGGATAGGTACTTGGCAGTAATTGAGCTGAAGTGTTTAAGTTGGCATTTTAATGTTTTTTCTTTCATTCATCTATGGTGCTGGTACTGGTTAGAGGTGGTGTTCGTAGTGGATTCTGTTTGTACTGGTGGTGTCGCTCATGGCAAAGCGCTCTCGCTTTGTCATCGAGGTCTTTGTAGATGCAGTGGCGAATTTTGGGGCAGACACGCCAATCTCTTTGAAATTGAAGGCTAGACAAGCCTCCTTCAGAGAAATCAAAGACTAGCATCTGAAGCGAATTCTCACAAACGGGGACCTCTACTCTTGGTGGCGACAAAAATGTTCCTGGGAGTTGGTCATTTGGCCAACAAGGAATTCAAAAGAGACAACCTTCACATCTCTTCTCGGTTCTTGGCTTCTCTTCTAGATAACGGGGTGTCTAAGGCCGAGACCAAACTACTGCTAGTAAAGATGTTTCAAAAGGACCTCGTGGGCGGTTTAGATGAGGTGTTGGGCTTTGTTGTGGAGGGAAGAGGTGCTCCAAGGCCGTGTGACCTCAAAAACATTTGAGACTCAGACGAGGCTATGAATTTATTTTTGTTCCTTCTTGACTTGAGTGGCCCATGTTGAGTAAGCACATAATGGTGGAGGCGATGGCTATCGATTTCTTGAAGAAATTCTTCGATCTGTTGGCGGCGGGTGGCGTCGAGTGGGTAAAGGACTTGGAAGAATTTGTTGCTTTAAACAATTTTATGTTAGTTTTCTTTCCTGTGGATGGTGGTGTTGGTAGTTAGTTTGGTTTCATTTCTCAAGTTCAATGGTGTTCTCACTATGTGGGGTTTGTAGATTCGACCTATTAATGGCCATTTTGGGAATTTTTGGGTGTACGAGGCTATGTTTGTTTATGGTTGGGGCTGAACCCTCATGGCTTTTTGGGTTTGTAGTTGGCTTTGGTGGTCGGGCGGTTGGTTCTAGTAGGTTGGGTTTCTTGTTTTGGCTTGTCTCTGGTTTTTTTGGTGCAGGTGGTTGGGTTGAGATTTGATGGTGTTTGATGGTGGAATCATTACCTATGTTTGCAGACAATTGTAATCTTGCTTAATTAATATATAAATCAAAACTTGCATATCAAAATAATAATAATAATATTAAAAATAATTCAAAAATATTCAAAAATTATTGCTATATATATTGCTTCCACATTTTACGTTTTTATTTTCTATTTCGTAAAACTTATTTAAAAAAAAAACAGTTAATGTTTTGAATAAAAAAATAATATAAAAGACATTTCTTAAATAACAAATATTTTTTAAAATTTTAAAATAATTATATATAAAATAATATTAAAACAATAAAGAAAAATTAAAATTTCAATTCATTAATTATATAAACTAACATTTTTCTTTTTTAATATGCTCACAATCAAATGTTGTTCTTGATAGTTCGTTTTTCATTAAAACATACTTTAAAAAATATGCAAATAATTCAATAATGGTGGAAACTGTAATAAAATCCTTAAAATATATATGCAACCGTAAATAAAATCCTTTTCAGAAAAATGCAACAAAACTGAAATAAAATCCTTTCAAGCAGAACACAACGGAGTCTGAAATAAAATCCTTTTAAACAGAATAGTGAATGGGAAAATGGAAAAACACAAACGCTCTGGTAATGAAAGAGGTACGAGTTAAGGGGGCCCACATGACTGCCACCTAAACGTTGTCAGCGCTTAGTGTGTGACATTTAAGCCCAACCAGATCTTCTAGATCATTGGCTAATAATTATCTGCTAATAGGGTTAAACATGGGATTGCCACCAGATGGTTCAACAATATACAATCTTGGTGCATTGTTGAGATCGTTCCCCCTGACTACGTTATAGTATTTTGTGGCTTGGCATCGCAACCAAGATGCAGAGTTATCTCAGGTTGAACATTTGTTCTTCTTCTTGATATGAGCGGCTAAGGGAGGATTGTACCAACCTTGGCATTGACTGTGGTGACATCTCAATATCGGGCCTAAGATATATCCGAGCATTTCATGTTGGTTGATTCACATATATCATGTCATCAAGCACTATTAGCACTAGCTCCAAGCATTGATAGGTTGAAAACGGAGTTCAAGTAAGACAAATATTAGATATTAAGAAGAATTTGTTACCATTATAACCAAAGGCATGGTTTTATATTAGTAGATCAAGTGCATCCATTATAATATTTGTCCACTTTACATACACTGTTCTAACACTGAACTAGATTTCTTAAATCAAGGGACACATACCATGTAGGGGAGGAATAGTTATGGATGAAGTTTAAAAGGAAACTAGACAACAATTCATTACATGGCATTGGATCTAAACTTTGATCAAGTATATTTGCAGACCATAAATTTATATCAAGGCTTATAGAGGAGACTCATTTATTCCCCATCTCTATATTTTCAAATACCATTAGCAAGTACAAATCAAACCAATAGTTATCTGAGTAGGGTCTCAAGGCAAGAGCAAGACAGCCAATCACTCTCAATAGAGACAGGTTAGGAAGTAAAGAAGCATCTGACATTCAGCCAAGACTTGAGTCATAGAAGTTATAGGATAAAGGACCAAAAAACAATGGCTAGGGGAAGACATAGAAATGATCAATCAATATTAGAGTGAAGAGCAATGAGAATAGAATATGTATATACAAGTTATCAAAGGAAAATCAAACAAAATGTAGTATATATATAAGAGAATAATAAATATATGTAGAAATATCAATCATGAAGTGTGGAAGGATAGAGAATGTAAGAAATGTATGAAGACATGTCAATGAAGATCATGGAAGGGAATATGAAGATTTATAAATTGAAATATATTTAAAGGAGCAAATAACATATTCTAGAGTAGCCATTATAGGGAGTCGATCAATTTAAGTTTTACTCAACAAAAATCAAAAATAGCAAACAAGATAGACATCATTTTACTTGACTTGCACATACTTATAATCCGACAAAGGAGATTAAGGGAAAGATTCAAGACAATTCCAAAAGGGGACATTACATATAATGTATTATAGATTAATAATAATAATTAAATTTATGATGAATGTTGTTTAAATTATGTTATTATTGATTTCTTTTTTGATATTATTAATGATTTTTGTTGGTTCAAATTTTATTGTAGTGCATGCTTGTATGCATCACAATTTCAGTTATTCAGTGCTAAAAAAAATTGTGTTAGAATGAAGCCACTAAAAGATCAACACTTGTCAATATTTCATTGCAGTGCTTCACTCCTTGAGAGTGCATTCTTGAGGATGGAGTGCATAATAAAAAGGTGCTAGAAGGAAAGAAATAAGAGAGGGATAGGTGTCAGTATATGATTTCATTGCAAGGCTTCTTCAAAGCACGATTTCATGCTCTCGATGCAACAAGAAAGTGCGTTGAGCAATGGTTAATGAAAGGGGAACACATGCTTGTTCCTAATTGTAGCGCGAAGCTTTTTCATGACATGTTTCTTTGTAGGAAGCTTATAGCAAAAGAGGGTTGAAAGTTTCAAGCCATCAACTCATAAAGAAATTATGTTGTGCGATAGCCACTGGGATATCAACATGTGTATATACCATATTTTAGGGAAAAACTCCTATGCAAGGAAATTTCATGGATTCAATGCAAAGCCAAAATGTCGTTGAGGAGACAAGGTGCAAGTGGGACAAGTGTTAGGTCCAAGTTTGAGCACAAAGTTCATTCACAATGTGTTTTCACAAAAGCATATTCAAATGGACTATGCGGTGTATGGAAGATGTACGCTAGCGGTTGATCTTATTTTAAAGTGCACAAATCGACGATCAAAATTCAAACAAGAACAAGTAGTTGGTTGATTATCAATTTCATAGGCGGGAGCTATCATATAATTAAGTGTCAGCTAGTGCTTTTTTTAGGGTAATAAACTTACAATTATTTTGTTTGTCATCACAATTGCATGTGTATTCAATAATTCTAAAGAACAAAGCTCTTTGAAGGTGAATTTTGAAGCAGAACAACTAGGCTTTTGAGCGATCTCCCAAGTAAGTTGCTACTCATCTGTGGTTGTAGAATTGTCTAAATTATCAAAGGGGGATTGTGAAGTAAAAGGTTTTTTAGGGTTGTTTGTTTGAATTTTCAAAAGAAAAGAGAAAACCCTAAGAATTACAGAGATTAAGCATAAACCCTAATAAAATTAATAACCCACAACTATGACTAATAGAGTTAAAATTGAGTATGTTCAAATCAAAGTGTTAATTATATAGAGTAAAACAATTCTTAAATTATTTTAAAGTAAATAAGATAAATCTTAAATAAATGAAGAAGTTCAAGAATGAAACCTTTTGAAATAATATTTAAAGTTATTATTTACTTAGAATTTATCTAAAGAGCTATTTTTATTTAATTATAGTTATTATCCTAACTCTAACCCTAATTTGAATCTAATGTTTACCCTAATCTTAACCTTGATCCTAATCCTTGATATAGTCCTAATTTTGACCATAAATGTAACTCTTAGAATAATTAGTACCCTAATTCTAATTTTAACACTCACTGTAACTTTGATTATAATTGTAACTCTAATACTTAGACATTATAGATTTATTGAAAGTATTTAAGTTTTAAAATGATATCATATTCTTTACTTGACCAACTTTTAAATAAATAAATTAACTCTTTAAAAATAATAATAGATTATTATAATATATTACTATATAAATATAATTATATATAATATATCACTATATTAATTGAATCATAATGTAATTGGTGGTCATTTATTTATGGTTTATATTGGTATAAGATGGTATTTATATCCGGGTAGTGGATCACATTTATTGTGCAATACCTCTTTTTAATGCTTGAGGGTAGGAAATTAGAGTATATTTGTCTTTTCTAATTTAGTGGGTTGCAGAGTGTGTTAGATTGGGTAGGATTTTAGTTTTGTTATAGTTGGCTATGGAGATTGCCACCCAAGATCTAGAGGCCAAATGGAAATAACAAAGAGGTCAATATGCAATGCTCAAGATTGCAATAGAATTTAATATCCAAGAATTCCTTCAATATACAATGCATGAGAACCCCTTGGTTATATAGCCAAGGTGAGACATAGGATTAGACAAGATCGTGATAAGTGTCTTAATCCTATGACATGAGATAACTAACTTGACATAAAAGTTAAAAAGATAAGATCTAGACATGACAACTAAGTCTTCTAGAAAGAATCTAGGACCTACGTAAAATTAACATGTGAATATGTCCCCTAAGTCCCTAGTATGTGAATTAACTAGGTATAAGACATTTATTCACACCAACACCCTCTTTAAGTGCAACTTAAGGAGTAGATTACTATGCAAATGATGCAAAGATGCAAGGATGGGTCTCGACTACTAGGACATGTTAGGTACCCATGTACAAATGCAATACAAGCTCTCACAAATGAAGAAAAGGAGAAAATCTAGTGGGACAAAACTCCCCAAAAGAGAGATGAAATACAAAATTCTCTTAGTGAAGAATGATAAGGCCAAAACCCCATACAAGAGACCCCCCATAAGAGAGAAGAAGAAAATAGACCATGCATCCCCCCCTCATTGGTGAGTCTCCTACAATGGTAGAAGCTCAATATTGAATACTAAAGATGATCCAATATCGTTGAACAATGTTTCTCCCCTTAGGAAGAAACAAAACCAAGATGATATGTAGGATGTCTTCCCATTCTTGAAAGGATGATGTGGGAAGAAGAATGATACGTGATGTCTCTAAACTACACTCAAGTGTCTCCATGTTGATTTTGAAAACTACCACACTCCAAATAGGAGTTCTAGGCCACACAACTAAAGATGTCAAACCAGAATCTCCTAGAGATGAATGTAGAACACAATCTAAAGACAATGATATCTCCTCTAAAGATAAATAATCATCCTCCAAATATTGTCCAAAAGTACCCACACCATGTCAAAATGTGAAGAATGATCATGTAGAGAATGAACAAGAGGGTTAGAGGATTCTCTTGCAACAACTGAAGAAGATTCATCTTCATCAAAGAGAAGATGCATGCAATCAATGGTGTCTCCTAAATCTGAAATGTGAGACTCAACAAACAACCCACCAATGTCTGTCAAGTATGCATCCCAAGTAGATGTAGCTTGAAGACTATGCAGATCCTGCTGTAGTAAATCATAAGAGGCCAAAACTATGGCAACACAAGCATCATCAAATGCAATAGAAGATGGAGGAGATGAAATGCAAGGCTCAATAATGGGATCCAATGTGAGAACTCCCAAGTTCAAGTGTATAAGTGTTTTCAAAATCATGGTTCACACTAGAAGTGTGATCAATGATTGAAGGGACAATGTCATCATCAGAAGCAAAATTTGCAAAGGTGTACAACCGAGATGAATGATCAACTATCCCAATAGCAATAATCTCTCTACTCTCCAAGTCTCTAATGATAACTAAATTAGGAGTAAATTCCACAGTCCTCCCTCTCCACCATGTGTAATTTGATAGATGGAAATAATATTGTTTGACAAATGAGGTACACACGAAATATCATTTAAAGTTCCTTCCCCAATATCAATAGATCCCTTTCCAATTACACTCGTGTATGTATTGTTTCCCATAAAAATAGGAGACATGGTACAAGGCTCAAAAGAAGAGAATATAGACTATGAAGAAGCCATATGATGAGATGCTCCTAAATCTAGAAGCCATCTCTCTAATCCAAGACTTGTAGAAGCACAAAGAGTTTTCCCCTTATTGATGGATGTAGAAGCCAAACCAACATAACCTTTGTCCTTATTAGATTTTTTTTTTGAAGAAGTTGACTCTGACATTCTAGAAGGTAGATCAATATGATTCTTCTTAAGAAGATGTTACAATTCATCAATATCCTTCTTATAACAAGAATTTTTATCATGTCCAAGCCTCTTGCAATATGAACAGGTTGTATTCTCCTTCTTAGATGATTTCTCTATGGAAGAGGATTTATTCTTTGATTGATCTGAATGTGGATTATTTTTTTATTTTCTCTTGTTTATTTCACTTGATTAGCCAACAATTCTTGAGATTTAGATGACTTGATGAGACCTATCAAGATAAGTTTTTTTGCTCATGGATTAACATCTCAGAAAATGATGCAAATGAAGGTGTAGTATATACAAACCCCATAGCCAACCTATGAGTATGAAAGCTAGAAAAAAAATTAACATAATTAGGACCAATTTTGTTCAATATATTATATACCAATTGAATTTCCTTCTTATCAATTCCACATGCTTTACATTGCTTTCTTAGATCATTGACCTTAGTGATGTAGTCTTGGATGTTGTCAAAGTTCTTAGGATAAAGGCTCATAATTTCATTATCAATTTGATAGCATATTACTTCATCTATAGTACCATACAATGTTTTCAATTTGTTCCAAGCTTCATGAGAATCCTTACATTATTCAATTTGAAACAACAAATCTTGAGAAACTAGGCTATGAAGACATCCAAGTGCTTTAGTATGTTCAATCATCCATTTTATCTTTTTATCTACATTTGTAGGTTTAGGTACCTTATTTTCAACATATAGAGAATGACCTTGATTCTTTAGTATAGTCCTTGCATGTTATCAATTTGAATAGTTGTATGATGTTTGCAAAGGAACCTTAGAATAATCTATGGAAAAAATGAGCACAAGAAAACAAATCAAAAGAATGCACCAAGAGAACCCCCCCCAAATCACTCAATCAAGAAACCCCCCAACAACATATGATTTGACACTTTATATTTAGTGTGATTACAATTATCACTTGCCAAAAATAGTGAAGTGGACTTGAACTTAGTGCTTACAAATTTCAAAATTGGCCACAAGCTCAAAGTAAAAATTTTACATAGAATGAAATCAATTTGATCACACCATTGAAAAGTACACAAAAAATTATGCACTTTCAAAAAATTCACCCAAAAATGTTACTGTAGGAGTAAGAACGAAGCCTTGGAAGTTCCTGAAATGAGAATTGCTCAACAACACCTACGAGAATCTTCAATTTCTGGAAAAACCAAGCACCAAAATTAAAAACCAACTCCACCACTATGAAGTGCACAAAATCTGTCCCAAATCAAAAAATATCTCGCAAAAAGGTTGGATGATTATGTTATGGCCTTCCGAATTTGGACTACAAAATCAAAACTATCAACTATGAGGGGGGAAAAAAAATTCTTTAGGATGCTGACATCATTGTTAGCATCATGGGAGGCTACATTTAACAATTCGCTAACCGTCATGCTGAAAATCACCTCTTCATACTAGAATATTTTCTCCACAATTGAGAACTTTGACTAGTGGAATCTATGGAAGGAATCAAAATATTTCATTCTAATACGGTGGAATATTTATTGCCAACCAAAGGAATCAAAAAAGAATATGCACCAAGTTTTTTTAAAAATTCATCAGTTTTCTTGAATTATCTATCAGTTATTAAACCAACCAGACGCCTTTTGGTGGTGAGGCTACCCACACCATGTGGTGCATAGTGGGCACCCAAATACTCTCAAGGTATTAGGGGTTTGCAGACTTAAATTTTATTTTATTTTTGAAATAAAATTTCTGAAAATTAAATCAATGAATGTATATTTTAAAGAAAAACTATAAATAATAAATAATATATATATTTTTTCTGAAATCATACCAACGACAATTTATGGTGACCTACGCAAGCGATCATATGATCGAACAGGGGAATTTTTTATTATGGCCCCAAGAAAAAGTGTCCAATTTTGATAAATTAACAGTCAATCTTAGGGTTTTAGGGCCTTTTCGATGTGATGGTGGGGTCAATTTTGACCCAAAATACTCCAAAATTGCAACTATCTTTTGGATCTAGCAACCACTCTTCAACTTCAAAACTTCTTATATTTGGCCTCATGTCTGATTTAGAGGAAAAAAAAGGAAAAAATGACTTTCTTGAACACCCTAAACTCAAAAGTGAGCTCATATTTACACCAACAAGCTCCAATTTGAACTTACAATACAAAGCCACAAAAAGGAACCCCTCCAAATTATGGTATTTCTATCAAGTTTTTTTGATTCTCTAGATCATCATATGATGCAAGAGAAGAACATACTCAACTTTTCAAGATCTACCAATATCTCTCCAAAAAGACTAACTAATGGCACTCAACTTGCTCTAATACCATGTTAGAGTTGGCTATGGAGATTGCCAACCAAGATTTAGAGGCCAAATGGAAAGGACAAAGACATCAATATGTAATGCTCAAGATTGCAATGGAACTGAATATCCAAGAATTTATTTAATATACAATGTACGAGAACCCCTTGGTTATATAGCCAAGCTGAGACATAGGATTAGACAAGATCATAACAAGTGTCTTAATCCTATGACATGACACAACTAACTTGACATAAAATTCAAAAAGATAAGATCTAGACATGGCATCTAAGTCTTCTAGAAAGAATCTTAGGACCTATGTAAACTTAACATGTGAACATTTCCCCTAAGTCCCTAGTAAGTGAATTAACTAGGTACAAGACATTTATTCACACCAACAAGTTTTAAGTATTGTACTAGTTTGTATATTTTTAATAAATGAGTTTTGAGAAGGGAGATATTTTTAAGGGCTTTTGTGTAATTTCAAGGTCTTATATGGAAAGAATGGTGAACAAAGATCGATTATGTACTTGGTTTTTATTTTCAATCATTATTTGTTGGTGATTAGAGTTTGGGGAGAAGACAATTTTGTTGGGTTGTGTTCATTGGTAAGTTTGTGAATGATCGATTTTGTTAGTTGCAAATTTAGTGATTGTTTGTGTCTTTCATTTTTTGGTGAGTGGTTAATAATATAGTGCATTTGATTTATGATTCTATATAGGAAGAGGTTAAAGAACTGTGAGAAAGCGGGATATGGAAATTTTTAAAAAAATTATCAACATGCAGAACCAACAGTTGGGATGGACAATTTTTTTTGGCATGGGTGGTTGTGAGAGAAGCCTCTAGATGATAAAATGAGAGTGGGTTCTTACTTGTGGTTTTGGATATACATATGAGGATAAATAAATAAAAATTGTTAGTTGGTGAGTTTTGAATGATTGTTTTTGTTACTTGGCAGATTTAGACATTTTTAATGTGTGTGCTTATGTTGTTAGTGACAAATAATGTTTGAGGGTAAATATCATAGTGAAAGCAAACTAATTTGGAAGAGTATTTTGATACAATATAGGTTGTGAAATAAGAATGGCTTGTTTGTTCTTATTTTGTAGATAGAATATGGCTTTTTTGTATGAGAAGATCTTGAACCTTTTGTATGCGTATAGTGTATCATATTTATTGTATGCGATCTTTTTTGTGAGTATTTATATAAATTATAGTCTATTTTATCGTGCACAATCTTTTTTGTGTATATTTATACAAATTATAATCCATAATCCATTAATTAAATAATTAATAAAGATAGATCTAGAGGAGAATTTTGTGCCACATGAAAGGCTAATAGAAGAGTAAAGTAAAAGAATGGAAAGGACTAGATTGGTATTGTGAGTAAGTGGCACATTTACATTGAAAGGGGATAATTTTATAGCAGACTTATGGTTATAGTTATTGTTAGGATTAGGAAAATTATGTTAATGTCAGGGATAGAGTTGGAGGGTTAGAATAGGAATTAGGGATATAATCATGGCTATTGTGAGGGATTTTTTTCGTTATTAGAGTTATAAATTTGTTCTCATAATTTAATAAAAGCCATGATTTAATTTAATTAGATAATTGGTGCAAAAAGCATTTTACATATATTAAGAATAAGTAAAACTAATAAATTTTGCTCACATTAATAAACTAGGTCTTAAATAAATAAAAAATAGCTTTTGAAAAAAAAGTTAGATAAATAGTGTCGATATTGGCATAGTGTGATGGTTTAAAAGTGGCATTGTTGTTCTTGCCACCAAGGTTCAAACCTCGTTGGGGTGGTATTGTTGAGTGGTTGTATTCTAGTTTATAGCTCCGATTCAAAAGTGTTTACCCCTTGAATAAAAAAAAAGTTAGATAAATAGTAAATATATATTATTTATAAATCAAATATTTAATTAATTAATTTATATTAAATATAATATATTCAATATATATTTGAAATGATTATTTAAAAAATATATTCTATTTAGAAAAAAATGTAAAAGTTATTTTGTTAATAAGGAGTTTTTTTTATTAATGGGTTTTTAGTTCTTGTTTTGAAGATATATCTAATAAGAAACATGGGAAATTGTGATATGAAATTTTGCTTTGCAAGTTTCTTGTGTAAGAAGATTTTTATTTTTGTACTAAGAAGAGTATTGTATTTATTGTGCACTGTCATTTTTATTATTGTTAATACTTTTAGCTAGGAAATTAGAGTATATATCTTTTCTAATTAAGAGTATTAATTAACATTGGCACATCCTATTTTATACACTATCTTTTTTGAAATATATTATCTTGAATTTCATGCACTTTGGTTAATAGCAATTTATTTTTTATATGTTTCTTCTAGCATGTATGTTGAAAATTAGAAGCAAGAACCTATTCTTATTTGACAATGTATGTCGTAGGGATAATTTGTGCAGGTTAGTTCATCGATGGTGGTGAGGTTGAATATCAATGCACGGTTTGTGTGAATTGTTCCTTGACTAATTTTGAGTTTGATATGTCTAGGTTTATATGAATGAATGAATGATTTTAATTACGTCCACGAGACCAACCAGTCTATGGGACCCAAGAGATAAAACCTGAAAACCGCCTTTGCCACCACAACAAAACCGCTGCACCAAACTACCTACTGTTGTTTTCAATCTCCTTGCTGATTTTGTTTCTTCTACTGTGAATTTTGGTCAGGTAACTTGCTGTTTTATCAATCTTTTCCTCTTCAAACAAAGCCACTAACGATTTGACTTTTAACAAATCTGAGTAACGATATCGAATGTCCTCATAAGCTTTGCACTCCATAACGTAGTGCCACTCTGTCTCCACTAAACCCGAAGAGCAAAAACAACAAATTCTATCCGACCACCCCTCTTTGGGTATTTTCCATCTTCCTGTTTTGCATCTCAAACGATGCGAGCTAGTTATCAACTGAGCTATCAACATTTTAGCCTTCCATTTTATATCTGCCCCTATGTAAAATTTGTGTTCATGATTACAAGTAGGATTAAAATGCAAAACATAGTGCTTACTCTTCCGGCCAAGTTGCCTCAACCACATGGTGTTTTTGACTTTCTCTTTTACATACCTTTTCATCTCGACTTTTTTGCTTGGACACTCTTGCATGTTGATCCCCCATTTTCCCATCCACTTGACATTTTGTTTCATCCACGTGTTCTTCCTTCTAGTTAATTCTTCTTCCACCATAGTTTTGGGCCAACGATGTTCTTCCATATTCTCTATTCTTTGCAAATAGCCTAATAAGCGAATTAACGCTGCCATTTCCATTGGAAAGGCCCCAGCTTCAGCTAAAACAATCTCATAAGGGACCGTAGTTTTTATTTTGAAATTACTTGTGATTAAGTTCTTTTGAAGTCTTTCTATTTGTTTCCATTTTACAGCTAACGTGCTGCTACCCCAAACTTCGCAGCCATAAAGAACCACCGGGGTAACAAGCAGCCCAAAAAGCTTCTTTTTTGTTCTCCAATCCCATAACTCAGCTAACCTACATCTATTTTGGAGTAGGTAAAGAGCTTTCCAACCCCCTTGAATTCTTTTTGTCCTACACGCCTCCCAATTGAGATTGTTACAAAAATCTAGTCCCAAATATTTGTACTCATTCACCACCTGCAAAGTGTTTCCCTCAAACTCAAAATTTATTTGTTTCTTGGCTCTTTTTAACGTAAATATCATGACCTTGGTCTTGCTGATGTTGACCTGCATCCCCACATCTTGACAGAAAAGTTCCAAAGCTTTTAGGTGCTCTTGAAGACTATTTTCGGAATTTGCCATTAAAATAAGATCATCTGCATACAACAGCAATTTGATCACATAAGTGGCCAAAAGAACACCATCTCCTCCCCATTTTTCCAACCACTCTTCTAACCTGTCTATGTATAGCCCGAATAGAGTAGGGGACAAAGGGCAGCCCTACTTGACTCCAATGTCACTCCCAAAGCACTTAGAAAGACCTGCCTTTGTTCTAATTTTGGCCCCCACCTGCTCATAAAGCCTCTGGACAGCAGCCCTATATTTTTCTAGAATCCCAAGTTGTTCCATTCTGTCCCAAAGTTTATTTCTAGGGACTGTATCGAAAGCCTTTTTGAAGTCTACGAAACAACAGAAAACCTTGCCACCTTGTTTATCCCAAAAATTTTCAACCATGTGCCTGAGGGTAATGCAATGGTCAATAGTAGAATGTTTTGGTCTAAAACCCACTTGCCCTTTCGCCCTCTTACCCTCCTTATCGGCCCAACGACTAATTCTTTGCTCCACCATGCTCCCAAAGAGCTTCCCAAAAAGAGGGTTAATCATTATGGTGCGATAATTTGACTGGTTGTTGACATCCCCACTCTTGTGGAGAGGGATAACAACACTCGTGGTCCAGTTTGTTGGGAAACCATGTTGAATGACCCTATTGAAAATCTTTTTGATATCTGGTGCCAAGAGCTCTAATCCCCATTTCAAGTATTTAGCTTGTAACCCATCAATATCTTGAGCCTTTCCCACCGCCAAAGATTTAATACCACCCTTGATATCCTTTGTGGAGAAAAGCTTATCATTAGAATTAATTGTCGAAGGGTGGGTTTTTTCTTGGTCTCTTTCATACAACATTTTTGCGTATTCTAGCCATTGAATGTCCGTGATACTATTTTCTGTAGTACCTCTAGCCTGCTGCAATTCTCTCCAAAAATCCTTTGGATTATGTTTCCCAAGAAAGATTAGCTCCCTCCTTACTATCATGTATTCCTCTTTTTTTGATCTTACTAATTTTTCATACAACTTTTTGTTTGCTTGTTCGCAGCCAAGTATTTTTAGCCTCCTTTTAGCCACCTTACACTCTTCGTCGTACCATGGGTTTGCTGGAAAGCTATTTTTGGAGCCTCTTCTACCCTTAGCCCTCTTGCAATCAATGAGAGCCTTGTGCATGATTGTCATCAGTTTGTCGTTGTTTATAATGCTTTGATTTCTAGTAGGGCTGGCAACATTTTTTATTTCCTTTAACTATTTTTCCAGCATTTTTTTAAATATGTTCTGATTCTCGTTAGTTATAAGAATTTTGTCCTGAAGGTTGCCCCCTTTGTATGGCTACGTACAGACTTTTTGCTAGACATTGTCTTTCATACTAAGCTTTATATAAATAGGGCTATGATCAGATTTTAATTCTATAGGACAACTCCCTATTTCCAACTCTTTTACCCTTGGTATAATGCTTTGTGAACCAATGACATAGTCTACCATGCTCTGCCCATTGTGGGTGTGACATGTGAAAGCCCCAGAGCTTGAAAAAGTGCTTATGTCGTTACAGATGATCAAGTTGTGAAGGCACCAAAACCCCAACAGATTTACACCAAAAGATGAAATGCCACCTTTTGAATCTTGAGATACTCTTTGCCAACTTTGATCTTCTTCTTCCTCTAACCACAAAGGATTGCTATTTTTCCCCTCTTCCTTACCAAAACAAAGAGCTTGGTTATTTGCAGTCCTCGCATTGAAGTCTCCAAGAAGGATAATCTTGTTGGTATCACCATATTTTGCTATATCAATTTTTAGAGCTTCATAAGGGTCTTCTCTATCTAGATTCCTTTTCTTGTACACATTAGAGCCATAAGGGGAAAAATAACAAGCTGCCATCCAAATCAAAGATTCCCCATCTGTTATCTTTACCCATATGTATTGATTATTTGGGTCTTTCTTTTCTATCTTTATGATTCTTTCACATTCTTTCTTAACCGAGATTGTTACACCGCCATGGCCCTTGCCATTCTTCGTTAGTTCATTCCACATAGATATTTTATTGTACCCTTCGAACTCAGGTATCCTGCAGCCTTCATGTTCATGTGTTTCCATGAGCGCAATGATATCTTTTCCCTCAGCTATGGGCCCCAACCCAGGCCCCCTCCTCCAAGGGTAGCCTCTACAATTCCAACTTACCATTGAGAGGTGATCCTGGGGCCCCCGCTTTCCTATTTGTTATGTCTCATGTTGTCTTTGAATTGGGCCTTCCCTCTATATAGCCAAGCATCCTTGCCTAATTTCCTTGCTGCTATGACTTTCTCCCATTCTTTTCTTCTCTCTTCTAGCTGTGTTGGGGTTAAATCTTCATCTATATAAAATTTTGTGCCTTGGAGGAACCTTTTGTTTCTCAAAATTTGGTTCCTATCATCCACGTTTTTCAAGGTTTCCCTTATATTTCTACACTTTTCTCCTCTATTTGTTTTACGAATTCTGTTTGCTTGGAGGATATGTCCTCCCCACTAAAGCTTACTTAATAGAGAATCTCTTACTACCCTGCTAGTAACTTCGCCTTCCCCGTGTTCCTTTAACCCTTTAATGATTATGTTTGCTGCTCTGTCTTGTTTATCTTTCTCTTCCCACAATTGAAGCTTGATTTGTTTCCTTATATCCTACTTTTGCATCACCGTTGGCTCTTTTGCCACATGAGCCCATGTTTTGGCCTCTTCTGAAATGGCCATTTGTAATTTTTCCTTGATTTCCTTGCTTGCCAGAGCTGGTTGAAGCACTTTGTCATGATGTGAATCTTGATTTACACCTAATTGAACTGTTTCTTTGGCCTTAATTTGACTTAATTCAGATTTTAAAACCAGCATCTCTCGCTGCCCTGCTTCCAAGCTGTGCTGCAGATTGTTTATTTGATCTTTAAATAACTTATTTTGCTGTGCTAATTGCTGGTTGGAGTCTGAAAGTGCTTGAAATATGTTATATTTCATATGTTCTCTCTCTTCTAACATGGCAAGCCTCCCTTTTAGAGCCAATAGTTCCTTGACGTACAACTCAGATGACCACATTAAGGGAGTTGACGTGGGGTTGTATACCTCCTGACTGTCTTGACTTTCCTCTCCACCCTTTTCAATGGTCTCAAGGTGTTCTTTGATCCCCTGCTGCTCTGCTGCCAAACCCGACTTTGCCTTTGCCTCTATTTGCTTTTCCTTCCCGAATTCCAACAAATCCACCTGATCTGTAGTTCCAAACTGAGTTGTTACCTTTAGATTATTTAACCCCCCATCAGATGATACTTGAGTGTTGTAGGTTAACTTGGGAAGTATTGCAACAAATTTCCTATTTCCCAGCCTTCTTAACTTCTTTGTTATTTTAATCTGTCTACGTTGCAGAATCCTCTTATACTGCTTAGCATTGACAAAAGTTAGGTTTAGTCCCGTGTCTGTTTCATTTGTTTGTGTTTGCTTCTGTTTTTGGAATTGCCATAGCAATGATTCTAGAGCCCCAACCGTTATGTAAGACTATTTTGTGGGGCATTCCATGTTGCAGGGCATGCTATAAGGGATCAACATGCCTGCATTGTTCACCATTTTGACTCACCCCTAGACCCACCACTTTCCTTCTAAAATACTGCCCACTGCAATGAGTTCACAGTTTATTTCACTTGTTGCTTTCCCTTTTTGACAATAGTCTCGTGTGCAGGTTTCAATAAAAATGGAAAAATGGAACTTGTTTTATGCAAAAGTTGAACATAGACGACAAACCCCAACGGGGCCCAGGATTTACTGTTGAAAAAGAGCAAAGGATATGAGTAGGTTTGGCCTTACCCGGGATCTCTGAGTTCCACTTAGTGAGAGAGACACTATCCAATTTGGTAGATGAGAATTGTTATTACCATTACTGCTAGTATGTGTGAATCAATATGGGGCAAAAAGCAATTTTGAAGATTAAATCATTGGCGATGGTACTGAAGTTGTGCACATGAATCACGGTTTGAGGGTAATTTAAGAAGCTTTAAAAGACATCAATTGCAAGCACGAAAGATTATACCGATGATCTCATGTGATTACTAATATCATGTGATAATTATTAATATAATTTTTTTAGATTTATATTATACAATATAATAGTCCTCGTATTAGAGAAAGAGTTTGAGATTAGGGTACAATACATTTTATGGAAATTTGAGCAAAGTGTTTTGGTTTCCTCGAGACTGGTAGAAATAAGATAGGTAAGAATGTAGTTATTGCATATGAATAGATCTAGAGAACTAAGGCACGAGCTTAATTAGTAGGTATTTGTTCTTTAGACTTAGGCAATGCATGCAATAATTAGCAGTTTTAGAAAAAACTATTCATGGAAATTTTACAAGTTCCATTGATAGGAATGAGTACAGATGGAAAGTGTGTATTCCTCAGGACTATTTTGGTAGTTATAATCAGATCGAAAAAATGCAATGAACTTTCCATATTGTCAGTTAAGGTGGGGATTGCATTAATGATTTAATCATGATGGGAAATATTTCAAATTGGTAGTAGTATATATTTTGGAAGCTGCATATTGCATGTATATGAATAAATATTGTCCTGAAGCGTATAATAAATAAGAAATTTATATAAAAAAAAGGATGGTATAAATATTGTTCACAATTGAAAAGGCTAAGCTTGTAAGAAACCTCAGAAGATTGGACAAGAGAGGAGAGTAGTTTTTATTTTGTTAGAAGGTTGAGTGAATTGTTGCTTGATTTGAGTTATAGATATTTTCAATTTGAGATCTAGTTGAGAGAAAACAGGATGGTGGGAGGAGAATGTAGTTCAAGTGGCCAAGAACTTGCAATGGACCTAAAAGATAGCAAATCCTATGCTTCGGCTCCTACTCGAGTAAAGACGATTGTTTGGAACATGATAGAGTTAAAGAAAGGTCATAAAAAAGACTCGTCATGGGTGTTTGATTTTGTTGATGATATTTTTGACCCAGTATTATCAAATAACCCCAAAAATTTGAGGTAAGAGCACATGCATGAATACTAAAGAAAGTGAAAGATGGGGAGATAGAAAACTTTGGAGTCTGGATACGGACATTGTTGCTTGCTCAGTACATGGTTCCCATGGTTCATCATTGTCCTGAATTAGTTTTGATTTGTGTAGAGTGGTACAACCAAAATACCAAAAGAATTGTAGGGAAAGAGCTTAAGATAGTAATTAGTGCGCATGCAATAAGGAAGATGTTGTAAATAGAATTTATGAGGAGAAGATTTTGACAATTATAGAAATTTGCAAGCAATTTGGCAAAGCATTGATAAACCACTTGGTTTCCTCAGTTGGGAGATTCAATTGGACCTAACAAAAATAGAGATGCCTAATATATAGATTGCAAGGTCAAGTCTTAGACATAATGTGCAAGATGTAGAGTCAATGGTAGCCTTTATTTTTGGTGTTGAAAACAAGTTGAAGTACATGACTTTCAATTGGTTGCAATTCTTCAGCTAAAGACATTTCTAAAGGAGCAAGTACATAGGTTGGACTTTATCGATGCTATTGTAGATTGTATACATAGTTAGCTAATCAATTTCAATGAGCAACACACTTTCAAGTACCAGTCCTTTCTTTTACATTTGATTATTCATCAAAATCTATAGTTATTCTAACACCATATGCATTTAAGTATGGTGGAGGAATCTGTCAATCCGCAAAGAGGTATTATGTTTTTGGCGTGGACTCATTTATTTTTGGTGACTAGCGAATATTATGAGTTCTTTGAAAAATTCATGGTACTAGTATTGATTGATCTTAGTGGAATGGAGTGAGCACTAGAATAAGCGAGAAGTAGAGAAATTGGATGACTAGTTATTCGATTCGCTATGATTGATTTTTCGAGGAGCATTATACAGTGATCAAGGTTTATGGGTTCAAAGATGAACCATTTACACTTCCTAAATTTTTAACAAACTATGTCCTCACCATAGAATTGGCTCAACAACTCGATGTGGTGGACTCGGAGTATGGAGCAGGCAGGAGTTAGAAAGTAGTTTACAACCTTTTGTTCTCTACAAGAACACTATAGTGATGAAAAACAAGGTCACGGTTTATTAAAACAAAAAACTTGAAAATTTGGGCCTCGACCTAAGGGTAAGTGCAAAAAGACGAGGGGCCAAAAAGGGGGCTTAAGTGGCCACTTTTTTCTAAAATCAGGAAATACTAACCTTGGATGTGAAATTGAGGATAGTTACACTCAAAATTTTGAGATGCAACAAAAACAATGATCGTAGTGCTCTAAGTCTACTTTCTAAACTACTATTTTTTTTTTAAATGGTTGAGATTAAGGGGTTCAAAAGATAGGACCACAAAAATTGGTGTTGGTTTTTAGAAAAACATGACATGACAACTTTTGTGGCTCCCTAGTATGGTGGATTTTTTTTAAGTATTTTTTAAATTGCTTTGGTGAGAAATTAGCTAACAGTATGTAGTTTATGCACAATTTTTCTAGTATTTTTTTAATGAATATTTGATTTTTTACTAATTTTCAAAGTAGACACTTCCTGAAAAATAGAATTTTGGCCATGCTACCCCTATAAATTTTGGAAACTAGTTGATTTTTTTTTTTAATGTGTAGAATGGATTCTAGTTTCTAAAAATGAAATTTATTTAAAATTTTGATGAACTATTAATTTATAATGAAAAAAACACCAAACACTGGTTTTTGCCAAAAATAGACACACAAACAAAAGAAATTATAGATCAAAGGCTTAATATTGTCAAAAAGTGAAAAAAATTACATCGTTAGATAGCTAAGAGAGAGCTAAACATTACTCGGGTGTTTGATTTGTTCGACATTGACACACGTGCAAACTTGATGGTGATCATGAACATGATTATGTGAAATATTGTAGAATTTGCAAAAATATGTCTTTGGACAATGGGAAGGCCCTCCAAGCCTTTGGGTTGGTATTCCAAGGCAAATACCAAGCACAAGGCTTTGGGATTCCCAAAGCAAGAAATAATGCGAGCACGTTATAACGTGACTGCATTATAACACTCTCGCATTATTTCTTAGTTTTGACATGGTTTTTGTGTTTGTGCAATACATGTCTAGCATGACATAACACTAGTGCATTATAATGCGCTCGTGTTATGTATTGCTTTGTGTTAAATGCTACTCTATTGAATGTATGTATATATATTTTTATGTTTGTATGTATGTATGCTTGTATGTAATGTATGTATGTATCCATGCATGCTTGTATGTATGTATGTGTTGATGCCAAAATTTGACAAGGTAATAGTGTCTTATGAGAAACTCAATTTATGGGGAACCTTTTGCGCTAAACTGAGTGACCTCCATATTTTTAAAGAAATCAATTTCTTCTATAATGGGGTATGGAAAGGGAGAATGAAGCAAATATATAAAATAAAATCTAATCTAAGGCGATGCGCCAAGACTTAGTGATAGGCACGATAAATCATAGATCTAAGGGCCCGATTGGTATTTGTAATGTTCCAAAAAGGTAGAAACTGAAGATTAAAGCATAGATAATCCATTCATTGACATAAAATAAAATTACATACATTCCTACTGCCAAGAAGAGTCATAAGACATGAACTAGACCAACAAACTTGCATTCAATTTATAGAAGTTCTCAAATGAAATATCAGACAATAACAACACAGTCTAAAGATAATCAAATATCATAAAAGAACAGAAAGGCTGAACAATTGGCACAGTCTGAGAGTCTTTTGCAATAATAAAGGCCTGGTGTCTTTTCTAAAATTAGTGTTCCTCTTCCAAAATCTGGACCCTTCCCTCAAAACAGAGAGAAGTATATATAGTTGAAAACTCCCATCGCCTGGGAGAGCAGTAACAAAAAATATGTCACGATCTTTGGCAATGATGCAACATTGAGTATATCTCCAAGTTGTTACAACAAAAAAAATTCAAAACCAAGCATCCGGTCATTCTAGGCTCAGATGCATCCTCTACAAATGATGGCGGTGGTCCCGGTAAGGTCAAGCAGGCAAGTGTCATCACCCCATAAATTAATGAGGACACGTGGTAGCCAATCACAGCATTTGGTTAGCTTTATCCGTTGCCCAAAAACAAAACCCGCTGAAGAGACACGTGGCGGCATAGTGCAGCCTGTGTGAACCTTTATCTTTCACCATTGAAAACTTGTGCCAAGGTGACATGTGGCGCATGTGCAGAGCTTTACCCAAAAGTGAAGGGAAGCGATTATCGATCATGCGCAACGAAGACACATGGAAGCATAGCGAGGATTCCCGTAATGCGAAGGAAAGGAAACCTCTGAGGAGCACATAGCAGACACGTGGAGGGAGCAGTAGAGTTTGACAAAAAGGTTGAGTAGCTTATTTGCGATGCGTGGGATGATACTTAGAGAAAAAATAAACACGAAGGGAGCTTATTGAATATTTATTCACAGCTTTTGGCGACTACTAGGGGCATTTCACTTGAGGAACGAAGAACCCAAAATTTCTCTGGTTTACAGAATAGAGCGCCATTCACTAAGTGACGGAGTCAAAGCTTGGAAAGAGCCACCTCAAGTGGCGACCAATCATCCTTGGATGGCTTGACTATGTTGCGCAAATTCTCTTGTGCACCAGCCAGGTCGAGCTCCTGCTTATAAGGTGGTGTCTCAGGCAAGCCAACCCCTGCTTTACAATGAAAGAATAGCTATGCAAGTGGATAAATAACTCCCTTAATGTCAGTTGCGGTGGGAGGATGGCTAAAATTTTGGACAGCACTTGGGTCATTTTCTTTCTCCTCTATTCTTTCTACAATCTACTCGGCTGTAGCAATAGAGCCATCTTCAAGGAACAGGGACAACATACCCATCTCACTTTATCTGGAGAAACTCTCTCGCATGCTATCCATTGTTTCATTTAGAGTAGCAGTGGCCGCTTTAGTGCGCTGGAAGGAAGAGTGGCAATGGATAAACTTGTTTGTTGTCTGGGTGATAACACTCTGATCTTCAATTCCTGCCTTGGCGAGGTTTTCATCAAAGACCGAATATAGCTTGGTGAGAAAATCTTTTGCTTCCAAAATATTTTCTGAGATAAACTGCGAAAAATGCTCAATTGTACTATGAGCCTCTTGGCTCAGTTTTTCTACTCTGGCAATGAACCAGAAAGTGAGCTACAATGTTAGGCAAAAAGTTTTAATTTTTTCCCAATGAGAAATATACAACTACCTAACCAATGGAACCAGATTTGGATGCGTAGAGGAGGCTGAGAGAGAGCTTTTAAGAGAAGAGATCTCTACGTCCTTTGAGTTAATGACCTCGGCCAATTCCACACTTTTTCTTTTTTTGGACGCCAGTTGCTCCCCGTTGCTGCGCATTTCTTTATGCTAGTTTTCCTCGGCTCGGGAGTGGTTTTCCAAATCAATGTCAAGAGAGGACTTTGTCTCCTGAAGTTCTTTTTCTAATTGGGCCTTTCGGCCCTCAAATTCAACCTGTTTCTCCTATAAATTTTTCTCATACTGAGCTCACTGATGCTCTAAGGTCTCATTCTTTTGTTCCATCCCTTGATCATATTCAATGCGACATCGCTCCAACTCCTCATTTGTTAGTTGAAAATTATGCTCTGCCTCCCAATTCTTAGTACACAACCTCCCATTCCAACCTTCACAAGCTCCCCCTAAAGTTTGTTCCTGTCATTCTCTATTGCTAGTGCCCTCTTTGTTAAATGTGCAACATTTGCTTCCAAGGATTTCTTCTTTTTCTTCAAAAAACTAGCCTTTTCCCTTAATGATTTAAGCTACTCATCCATTTTCTTCAGCTAGCGACTAGTTTTAAGGAAATCGGAGGTGACCACCCGCTGTGTTTCCTCCATAATCTCAACCTTATCTTGTGGTCGAGCCACCTTCATGTCAAGCCCTATTGCATACACTTCGTGGTCTTCTTGATGCATCTCCCCTTGTGGCTTGGTTACCGTCGGGTAGAGGGTCACAAATTTCAACACTTGTTGGGTCTCATCATATCATAGAGATTTTACATCTTTGGTTCCGTAGGCTTACTATCCTCCTTGGCCTTATACTTTTGTATTCTACTCGTGCGTGCCTCCTTTCCGGAGTCAATATGTGCCATGAATACGACCGACGATGAGACTCGCCTGCCTACGAAAGGAGCATCGAAAGGCAAGGCATATGGATAGGTAATTTTGATAGGCCTGGAAATTTGCTTCTTTTGGAGAGTGACAATTTGTGGGGAGAAGGGGGGCACATTCCAAAGCTTGGTTTGAGAACCAACAGAAGGGCTTGCCACTTGCCAAGGTTCAATTTGTGATCCGGCGGGAGGACACATGGGTTGAAATGGTGAAGGATTTATCATTGTGGAGTCGGACTGCTGTGAGGGAAGAGGAGGATTTATGACAATAGTAAAAGCAGGGATGCTGAAAATAGGTACACCTTTGAAAAGTGAGGCAAGGAGGGCTTGAGTGGCAGCAGATGGTGTAAGAGTTCACAGAGGAGTAAAAGTGGGTGGAGTGACCTGTGAGAATTGGGTGAAACCTCCTGCATGTGTTGGATCAAAAGTGGGAAACAGAGGGCCAACACTCATGGCAAGGATTGTCACAAAGACAGTGGGAGATACCAAGGACTGAGAAGCAAGAGAAGAAAGAGAAGAAAGAGAAAAAATTACCTACTGATTGGTCAATGGCGGCCCTTGACTTGTTAGCAACTCTTCCCTTTCTTCGGGCTCCTAGCTAGCTGTAAGTACCTGTCTTCTAGTGGGCTCTTGTGAACTCTCTCCAATAGTGGCCTCCATCCATTGCTGCTTTGCGGGCGGGGTTCCCCCAGCCTCGACAATTACTTTCGGTTGTTGTCACGACGCTCTAGTTTCCTTAGCGGCCCAAGTGAGTGTATGTGAATCCCTCAATACATTAAACCACACATTTGTGGCTACAGAGGTGAGTTGTCCAGAGCTTTTCACTTGCGGTGCAGAGGATGCATAAATCATCGTTTCTTCTTCTTCTTGTTCTTCAGACCCACCTTCTGGGTCATTGCCTCTATTCGTGCTAGAGCTGGAGTTGGTATGCTCCTCATCCCACCATTTTTCAAATTCTTTGTCCTCCTTCAAGCTTTCATAAGGAGCATCCAGCTATCTTGTCTCTTGGCGATATTTCCAAAAAGCTTCTATCTTCTCATTAGTCCATTCCTCATCCTTCTACAACTTGTTGTACATGGTGCGTTCCATTTGGACACTATCCTTACCATCCACCACAACAAAGTAAAACTTGTGTCATGGCCGTCTGTTATCTTGTGTGGGAATATGCACTAGTTCAACAAAAATTTCATCCTTATCCACCCGCGAGTTGCACCTCTTTTCCCAATAGGGTCGAGGAATGTGAGTAACCTTCATGTGCGGTTGTGGTAGATCATTGAAAGGGTTGTATTCCCATTTATCACATACCAAAACCAACCTTAAATGAGCCAGTTTATCTTGCAATAGCTGATGTGATTGCTTCTTTACCAGAGTCATTGTTTTGAAATTCTTCGGACAAGTGAAGAATCATTTCCTCTTAACGCTTTGGCTTCTGTAGAAGTTATAATCAATAATACACACTTGTTGATACATCTCAAGCGCAAGCACCCTATTTGTGACATAGGTTGGGAGTAGGAAAGGTTGATCAGTGAAGCCTCGCATCCGAAGAATTGTGAAATCCACTTTGAAGAACCAGTCACAAGTAGGAGTGAAACTCTGCATATATCCGGTCTGATCTAAGTTGAGCCAGATCATGTCACCTCCTTGTAAATCTTGCAAGACGACTAGAGTTATAAGATAATCTGAAAAATGCATAGTAATCATATGTCATGGAAAGAAAATGTGTCCATGTGGATACTAGCTTCCTCCTCTACTTCTCATAAAAAATAGACAAATCAAAATATTTGCCGAAGAAGTCAGGGTTTTGATGTAAGAACATATGAACCAGGAAGGAGAGAAATCTAAACTTCCCTTCCATCGGGTAACTTTCTATTTGTCGTTTCATTTCCTCCACGAGGAATTCGGCGAAATCGTACCAAAAGATATTATGTTGCTTGTGGAATTGGAAAGCCGACCCTAGTTGAAAGGCTTCCACCATCTCGTCGGAATCCTGACCACACACAAACGCTAGCATTGACAAGGAATCCTGCATGTCTTCAAGAAATGAACTGTGTGGCAACAGGATACTTGGCAGCTTAGTGCTTGGGATTCTCTTCTTGCCAATTTCCTCCATTAGGAAATTTGGGCTCTTTTTCATCGTTTTCCATGTGTTTTCTCCTTTTGTAGGAGTGAAAGACTCAATTTTCTCCTTTTTGGTACTTGGGTCTAGGATACATAACATGTGCCAAATGGCTTGTGGGCTGATGTTAACATTCAAGGTTTGACCCTCAATGCAGTGGGTGTTCGGGTTATAATGCTGAATGGTGGCATCAACTATCTCTGGGAAATAATGTACCAACAGGACCATGTATTACGGAAGCTTGCTATACCATACCTTTTTTTTTTGTTGATATTGTTTCCCGAGATGCCTTCATCCTTGCACAGGCTGCTTCTCTTAAAGACTTAGGATTTTTTGCGCATGGGTCATGAATGTTATCCCATTCTTCCTCAACCCTTTTTTGGTTTCTGTAATCTTTGGGCTTATCCAGCTGCATTGTATTTTCCCTCTTCAGCTTGCCTGGTATACTAGGTGTAGCATATGATAAGTCTTCATAAACATACATAGCCTTTGACAACTGTATAGCACTAAGCAAGTGTTGGCCAATCTCCTCCTGAGTTTGCTGTGATGCACTCTCTGACATTTTTCCTTAGGTGAAAGCTTCTACAAGTGTTGAATGGTTTGTAAATTTTACTTGGCTCTAGATATGCTAAAAAATTCTCTTCACTTAGCTTAGCATATTCTAAAAGACATTTAAGCATTAAAAAATTCTTCATGTAATATTTAGCTATCTTTACTCAAAGTGGTAGAAGAAAGTGGGCTTTTGCATTTAATTCGGCATGTACTGCCAACTTCGGCTCGTACGAAGATGGGATATTTGACAGCTAAAGTGGAAAAAGGCATAATTGCATTTGGAAATCTTGTGATACGAGGCGATCTCCTTGGAACTTGGGCTGGCGATTCGCGTTTTAACTCAGCATTCGTATGTGTTGGCAATTAATATCCCTAACAAAATGATTAAGCCAAAGCAACAACTGATGCCTGAAAAGATATGAATCTTGCCTTGGGTTCTTGGAAATGCTTGTGAGGTGACACAATAGCCTTTGGATTATGTAGCTCATTGCCGATGAGCACCACCATTTTTAAGCTAATTAATTAGCTCTCATTAACTCTGCACGCATTGAGTCGTACTTTTACAAGCGCAACCCGTCAGGAAATGCGAGCAAATACAGACACTCCTTTCAAGTTAGCACTTGGTTATCATCATGTTTTCTCGAAGCAAATTATCATGCTTTTCCTCATTTTTTCTATAAATAGGCATCTAAGTAGTGAGGAAATCACACTTAGCATTTGAGCAAATTTTAGCAATAGGTCATTGGCTTAGTATCTAGCTTTTATTACTGGCAAGGTTCCTCATAGGCTAGGTTGTAGGCAGATTTCAGGAATAGTTAGAAGGCAGTAGCAGTGTGTTGATGCCATGGACACTCCTATTAGACTAGTTTCTTATAAGTCACAAACAACTTTCCTCGAAGAGATTTCAACTAGGCGCTTGAAAAGGATGACTAAAAACAAACACTCCATGGCTTTGATAGCCATGAAGTGGGTTCTGGGTCAGGACTGCATTGAGTATGAAGACAAATACCGCATCAATACCAACATTTTCTCGGACTCTGTTGCATCCATGTTGGATATTGGTATCCCTAGGCCTTTGATTTTGAAGTTATTCAAGGAAATATTTCCTAAAAAATACCTGAATGGTCTAGGAAAAGTCGTTGCTCATGTTGTGTATGGGGTAGGCCTGCCGATGGCTAGTGACCTCTGGTGCTATATTGAGGAAGAAGCAGTCATCCTATGGTTGTCGTTTCTCAGTGGATTCTACCTCTAGACACACGACGAGCACCAGCGGAGGGTTACCCAGGCCTTGCACTTTTTGCTTCGCATCTACAACGTAGTGCCATTCTACAACATTGATTGGTACACTAACTTCAGGAATCTGATTTTCCCTCCACCAATGGCGGTTGCTCCAAGTGATTTTGCTTCTGCTGCTGATGTACCTATTGATGAAGACGTGGTAGATGCTATTGTTAATGTTTCAATTGCTGCTACCCATGGTCTTGGATGAAATGCTTCCTAGTCTCCTTGTTTTTTGTTGTTAAGAATACACCACCCATTTCTAGTTTTTGTATATAAGCCTAAAAAAGGCCATACACATAGTATATATGAAAAGAATATCATGTATAACCATATACTTTTTGAATTATGGCTCTTTTAGCCATTTTCTCTGTGTAAAAAATGACAGAATATATATAATGACATATATCTTTATAAGATCCGTGGCTCCTTCTCTTTCAGCATATCTGTCATATGGGCTCCTTTCCATTTAGCATATTTGTTTATTTACTTTGCATATGGGTTTTTTTTATTGTTTCTACAAAGTAATTTTACTGCCTTGTTCTCCATAATGATGGGTTGCTTTCCGCCGAAACACGAATTAATTTAAAAAAAATCGGCCAACAAAAGGGAAAGAAAAATAAAAGCATTATTCACATATATATACAATAGCAAAACTCTGCCACTTAATGGAACAACTTAAGATGAATCCTGTTGACTGAAATTCCCAAGACTTCTTGTTCCATGCTTTCTAATTCAAAAGAATTATGTTCTTTTCACTTAATGATCTTAAACGGACCTTCCCACAGGCTATCAAACTTTATGTGTTGACCTGGCTTAGTAACCCTTTCATTAAATTTCAGCACTAAGTCACTGCACTTTAGGCCTTGGTCAGACGCCCTCTTGTCAAACCATTGCTTGACCACTTACTGGCAGTTTGTCATGGCTATTAGGTACTTCTCCCTTTTTTCTTGTACTTCTAACAGTTCGGCAAGTTGAACCTCCATGGCACCATTTTGTTCTATCTCGAGGGATTTCAATAGTTGAAGCGCTAGAATCTCCATAGATATAGGCAACAATGTCTCCTTCCCATATACCAACTCATAAGGTGAAGTCTTAAGGACTTGCTTAGGAGTTATGCAGTCTGCCCAAAGCGCTGCTCAGAGGTTTTTGTGCCATTCTCTCTGGTGCTCCAAACTAATTCTTTTAAGAAGTCATACAAGGTTCTTGTTCATTGACTAGCTAGGTCATTTCCCTGCGGGTAATAATTCGACGAAGTCTTAAGAAATATGCCATTTGTTAATGCAAAGTGACATACCTTTGCACCTAGGAAAGCTCTGGCATTATCAGAAATGATAGTCTTCGGAGGGTCGAACCTTGTCACCAACTCTTTGAGGAAATCCATTATCTCTGCCTTTGTTACATTTTTAAGCGGAGTGACCTCTGTCTATCTCGTGAAATAATTTGTAGCCATCAGAATCCACTTGTGTCCGACACTAGAAGTGGGATTGATCATCCCGATGAAGGCCAAGCCCCATTGTGCAAATGGTTCATCCGCCACTATAGGGTTGAGAGACATTGCAAAATTCTTCCTTTTTCCTATAAAGGACTTTCTTTGCAAGATTTCACCAAGGAGTGAGAGTCATTGAAAAGTGTGGGCCAATAGTAACCTGCACACATGATTTTGATGGTGGTGGTCTTAGCAGAGAAGTGTTCTCCCACAGCTCTGTTGTAGAAAGTGTCAAGGATTCTCTTCACTTGCTTTGCAGTAATGCATTGCAGGAGGAGACCATTGAAATTCCTTTTGAAAAGGACCCCTTCCACTAGCACATATCCACAATTTTGCAGTCGATAGTATCTTCTCTTTTGGGAGGAAAGACCTAGCGGATGCTTTCCTATTGGCATAAACCTCACCCTATCTGTTAGCCATCAACCCTCAGACCCTGGCTCATTCATCAGAATAAGCTTTGGTTGCTCTTCCTTGGCAGGTATCTGTTTGTCATGCACCATGTATTCGCATAGTCCTCTTCTACAGACGGTTTTAGTGGGTCTGACCTCAATGTCATATTCAAGGATCTTGGTGATCCAATTAGCTCTTTTTTCTGTGATTTCTCCCTCCATGATATATTCGTGCACACTGGAGTGCGCGACATAGACAATCACTTTGTAGCAGGAAATTAGATGGCAGAATTTTTTAAGTCCCTTTCCTATTGCAAAGGCTTTCCTTTCGACAAAATTATAATTCATCTCATATTCCTTCAGGGTCCGGGAGTAAAATTCCACCGGATGTTCTCATTTTCCTTCATTATCCTTTTGAGTTAAGACAGTAGCAATACTAGAATTGCTACTTAATACATACATTATAAATTCCTTAGATAAGTTTGGATTAACCAGTACCAAATCTTAGGAGATAGCATCCTTAAATTTTTTGAAGGCTTCCCTGGCTTCCTTTTTCCACTTAAATGCTTGATATTTTTTAAGCATCAGGGTGATTGGCTTAATTATTCCTGCAAAGTCAGAAATAAACTTTCTAACAAAATTTAACTTTTCAAGGAAGGACTGAATGCCTTTCTTTTTAATCGGAAGGGGAAGTTCCTTGACTGCTTTCACTCGATCAGGGTTGATTGAAACTCCTTCTTTGGACACCATGTGTCCTAATCGCTTTCCTTGCGACACTTCAAATACACATATTTTTGGATTCAAGGAAACCCCAAAATCTTGACATTTCTGAAAAACCATTTCTAAGTGATCAAAATGACCATCCTTACACTTAGAAAACACAGTAAGATCATCTAAATAAATTAGAATAATCTTATTTATTAGCTCGCTGAAAGTGATGTCCATTGCCCGCTGGAATGTTGCCCTTGTGTTAGATAAACCAAAGGGCATTTTAGCATATGTGGATTTTCCCCACTTTGTAGTGAACGTAGTCTTGTGCTGATCCTCTTCTTTAACTCAAATATGATTATAACCAGAGAATCCATCAAGCAGAGAAAACATTTTCAACCCTACTATTGTTTGCAGGATTGTCTCCATAGAAGGCATTGGATAATGATCCTTCAAGGATGCTCTATTCAGGTCTCAGAAGTCCACACACAAGCGGATATCTCCATTCTTCTTTCAGACCGGGACTAGATTGGATACCCACATGCTATGCTTGATTGAGAAGACAATTCGCGACTCGATTAACTTTGTTAGCTCTTGCAGCCATTAGTGCTTCAATTTTGGGGTTTACTAGCCTCTGCTTCTGTCGGATTGGTTTTGCACCTTCTGTTAGCTCAATTGTGTGTTGGATGATGTCATGATTGTATCCCTTTAGGTCATCATAGGACCGGGCTACTACTCCATATTTCTTGCAAAAATTGATGAGCCTTTCTTTATCATGGTGCGGGACATCTTTCCCGACTCGAAGGTTTCTGTCATCTAAGACCCGAAGGTCTATATAGGCGCTTTTGTCTACCACAAACTTTCATCTATCATTTATTGCATCATCACAATCAAAAATAATTTTGAGAGTAACCAATCCTTTCGGAAGCTTGTTAGATTTGAGCTACATGATTTATCCTTCATAAGCCTCTGTGATCTTTGGTTGGATCTGATCGGCGAACTCCCCCGACTGCCGGATGAATGAAGCAATGCATTCATCACTTTCAAACACCTGCCAACTTTGATCATTATCAGGAACTGCTGGTCGGACTATTACTTGTACAAAGTGTTTGTTATGTATAAGGTTAGAAATAGGATCGAACTGGGATCTGATTGTTGCCATGTGATCCGTGTCACCATTTTGGTCTCAAGAAATAGTCTGAATGTTGAAGGCTTCGAAACCCTCAACCAGGTCCCAGACTCGATGCCGATAGGATCTCATATGGACATTCCTTACAATGAAAATTCCCAGACTTGGTTGACCACCAGTTCGGAATCTCCAAACACCATTAATTGCTTAATTCCCATTCGCTCCACAAGGTTTAAACCCTGAATTAATCCTTCATATTTGGCTTTATTGTTCGAGCAAGTGAACTAGAATCAGAAATACCTTAGTATTTTTTCATTTTGTGGGGATATCAAACATATCCCCACTCCAGCGCCTACTTTGCATCTTTCCTCGTCAAAGTACAACGTCCATAGCTCAGGTGTTTGGCCACCTTCAAACTCTTTGGCCACCTTCGGGAGCACTTGATCTTCATCATAGATTACATAGGTGCCCAATCCTATAGCATGGTATTTGTCGAAAGGGTCGTTGTCCATGTGTTCACTTAACAAGCATCCTCTTGATCATTCCGGTCTTCGGTGACCTTTTTTGCCTCTAGTAATTCGATGCAATACATTTCTTGCTTGGTGATAGAGGTGTGCGCGACTTCAAAATTGACCATGGCTTCATCCGCTACATGTTCAGAATGTAACGCTTCTAATTCTATCTTCATTTTTGTGCCATGCTGAGAATTAGATGTGACCAATCCAGGGACAGGTATCCGACCACCCTTGAAGTAAATTCTTGGGATAGAGAGAGGCCGAACATGGGAGGAACATCTATGATCATAGTGTCTTGCGGCACAATGATACTAGGGCATGAAAATAGAGTTAAAGGAAGTGTCTTGATCACATGTACGGTTTCAAATCTGTTTCCATCAAGTTGCATTACTCCCCTTTTCATAGGTTCATAGTTGAGTCCTAAAGCTTCAACTATTTGCTTAGGCATAACCGTGGTACTAGCACCATAATCAATCATAGCATTATGCAATAACTTCTTCCTTATAATGAGAGTTAAAAATAAGGGTTGGGGCTTCGACTTACCTCTAGCTTCAGTAGGGGCTTATGTTGTGTTATTCATAAGGACTTTAGTAGGAGATAGTTGATTAACAACCTTTGCATTGGCTAACTGCTCCGTTGGCATTGCGTTGACCTCTGCTTGAAGAGCCTTATGTAATAGCATCTTCTGCTCTGGGATAGCTAGAATGTCCCATAGAGACACATTAGCGGATGATTTATTCAATTGTTCCACCACATTAAAAGGTGGTGAACTTTGAGGTCTTTGCTCCTTTTCTCTCGTTATGATAATTTCCTTCTGCGGCTAATATTGCGGTGGTGTAGTGGAAGTGTTAGGTATCTGATCATAAGCACTTTTAGGTTGTGGATTGGATAGTTGTGGGGCAACTGGTTAGTTGATAAATCTACTCTTTGAGCGAGTGTTATAGTTAGATTTCACTTGCGGCATTTTGGATATGAATGTATCATTAGCAAACACCATTTCTTCTTCTTCCATCCATGAGAAGAGCACGTGATCAGGAGTGATGTCGGATTCTTTTTCTAGGGACATTCCTTGCATTTGTGTGGTAAGAACCGTGCTCTCCATTTGTTGTGAAGAATATACATATGATCCGTGGCCTGACATTGCGCCTTGGCTGCGCTACTCCGCCACCTTTTATTGTAAGTTTCCATTCAGATAGTTTCAGGGCATGTGCGCATCACTACAAGGGAAGCACCATAGATTGATATCATCGATGAGGTTAGTCTATCCTGCAGTCAATTCCCCACTCGAGCTTGGTGAAGTGCTTGTTAGTGGAGTAGGTACCGACACTATTTGGTTGGCTGTCAGAGCTGGTGGATTAGTGCGAGAACCGCCTTGGTACTAATTTTGCTGATATGAAGACTATCTGCCTTGCTACTAATTCTGATAGGCAGGCTTCAGAGGCGTTGATTGGTTTCTCTTGAGGGTGGTTATGTTGTTTTCCATAGTTTGTAGCATTTCTTTAAGATCACTCATTTCATTCTTAGGAGAACTGGATGTGGAGGCAACATTTTGTGGCACTACTACATATGTGTACATTGACTAGGGAGGTGCGGGCACACTCATCAACGCGACTTCTTATGCGGGCATCAAGATTTTAGGAAATATCAGCATGATAGGCCAAGGGGGAAACTTTCCACAATCTATCAAATGATTTTTGGCTTTAACGACAACACTGCAAGCATCTGGCAGAGTAGCTCCTCCCAAAGACTTGATCATCATAGAAATTTCGAGGTTGATGGACTTCAAATAAAATATGAATGCCAACTTAGGAGTCAGACGTATATCAATAGGGACCCTCTTCTAGTTCATGTGGAATCGGGCATTGAAGTCCATCATAGCCTCTTGGGGAGCTCGTTTTATGACAAATAGTTGATGGTACAGCGAGGAGCAATCTCCGTCATTTGAAAACCTCTCATAGAATGGATCTTCGAGCTCATCCCAGGTACAGATAGTGCTAGATGGTAATGTTTGGTACCAATCCAATGCTTTTCCTTTGAAGGATGTGGTGAGGAGCCTCAACGCTACATTTTGTGTGGTGATTCCATGCACCAGACACACGTCTACCATATCTTACAGATGTTCTGCGAGTGTTCTTGAGTCATCTCCAGTAAAGTTGGGTATAGCTTTCATAGCTGAGACTGGGATAGCAGCCCAAACAACGGGTGCTACTAGAGCTACTAGGGGACTTCCAACATCCCATGCCGCGTAATTTCTATTGGTTGTTGGCAACATGGTTAGAGGAACGGGTGGAGGGAGCGAAATGGTTACCAACTAACTTGCGTCCTACACTGTTCCTAGTGGCGGTACAAGTAAACTGGGGTCTTTTGTGGTTTGGTATCTAGTTACAAGACAATGGGTCATACACCCTTCTAAATTGAAAACTCATTTAAGCTCAGTCCCACTAGGCGTGTCAGAAAAAGAACAAACTGTTGATGCCAAAATTTGACAAGGTAACAGTGCCTTATGGGAAACTTAGTTTATCGGGGACCTTTTGTGCTAAACTGAGTGACCTCTAGATTTTTAAAGAAGCCAGATTCTTCTATAATGGAATTTGGAAAGGGAGAATGAAGTAGAAATATAAAATAAAATATAATTTAAGGCGATGCACCAAGACTTAGTGATAGGCACGATAAATCATAGATCTAAGGGCCCGATTGGTATTTGTAATGTTCCAGAAAGGCAGAAACTGAAGATTAAAGCATAGATAATCCATTCATTGACATAAAATAAAATTGCATACATTCCTACTGCCAAGAAGAGTCATAAGACATGATTTAGACCAACAAACTTGCATTCAATTTATAGAAGTTCTCAAATGAAATATCATACAATAACAACACAGTCTAAAGATAATTAAATATCATAAAAGAATAGAAAGGCTAAGCAATTGGCACAGTCTGAGAGTCTTTTGCAATAATAAAAATAATAATAAAGGCCTAGTGTCTTTTCTAAAATTAGTGTTCCTCTTCCAAAATCTAGACCTTTCCCTCAAAACAGAGAGAAGTATATATGGCTGAAAATTCCCACCGCCTGGGAGAGCAGTAATAGAAAAGATTTTGCGATCTTTGGCAATGATGCAGCATTGAGTATATCTCCAGGTTGTTGCAACATAAAAGATTCAAAACCAAGCATTTGGTCATTCTAGGCTCAGGTGCATCCTCTGTAAATGATGGCGATGGTCCCGACAAGGTCAAGCAGGCAAGTGTCATCACCCTGTAAAGTAATTAGGACACATGGCGGCCAATCACAACATTTGGTTTGCTTTATCCATCACCCAAAAATAAAACCCGCTGAAGAGACATGTGGCAACATAGTGTAGCCCATGTGAACCTTTATCTTTCACCATTGAAAACTTGTGCCAAGGTGACATGTGGCGTGTGGGCAGAGCTTTACCCAAAAGTGAAGGGAAGCGATCATTGATCATGCGCAGCGAAGACATGTGGAAGCATAGCGGGGATTCCCACAATGCAAAGGAAAGGAAACCTCCAGGGAGCGCAGAGCAGACATGTGGAGGGAGTATTAGAGGTTGACAAAAAGGCCGAGTAGCTTATTTGTGATGCGCAGGCCGATACTTAGAGCAAAAATAAACATGAAGGGAGCTTGTTGAATATTTATTCACAGTATGTATGCCTGTATGTATGTATGTATTAGTGCTTGTATGTATGTATGCGTATATGTATGTATCTAAGATTGTATATATATATACATGTATGCTTGTATGTATGTAAGTTTGTATGTACCTATGTATGTATGCTTGTATGTGTAGACACTGAAATTTGGTCTAAGCCTGCGACTTCAATTTCTTCATAATTCGTATTTTCATGGTCGTGATTAAATAATGCTAATTATTTAATTACTTTCTAAAGTATTTTCTCATCTATTAATTAAATAAATTTTAATTATTTAATTGATTCATTCTAACATTTATTCTTCTATTAATTAAATAAACTTAATTATTTAATTAATTCATATTGTCTTTATTCAAATTTTGATTAATTAAATAAACATTATTTATTTAATTACGTCACTAATTAAATTTATCCTCCTTAAATTAAATAAATTCTTATTTAATTTATCCTTATCATATTTTCAACTATAATTAAATAAATACTTTAATACTTTAATTATTCATTTAACTTTTTTTTTACTCAATTAAATAAATATTATTTAATTAATTAATCTCTAAATATTGAATGTTGAATTAAATAAATCATTTAATTCATAAAAGTCTATTTTGGACATATTCCTCTATATTTAGATAATTGTCTAAGTTATCTAACTATTCATTTCCACTTCACTCGAGATCTATTTAAGTTAGTTAGTTATCTCCTGATTTAATGACTGATTGTCTTTCATGAATAAACTCTATGTCATAACCAGTCAGTTATCTAGCTTTAACTCTTATTCATGTACACATTTATTAATTAAATATCTTTATTTAATTAATTAATTTATGTGTGTGTTCGAATAGATCGTTTCTATTATTCTATCTTTATCCTTTTCATGCAATCATTATTCTTCTAATTTTTGAATACTTTCAACTAGATATTAAATCATTATTTAATCTTGATCTCTATTCTTAGGTTTTATCACTCACATCAGTACTAACACTTATCTTAATGCATGTCCAATCTTTTAATCTGAATCATCCGTCTATCTTTCTATCTTAGCCTCTCAGTCGAATGATTAATTTTCTATAAATTGACCCGACTCTCATCATTTCAACTCCTCCCGAAATTGTATGACTTTTGGAGCACTTCTTAATCTTTGATATTTTACTATAATCACATCTATCAAGGATATAATTGCACACATACTGAAAATATGAGGGCAAGAATACCGTCACGACGAAATGGAGAAGGACAATCAAGGTCAATCATGGAAGGATGTAGATATTGGGTGAGATCATTCTGTGTTTATGTTTATGCTTTCTTTGTACTTTGTTATTTAGCTTTAGATTACATTAGAGTTTTATTGCATTGTTAATGCTTTAACCTTTCCTATTTTCATGATGTTACATTGGTGAACCCAACGTGAAGACATGTTCTTCGCAAATCCGTAGATTTTTTTTATTCAATTTTTGCAGGTATCGTACTGCCCGACGCATCTAACAGACAAAATGATACAATTGATGTTATGAATCACATTTTCCAAATACATCAACACATCTGACAAATTTCGATGCATCTATGGTTCTTTGCGATGCAATTGACTGGTGAAAAATCCGCGATGCATCTGCTGCTCTGAACGATGCATCTGACTAGTGAAATTTTTGGGTTCAATTTTCGATTTATAATTTTTCATTATGTTTTTATTTTAGCTAATTTTCAGTTCTTAACGTGTGTTTTAAGGAATTAACATAGTTTTTGTAGGATGTAGCATATAAGACAAGTTTTTGAAACCCCTCTTACAGGACGATCACTGAAGATAAATTGCAAACTACTAATGAATTGTTTTGCAGGACATGTGTCAAAGACTATTTTGAAACAAACTGTCTGGTAGATTAGAAAATTGTCATTTGGGTTTAAAATTTACTACTATCTACTATGTTAGGTGCAAAAGCATGCTATGTTATTACCCCACGATTTAGTATATTGAAGTATCCTCTCCCCTTGTGCATTTGTGTGATCCTAGGTGCAAGAGAACCTGTTACTGACTCTAGAAATTGGGCCTGTCTTGGTGGGAAAAATTACTCACCCCAAGACGACTCAAACCCGTAACACAATGAACCCGAGTGACTTCCAGTCGGTATATAAAAGTGGGTACTTGAGGAAATCTCAAGTATCACGAGTATTGTTCTGACAAGAAGGGCAACAATGGTCTCTTGCCACATGGATGATACCCCATGAATAGAATTCATGTACTAAACACCCTTGTTTTTAGTAATCCAAAAACCCTCTATTTGTTGGTGCAATAGTTGAGACCTGTGGAGTCATTTCACGTTCTTATGGTTCATAGTAAAGATGAGAATTATGCCATGGGAGTTTCATGGGTACTATAGCTTGGTTGCCTCGAATGAAGTGTTGAGCCATGGAGGGGAGATAGTGGGGTCAAGCTACTAGTCATCCGCTTTGAATAAGCGTAGCTGGGGTAAAACCCAAGTGAGAACTCAACAAGTATTGTCTTTCACAGCCTTAGGATTGTACTTTTTTTTTTTTTTTTGGATTTTTATTTTTCTAGAAATACACATGTTCATGATCGTCAAACTAAAAATACATTATCTTCTGATTGTTTTTATTTGCCAAAACTTGATCATGAAACATAGTTAGTTTACATTGTCATTCACTGGAAAATCGCAACTGTTCATCAAAAAAAGCAACTGTTACTTAGAGTCGCATCTGTTTCAACTTTAGTCACATCTGTCAGAAATTGGGTTCAATTTGCATCTGAGTCACATATGTCAAAAACTGAGTCTAATTTGCAACTAAGTCACATTTGTTTAAACTTGAGTTGCATCTGTTAGAAACTGAGTCCAATTTGCATGTCCCAGAATCTGAGTCGCATCTGTTTAATCTTGAGTCGCATCTGCCAGACTAGCTCACATTTGCTTAGTGGAAAACTGTATCTAATATCTTAGTCACATCTGTCATTACCTTTGTTACTGGAAAACCCACAATTTATACCTTCTGTGATGCATCTGAATAGGTGAGCCACATCTACAGTCTAGAACGACGCATTTTCCCCTGTCATAGAACCAACCTACTTTTACCAATACATAGTCAAAGTCTTGAAAACCACATCTGATCAATACAGAGTTGCAATTGATACCCTGAGTCGCATCTGTTGCAAACAAAACCACATGTGTCTGATACTTGAAACTGAATTTACCAAAAAACCACAATTGAGAAGAAAAACCGCAACTGTTAAATTTTGCGACGCATCTGCCTAAGTATCAGAAAACCATAATTTATTGTCACAGACTGAGAACAAATAGTGAAACCAGTATCTGAATTATCCTTTTTCACTAATTCTTAGATAGAAACTAGAAAGTTTTCTCAAAACTTGCACGATTACATCCTTTAGGAATCATTCAGTCATTGCAATAGGTACCCTAGTCATAGATCTTACTTTCGTCTTAGGGGTCTTTATTTCCTTTAGAGAGATCATCTTTTGCAAATTTTAGGATAGACACCTTTCACACTTTGGATAAACCCTTGATTCAACTAACGTTGTCATTGACCCTAGTCATCATATCTTTTTTCCTACATGTGAATCCTTCTAGCTCATCAATCTAGTTTGGGAGCTCACCTTATCTTTTAGTCCTAGTCTTATGAAGGTTCCTTGTCAAAACTAAATTGAAACTTGGGTTAAGCTTTAGTTGATAGATAACCTCTTTTAGAATCTTCCAAATTTGATCACTTAGACCTTTGCATATTTAGATACTATCATCCTAGAATAGCATCATTTTAGACATACCTTATTTGTAGAGAAAATACCAAAAAAATAGCTACATACATTCATCCTTTATATTCAGAAAATCCCAAAAACATAGATTAGACTCATAATCATCCATAGACTTAGCTTTTGCATCACTTGCACTTTGAGCTTTCATTACATGGTTGAAACAAGATCAAAAAGGAAAGAAAGAGAAAAGATGGCTGATCCAAATGAATTCATCAATCAATTCTCAAATCCCTTTTCAGGGGCATCTTCATCTAGACCTCACAAGACTTTGTTAGACAAATTTGTCACTAGAGACACACAAGGACGTGTTATAGTGGAAGACATAGATGTTGTTGCATAGGACCCTAATTTTGTTTCCTTTGTAGATGACTATCTAGCAAATGATCCTCAACGATACTTAGCCAAATTGCTAGCAGAAGGTGCCAAACTACCTCCTGGTTTTGATATTCGTACCCTAGAAACTACATCTACCCAGGGAACAAACACCACTACCACTAGTGTTACTATACCTCAAGTGACTACTGCTATACCATCTGGAGGACCTACACAGAGTGGTTCAACAATACACACATCTCCATTTGGTACGCCTACCTCGACACAGGGGCTAAATTTCACCATAGGGGTGTCATCGTCCAATCCCTCCAGTCCTCTTGTTGGGAACAAAAAATCTAGAACATCAACTCCTATTCCAAGTGTCAATGTCACTAGCATTAGTCCACAGACAACAACTATACCCAATGTTAATGTTGCTAGTACTATACCACAGATTGGGGTTTCACAGATAGGAGGCATTCCCTCTTTCCAATATGGAAATAGACCCATCACTTCAAATAGTCTGAGTCAAAATCCATTTTCGTAGATTTCGAGTCAAAATCCATTTTCACAAACTCTGAATCAAAATCCATTTACACAAACCCCAAATCAAAATCCATTTTCACAAATTCCGAATCAAAACCCATTTACTAACATTCCAAATCAAAATCCACTTTACATACCGTCATTTAACCAAAACCCATCACAAAATATTGGATTTCAAAACACGTACATAGACCCAAATAATCCACACATCATTAACTCAAGTTGACATCCTACAGACACAAATGCATGCACTTCAAACACAGATGGATAACAAGGTAGTGACAACCAAGAAAACATTTTCAGCAAAGGATTTATGCCCATTTCCCTTCGATAAATCGTTGTACATGACACATTTCCCTCATGGGTATGCCATACAAAATTTTCCCAAGTATAATGGAAAGCGAAATCTAGTCGAACACATAAGGGAATTTTCTATGATGTGCATAGATGTTTCCTACGACCGCACCTATCTTATGAGATTCTTTCCAAGAAGTCTTGTTGGAATTGCACTAGAGTGGTTTTTAGGTCTTGACTATGGCATAAAATCATGGGGAAAATTGGTTGAGAAATTCATTGAACAATTCTCCTTTAACATAGACCATGAGATTAACATAGCAAACTTGTGTCACACTACACAAGACGAAGGAGAAACTTTTATTTCCTTCTTCTAGAGGTGGAGAATTATAGCCAGTTGATGTCCTGTCGAGATACCTGAGAAGTAGAAGGTCACTTATGTTCGAAGAAAACATCAACCCAAAATTGAGAAGTGACTTGAGAGTACATTGTTGCACATCCTTTAAAAAACTAGTGGAAAAGGGGCTCATACTCTAAAAAGATCTCATTGAAAAAAGAGAAGTTAAGACACAGACACCCAATAGAAATCCAAATGTGCAGAACACACCCAATGACAGAAACAAGTTTTGGTCTCAAAATAAAAATGTTACCAACGATGGGGTAGTTGGTGCGAAGACTTTACAAGCAAGACTAATCATCACACTTAGAGGAAATTCCCCCTCTACCAACAAAATTAACGCCGTCAACCAAACCCCCAACACTACACAAAACACCCAATGACCACAACAACATAGATGATTTCCAAAACGTGAGTTCACTCCTGTTGGGGAACCCATTGAGTCAGTCCAAACAACTGTTGCAACACAATCTTGCACAACTTCAAGAGCCAATACAATACAATCCAAGAAAATTCAAACCATCTTGGTGGGATGATAATTCCTTTTTAGATTTCCATCAGACCAAAGGACATAGCCTACAAAATTGTCGTCAACTAAAAAAATCATACAGGACTTTGTCGACAATAGAACTATTGAAGTCAGTGCACATAAACTTACATCTTTAAACACTGATCACAAGGTCTTTTCAGATCCATTACATGACCATGGGAAAGGAAACACCCCCAGTTTGAGTAACAAAACCAATACTTCAACTAACTATGCTAATGTTAAGCATGATTATAGTGGCAAAATCATAAATCACCTTCGGGTTGTTGATGAGTAGGTCAATACCATTTCCATAAATAAAACTCCTAAGTGTGTTGTTAACACTCATCAAACCAAGATCACCATACAAGGCCCTCCATCACATCAGACACCATAGAATTCCAAGCCACAGTATAACTTACTTGATCAATTAGGGAAGACCCCAACCTAAATTTCCATCTTGGAATTGTTGCGTAACTCCCCTGAACATTGATCCATTTTAGATAAGGCTTTACAAAGCACGACTGTTACTAATGATCTTGATGTCAATCATTTCAAGGAAATGGTGGGATACTTGACTAATAATCATCATGCCACATTCTCTGAACAAGACTATGCAACTAAGAAGATAAATCATAATGACCCGTTACATCTTGAAGTCCTTGTTGACAAAACCAAAGTTAGACGAGTTCTGGTAGACAGAGGATAAGGGTTAAATCTTGGCACTTTAAAATTGATTAAGGCATTAGGTTTCTCAGAAGCATGTGTGGACATAATGAAAAGCATTGTCATTAAGGCTTATGATGATTAGGAACAAAAATAAAAGTGGGTGGTAACACTTCCTATCAAAATTGGCCCCGCAGTTATGGAGACAAATTTCCAAGTCTTGGATCTCACCCTTCCATACAACCTTCTACTAGGCAGACCATAGATTCATTCCATGAAGGAAATCCCTTCCACATATCATCAATGTCTCAAATTTCCCTACAATGGCATTGAAATGACAATAGATGGTGACCCAAATCCATTTTAATATTGCACCAATCTACGAGAGACACCTCAGCACCAAGTGCCCGTAAACCAAGAAGCCTCATCATCCAATTCATCTCATTATGTCGATCCATATTCCACTCTCACTAGAACATCCATGCACAATTCATTACCTTCCGCTCCTAAGGTTGAGATCCAAGACAAGGGTTGTGGAGAATATCACATGAAGACATCTTATTGTGTTAGCCACCTAATTCCTCCTAAATCATACAGTTTACCTACAACAAATGGGAGACAATCAGTGGTCACCATACACATTCCTCCCTCAAAAAACTTTACAAAATGGGGAGAATTAAGCAAAGAAGCCATACACGCAAAAAATGTGACCTACTGGTTGTATAGAGAGGACCATGAAGAACCTCCCTCACTTGCTCACATTAATACATATCAATATGGAAAAGCTTTCACAATCATGCAAATCAAGGGATATAATGGACATAGTGGCTTAGGCTTACATCAAGATGGGAGGACTGAACCAATCATTGTTTCAAAGTGGCCGAAAGGCTTAGGGCTTGGGTTTCAACTGATTCAGATTGACGTTCCTAGTACCGCATCACCTTTACTCAAGGAAGTAAGTGCTTCTGAAGACATCAAGACATCTGACGAATCATCTAACCAACCCTAATATGATTCCCCCAACTCTAATGAATATGAGTGGGATTCCCTATCCTCCACCTCTTCCATGGACCTTGATAAGCTATTTGGAGAACTTTACTTAATGTTGAAATCTTCACCAAATCCATTGAATTCCTGTCCACCTAAGAATTTGACAAAAGAGGAATGGTTTAAACATTACTACTGGAAATATCTTGATCCTACCTCTTGGTAACCTCATAAATCCATTTCAGATAACCAAATATTGGCATTAGGCCCACCTCAGAATCTTCCTAGATCCAAGCAAAAGAGCAAAGAGGACTTGGTACAAAACTTTTGTGACTATATGAACAACTCAGCTTTTACCTTGACCCCGTTGAACTTTGACAACTCCGATGATGAAATGCCCTTAGTATACCCCCAACTCATTGATTGGGACCAACAAGACACACCCGTCTTAGACATTTTTGAGAATGACGAAGTAGTTGCTAAGTTCCTGGGATTACGAGAAGGCATGCCTAGTGGTGATCACAAGGTTGGATTTACCATTGACTTGGAAAAAAAGGCATATTTTGGGGAATTTGTTCAACCTTCCAATCACAAAAATAAGAAAAATAATGACAAAAATAAAAATGATGAGTCTTTAGGTGAAAACTGAAAGGTGCCTTTCGACAATGAAAAAGAAAAAAAAAGGAGGCATTCGAAGGTGAAAACCTCTCTGAGGCACATAAGGATGGAGGTTTGAACATTCTCCCTATTGCACAGGAAAAGTCACCCATGCTAGTTGAAGAATCAATGGAAGTTAACATAGGTGCAAAAGAGAATCCCCGACTGGTATATTTTGCAGCATCATTGACAAAAGAAGAGTAGCCAGAATTTTGCAACTTCTTTACACAAAGATAGATTAATTTTGCCTGGTCATATGCAGACATGCCTGGGTTGGATCCTGAACTTGTACTACATCATTTTCCCTTACAACTAGGTGTAAAACCAGTGAAATAGAAATTGAAGAAAATGCACTCACAGATTGCTTTACTAGTCAAGGTTGAGTTGAAGAAACTATTACACATTGGCTTCATTAGATCAATCAACTATGCAAATTGGATTTCCAATCTTGTACCAGTCACCAAACCAATAGGGGGCATCCACATATGCACAAATTTTAGAGATATAAATAAATCCTATCCTAAGGATGACTTTCCTTTGTCGAACATTGACATGATAGTAGACATGACCGCAGGATATGAGATGTTATCCCTTATGTATGGATTTTTAGGGTATAATCATATCAGAATTGCAACTGAAGACCAACCTAAAACAAATTTCACATGTCCCTGGGGAACGTATTGCTAGAATGTCATGCCCTTTGGACTGAAGAACACTAGAGCAACCTATCAATGTGCCATGACCACTATTTTTCACGACCTTATACACACTCTTATGCAAGATTATGTCGATGAACTTATTGCTAAATCATTGATTAGGGATGATCATTTAAAGGTTTTAGACAAGATCTTTCAAAGGCTAGAAGAGTATAAAGTGAGACTAAATCCGAAGAAATGTGTGTTTGGCATGAAATTGGGAAAGCTTTTGGGATATATCATTTCTAGAAAGGGGCATTGAAGTGGATTTGGCCAAAGTAAAAGCAATCATAGAAATGCCTCCACCAGCTAATCTCAGTCAACTAAGGACATTGCAAGGGAGATTGCAATCCATCAGAAGATTTATAGTGCAGTTAGCAGATAAGACACATCCCTTTCAACATTTACTTAGAAAAGGAATACCCTTTGTATGGACAGGTAAGTGTCAGGAAGCTTTTCAATTGATTAAGGATTATCTACTCACACCACCAGTCTTGATGCCACCTGTTGAGGGATGACCATTGATTCTCTATATTTCAGCAACACATTCATCACTAGGAGCATTGCTGGCATAGAATGACAATGAAGGTCATGAAAGGGAAATATACTACATCGGTCGCACCTTGGTAGGTTATGAACTCAACTAAAGTACCATTTAATAGGCTTGTCTTGCAGTAGTATTTGCTACTCAAAAACTAAGGCACTATATGTTGAACCATCAAACAATGTTGGTTGTGAAGATAGATCCTTTAAAATATCTCCTAAGCAAAGCAACATTAATAGGGCAACTAGCCAAATGGGTAATGATACTTAGTGAGTATGACATCTTGTATGTAGAAATAAAATCTATCAAAGGACAAGTCATTGTTGATCAGTTGGTTGATGCACCAATACAAGTAGATCACCCTTTAGTGGAAAATTTTCCTGATGAGTTTATATTCACCATTGACACATACACGACATGGAAACTATACTTTGACATGTCCCATACGAATCATGGCTCAAGGACTGGTGTCCTATTTATCACACCATAGGGTGATTCTATCCCTAAGTCATTCAGGATTGCCTTTCCATGTACCAATAACATAGCAAAATATGAGGCTCTTGTGACAAGATTATGCATGGCAGTCAAATGGAAGATCAAGAACCTATAGGCTTATGGTGATTCTCAACTAGTAATCCAACAGCTAAATGATGATTATGAGACTAAGGATGAAAATATTTCTCCCTACAAATGCATGGCAGATAGTTTCAAGGATTACTTTGACAAGGTTGAATTTCATCAAATACCTCGTGTTCTAAATAGGGCAGCATACGCCATGGATACTATTGCTTCACTCCTTGACATACCAAGCAGCGTGCCTAAGTTCAAGTTTTTGGTAGAACAACTTTTGGTCCCTGCCTATGACATCCCAGATTCAGAGATGGTGTGTGATATTGTTGGTCCCGATTCCCCATGGTATAAAGATATCTATGACTACCTCCATGCCGAAATCATACCCCATGACCTTTCCAATAACCAATGTAGGACATTCCTTTACAAATCAGCCAAGTATACCATCATCAGAGACACCCTTTATAGACATGCCTTAGACAATACCCTGTTGAGATGTCTTGATACTAATGAAGCACAAGCAACCTTGTGTGGGGTACATGAGGGTATATGCGGATCCCATTCTAGTGGTCCTACCTTAGCTAAGAAGATTATGAGACTAGGTTACTATTGGCCTCCTATGGAAAAGGACTCATATATCTTTGTCAAGAAATGTCACCAATGTTAGGTACACAAAGATTTGATACACACACTAGCATAGGAGCTCCGTCCCATAACGTCACCATGGCCCTTTTCCCAATGGGGACTCAATCTCATAGGTAAGATACATCCCACATCATCCAACAGCCATAAGTTCATCATTACTGCCATTGAGTATTTTACGAAGTGGATTGAGGCTATTCCCATGACCTACATCATTAGCACACAGATCTCTAAGTTTATCTTGAACTATATCATCTGTCGGTATGGTGTTCCTTAATCCATTATCACAGATAATGGTCATCCATTCAAAAACTAAGAAGTTTGTCATCTCTGTGAAGAGTTCCATATCCAACACCATTTTTCCACCCCATATTACCCACAAGGTAATGGCCAAGCAGAGGCATCTAATAAAACTATCATTAGAATCCTCAAAAAGACTGTCAATGATGGTGGTCGTGATTAGCATTTACAACTTAATCCAACCTTGTGGGCTTATTGCACAAGCATCCATACTCCCAGTGGCACCTCTCCATATTCCTTAGTATTTGGTTTCGAGGCCATTCTGCCTATTGAGGTTGAGATTCCTTCCCTAGGGGTATCCTTGAAAGGGCATATTGACGATGAAGAGTACCGAGTTTCAAGACTACATGAGCTAGAATTTCTTGATGAACAAAGACATAAGGCATTAGATAATCTCTAGGCATATCAAAATTGTCTTCATCATAGCTACAACAGGAAGGTCTTGAATAGAAAATTTGACATTGGTGACCTGGTCTTAATGGAGAATCCCAAGAATCAAGCTGAAAGAGAGAAACTAGGAAAATTTGAGCCTATCTGGTTAGGACCCTCAATTGTCATTGAAGCTTTTGAATCAGAAGCATATCAACTCTCTAATCCTAAAGGAGAACCATTTTCAACACCTATAAATAGTCTTCATCTGAAGAAGTTCTACGCATAGCTTCTGAGAGCCTTCTCTTAATTATCAAAAATACAAAAAAATCAAAAAAATTAAAAAAATCGTTACCTAGGTGAAAACCTGACAAACAGGCATCTTGGTAACATCAAAAAATTAGAAAATTAAGAAAATAGTAAAGAGAAATATGTCATCCAATAGTGAAAACCACTTCAGTGGTGCTTTGGATAAGTACCATGGTGAAAACCTGACAAACAGGCACCATGTGTAGTTGACTCTGCTCCTTTGTCTATCATTATTCTAATCTGACTTACCTATACATACTATATATCACTGTACATATCATATCTCTCCCATCCATTCATTATACATACCTTTCATAATAAAATGGTTGTCTTTTCCATAACTTGGAACAATTGACATCAAGTGCATTTCATATCCCCCATCCCATCCTATTCATAACCAATTGGTCTTATGTTCAACTGGGGGCAAGCACTTTACCTATGTCATATTTGGTTCTTACATTGGCTATCTTGAAGACATAAGACCATCAAAAATCCAAAAACATTATAAAATGTCTTGAAAAAAAATCCAAAAAACATTTGAAAACTTCAAAAAGACAAAAAAATCAAAAAATAGAGTCAGGGTTAGTCGCACTTGTCAGTCTTTGTCATTTTTCGAACTACGTTGCCTCTACAACTAGAGGTAGGCAAGGCCATCTGCCGATGTGCCCCCGAGGGATTAGGTCAGTTATTTTATTTTTTTCTGTATAAAATCATGATTCAATCCATTTGTCTACATGACAAGGTCATTGGTTGTGTCGAACTATGAGGTCTTTGCATGTATAATGTAGGAAATGCCATCAATCAATGAGCCCTCGAGGCTGCACTAGGTCAGTCCATTAGGGTTTGTCATCATACACTACCACACACATCAAATATCTTCATACAAATCAAGCTTTTTGTAGTCAGTCTTGTCAGTCAAAGTCTAGTCGAACTACGAGGTTTCTATGTGTATAACCTAGGCAAGGCCATCAATCGATGAGTCCTCGAGGCTGCACTAGGTCAGTCCTTTAGGGTTCATCATCACACACAGTCAATTGTCAACACATCATATCAAGTCACGCATTAACAAGATCAACAAGTCAACAATCTCATCAAGTCAAATCAAACAAATTGCCAAATCAAAAAACAAAACAAACCAACTTATGTCTACTATAGGATGTGTCCTTCCTGAAAACAAACATCATCAAAACAATCAACATGTATCTTATTTAGGATGAATCCTTCCTAAATACAGGTATCGGCAAAACAATCAACCTATGTCTTATTTAGGATGAGTCCTTCCTTCATATAGACACTGTCAAACAATCAACATGACCTTACACAGGTTACCACACCAACGACATCAGACTCAATGTCTTATATGATATGTGTCTTTCTGAAACCGGGCTTTTGTCATGCCTTATACAGATAGTCACAAACTCAAAACCAAACTTAATGTCTTATTTGATATGTGTCTCTCCTAAAATTAGGTCTTATCAATCAAAACAATCAAACAAACAGATCAAGTTTTGGAAAATATTTTATTGGATTTTGACTTTGTGGCTTATTTATCTTATCATTTTATTGAATTTAATTTAGAATGTTGTTACTAGCTTTCTCAAGGATGTCCCATGAAGGATTTAGAGAAGCAACGATGTATCATAATTCCATTTTCTTTGATTGCTATTTGTCGACTATTTTTTTAACTTTAGATTTTGAGTCATATTACTAGTTTCCTCAAGGATGTCCTATGAAGGATTTAGAGGAGTGATGATGTCTCATGACCTGTCTTTTATTTGTTTGTTGTTTATGGTTTGTCTTGACAAAAAGACTGGGGAAATTGTGCCCTTAGTATGATTTAAGACAATCCTTGTCTGCAACTGTCTGTTGTTAGCAGGTGGATGACCTTGCACACCTTGATCTATGTCATATCATGGTGTTTGTCTCCATTTGTATTAGTTACTGCCCAATGATGATAAAGTGCAAAGCCTTTTGTGATTCAGAAAAATATCAAAGATTGCTAATACTAACAACCATGACTTTTATTATTCATCTTCTTTTCGCACTAACATTTCTTCTTTCTTGCATTATGATGGAGTCTTGTGACACACAAAAATATAAAACATCCTGCATATGCATTCATGTTAGAAACATCATGTAAAAATAATACATCATAAATCATACATATATCTTGCATTTCGAAAACACAAAAACATAGGCATCTATCATATCTAGGAAATCATGGCATAATAGGCATTCATCATTAAAAAATACATAACAAATGAATTATATGTACATAACAGTTGTAAATAAATGCATCACATTACATCCATCATCATCAAATATATAGCATCACATGTAGATAGCATTGTGTATATAAACATCACAGTGCATCTCATAATCATAAATTGCATACATAACATCAATTGATATCATCGAAAGTAAATGCATACATCATCATATAGAATAAAGATCACATCATAGGTTGCATAAAAACATCATAATCTAGATATGATCATCCATAACATGTACATATCACATGGACACTAACATATCATATAGAAAACGTGCATAAATAAAAGACTGCATAATCATACATAGAACTACATATCATGAGAATCGTCGCCAAAATCATATATATATATCGCTAAAAAAAGTGTCACATTGCAATTTCATAATGTATCAATAAATATGAAGCCCACAGGCTCTATGATTAGAATACAATGTCTCAAATAAATATCAATACATGTCCCTATCCGAAACTCCCATTGCTCCCATGTGGAGAATGTGAAGATGACTGATGGCAGGATCCTGATGATCTCTGTGTAGGAGGCCTATTATATGGTCTTGATCTACGAGGTCCCTCGACCCCCTCTGTACTCACTGTCCTGCTCTGTGTCTTGCTCCATGACTTGTTGTTTGTGCCTGTGAATAGCTAGGAGCCTGTCTCTCAAGAGGTACCTCCTGTTCATATAGGTTCCTGTAATATCTCTCCCTGTCACCAGATCTAACCAACTCATGTGCAAAAGTTGTTGATGGCCCATTGCAAAGATTTGTAATCTATGTGAACCTCTGCTCAGTTTCTAGTCTCTAAGCTATGGCCTAATCTCTATCCATATATGCTTTGTCTCTCTCCATCACAACTGAATCTTGCTCTGCTATCAATGCCCTCATCTTCTCCTCTAAAGATTCTACTTGGGCTCGTAAATCTGCTACCTCCTGATAACCAGGACCTGTATCATCCTGTTGTGGCTGCTCTCTCCCATCATCCTCCCAATCCTCTAGAATCTTGTCTTGGAGCTCCCACTCCTGGTCATCCATATCCTCCTCCTCATCATTGTCCTGGTACTCGACGAGAAAACGAAGAGCATCTACCTCTACCTTCTCCCTAGCCACGTCCCCCTCTGTATGCTCCTCTGGAATATACTCCCCTCCTGCATGCTCCTCGCCACCAACCCCAATATCAACCTCCTCCTCACCTCCACCAACCCCAAGCATGGGAACATCCTCTCCATCCCTCTCCTCATGGATGAGTGACAAATTTGGGCCTCATCCTCTACAACCACGTCTCCCCCTGCCACCACCCCTCCGACCTCCTCCTCCTCCATTTCCGCCATCACCCCTACCACCACCCCTCCGACCTGTACCTCTCCCACGTTTTCCTCACAGTCTAGTCCCGCACCTCTCAACAAGAGCATCCTAGTTTGGATCTATGAACACCAGCTTGTGACTGGCCCACCAAGTTTCATATGCATCAGTCGTACCTGGATCCGTTGCTCTGCCTCTGCACCCCCACTATATCAACTGTAAAGAATCAATGTTTGCCTTTGCTATGGCAACAGGAATCTCAGGTCCCCACAAGGTCACCTCTCTCGAAGATCTGGCATACTCTGCTCGACCTCAAGGCTCATCCTGAACCTCTCCAAACTGTCTCAAGACTTGGTCTGGAAAATGCCTCTCAATGATGTGTACATGTGAGACTGTCTGTTTGACCAAATACTGTGTCTACCGACAGTATGTCAAATTCCCATCCTCATTTGGCCACTATGGTAAATCCATGTAAGGTCTCCAGATAAACTAAACCATCGTGTCAATGGCATGTTTGTAGTAACCAGTATCACCAACATGTGTCTAGGTGTTTTCCCCCATATAACGGAAGGCATAAGGTGATCCCTGCTACAACTCTGCAATGACAAGAAGATGAAAAATGGCTATGTTCCCACGCCTATACCATCAAGAGCATGGTACCAAATCTCATAGACTATGCCTCTCTATATGCAATATCATGCAAATGGAAGTACAACATGGCTAATAAACAAGGGCCCCAGGCATATACAACCTATCTCTCTAACATGCCTACAAGCATCTCCCCCCATCCTACAGGGAATCCATGACCTCAATGGTCAGGAAGAACTACCCCTCCAATCAATGTACACAATAAACAATCTAACCTACCATATCTCTATGCTAACATATGCTATCTAACCTCAAAGTGATCTATCCCTAACTGTCTAATGTCCTGATGGGGATAGTATCTACACATCTCTGCAAAACCCCTCTATGTATCATACATCACTTTGGCTCCTCTAATCAGTAGCCTTAGTATTCTATATACATCCTCTAATGTACTATTGCCTCACCAGTAGGTAGATGAAATGACGATGTCTCTGAGTGCCATCGCTCACAAAAAGCAATCAATAGACCTCGGTTTGCCCGAATAGTGGGAATGAATGTCACGTGGTGCAGACCCAAGTCCACAAGAACCATTTCTCCCTGCTCTGCAATTGATCTCAGAAGGTGAAGATCAACACTCTCGACTCCCTGGTATATATCAGATCAAGTACAACCTGCAATGGAATTATGCATGCCTCATGTCAAAATCAATAACCTATCCTAGTCCACAATTTCAACATTTTCTGTAGTCAAATGCGTCACTTCATTTTCATATGTGTTGCAAAATCTCAAATGCGTCATTTAAATTTGCAAATGTGTTACAATTGGACACATGCGTCATCCTAATATGCAAATGCATTTTACAAATGCAGTCACACACACATAAAAATGACCCTACAGCATGCAAATGCGTCTTACAAAAGCAAATGCACTTCAAAATCTTATATGCATTACTATAGACTACAAATGCGATGCATAAGTACACATGCATTGAAATAAAAAATAAATGAGTTTAACTTTTCAAATACCTACGCTATGCTATGATGTGAATTTACATATGCATTGTTTCACATACACATGCATAAAAAATGCATGCATATGCGGTGCAACATAAAAAGTGACGTGTGACAAAAAATTGAAATAAATGCCTAGAAAAACGTGAACATCAAAATTTCAAAAGGCAGTTTCCGACTACATATCGGGGGGCTCACGTCTGCAGGTCATTTGAAGATCCAGATGTAATAACCGCAATGCTGTGAGTGTGGAACTAGAGACATGGTCACTAGAATACCAGAGCAAAAATCTCAAATTTCTAAACTTGGAGGGTGAAAATGAATTAGATTTTCACCCCATTTCTATATATACCTAGGGTTTTGGGTCGTATTTCCTCCAACCTTGTCTATTGGCCACATAAACTTCCAACTTCTATCGACCCGTACACGTACCTAACACCTCGAAACTCAATTTTGTCAACTCCACTACATTTTTGGCTATCAAATTGACTAATCGGGACTATTTCCAAATTTTTGAAATTTTTCAAAAATTTGTCAATTTTCCCGAGGGGGCATACCTTCACCTATTTTACACTGGGGCATGTTTTTGATCGATTTTCTTTGAAACAATGCTGAAATGACATTGTATCAAAGAGGGGAAAAATGTAGACACTGAAATTTGGTCTAAGCCTACAACTTCAATTTCTTCATAATTCGTATTTTCATGGTCGTGATTATATAATGTCAATTATTTAATTACTTTCTAAAGTTTTTTCTCACCTATTAATTAAATAACTTTTAATTATTTAATTGATTCATTCTAAAATTTATTCTTCTATTAATTAAATAAACTTAATTATTTAATTAATTCATATTGTCTTTATTCAAACTTTGATTAATTAAATAAACGTTCTTTGTTTAAATACGCCACTAATTAACTTTATCCTCCTTCTTAAATTAAATAAATTCTTATTTAATTAATCCTTATCATATTTTCAACTATAATTAAATAAATACTTAAATACTTTAATTATTCATTTAACTTTTTCTTTACTCAATTAAATAAATCTTATTTATTTAATTAATCTCTAAATGTTGAATGTTGAATTAAATAAATCATTTAATTCATAAAAGTATATTTTGGATATATTCCTCTATATTTAGATAATTGTCTAACTTATCTAACTATTCATTTCCACTTCACTCGAGATCTATTTAAGTCAGTCAGTTATCTCTTGATTTAATGATTGATTGTCTTTCAAGAATAAACTCTTTGTCATAACCAGTCAGTTACCTAGCTTTAACTCTTATGCATGTACACATTTATTAATTAAATATATTTGTTTAATTAATTAATTTATGTGTGCATTTGAATAGATCGTTTCTATTATTCTATCTTTATCCTTTTCATGCAATCATTATTCTTCTAATTTTTGAATACTTTCAACTAGAGATTAAATCATTATTTAATCTTGATCTCTATTCTTAGGTTTTATCACTCACGTCAATACTAACACTTATCTTAATGCATGTCCAATCTTTTAATCTGAATCATCCATCTATCTTTCAATCTCAGCCTCTCATTTGAATGATTAATTTTCTACAAATTGACCTGACTCTCATCATTTCAACTCCTCCCGAAATTGTATGACTTTTGGAGCACTTCTTAATCTTTGATATTTTGCTATAATCACATCTATCAAGGCTATACTTGCACACATACTAAAAATTTGAGGGCAATAATATTGTCAGGACGAAATGGAGAAAGACAATCGAGGTCAATCATGGAAGGATGTAGATATTGGGTGAGATCATTCTGTGTTTATGTTTATGCTTTCTCTGTACTTTGTTGTTTAGCTTTAGATTACATTAGAGTTTGATTGCATTGTTCATGCTTTAGCCTTTCCTATATGTTATAGTATGTATGTAAGTATGTGTGTATGCATGCTTATATGTATGTAGTTATTTTTGTCTTTAGAGGGAGGGAGAATTTTAAGAGAGATAGAGATAGTTGTCTAGGTAGGGTGGGAGGGAGAGGGAGGAAGAGACCTGAGAGAGAGAGAGAGAGAGGTAGAGAGGTAGTGAGAGAGATACTTGAGAGAGGGAGAGGGGGTGGATGGCAGAGACCTAAGAGAGAGGGAGTAGGAGAGAATGGGTTGGAGTGAGAGGTACTTAGCTAGGTAGGGTGGGGGGGACAGAGGGAGAGAGAGAACTGAGAGAAAGGGAGAGAGAGAGGGGGGAGAGAGAGAGGGAGAGAAAGAGAGATTTATGTAGGTAGGGTGATAGAGGGAGAGACTTGAGAGTGTAAGGGGGGTGAGAGGGAGGGACTTGAGAGATAGGTAGTGAGAGGGATTATGAGAGAGAGGGAGTGAGAGACCTAAGAGAGGGAGAGGGTGTGGGAGGGAGTGACCTAAGAGAGAGAGGGAGTGTGAGAGAGGGGGTGGAGTGAGAGGGACTTATCTAGGTAGGGTGGGAGGGATAGATAGAGAGAGGGGGAGAGAGAGAGAGTTACCTAGGTAGGGTGCCAAAGGGAGACACCTGAGAGAGAGAGGGGGGGTGGGATGAAAAGACCTAAGAGATAGGAAGAGAGGAGTGGGAGAGAGAGGGAGTGGTGGAGAGGCAATGGGAGGGAGATAGAGAGAGAGATAGAGGGAGTGAGAGAGGGTGGTAGGGATTGATTGAGCTAGAGGTATGTAGAAAGAGGGAGATGGTAGATAGACACAATTAGATAGGGTAGAAGAGAGGGAGGGAGAGATAGGTGAGATAGATAGATATAGAGAGAGGGATATAGGTTGAGGGATTAGGGTTGAGGGTAGAGGGTATTGGGTAAGGGTAGAGGGTAGAAGGTTTAAGAAGGTTAAAGGGTTTAGGGTTGAGGGTATAGGTTTGAGGGTATATGTTGAAGGATTAGGGTTAAGGGTCCAATATATAGGGTAGAGGGTATAAGGGGTTGAGGGTTTAGGGTTTTAGGGTTGAGGGTTGAGGATTAAGGGTTAAGGGTTGAGAATTGAGGGTTGAGGGTTTAATGTATAGGTAGAGGTTAGAGGTAGATGGTTTAAGGGCTGAGGGATTAGGGGTAGAGAGTTTACTTGGGCTTAAGGGTTTAAGAGTTGAGGGTATAGGGTTAAGGGTAGAGGGTATAGGGTAGAGGGTAGAGGGTAGAGGGTTTAAGGGTTGAGGGTAGAGGGTAGAGGTTTTAGGGTTGAGTGTTTAAGGGTTTAAGGGTTTAAGGGTTTAAGGGTTGAGGGTATAGGGTTGAGAAATTAGGGTAGAGAAGGGGGGATGGATTATTGGAGAGAAGTAGGGAGAAGTGAGATAGAGTGGAGAGAAGAGGAGGGAGGGACACAGATAGATGAGGGTTGAGGATCCAATGTATAGGGTAGAGAGTTGAGAATTGAGGGCATAGGGTTGAGGACTTATAGGGTTGATGGTTTAGGGTATTGGGTTGAGGGTATAGGGCTGGGGGTAGAGAGTATTGGGTTGAGGGTAGAGGGTAGAGGGTTCAAAGTATAGGTTTGAGGGTATTTAGTTGAAGGATTAGGGTTGAAAGTAGAGGGTAGAGGGTTTAAGGGTTGAGGGATTAAGGGTTGGGGGTTGAGGGATTAGGGTAGAGAGTTTACTTGGGTTTAGGGTTTAAGGGTTGAGGGTATAGGGTTGAGGGATTATGATTGAGGCTAGAGGGTAGAGGGTTTAAGGGATTAGGGTTAAAGGTTTGAGGGTTGAGGGTTTAGGGTTGAGTGTTTAAGAGTTTAAGGGTTGATGGTACAAGGTTGAATGATTAGGGTAGAGAGGGAGGGATGGAGGGAGGGAGAGATGGAGGGAGAAGTGAGAGAGAGAGAAGGAGAGAAGAGGAGGGATGTAAAGAGATAGATGAGGGTTGAGGATCCAATGTATAGGGTAGAGGTTTGAGAATTGAGGGTATAGGGTTGAGGATCTATAGGGTTGATGGTTTAGGGTATTGGGCTAAGGGTATATGGTTGAGGGATTAAGGTTGAGGGTAGAGGGTTTAGGGTATAGGTTGAGGGCACATGGTTGAAGGATTAGGGTTGAGGGTCCAATGTATAGGGTAGAGGGTATAGGGGTTGAGGGTTTAGGGTTTAAGG
>VDFB02271358.1:519980062-520031633 GCA_007258455.2 Sequoia sempervirens
GAGGGTTGAGGGTAGAGGGTAAAGGGTTGAGGGTTGAGGGATTAGGGTAGATAGTTTACTTGGGTTTAAGGGTTTAAGGGTTGAGGGTATAGGGTTGAGGGATTAGGGTTGAGGGTAGAGGGTTTAAGGGTTGAGGTTTGAGGGTTGAGTGTTTAAGGGTGTAAGTGTTGAGGGTATAAGGTTGACGGATTAGGGTAGAGAGGGAGGGATGGAGGGAGAAGTGAGATAGAGAGGAGAGAAGAGGAGGGAGGGACAAAGGTAGATGAGGCTTGAGGATCCAATGTATAGGGTAGAGGGTTGAGAATTGTATAGGGTTGATGGTTTAGAGTATTGGGTTGAGGGTATAGGGTATAGGGTTTAGGGTTGAGGGTAGAGGGTAGAGGGTATAAGGTTTAAGGGTTTAGGGTTGAGGGTTTATAGTAGAGCATTTGGGGTATAGGTTTGAGGGTATATGGTTGATGGATTAGGGTTGAGGTTCCAATGTATAGCGTAGAGGGTATAGGGGTTGAGGGATTAGGGTAAATAGTTTACTTAGGTTTAAGGGTTTAAATGTTGAGGGTATAAGGTTGAGGTATTAGGGTTGAGGGTAGAGGGTTTAAGGGTTGAGGGTTGAGGGTTTAGGGTTGAGGGTTAAGTGGTTAAGGGTTTAGGGTGGAGAGGGGGGATGGATGGAGGGAGATATGGAGGGAGAAGTGAGATAGAGAGGAGAGAAGATGAGGGAGGGACAAAGATAATTGAGGGTTGAGGATCCAGTGTATAGGGTAGAGGGTCGATAATTGAGGGTATAAGGTTGAGGACCTATAGGGTTGATGGTTTAGGGTATTGGGTTGAGGGTATAGGGTTGAGGGATTAAGGTTGAGGGTAGAGGGTATTGGGTTGAGGGTAGAGGGTAGAAGGTTTAAGGGTTTAGGGTTTAGGGTTGAGAGTAGAGGTTTTAGGGTATAGGTTTGAGGGTATATGGTTGAAGGATTAGGGGTGAGGGTCCAATGTATAGGGTAGAGGTTATAGGGGTTGAGGGTTTAGGGTTTAAGGGTTGAGGGTTGAGGGTTAAGGGTTTAAGGGTTGAGGGTTAAGGGTTGAGGGTTGAGGGATTATGGTAGAGAGTTTACTTAGGTTTAAAGGTTTAAGGGTAGAGGGGAGGGTTTAACAGTTGAGGATTTAGGGTTTAGGGTTTATGGTTGAATGTTTAAGGGTTGAGGGTGTAGGTTTGAGGGATTAGGGTAGAGAGGGAGAGATGGAGGGATAAGTGAGATAGAGGAGAGAAGAGGAGGGAGGAACTGAGATAGATGAGGGTTGAGGATCCAATGTATATGATAGAGGGTTAAGAATTGAGGGTATAGGGTTGATCGTTTAGGGTATTGGGTTGACAATATAGCATTTATGGATTAGGGTTAAGGGTAGAGGGCATTGGGTTGAGGGTAGAGGGTTTAGTGTATAGGTTTGAGGGCATACGGTTGAAGGATTAGGGTTGAGGGTCCAATTTATAGGGTAGAGGTTATAGGGGTTGAGGGATTAGGGTTTAAGGGTTGAGAGTTGAGGGTAGAGGGTAGAGGGTTGGGGGTAGAGAGTTGAGGATTAAGGGTTGAGGGTTGAGGGATTAGGGTAGAGAGTTTACTTGGGTTTAATGGTTTAAGGGTTGAGGGATTGGGTTTAGGGTAGAGTATATTGGGTTGAGGGTAGAGGGTTTAAGGGTTGAGTGTTTAAGGGTTGAGGGTATAGGGTTGAGGGATTAGGTTAGAGAGGGAGGGATGGATGGAAGGAGAGATGAAGAGAGAAGAGAGATATAGAGAAGGAGAGAAGATGAGGGAGGGACAAAGATAAATGAGAGTTGAGGATCCAATATATAGGGTAGAGGGTTGAGAATTGAGGGTATAGGGTTGAGGACCTATAGGGTTGATGGTTTAGGGTATTGGGTTGAGGGTATATGTTTGAGGGATTGTGGTTTAGGGTAGAGGGTAGAAGGTTTAAGGGTTTAGGGTTTAAAGGTTTAGGATTGAGGGTTTAGGGTATGGGTTTGAGGGTATAGGTTGGGATTAGGGTTGAGGGTCCAATGTATAGGGTATTAGGGGGTTGTGAGGGGTTTGGGGTTTTGGGGTTGAGGGGTGGGGTAAGAGGGGTTTTAGGGTTGAGGGTTGGGGGTAGAGAGGGGTTTAGGTTTTAGGGTTTTAAGGAGGGTTGAGGGTATAGGGTTGAGGGGATTAGGGTTGAGGTATAGGGTAGAGGTTTAGGGTTGAGGGGTTGGGGTTTTACAGTTCAGGTTGAGTGTTTGGGGTTTAGGGTTGAGGGATTAGGGTAGAGAGGGAGGGATGGATGGAGATGGAGGCATAAGTGAGATAGAGAGGAGAGAGAGGAGGGAGGGAAAGAGATATATGAGGGTTAAGGATACAATGTATAGGTAGAGGGTTGCGAATTGAGGGTATAGGGTTGAGGACCTGTAGGGCTGATGGTTTAGGGTATTGGGTTGAGGGTATAGGGTTGAGGATAGAGAGGTGGGGGTATTATAAGTTTAAGGGTTTAGGGATTTGGGGTTTTAGTAGAGGGGTTTAGGGTTGAGGGTAGAGGGTTTAGGGTATAGGTTTGAGGGTATATGGTTGAAGGATTAGGGTTGAGGGTAGAGGGTAGAGGGTAGAGGGTAGAGGGTAGAGGGTAAAGGGTTTATGGTTTAAGGGTTGAAAAATTAAGGGTTGAGGGTTGAGGATTAGGGTAGAGAGTTTACTTGGGTTTAAGGGTTGAGGGTTTAGGGTTGAGGGATTAGGGTTGAAGGTAGATGGTTGAGGGTTGAGGGTTGTAGGTAGAGGGTTTAAAGGTTGATGGTTGAGGGTTTAGAGTTTATGGTTGAGTGTGTAAGGGTTTACAATTTGAGGGTTTAGGGTTGAGGGATTAGGGTAGAGAAAGAGGGATGGATGGAGGGAGAGATGGAGGGAGAAGTGAGGTAGAGAGAAGGAGAGAAGAGGAGGGAGGGACAAAGATAGATGAGGGTTGAGGATCCAAAGTATAGGGTAGATGGTGGATAATTGAGGGTATAGGGTTGAGGACCTATAGGGTTGATGGTTTAGGGTATTGGGTTGAGGGTATAGGGTTGAGGGATTAGGGTTGAGGGTAGAGGGTAGAGGGTATTGGGTTGAGAGTAGATGGTAGGAGGTTTAAGGGTTTAGGATTGAGGGTAGAGGGTTTAGGGTATAGGATTGAGGGTATATGGTTGAAGGATTAGGGTCGAGGGTCCAATGTATAGGGTAGAGGGTTTAAGGTTTAAGGGTTGAGGGTTGAGCTCACTAGCTTTTGAATGCAATAGGGTTGACAAGCTAGTGAGCTCACTAGCTTGTCATGGGTACCAAATTTTTCATACATGTCTACCAAAACATTATTTTCAAATAATTCACACACTTTTTCTATTCTTCCATTTTGAGCCTATCTTGCAATCATGGCATGCCACATGACCACATTTATTTAAGGCATTCTATCCAAAAATTAATTTGACCTTCATCTATGCTAGAAATACTCTTCTACAAGATGATTGTAAGTATTTTGTATGAAGCCTTGAATGACATATATTTCATTTATTTGTATGGATTCATTTTTTAGGAACTAATATTTGTCTCATTATCATGATACAGGTAAAATTATCTTTTGTGCTGAGGAAACAAACAAAGAATACGAAACTAATAAATCAAAGAAAAAAGAATGGATGAGGGAACATTGCCAGAAGAAGAAATTAGATACGATTGACAAAAATAAGCCAATTGAAGAGGAACCTTAACCATCAAAAAGAGAAAAGGCATTGGTAGCCCAAAGGGCACGAATGCGAAAGCATCGTGCTAAGATAGATTTGAATACCATAGTTGAAGACACACCCTCTACTGCAAGTGAATATGGAGGGACACCATATACCACAAGTAAATATGGAGGGACACCATCTACCGCAAGTGAATATAGAGGGACACCATCCACCGCATCTCAAATTGAGAGTACATCATCACTCACATTTGAGGAAGGAGGTACACCATGATCCCCATGTCAACCTCAAGGTATGTCATCTATTCCACCCTCGATCGAAGGTACATGATCTAGCCCATCTCACTTAAATATTGATGAAATTCCTAATGTTGAGATGTATGTACCTAGGATAACACCACCTAGAATTTTGCATAGAAAGCCAAAGTATTTGATTAATACTGATGAGAATATTTTGCAGCCAATGGAAAGTAGGATTCTAGAATGCACTTGTAGAAGATATGATGATAATATTTGGAAATTGTTCATTGAAAATTTAAATGAGATTGCTAGATGTCAACTATTTGTTGAAATGATGTGAGGTATAAAGTATAAAAACATCATGAAGTATTGGGTTGAGAACATCAAATGCTTCAAGTGAAAATACTATTGTGAAGAATCTAATGGATTCTTATGATAGTGTGGGTAAGACCTCACATTCGAAAGATAGTAATGTCACTTGACATGTCATTACATCAACTTTGGTAAGTAGTCAAACAAGGAGATCTCATTTCATTAGAAAGACGAGTCAACAATTGAGAATTAATAGAAAACTTTATCAAGAGCCATTCAAAGGAACCAAAGAATTGAGGGCACCGTTTCAAATTAATTATGGGAATTCTCAGGGAGACTCCCATGAAAAGATAAACCAGTTGTTGAAGCATTGAGAAGACTAATTGAATACTATTGGAAGAATAACACAAGGCCATAGCTGCATCAAAGGGATGTGGTAAGAAGGAGAATCGATAGTCAAAACCGTGAGCCACATCCAAAGCATTTTTTGGATACGACTTAAACCCAATTTTTTTTGTAAATTTCAAGAGGATTATCCTCAAATTCAAATTTGTCAAAGATATTTTGAAATGCTTAAACCTTTTTATGTCAAGATAAATCACACACGTACTACTTGTTGTTGTAGATTACATATTGAATTCTCTAACCATTATGATGTTTATCATTCTATATGTTTAGATTTTCATATTAACGATGTTTTGCAGGATTGTGACATACATGCCCCACCAACAAATTCAAGAGAGTTTTTATCAATAAATTTATGTGAAAGAGAGGATGGCCAAATATTCTACAGGAAACTATGCTTGGATGGTTCGTGTCAGATTTGCAGTGGCTTGCAACGTATGCCAGTATGTCAACATATGGAAATCACACATGCAGTGGGAAAGCAACTAATAGAGTTCGAGAACTATAAAACAATGGAATACATTACAAAAATGGTAATCAAGCGAAAATGTGTGATTTGGTTATTTAAAAGATGTCAGTATATCAATTTATGTCTACATTTCATGACAATATAGCGTATGAGTATGCAAGGCATACCCATAGAGCTCGATGGTTGGACTTGTAATTCAAGTTATGCAAGGACACCTTTCCAGTTGATAGCATAGTTTTAGTGGTCGAATTTGTAGGGAACTACACTCTACAGCCATAGTGTGAGGTGCAGTTACAATATTAGAACTCCACACAGGTTTCTATATTTGTGCACATAACATTCATTCATGCAACTAATAGTATAGAAGACCAAATGAAGGTATTGAAGGAGTACTAATTTTATATTAGTGATGATTACATGCATTCTCCAAATTTTGTGCAAGGTTGCTTCTAGTTATTCTACAGTGATTTGGCTCAGAGGGGAATAATATACAATCAACATATAATATGGTTGGATAATTGTGCAACACAATTCAAGAACTCACAAATGTTCTACTTGTTGATCAGGATGCATGTCATTAGAGGTGATCAACATATGTGGAACTTTTGTGAGGATGGGCATGGAAAGGGGGAGCATGATGGTGCAGGGGCATGTGTCAAAAGAGCATTAGCACGAGAAGAGTTAAACTATAAAGATAATGCAAAGTTGACAAATGAAAAATCAATCATCGAGTGGTGTAACACTTCGATGGGTCGATGTAATGAAGGTAAGTCTTTAGTTCGTATATTTTTTTGGTTGATGGATGATACTAACATTACACCATATGAGGATTGTTGTACACTGACAGGATCAAGTGAGCTACACTCTTTCCTTTACTCAAATGTAGGTTCATGGAGTATCCATATGCGGAATATGGCATGTTTTTGTTCTTCATGTACAATGAAAGCCTGAGATGAGTGTGAGTCAAAGGAGTAGGTTGAAAAATGATGGTTAAGTTTTCTTAGCCCACTTCACACATATCACCCTTCGACGACATTAGAACTATCAAAAATGGAATCATTGGTTGACTTTGACCACATATCAAATCTAGTTCAACCAAGTAATATATCTACTTGTATAGTTTTTGAAATTTCTATTGTTATCTTACTTTGTAGTGTATTTGTAATGTTGACTAATTTCATCTAATTTGCTACAATATCAATGTAGGAAATTTTTATACAATTATTGTAGATAAAGACAACGAAGGGGGGACATATTATTACTTGTGTCATTGTGTTGAGGCCAAAAAGAAGTTGGAGGCCCTAATTATAGATGGAGAAAATATTGAATACCCTATAGGCTCAGTGGTTGTTACTGAAACATGGCTTAGAAGGTACTCACATAAGAGTGTTAATGTTTGGTTGTTTCAGGACTTCAACACACATCAAAAGATTATTCATTACTTGAACCTTGTCATGGAATCCAATGTTCAGTTGATCAAATATGGGGGTAGACCTTTGAACAAGACCTTTTGGAAGGTGCATGAGTCTGACCATGAGGCAATACTTGACACAATAAAGAGTAGAGAAGACCTAAATGGTTCGTTGGATTAATTTGTAAGCATGCACATTGGTTCCTATTAATTTGTAAGTATGCACATTAATTTGTATAATGCCAATGCTATCATCTAATGTTTATATCATGTATGTAGGTGATTGATGAAGTTATCAGACTTGAAAATGTAGCACACTTTATGTTTACAACTGTGGCAAAGGATACAAAGTTCAATGGTGTTTCATTTTTTCTAAAAAATATGCAAAAAAATTAGATGTAGGATATTCTCAATAGATTAGTAAAGTAAGTGGAAGATTAAATTGGATTGTTTTTATAACAGGTTACAAGTTTCTAAAAGGTTGGAAAGTAATAGTTTGGTTACACTCTATTCATGTTGATCCTCATTACTTTGAGCACCCTCTAAAGATTAATCCTGATAGATGGGAGGTATGCTTGATATTCATATAAAAATTACTTTTTAAGATATTCAATGGACTAGATTGACTAGTGATAAGTTATAAGATATTGCATAATTTAGCACACAAGTTTTAGATTATTGAAATATCACATGTTTATTTGAATTGATTATGTGATTATTAGTATTTACAATCTCTTTTCTTTGTTTAGGTGGGAGCTACTAAACCCAAATGAAGTTATAAAGTATATGCCAATTCCAAGACTAGCAGATGGTACTAAATTATTCATTTGAAGATAACCTCATCATGATCACCTATGATGTAGACATTATAAAAGTGTGTGTGAAGCTTAGCGAGGGAATTTCAAATGATTCATTTGAAGTTAACCTCATCACGAGAACCTATGATGTAGACATTATAAGAGCATATAGAATGTATGAGTGACATTGTAAAAGATCTATGAGAATGGAGTACCTAAGGCATCTTTGAATCCTATTTTTACTTATTGTAAGAGAATCTTATAAGTTGAGATTGTGTGCATTAAAATGGGGTACATTGATTGAATATTTGATTTAAGTAGGGTGTTGGAATTCACATAGGTTGATTTTTTTCTCATGATTCTGTATTACCACTTCATTTATTAAAACAAATCAACGTAATGATTATATATCAATATCAATATATCATACCATCTATTCACATAAACATTTAAGAAGTTCAATTTGTAAACATTTTTTTATGTATAATGTCATAAAATACTGTCATCATGTCATAAAAATAATCACATTTACAAGTAATAGAAGCATGTATGACTTGTTATATGTTGTTCAAGTAACATGAATTAACTCAAGTACCCCACAAGTTCTTCATACATGTTTTCTAACTAAAATTTCATGGTTGCCCTTAAACATTTGTAATTGAGTTTGGGATCTATTTCCCTACTATCTATTTATTGTTTCCCTCAAACATTTGTAATTGAGTTTGGGATCTATTTCCCTACTATCTATTTATTGTTGCCCTCAAACATTTGTAATGATATTTACTAAAATTTTGAAATTTATTGTTGTCCTCAAACATTTGTCGTTCATGCAATGTAATCCCTTAAGAGTGAAAATTGGAAAAGGGCAACAATATTTGACAAATTGTTACTCAAAGACCGTGTCAATTATGGGAATTTCGTCTAAAGCATCGAGACCACATAAGGTCCCTATATAATAACATCTCTTAGTTTTTTTTTTTAATCTCAAAGTTGTTTTCCTGTGGTGTCCAGTTTTCACTTGATGGAAAAAGTGTAAAATGCAAGCAATATAAAGTTACAAAGTGGTGCAAATTTCATTCTACAACTCGTGTGACCAAAAAGACTGTTCCACTCATCCTTATAGGTATGTTTACACTAGGAATGGTCCTCTTTCGCAACCAAACACGCCGAATCAGTCTGAGCTACGTTTAATCAGCTTGATCCGTTAAGAGTCCAAAGTGCAAAATGACTTCAATCTTTGACAAAATATTACTCAGAAACCGTGATGCTTACAAACTCTCCATTTGAGGCTACAGGATCACATTTAGACCCTCTACAATAACCTCTCTCAGTTTTTGTTATCCCAGATTTGTTTTCTTGTGTGTCCAGTTTTCACTTGATGAAAAAAGTGTCAAATGCAAGTAGTGTAAAGTTGCAAAGTGGTGCAACTTTCGTTTTGCAACTCGTGTGACCAAATAGATTGTTCCAATGCATCTGGATGGGTACATTTAAACTATGCATAGTCTTCTTTTGCACCAAAACATGCGAAATCAGTTCGAGCTACGTTTAACTGACTTGATCCCTTAAGAGTCCAAAGTGCAAAATGGCTGCAATCTTTGACAAGCTATTACTAAAAAATTTTGACACTTAAAAAATATTTGTTTGAGGCTATGAGATCACATTGGGCCCCTCTACAATAACATCTCTCGGTTTTTGTTATCTTGAAGTCTTTTTCCCATGGTTTCCAATTTTCACTTGATGGAAAAAGTGTCAAATGCAAGCAGTGTAAAGTTGCAAAGTGGTGCAAATTTTGTTTTACAACTCGTGTGACCAAATGGACTGTTCCAATGTGTTTGGATGGGTACGTTTACACTAGGAATGGTCCTTTTTCGTACCCCAACACACCAAATTATTTCTAGCTACATTCAACCGAGTCAATCCCTTAAGAGTCCAAAGTGCAAAATGGTTGAATCTTCGATGGGCTATTACTCAAAAATTGTGATGCTTACAAACTCTCTGTTTGAGGCTACAGGATTGTGTTGGGCCCCTTTATAATAATATCTCTTTGTTTTTTCTATCTCAGAGGCATTTTTCTGTGGTGACAAATTTTCAGTTGAGAGAAAAGTTGTGAAATGCAAGTAGTGTAAAGTTGCAAAGTGGTGAAACTTTCATTTTGCAAATCGTGTGACCAAACAAAAAATTCCAATGCATTCAGATGGATACATTTATGCTAGGAATGGTCCTCTTTCATACCCAACCGTCAAATCGATCAAAGCTATGTTCATGCGGCATAATCCCTTAAGAGTCCAAATTGCAAAATGGAAACAATCTTTGATGACCTGTTACTTAGGAACTGTGATGCTTACAAACTCTCTGTCTAAGGCTACAAGATCATGTTGGGCCCCTCTACAATAACCTCTCTTAGTTTTTGCTCTCTTGGAATTTTTTTCCTTTGGTGACAACTTTTCAGTTGAGGGAAAAGTTGTTAAATGCAAGCAGTTTAAAGTTGAAAAGTGGTACAACTTTCATTCTACAACTTGTATGACCAAAAAAATTGTTTCAACATGTCCGAATGGGTATGTTTATGCTAGGCATTGTCGTCTTTCACACTAAAACACATTGAATCATCTAATCGTCCTATCACAACTAATATGATAACCCCACTCAACCAAAGAATGGTATTGATATAATCCCACTCAATTTATGATACTAATATTTGTTAGAATTTAATACATGACATAAAATAGTTAACAGTTAAATAATAAATTAACATGCTATTGTTAATTTAATAAATAAATTTAGTTTGAGTAGTTATATTGTTGTAAATAGTTTTGTATGGGAATAATGGCCTTTTGTGTCGCCAACAAATGTATAGTTGACATTTGTGTGCTCAGTTGAGTCTTTCTTATGGACTTTGGCTTGATTTTTCCTAGATTTAATGTTGTAATGTGATCAACAAATTCACATTAGGTCTTGGACTCTTGAGACTCGTTAAGACTTCTAGGATGTCTTATAAAAGTGTTGTGAAGTGTTGTAACCTACTTTCACACTTTTCTAGGACCCTTTCATTATAATTTACTTAAATATCCCCTTTTTATCACTTACCAAGTCTTATTTTAAAGTGTTGTAACAAACTCACGCATTTCTATACTTGTCATCACTAAATCATCCCTTTCTCATGTTTAAATGACCCCTTAATGCACTTTCCAACCCTACTTAAGTGTATTTTTGAGGATATTCCCATTAGACCTTATTTAATGCACTTTAATTTCTGAAACCTAGTAAATTTTCCCTGGTGGGACCAAGTCGCCACCTGGGGCGACTTAGTCCCACTAGGCACAAAAATCAAAATAATTTTAATTTCTTGACAGGATTTTATTCTCTTACCCTTGAGGTCGGCTTGTGATGTGTTATTTTCAGGAAATAATGGAAAATCAAGTATAAATAAAGGGTTTTTCCTCTCATTTTACACCTAATTTCATCCAACATTCAAGCATTCAATCTCTTAATCATTCTCAAGCATTCAAGCATCTCTAACCATCATCAAGTCATCCATTGGAGCACTTCATTGCATATCTTCAAATCTCTACATCAACGGTTTGGTAAGTTTATGACATTGCATGTTGTTTATTTATCATTTTTTTCTTATTTCATTTCATTTTATAGGGTTTGATTACCAAATTGAGGTTTGACCAAGGAAAACCCCTATACTCTAACCCTTAACCCTTTTTCCCCTCTTTGCATGTGTGTTTGCAGGTCTTGTATGCAAAATTTTCAAAGAGGAAAGTGTCAAAAAGGTGTTTTCAATCCATCAAAGTCATCATAGTCAACATAACCCTAATTGAGGCTTAGAAACCTCTTTCAACCTATTTTCTACAGAATCAAGATCGGACACCTGTCAGAAAAGGAAGTGCAAACCGAGAGCTACAAAATCCTGCCCCGAATTTCTAGAAATTCTTGAGATGGACTAAGTTGCCATCTGTGCTGAATTAGTCCCACTGCTAGGCTTGAAAATTGAATTTTGCATTTCTGAGTGCCCATTTGGCATATTCCCATTCCAACAGATTTTACTCGAAACTGGACTAAGTTGCCTAGCTTGGCGTAAGTGTCCCAGTCAACATTTCCAATCAAATCTATAGGATTCCAAAGCCTCTCTACATTAGAATTCAAATTCTAGGTGCACCTCTCTAGTTCTGTTTAATTCTTTTATGATTTACTTGTATTCTCAGGTGTTTTTGCATACATCACTGTGTTTTCCAGCATTTTGCATTTCTCAGGTTTAACATCAATAATCATATTTATTTTTTAGCTTGTTACATTTAGATACATTGCATTCCTATTTACATTAATCTTGAGTGTAGACATTAGCATTTTGGGCTCATTTCTCTCCTTTTAGGTGAAAAACCTAGGAGAGTTAGAGAACCCTTGGACACCCAAAATCATTGTCCACACCTTTTAAAGGAAATTTTATGTAATAGTTTTGAGGTGTAATGTGAATGACCAAATTTTGATTCGAGAGAAATCTCATTTTTTTTTATCTCTCATTTCAATATGGTATTAGAGCAGGTTTTCTTGGCCTCTCTATTTTCCTTCCATTTGTTTGTCTTTCATCCAAAGTCGTTCATTCAAGGGCCAAGCAGTGTAGACCATGTATAATAGCCATTGATGACCTTCCACCATTCTTGCTTTTTGTCAACAAAGGAGCAGTGTAGAACACGTGAAAATCTATGACATTCATCACTCATTTGCATTTCTTCTCTCTTTCCATATTGGTCACTCCCATTATTTTTTCCTCCATTCTATTCATGTTCATATTCAAAATTTGAAAAATAAAAAAAAAATATCTAAAGTTTTGTAGAAGTGTCAGGTGTTTGAAGTAGTAGATCAAGTGTTTGATGAATTAATTTGGTTTGAATGTTGAATGCAACATTTTTGAAAATTTGTGAAGACATTGCTTCCACCCTCCAACAAAAAAATCAAACACAGTGAATGCCTCTTCCAAGGAATGTATTTTCTTGCAGACCCCCTCCTACTAGTGATTTGTTGACTACATAATGTTAGGGTTAGAAGGCATATATCTAACAATTAAATGCAAATTTGATCAATAAAACAGAGAAATAAAACACATACAAAATTTATAGTAGAAACAAGACAACACAGAGAATTTAATGTGGTTCTCCCAATCTGGGATACATCCACAAAACCACAGCCATCCAATGATTTTTATTATCCAGTGTAAAAAATATTACAATCTCGCTAATAATGCCCTACGGCAACCCCCATCCAAACTACTTATAACAAACTTTTTAGAAGCTTCCAGAATTAGGGTTTTTACAAAGTTGCCACATACCAACACATAGTTGATGCATTTATTCATTCTTACCGGTGATCTATTGCAAAAGTCACGTTTTGAGAAGTGTAGAGGCATTGCCAATGGTTCTACTGGTTTTTTTGAAATTTTTATTTAAAAATTAAATCAAGAGTTTGAAATTTTTGTCAACGCATTTAGGGCACCAAAAAAAAACTTTAATTTATTTGTGAGTTTTTCTTTCTATTTCTAAAAAATAAAAGTATGGGGAAATATTTATGCTCTTGTGTACAAGTGGAGCAGTCAAATGTTTCCATTGTCTTTCATGTTTTCTGGGGAGTCAAATTGGAGGCAATCTTTCTTTGTGGGTACAAAAACTAGATGTTCGTTGTGAAACAAAGACTAGTGATTTATTTTGTGCAATATCATGCCCTCCAAGAGAAAGCAAGTGATGCATTCTATAAGCTAAGAAATACAAGGGAACAAATCCAAGGTTATGTATTTGATGTCAAGTGTCCCAAAGATGAACCTCGGTGATGTCTTTGAGCATAAGAATGAGGTAGCTAAAGTTGTTGAAGATGAACTTGAAAAGGAAATGACAACCTATGGATATGAGATTGTGCAAACACTTATTATGGATATATAACCTGATGAAACTGTGAAGAAAGCAATGAATAAAATAAATGCAGCTGCAAGAATGAGAAGACACAAAGTTGAGGCAGAGAAATTTTTTCAAATCAAAGCAACAAAGAATATGTGTACTAATTTCTAGTTTTCCTCTATGTCAGTACTAAGGGGGCGTGTTAGAATTTAGTAAATGACAAAAAATAGTTAATAGTTAAATAAATAAATTAACATGCTATTGTTTTTTATTAGATTAGCAGGGAAAGGGCCCTAATCCCATGGTTACAACTAACACTCAAAAAAAGGAAAATAGGGTGGGAAAACAACACCACCAGCCAACATAAAAAAATAGCATGCCCAGGGTGGCGTGCAGGGCAGATAACAAAACCATAACCACAAAACTATTATAGATAATCAAAAACATAAGATTACTACTAGACTACTTAAAATTATGAAGACCATTTGTCAAGTCCACCATATACCAGCAAGTTCGAAACCATAACAGAGCTATTTGAAAATAGTAGTCCGAAATATGAAAACAAAAAGACAAAAAAGCCATTACTTGGCTTTTCCAAACATGTCCCAATAATCACCAATTAGGGAGATATCACTACAACAAAACAAACAAGTAGCGCCTAAAATAGTGCCAGATTTTAGTGTATTTGAGTTCATGAATTGGGTACTTCTGTTGGCGCAAAACTCGGCGCAAAATGGTATGTTCGCTTCGGTGCCGGATTTAGCATTGGATTTAGTGCCAGATTTCACACCGGATTTAGCGCTAGGTTTAGCATCGGGTTTAGTGCCAGATTTAGTGACAAATTTAGTGCCAGATTTAGTGACAGATTTAGTGCCAACTTTTTGTTGCTTCCAGTTTAGCGTTTGATTTTGCTTCTAGTTTTGCTTCTTGTGTTGCTTCCACGTTTGCTTCTAGTTTTGCTTCTGGTTTTGCTTCCAGGTTTTGCTTCCAGTTTTTCCTTCGATTTTTCTTCCAGGTTTTCCTCTGGTTTTGCTTCCATTTTGGCTTCCAGATTTGCTTTTGATTTTTCTTCCAATTTTGCTTCTAGTTTTGCTTCCAATTTTGCTTCCGATTTTACTTCTAGTTTTGCTTCTAAGATTGCTTTTGGTTTGCTTCTAATTTGGCTTCCATTGTTGCTTCCTTTTTTGCTTCTAAAAATGCTTCTTGTTTTGCTTCCATTTATTAATTTAATATGTTTTGTTTCAATTTAATTAGTTAAATATATCATGCCTCTTAAATAACTCATATGATTATAGAGTAAGTAAATTAAATAATATGTTTTATTTCAATTTAATTAATTAATATATCATGCCTCTTAAATAACTCATATGATTATAGAGTAAGTAATTTAATTATTTAACTCATATGATTAAATAACAAGATAATTATTAATAACATGATCATCATTTATAATTAAAACAAGTGAGTCAAATATCTATATAAGTAGATCAAAACAAGTGATTAAAACAGGTGAGTCAAATATGCCACTAGATTAATAACATGTGAAAATGATACATGTCCAATAGTCGACATAAGTCAAAATGACACATGTAAAAATGATATAAGTAAAAATGATAAATTATATAACTCAAAATGATACAAGTCAAAATGATACATGTCCAAATGATATATTTCAAAATGATACAACTCAATAATATGGTACTGCAGACCATGAAAATGATACATATGATAGTAACCATGAAAAGAGGCATCATAACGATATATCAACAATGATCCATGATGCAGTCAATATGATCATGAATGTCACTGGCTACTACCAGCAACTGCCTCATCATCCTCCTCATCATCATCGTCGCCATCATCATCATCATCATCAGCCTCAGTGTCTTTTGTATCTGTGTCATCATCATCCTCTGCCATGTGATCTGTACTAGAACCAACATATTCTGGATCTATATATCATGAGGATCATCTTGATCTTCTGGAAGACCCGTGTTCTGCAAAAAAACATTTAAAATGAAAATTTATTATTTATTTCATGCAATAATTTATTTTTCTGTTATATATCTAATATTACATGTGAAATGAAACCATAATCATATTACATCATATCAAAGTGCACATACCATAATAAAATTTCATAAAAGTTACAACTAATATGTCATTCTAGTGATGTAAAACATGCAACAATTCTAATAAACATTAGTAAAATATGCCAGCATTTGGTGGAAGAGGAAGAAAGATGTCTGGAGCTCTGGAGGCCCACCATAATGGATTTCAGTATTCAACCATGAGAGAAGAAGAGATCTAATATCATGTATCAAAACACTAAGCATGCATTCTTCCATCCAACGGAGAAGGAGATGATTACTTTGCTTCAGTTTCATTTGCATAGCCATATCATGGTGTGAACCAAGAAGACCAAGGATGTCTAATTTTATGTGGAGGTAATGGATGTGGTCCAAACTTTAAGGGGGGCAAGAAAGTCAATGTATGATCCTGATGAAATTGAGGAAGAACAACAAGAGAGGGATAGGAAAAATAAAATCAATGCAGAGTTTCAAGGATTTGTCAAGCGAGTAATAGAGCTATGGGAGCAACCTAATCTAAAATATTTTGAACTAGAGTTTGATATACCATTTAGAGTGCTTGGTTTTCATGGAGTTCCTTTCAAAGTGTCTTGATGCAGTGCTAGGAGGATCACAACTCAAATCATCATTCACTTCACAAAAACCACTTGATTCCATGCAACCAATCTGAGGTTAAGGCATACAACTACTTGTAGTTTCCTCAAAACACATTTGACATCACCAAAACAATGAACTCAAACTCAAACTTGTAGATTCCTAAGCTTGTAAATTTGGAAAATCAACACCAAAATGATAACTCATACTTCCAACATGGCTCCAATAACATTCAAGACACTCAACAAGTGTAAATATGTCAAAAACAACAAACTTCATCAGTAGATCCCTACATTAATGAATCAATACTCTAAACCCTTACCATTCCAACTCCTTACTTGTTTCATGAGGGTTTGTTGAAAATGCATACCCCAAGTCCATTTTCCCCCTTCCAATGCCACAAAAATGTGTTAGTATACCTTCAAAAACATATTATACTCTTTCCCATCCTTTGTTCATAATAATTCATCAATCACCATTAAAAAAAAACCTCATTTTCCATTCCTAAATATCACTGTCAACAGGCTGCCCTGTCTGATCAATCAATAAACAAAAGATTCAAACCTATGACATCACCAAAAAATGATTATAGAAGGCTCACAATACCTTTAAACTCCCCTTATAAACAATGAGAATCAAGAAAACTTCACTCACCATAATCAAATTCCTCAAAACAACTTTGTACACAGTCACTTTTCCATATTTTGCCCAAAATACAGACCTAGGGCTTCATGATTTCATATGCTAACCACTATAATTCAGTCTAAGTCTTTAGAACATGAAATAATGTGCTAATATAAACCTTCTCACCAAAAATTAGGAGTTTCCACTATACAAATAAAGAGAAACACATTTTTTTTGTATACAAACCCCAAAAACCCTATGTTTAGGACAATTTTTAGAAATTGGATTGTTTGACCCTTTAAATGGCATTATAAAAATTAGTGGTAAAAATAAAAATTGTCCATGAAATCAAGATATTTCCATCCATCTAGGTTTCAGGTCTGTATAGGTCTGTACAAATCTGTACTAACATATTTTCTGATTGCAATTTTTGGAAAACGTTTTCTGGACTGGATGTCTTCACCAAAAACATAATAACTTTCACATTTATGAATGACATTAAATGAAAAATAGCCAAAATAAAGTATATTCAACATTATTTCAATCCCATGTGATCTTAGGCCATGAAATGGGTTGTACAGACTATACCATGCATCAGAACAGAAGGAAGTGGAAAAATAGTGAAAATATGATTTCTTTATTACAAATCTTCAATTTTATCTTCCACCACCCTTACAAATGACTCACAATGCCTTATTAAAGGCTATCAAACTTATATAACTGCCTAAAACTATTCAAATAACTTCTATGACCCTTCAACTTCCATTATTTCTCAAGTTTTTACATTGTGACAACTTTTTTTTTTCACTTTTTAACAATTTTTTTAATATGGAACAACTTTGAACATTATTTGACAAATGAATTAAAATATAACTTCCTACGGCTCAAAAACCTTTAAAATGTTTTGATCAACCTTATTAAATGAACCCCTAGCACTCTTTAAACACTTATTATATATTGGCCTCATGGAGGCAAGAAATCAAATAGGTGCTCCTGCACCATGTCTGCTTTTATTGTTCCTACGGTAAACTGTTTGATAGAGTTGGGGAATTATCTTTCTTAGTAATAACTATTAGTGAGATTGAGATTGTTAACCTTGAGAGAGTAGGACTTGGGAAAAATGAATTTGATATGGCTATTGTTTTCATCCTATACAACCATTGCAAGAAAAGTTAAGCTAGCATCAAATAACCAACACTTTTGAAAATAACATGAAAAATTTTAGTTGTTGCTATGTCAGGAATAAAATAAAAGGAAAAAATGTTCCTTCCAGTGGCTTGATGATTGAAAATGAGGATTCATGATGAAATTCAATCTTATTGGGTTAAAATATATTTTTTATTTTATGAAATAGATCAATATATAGAACTTAAATGGAAATAGATACAACCTATCCTCATGTTGGTACCCATATGAAACTCATCTCTTGTGCTCCCTTTTGTCATCATTTGAATTTTGATCTTGTATCCATACAATCAATTGTGGTTCTTGTAGTAAGTTTTTTAAGTCATCTTGTCATTGTCTTTTCTTTGCTAAGATAGAGAGAAGTGATCATCAACAAGTCTGATAAAAGATGACATTTAAATAATAGTATGCAAGAGCAAAAAAGAATGAAGTTCTCGGTTGGTGTTGACTATGATGAAAGAAAGAGGAATATGGAATGGCTAAGGAATGAGGTTTGAATTAGAAATACTCTTTTCTCTTGGCACATATTTTTTTGGCCTAGCCATGGAGTTAGTTCGCCTAATTAGCAACAATAGCAAGGATCTAAGTGAATTCTTCCAAAGAAGTAAAAATAGAAAGTTATGACACATTTTTGTGTGGTTGAAACCAAAGAAAACTAAGCTCCAGTTCCAAAAAAGGGCAGATTGATTAGTGATCGATTCCCAATTTGATAAGAATTAAATTTGTTAAAGGGTTCTCACTTTAGAGGTGGCAATGCCACTAGCCTCCTCCGTCTAGTAAGTTTTAAGATGGAAAAGTGATTGATGATCTTCACCCAACACTAAAGGGCTAAAGGTGCACTGTTTTAGAGGAAAAACCCTAATAAATCTACACCTTCAACATTGAAACCATGGAAAATGCATTATGAACTCATGCCTATGTATGAGATCAAGCCTTTGAGTGAAGTATGATACACATCTTGGTGGATTTAACCACTATAAATATTTGTCGAATCATATGAAAGAGTGGCAGTAAGTTAATAAATTTTTTCTCAAATTAAGTAATTGTGATTTTAAAGAGAAAAACCATCATTCATCTCTTCTTCATCATAAGAAACATTGCAATTACATTAGTAATCAAAACTCAGCTAAAAGGGGAAAAAATGAAGATATCTCACTCAAAACTCATTATTAGAACCTCCCACTTGATTCAAATGAAAGATAACACATGACCTCAACACATTCTATCACCCTTGGGCTGTGGTACTTCTTTACGGATGAGAAATTCAACTTGTAGCAGCAAATTTTTTGAAAACACAAAATTTATGCAAAGAAACTAATAGATTTTGTGGTATTTCTTTCAAAATGCAACTTTCCAACCCCCATCACGAGGTGTACATGTATTTTAAATGTTTTACAACCAAAAATTAAATCCAAAAACTGACCAACCACTTTTCAAACCCCAACTAACCATTGGCCTTTACAAATTTTGCATTTTTGCAAGTTTATTGTTGACAACTTTTTGCATATTTGCAATATTTTTACTTTTGACCCTCCTATTTACCTAAGACATTACCAATGAAATTTTTAGACCTTATTCCACTTAGAAGCATGACTCAACATAGAAAATTAACATTCAACCTACCTTGACAACCTTTTAGTCAAAATTAGAAAGCCAAAAGCCATTGCTTTTATAGAAATTTCTGATTTTTGTAACATTTTCAAAAATTTCAAGCCTTGGTACGAATCTATATAGGCCCTTATTGCTCTATAGGTGCTTGGATCAGGTGTGGGATGGACCTAGATTTTATCTGCATCATATTTGGAGGCTCTACACTGATTTTAATAGATTTTATTGTTGATCTACATAAAACTCGTTTGAATTTGTACATATAAGGCTTTTGAGGCCTTAAATGGAGTTTGACCTATTCCACCTTTTGTAAACTGTTGTGACTAAGTGGAATGGGTATAGTAATATAGGATTAGGTGTTTAGAGGCTTGAGGGAGTAGGGTCAGGTCGTTTGAAGTCAATGGGCATGAAGCCTAGTTGCAAAAATGAGTGATTTTTGAGTGAAAAAGAGTGAAATTGTGAGGTTTTAGTATGGAAAAGTGTGAAATTTGTGGGAGAATCAATTTATGAAGGTTTCTTAGGTGTGTTCAGACATATTTAATCATGTTAGAATTGGTGGCCAAGTGTTTTAAGACCTATATCATAGTTTTTTAAAAAACCCTCCTTGGAAGGACATAAAGTGAGGATTTTGCAATTGGGTGTTTTAGAAAGTGCCTCTCTTGAAGGGGAAGGTGGATTATGAGGTTTTGAGATCTGATAAGTGGCTGACTAGCAGAAAATTAGAGGGGCATCAAGTTTTAAGAGTAGTCTCTTTGAAAAATAGGCCAAAATTGGCCTTGTAGGACAACGATGAAGTCCAGATTTGAAGAGGTTGATCCAAAGTGACACTACTGGTTTTGTGATATTTTTTAGAAGACCCAAATGGGTCCTAGAATCTGGTTTAGGTTTTAAGAGATTCAATTTTATGTTGAAGATTTACCCAATTTCAACTATATGGACTACTATAAGAGTTTAAGTCCTTGAATGCGAGAATTTGTGAATTTGATGAAACCGAGTTTTCTGAGTACTTTGTTGATTTTAACTTGTCAAATAAATGATGTTTAAGGTGTACTAGAGGTCAGGTGAGAGTTGGAATCAAGTTTCGGTGGTTTTGGAGTCTTTTTGGCCTTGTGAAATCAAGGTACAATAAAGAGAATTTGGGTAAAGTTTGTGTCAAACAAGAGAATTTGAGTTTGGTTGATTTGAAGACCTCCCTTGCATTGCATCAAACTTTTTCAAGCTTTCTATTGATCCTTGTTATTCAGTAAGTGGTAGCTTTGTTTATCACTTGGCACTTTTTTTTGGAGTCATGTGCTATTCAATTTGTTTAACACTCCCTTGTTGATGTAAAATTACTAGTCTCTACATTACCCAAAAGTAAGAATTCATTTGTTTTCCCTTCAAACCTTGATTGCAATGGAATATTGGTCTTTGTTTGAGCTAGTAGGAAGTTGTGTTTTTTTGTTTGTTTGTGCTTGATAGTTTATCCTCTGCTATATTTGAAAATATCACTACAAAGCTTGACTCTTAACAATTTGGTGTATGCATTTGAGGGAAAAAACATAGTCATTTAGTGATTTCCATTTAGGCTCAAAAATATAATAAAGAAAAGTTTACACTCTGTTCTTTTTGGAAATAGAAAAAATATTCTAGAGAGGCTGTGGCCAAGCTATCACTAGGAAAGAGAAAAAATGTAGAAATAAAAAAAATATTTCATCATTTGATCAAACCAAATATGGAGAGTATGATTTGTTTCTATGCGCAATTTCTCTATTTCATCGTTTGATAGAACTAGGGGTTGAGGGATTAGGGTTTAAGGGTTGAGGGTTGAGGGTTTAAGGGTTGAGTGTTTAAGGTTTGAGGGATTAAGGGTTGAGGGTTGAGGGATTAAGGTAAAGAGTTTACTGGGGTTTAAGGGTTTAAGGGTTAAGGGTTGAGGGTGGAGGGTAGAGGCCGGTTTAAGGGTTTAGGGTTTAAGGGCCGAGGGTTGAGGCTTGAGGGTTTAGGGTTTAGTGGTGAGTGTTTATGGGTTTAAGGGTTGATGGTTTAGGGTTGAGGGATTAAGGGTTGAGGGTTGAGGGATTAAGGTAGAGAGTTTACTGGGGTTTAGGGGTTTAAGGGTTGAGGGTTGAGGGTAGAGGGTAGAGGCCGGTTTAAGGGTTTAGGGTTTAAGGGCCGAGGGTTGAGGCTTGAGGGTTTAGGGTTTAGTGTTGAGTGTTTAAGGGTTTAAGGGTTGATGGTTTAGGGTTGAGGGATTAGGGTAGAGAGGGATGGATGGATGGAGCAAGAGATGGGGGGAGAAGTGAGATAAAGAGGAGACTACAAGAGGAGGGAGGGACAAAGATATATGAGGGTTGAGGATCCAATGTATAGGGTAGAGGGTTGAGAATTGAGGGTATAGAGTTGAGGACGTATAGGGTTGAATATAGTTTAGGGTATTGGGTTAAGGGTATAGGGTTGAGGGTAGAGAGTAGAAGGTTTAAGGGTTCAGGGTTTAGGGTTGATGGTTAAGGGTTGAGGTTAGAGCATTTAGAGTATAAGTTTGAGGGTATATTGTTGAAGGATTAGGGTTGAGAGTCCAGTCATGTATAGGGTAAAGGGTATAGGGGTTGAGGGATTAGGGTTTAAGGGTTGATGGTTTAGGGTTGAGGGATTAGATTAGAGAGGGAGGGATGGATGGACCGAGAGATGGAGGGAGAAGTGAGATAGAGAGGAGACTAGAAGAGGAGGGAGGGACAAAGATATCTGAGGGTTGAGGATCCAATGTATAGGGTAGAGGGTTGAGAATTGAGGGTATATAGAGTTGAGGGCCTATAGGGTTGATGGTTTAGGGTATTGGGTTGAGGGTATAGGGTTGAGGGATTAGGGTTGAGGGTAGAGGAGAAGGTTTAAGGGTTGGGGTTGATGGTTAAGGGTTGAGGGTAGAGCATTTAGGTAGGTTTGACTAGGGGTTGAGGATTAGGGGGTAGAGGGTATAGGGTTGAGGGATTAGGGGTTAGAGGGTTTAGGGTTTGAGGGTTTAAAGGGTTTAAGGGTTTAAGGGTTGAGGGTTGGGTAGATGGTATTGGGTACTTGAGGGTAGAGGGTAGAGGCTGGTTTAGAGTTGAGGACCTATAGCGTTGATGGTTTAGGGTATTGGGTTGAGGGTATAGGCTTGAGGGTAGAGGGTAGAAGGTTTAAGGGTTTAGGGTTTAAGGTTTAAAGGTTTAGGGTTGATGGTTAAGGGTTGAGGGTAGAGCGTTTAGGGTATAGGTTTGAGGGTATGTGGTTGGGGTCCAATGTATAGGGTAGAGGGTATAGGGGTTGAGGGCTTAGGGCTTAAGGTTGAGGGTTGAGGGATTAGGGTTGAGGGTTGAGGGTTGAGGGAATCTTTAGATGCAAGTGAAATGTAGGCAAGCAATTGAAGGCCAGTGAATATTGGGGAAGGAGTTTTTGTTCTAAAACCCCTAATCCCTACTAGATCAGAATAATTAGGCACTAAACCTGACACTAAATCCAGTGCTAAACTTGACGCTAAACCCGACACTAAACCCGACGCTAAACCTGGAGCTAAACCCGACAGTAAGCCCAACTCTAAACCCGAAGCTAAAATCGATGCTAAACCTGATGCTAAACTCGGTGCTAAACCCGAAGCTAAACTCGGTGCTAATTAGCGCCTGATTTAGTGCCTACTTGTTCTGATCGATGTAAAAAATGCCAAAAATGGCGCCATCCTAATAAATAGTGCTAAATTTTTCAAAAAAATGGAGAAAAATACATTAAAATAGTGGGCGGAAGCAAAAAATAGAGCAAAAAAGGGAGCTAATCATAGGGATTTGTTGTAGTGTATACTCCCTCCAATTAGGTCCCTCTATTTCATCAAGGTCCTTTAATTTGTCCATCTTTCTCAACTTTTTTAGCTTCCTGGTGATCTTGGTTTGATTGGAGACCACTCCAACCATCGTTATATGAATTAGGCTGTTCGTCACCTTCATTAGTGTGACCAAAATTTTTCTATGTCGTCCATTTGAACCTGCATGTAGGTTAGTCTGCTTTTCATATAATCAATGCTAGAATCTTCAACAATAGCTTCATTTCCTGTATTCCCAGTTTCAGAACAATCAAGGTTTCATTCTTTTGGTCTTCCTCAGTTTCAGTCTCCTCCTCCTCATTATCTTCATTCTCCTCTTCAATTTCCTCTTCACCCATTTCATAAGCAGTATCTTGAAATTTTGTCCCATCACTTTCTCCATCAAACTGGGCTTTAAATTCTTCCACTTTCAACTCTTCCTCCTCATACACGGTTACTTCCTGTTTCCCCTTCCTGTCCTAGGATGCAGCCTTTTCTAGGCATACAGATCTACACCCACCACTCCCCTAAGCTTGCTTCGTATCCTTCAAGTCCTCTTTTTGCATACCCTCCTTATCTTCACTAATGGTAATGACTTCACTTTGGGTTTTAAGCTCCCTTTTCATCTTCTTAGACTTAGGCAATTCTAGGAGAAGAGGGGAATGCTTTCGCTTCTTCGGAGTTGCTTTCACCAACTCATACTCAATGAAGCTTTTAGCAAGATTTTTTGAACCCACAGGGGTTGACAGATTAGAGATTTTAGTAGCAGGGGAAGGGCTTTTAGTAGGGGTTGAAACATTTCTTGCAACAACAATGGGAGGTGGTATGGTATTAGGCTCCTCAATAGGGTTAGCCTTCTCAAGGGGTTTCACATTTTCACTAGCATTACGGTTTTCATTTTCCAATCTAGAAGCAAGAGGGTTTCCATGAGGGTTCATTGCTAATGCATGCTTGTACATGGAAAGCATTAATCCTTGATGCAGGGGAGGACTCACACCTTTTTCAATATTAATTTGCAGGGAGGAAAGTAAATAAAAGGGAAAATTGATTCTTTCATTGTGCCTAATATGATTCAACAACGGAAAATGGCACGCATGAACTGTCATGTATCATCCTTCAAGTGTGAAATACCTCATTACAAACATATTCACTAGCGCCTAAGGAGGCAGGAGCTCTAGCCACGCGTACCCATTTTGAAATCTCATCAGATTCTCGCCATCATGAAATTTTTTTTCAACAAATAATTGGTAGTCGACCCCACTCTTTTTAGCCACCTTGATGCCCTGGTTCTACAAACTAGTAGCTTCTGCAATAAATAGTGTCACCACCTCGAATTTAATAGCTCCAATTGCCACATTCCCCTTTCTCAACAAATTAGTAAATTTAGCAGTAAGGCTCTCATTGTATCCCTTCATGGATTCGAAAAATGGGACCATACTCGCTCTGTCAAACAGTCTCCACATTTTGTTTAAGTGCTTGAAAATTTGGAGGCTCCGTGCAGTTCCTCGACCCACCCATCTTAGTGCTCTACAAGATTTTCAGATTTTGTTGGCTTTTCTTCACAACCACACACCTCTTCGACTCTCTACTAGACTTTGTAGAAGGCACTATTGCTAATAGTTTTGAAATAAACACTTAAGGAGGTAACAATCAAGAAATTTATTTTAGAGAAAGCCAATAACATATTTCTCGGAGTTAAGAGATCATTATTATTTTTACAAATAATTAATGACTCTTTATTTTTCATACATTTCAAATCTTCATGATAGTGGGTGGAGATGACATTAGAATTTTCAACACACTTGGATTTGACACCCTTCTTCAACTTGGTTATAGCCATGTGATCCTTAACCATCTCAGGAAGGAGATAATTATTACATTTTTCTCCCGAGGAGATCTTGCTCGACACCGTACCACTTACCTCATCATTATTCTACATGCTCTTAATATCACAAAATCCCAAATGCTTCCTTTGCCACTTGCAACCATCATCTTTGTAAGTTATATGCATTTTTAAAATTTTCTTTTAAAACCTTGTCCTTTAATGACATCAACAATTGATTATTAACCCAGCAGGCCCACCTATTACACCTTAGCGCTTCATTAATTGCACAGTCAACAGACATATTTCCTGCTCTATACACGTGTTGCACTCTATAGTTAGTAAAAAAAATCATAAGGGAAAAAAACTTATCTATGATGTTTTTAATTCCCAGGGGGGTGTATCATCTCCATTCATGATATCCACAATTAACTTAGAATCCCCTTCCATAATTACCTTTTTAAAACCATAATCCTTTAGAGTCTTTATGCCTCCGTAGATAGCCATAGCCTCTGCTTTATTATTAGAGAAGACTCCCAAGTTAACACCATAACTCACAATGTAGTCCCCTAAGTGGTTTTTGAGTAGACCTACCGCCCCAGCCATATTGAGGTTACCTTTGGAGCACTCGTCAAAATTACACCTAATCCACTCTCTTTCAGGAGGAACCCACACAATAGAGTTCCTGGCCAAAATCATGGTCCAATTGAGGTTAGCGAGATCCTTCCTTAGGCCCCAAACTTGCTTAATTCTCATCTCTTTATAATTCGGCCAGACTTTAGAGAAGCTATATCTTCCCACATCCATATTTTCCTTAACCTATGCTTTTATGATCATACAAAACTCATAGCTGCTTCTCTCAACTTCCCTGAAGATCCTGTTATTCCTTTCCTTCCATATTCCCTAGGTTATGAAGGGGGGAATTTGGTTCCAAAGATCCACAATAACCTTATGGGAAAAAGGGAAATTTGACCAGCTTTCCAAAAAAGACTTCATAGTGTGGGGAAACACTTAGTCAATGAACAACATAGGAAGGAAGAATGACCAAACTTCTCTAGAAAACTGGCAGTGAAAGAAAAGGTGCATTATAGAATGTTCATCCTGTTTACAAAGGGTGCATCGATTAACTAGCTGAAACCCTCTCCTAACTAGGTTGTCAATAGTAAGAATTCTTCCATGTGAAGCAACCCATTAGAAATAGTTGATTTTTGGTACCATGTTCTTGATCCACACTTTCTCCCAGTGATGGTCTTTGTTGTTAGTTAAGGGCTTTACCAATTCATCATAAGCATGTTTAATAGAGAAACAACATGAAAAGATCCCCTTCCACACCCATTCATCTTCCCTTTCAATAGAAAACCACGTCGTCTCCCAAATTAGATTGTTTAGCCTCAACATAATCTGATCCTAGTTGATCTGTCTTTGACCTCTCAAATTAACACTCCTTAATAGAAGATTGAACTCCTTCCATTTAGGTTCTTCCATCTCCTAATTGACATAGTCTGACACCTTTTTTCCACATATCCTTGTTACAATTTGTTTAAGGGGATTAAAGCCATCAGCTGAGGAAAGAGTGGAAGCCTCAATCCAGGGATCTTTCCAGAAATTAGTGTTTTTACCATTGCTAATTCTCTTTCTAACCCCGATTTCAACACATTTTTAATTTTAACAAGATGGTTCCATAGAACAAACCCACTAGGAAAATCAATTTCAGAGAGGAAATAGCCAGGATTCCTGTTCTTCAAATACTTTGCTTGGAAAATATTCACCCAGTCCTTTGACCCTTCCAAGAGGTTCCATCCCACCTTAGCAGTTAGGGATTTGTTAAGCAATTTGATCTCCTTATCCCTAGTCCTCCAACACTTTTAGGAGTGCAAACTTTATCCCAACTTACCAGAGATAGTCTATTTTTCTCTTTAGTTCCAAACCTCATAAATCTTCTCTGATTCTATTCTATTTTTTCCCTAATGAAGGCAAGAATTTTGAAAAGAGACAGGTAGTAAATTGGGATATTATGTAAGGAGGATTTTAACATCTGGATCTTTCCTGCTAAGCTAAGAAGTTTCCCCTTCCACCCAACCAACTTTTTTTTGAACTCTCTCAATCAAATGGTTCTAATAATTATTTTCCAACTTTCTAGAGATCAAAGGTAACCCAATGTAAGTCGTAGGTAGGACAACTTCTTGACATCCCAATATCTTCATCACTCTTTCCTTCACAACTTGGTCAACATTAAAGAAGTGAATCTTGGTTTTTTCATAGTTGATAAAATGGTTTGAGACAACAACATAGTCATTTAGAACCAGTTTCCATAGGCTGGCTTCCACCATTGAGGCTTCAACAAACAAGAGTGTGTCATCAAAAAGCTATTGGTGGGAGTCAGACAGGAGAGACAAAGAAACTTTAACACCTTTAAGGGCTTTAGAGTCAACAAGCTTTTGTATATTCCTTCCTAATACCTCAACAAATATTGTGAAAATATAGGGTGAGAGGGGGTCACCTTTCCTCAGACCACGACCACAAGAGAAATAGCCTTTGGGGACACCATTAACTAGAATAGAGCACATAGGGGAGGTAACAAAGGTAGAGAGCATCTTTAGGAATATTCCCTCTATCCCAAATTTCCTAAGAACAACAAAGAGAAATGACCAATAGATTCTATCATAAGCTTTAGAGATATCAATTTTGAAGGCCATCCCAAGGTTTTTACTTAGATCCATAGACTGGAGGATTTCATGGGTACAAATGATAACATCAAGAATGTTTTTGCCTTGGACAAAGCCTTTTTGGTTCAGGGCAATCATTTTTCCTAACACAACTTTAAGTCTGAACACAAGGATTTTAGAGAAAATTTTATAGATAGTATTGTAGAGATTAATGGGTCTGTAATATTTAATAGAAGAGGCATCATCATTCTTGGGAATAAGAGCAATTAAGGTGGAATTTAGTTGGTTTAGGAGCTTTCCTAACCTGAAGAAATCTCTAGCAGCATTGAAAAGGTCAGATTTGACAATATCCTAGTATGTCTGGAAAAAAGCAAGAGGGAACTCGTCAAGGCTAGGGGCTTTATAAGCCCCAAAAGAGAACACAACCTATTTTAATTCTTCCATAGAAATAAAATTAGTCATATTCTTTAAGTCTATCAAAAATAACTTTAGGGATCACCTCAAGGAAACCATCATGTACCTAATTAGCATTTCCTGGGGCATTTTGGTGAGAGGAGAAGTTAACAACTTCCTCAGCTATTTATTTTTTAGTTGAGACCGTGGTACCATCATATTTCTTGAGTGATCCAATCCTGTTCTTGCTTCTGTGTTTCAAGGTAGATTGGTGGAAGAATTTGGTGTTTCGGTCCCCTTTAGTAAGCCATTGGATCCGATACTTTTGTTTCCAAAAGATTTCCTCCTTTTTATTGACTTGAAACCATTGGGATCTGAGGTCCCTTTCCTTTAAGCATATATCATCATCCACAAGACCAACTTCCATATTGTCCTGAACTTCCTTTAAGTTGTTTCCTAGTGATTTCTTAATCTTTAAGATGTTACCAAATGTAACTTTGTTCCATCCTTTCACTCTCTGCTTTATTCTACACAACTTCTCCACTAGGAAAAACATAGGGGTGCCACTTATTGGTTCCTCCCACGAATTTTTAACTAAAACAAAAAAATCCGGGTGAATGCTCTACATTATTTCAAATCTGAAAGGGAAAGGGCCCTTATTGTGATCAAAATTTCTTTTAAGCACAAGAGCATTGTGATCATATCCTGACCTTGGGAGCGAAGATAAAGAGAGAAATTGAGAGATGTTCCAATTAGAAGAGATCATAAACCTATCCAATTTAAGTTGGATCAGTTGATTGCCATTCCTTCTATTTGACCAAGTAAATTTGGAGCCCTAGAGAGGAATATCAATAAGCCTAGCAGAGTTTAGGAAATCAGCTAGCTCCATCATACTATCAGTATAGTCATCCAGCCCCCCTAACTTTTCTGAAGGAAGAAGGGGGGAGTTGAAGTCCCCTCCCAACATCCAATGATCATCCTTTATATTTTTAATTGCATCATTTAGATGCTCCCAAAGTTGCACCCTGTCTCTACTCAAATTGGGAGCATAAATATCAATTAACTTCTAATTCTCCTGAAGAGCCTGATCTTCCAGAGAAACCATCAAACTATTCCTACTACCAGAGAACATAATTTATTTTAATTTTGAGGGATTCCAAAGAGTGGAAATACCTCCCAAGGCACCTTCATCCTCACTAACAAATTAATTTTGCTCTAGGCCAGATACTCAAAATTATCTTATGAAAGGTCTCCTTCTTCATTTTGGTTTCTTGAAAGAACAAAACATCCACTTTATTGTCCAAAATACAAGTTCTAACCAATAACTATTTATAAGGGCTATTTAGGCCCTTGATATTCCAGGAGAGAAACTTCATAGGGAAACACACAGGGTACAACAACACCAAAAGCTCCAAAAGGAGCAGCCAGGGCTACTTCTTTTTAGGCTTCGATCCCGCAACCAAATCCAAGGTTCTTTGTTTTCCAACAATCACATCCCTTACTGAATCTTTGTTCTTAGAATAATTTTGGGATGGTCTACCTACCTTATTTCCCCCTCCAACATTTGAATTCTTTTTCTTTTTTGATCTATTTGGGGCTTGTAACCAGTCATCCTCATCTTCTTTATCGCTAGGGTGAGGAGGAAACCCCAACAAGGCCAATGAGTCACTCAAGTTACCTGCCTCCTTCTAAGACATAAATGACATTTCCTTGAGGGACAGTTTGTGGTCAGAAGACACTAATTTTCCTTCTTCCAATTCAACACTTACTAAAGAAAAAGGTACCACTTCTAGGCGGGACTGCAATTTGTCCTCCACTCGGGGGGCACCCTTTGCTTCATCCATATTGTCAATATTCATTTCCTACCTTGTTGTAGGAATATCATCTTTCCGGAAGCCCAAGGTAGGGAAACTAATGACAGGGGCAACATACATGAGGTTTAGGCTAGTTGAGTCACTAGAAACGACAAGAGGTTCAGTAGGAACAACAACCAAGCCAGAGGCTAGGACTTCCTTCTCATGGAGGACAACATCCATAGGGGTAGGAGAAACTTCAAAAGGGCCAACAACAGAGACAACTGTAGAGGGCTTAGGTATTTGCTTCGAGAGAGAATCCTTGATAACAAAGGGTCCCTTGACAGGTCTTTTCTCACACAAGTCAATGAGGTGACCAAATTTCTTACAAAGATGGCAGAAATGGCGGGCATTTTCATATTCCAAGGGTTGAGTCTAGTTGCCAAATTTTGACTTAAGGGGAACAGAAGTTGGCAAGATCATATTAGCAAACACATTTACCCAAATACGAGCATAAATTAGTCTAGACTTCTCCTGAGTAATCTTGTCTATGGCCATAAGGCTACCAAAAGAATTATCTATCCCTTTCAAGATACCCATCTTCTAGAACTCAAGGGGTAACCCTGATAGTCGAACCCAAGTTGGAGCCATGGCCCCCAGGTTAGCAGAAGGATCAAAACTCAGTTTCCACTTGCAGAGGGAAATAAAATTCTTATAACCAACATCAAAAGCCCAAGGGCCGCACATTAAAACCTTAAGCATATCTTCATGAACAACAAAGGAGAAAAGGAAGATACCTCTTGGCATAGCATTTATAGAGACACTGCCTTTAAGATTCCAAGTCGAGGCAGCCCATTGACGTACTAGTTCGATATTTAGATGATAGGCCAATTTTTTTCCAACCAACACTAGTTTATGGTTGTCCATAACCTTCAACATCAAAGCTTCAGGGACATTAACTTCCTAGCCAGTCACAAAGCAAGAAGAAAAATTCGATAACCTTTTACTTGAAGTTGGCAAGCCAATACCTACTAGTTTTTCCACATAGGATGTTGGTTCATCCACAAAGAAGAATGAGTCTAACCCAAAAGAAGGGGATAAGGGTGACTTCCCAAAAATACCCTCAATCCTTCCCCTTGGGGAAAGGATAGAGGTATGAGGAGGAGAAGTCACATGGGGAACAACAACACTGGCCACTAGCACAACAAACACAATGCTAGATAAAGGGACAACAACCTTGGAATGGGGAGCCTTCTCAGGCCCCCATCCCGACCGGCCCATGAAACAATCAAATCAAAGTAGGGACAAAAATATTAAAAAACAACCAAAGTGGGAAAGTTACAGAGAAGAGCCGAGCACAATATTCATCCTTTTTGTTTCTTTTTGTTTTTACCTTTGTTGTGGTTAACATGCTATTGTTAATTTAATAAATAAATTTAGTTTGGGTAGTTATATTCCCGTATATAGTTTTGTATGAGAATAATGGCATTTTAAAGGAAATTCTATATAATAGTTTTGTGGTGTAATGTGAATGACCAAATTTGGATTCAAGAGCAATCTCGTTTTTTTCTCTCATTTCAATAATATTACTCTTATTATGATTAAATGCTATTATCCTTTAGTTTTTTTGCATTTACCTCAATGTTATAATAACAATTATAACAATACACTAATGTTATACTCAATCTCTAAATGTCAACAACTCTATATTGTTAGTAGTGAAATATTTTGTTATCAATTCATGACATTAACATTTATCTTTAAATAGCCTCATAATTAATACTCTCATTTATTCAAAATTATAATACTGTTATTTAGCTTAGAATTAACATCGGATAATATTGAACAGTCTGGAGTAGGAAGAGGCAGAGATCCTTTGGAACCTGGCCTAGCAGTTGGTTGTCTTGTGGTTTTTTGTCTGTTATGCCTTGGTGTTTCTGTGTGTTCTTCTTTGTGGGCAATGTCCTATTTTTTGTCTGAGCTCTGTTAATGTTTTATCTCACACTTTGATACTGTTAAGGGTTTCAGGATCCCTCTAAAACTTGTTTGTTCCTTAATCAAAAACATCGGATAATATTAGTGTTAAGTCAAATATCCGTAATATTATTAATTCACAAATAATCTGCCACCATATTAGTGTTGACAGAAAACTAACTAGATTTAAAATTTAACCATGTTACTATGATTACTTTTCAAATTGTAATTCTCATCATTTTTTGTTCACTCTAATTACCAATATTAATAATCTTTAACATATTTAATATTATTAAAATAGTTACACATACACATGGTTATGATAATCATCATATTAATATTGATGTTGGTTTTGGCATTAACACTCACACAAACTAGATTCATATATAATTCCTAATTATTAGGTAAACATGTTCAATGCCAATGAATAACATGCTTTTATCACTACCCTACCACCACTATCAATGGTTTCATGCTGGGATGAGGGTGAGGGCAATAGTTCCTGTCAATAGCCACGATATAAAATTTCTTGAGGCAAAGACTATAAATTGCAATCAAATTAGGAGTCGTTGGGTAAGCCAAGAAGATTTGTGGATTTGAGCATTGAACGTTGGGAAGTTAAGTGCGATCAACTATTATTGCTGATAAGAATTACGAATAGACTTGGTACCATCCATTTATTATTAGTATTAAGATTACTCTTAATTTTAATATTATTCAAACACCATTACTCCACACTTTTAATGTTATCAATGAAAATTCTTATTTGTTATTATTAATAGCAACAATACTCTCAATGCTAATATTAGTTTTATAACTGTTCGTAATAACAACAATTTTAATGCTAATATTAGCATTGCCATTATATTTTTATAATATAAATATATTGCTGGAAACTATTTGTGTTTTGCATAGGAAGTAGGAGTCTAGGTTTGAATAAAGTCATTTCATGATGTAATAAGGTTCGTGTGACCAAATATTTGTTGTAAATAGTGTTATTAGGAGGTCCTAGGCGTGTGGTGTCAAGAACTTGATAATAATGTGTTATTTTGTGAAAGTTGATTAAGGCATTTTTGTCAATTTTTGTTGATGGTTGGAATGTGAATGGTCACAACTTCCAAATTCTATTGTAGACCATTGGTGTGACTTCAAAAAAATGATATAAGGCCTCTAAAACCATCGAGGCAGTTTGGATTGAAGAAGTTTTGGTGATATAATACAAGATTGCTTTGTTTTAAGGCTTTTTACTGTGTTTTTTTGTGAATTCTGAATCTGTACGATCCCGTGCAATTTGTAATCAATGTGAGACTTATATAATTGGTTGGAGAATTGTGCAATATTTCATTTAAATCTATTTAGGAAGGTTTCTATTAAGATTTAGGGGAGATAAAGCTAATTTTCTGTAGCTTGCTTGGTTGTTAGGGTTTTCTAGGGTTTGGCAAAATAAATGGAGTTTTAAGGCCATTCCACCATATGATAGCTTTGTAAATTGGTGGAATGGGCCTATTAGGAGTAGGCTTTAAGATTTTTAGGGTAGTGAGGCAGGGTGATGTTGTTGAAGGTGAATTTCCATGTGCTTAAGCTTGGAAAGTTTGAGTGCCAAGCAAGAATTTACTGGTTTTTGAGAAGGACAACAAAGAATTGAAGCGAACTGTCAAAACTAATGTTGAAAATGTTAGTTTGGCGACTAGTCGGATGTGTGTGTGAAGGTTTTTAGGTTGGTGGAGAAGAAAATAATAGACCTCCTTTGGAAAAGAGGCCTAATTAGGTTTAGGAGTAGTGCTACAAGTCAAATTTTGGTGTGTTGGTCCAAAACAACCCTAAGTAAGGGTTTGATATGTTGAAATAAAACATAATGGGTTCCTGAATGTGTGTGTATCAAGTGCTGAAAAGATCATCAGAGAGAGATATAGTTGAATAAGTGTGTCCCTTTGGCTACAAGCCAATAGGTGGGTTAACAAAGGAAGATACCATAGTTGGTGATTGTGACCTTGGTAACCAGTTGAAATCAGTTTGTGTGAGCCTTATATCACCTTGAATTGCATCAGGTCGTATTAGAGCTTAGGCTCAAGATCAATTGGAGAAAGTATTGTGAGATTCAAGAAAAAAAATTGAAGGTAGAGCATCCAATATGCCTCCTAAAGGTGTAGTAGTGATGGATAGGGAGATTAGAGCCCTAATAGAGAGCCAAGAAGCCATGTTGGAAAGAATGGAAGCACTGGAGACAAGAGAGAGAAGAGGTAAGGGGATGGCACAAGATAGTGACCCCGAAGAAGAAGAGGAGGAACAAGGAGAGAATCCTCCTTCAGGACAACAAGGAGAGTTGGATCCTGAAGAGAGAACGTTTCTTCAAGTGCTCAAGGCTACCAGGGGTGAGGCTCAAGAGGTGAAAATGGAGCTGCTAATGTATGGTGGCAAGATTGATGGAGAAGAGGTTATTGAGTGGATTGATGCTCTTGATAATTACTTTGATTACAAAGAGATGCCAAAAGACAAGAAGGTAAAATTTGCAAAAACAAAATTGAAGGGACCAACATTAACCTAGTGGAATTACATATAGGAGGAGAGGTCAAAGAAAGGAAAGTCCAAGATAAATTCTTGGGACAAGATGGTGGCAAAGGTAAAGGGTCAATTCCTTCCTGCTGATTATAAAATACAGGTGTTTAGAAGATTGCAATATTTGAAACAAAAAGAGATGGATGTGGCTGCCTATACTAAAGAATTTCATAAGCTTACTAGTATTAGATCGGGTCATATAGAGAATGAAAAAGAGAAGATGGCTAGGTACTTAAATGGATTGAGGTTAGAAATCCAAGATTAAATAAGCTTAACCACTCCTAGGTCCGTGGAGGAGTGCTTCCAAATTGCTACAAAGGATGAAGAGAAGATCAAGAGAAGGTTGGAAAAACAATTTAGGGGCAGAGGAAAGAGTTTCAAGGGTAGAGATAACCCTGGCGGAAGAGGTTCTCAAAGAGGACCAAATGAACAAACCAATACTCAAGAATCTAGTGGAGAAACAAGAGGGAATTTTAGAGGTAGAAGACCAGGAGGTAGGGGCAGATTTAGTGGATCAAGAAGGGGTTCTAATGCCTTCTCAGGAAGGTGTTATAACTACAATCAGTATGGACATCTTGCTTGGAAGTGCCCGAACAAACAGGGTACAATTTCTCAAGGTGGAGAAAGAAGAACTCAACTTGTTCATGAAGAGGATGAAGAATAAAGTGTGGGCTCATGTGTAGGCTCATCATCTCTCTGTGCAAAACCAGAAGTAGGCGAGGCTTTGATGATTAGGACACTAATCAAGGTACCAACTACAAAGGAACCCCCTCAAATGAAGGCTCTGTTTAGAACAATATGTATGACTCAAGGGAAGGTATGTAAAGTCATCATTGAGTCTGGTTCTATAGATAACATTGTATCTTTGGAAATGGTAGAGAACTTAAGATGAAAAAGATACCTCATCCTAATCCATATAAGATTTCATGGCATAAGAAAGGGCAACGGGTTCTTGTGAATCAGCAGACTTGGGTGGAGTTCACAATAGGTCCTTGCAATGATAAAATACTTTGTGACATTGTGCCCATGGATGTGTGTCACCTACTTCTTGGTAGGCCATGTCAATATGACCAGAAGGCACAACATGATGGCTTTAAGAATGAATATCAGATTGAAAAAGATGGTGTGACAATCACTTTAGAACCTATGTAAGAAGATGATAGGAGAATTCATGAAGGTCCTAGTGTGATGGTTGTGAAGGAGAAGGTGTTCATGAAGGATTTGGAGAAAGAAGAGGTTGGTTTTGTAATTGTGGGAAAGCCCATTTCTGATATAGCAATAGATAAAATAGAGTTTCCTGGTGAGGTGTAGACTTTGCTTGAAAAGTATGAGCATATAGGGACAAAGGAGATGCCTAATGCATTACCACCAATTAGATAGGTCAATCACCATATTGATTTGTTACCGGGTGCAAGACTACCTAATAAGGTAGCATACAAGATGACCCCTCAATAGAATGAGGAGATCGAAAAGCAAGTTCAAGAGCTGCTAGACAAAGACCTGATCAGAGAAAGCCTAACTCCCTGTGCTGTATCAACAATATTGGCTCCAAAGAAGGATGGAGATTGGAGATTATGCATTAATTCAAGAGCAATAAACAAAATCACCATAAAGTACAAATTTCCTATCCCTAGAATGGAGGATTTAATGGATAGGTTAGTTGGTGCTAGATACTTTTCTAAGATAGATTTAAAGAGTGGTTATCATTAGATAAGAATTAGGGAAGGTGATGAGTGGAAGAAAACTTTTAAAACTAATGAAGGCTTGTATGAATGGCTTGTGATGCCATTTGGACTGTCAAACGCTCCTAGTACCTTTATGAGACTAATGAATGAGGTGTTGAAGAGCTTCATAGGAATATTTGTGGTAGTTTATCTAGATGATATACTTGTGTACAACAAAACAAAAGAAGATCACTTGGATCATCTTGACAAAGTCTTGAATAAGCTCAATGAAGAGAAGCTTATGATCAACCTCAAAAAGTGTGAGTTTATGAAGAGGGAGTTAATCTATCTTGGTTTTGTGATATCATAGGGTACTTTGAGGATGGATCCTACAAAATTTGAGGCCATAATTAACTGGCCTACACCTACCACAGTGGGAGAATTTATAATTTTTCATGGACTGGCCAACTTCTATAGAAAATTTATCAGGAACTTTAGTCATATAGTTGCACCAATGATTGATACAATCAAGGGGGTGAAAAGGAATAAGTTTGTTTGGATTGCAGATGTAGATAGAAGCTTGGAATATCTGAAATCAAAGTGGCTCAAATGCCAATTCTTACTCTTCCTGATTTTGAAAAGGTTTTTATAGTGGAGTGTGATGCAATCAGAGTAGCAATAGGGGCAGTTTTGAGTCAGGATGGAAAAGTAGTGGCCTTTTTTAGTGAAAAACTAAATGATGCCAAGAGAAGGTACTCTTCTTATAACCTTGAACTCTATGCTATGGTTCAGTCTCTAAAAAAATGGAGACATTACTTATTGCCAAAGGAGTTTGTGGTATTTATTGAAAACCATGCATCGAGTTACTTGAATAGCCAAGACAAGTTAAGTCATAGGCATATGAAATGGATGGAGTACTTGTAGGCTTATACCTTCTCTATTACGCACAAAAGAGGTTAAGCAAATAAAGTTGTTGATGCTCTTAGTAGAAGAACAATGTTGGTGCAGGAGGTGCAACTTCAAAGCATTGGTATTGATTCACTCAAAGGTATGTATGCACATGATGATGACTTCAAGGAAGCTTTTTTCAGTTTGTAATCAATTTTAGGGCAGTTTTCATAGTGATTATGTAGATTATGTTTTGCAAAATTGGTTGTTGTTCAAGGGAGCCTAATTGTGTGTACCTAAGTGCTCCATGAGAGCTAATTTGGTGAAGGAGAAACATAGTGGGAGTTTGAGTGGTCACTTTGGAATTGATAAGACATTGGAGTAGGCCAAAAGGTTCTATTACTGACCTAAGATGGATGCTAATGTGAAAAGGTTTGTTGAAGGTTGTGGAATCTATCGAAGGGAAAAGGGAACGAGTTCAAATGCTGGTTTGTATCAACCTTTACCAGTCCCTAATTGTCCATGAGAATTTATTAGTATTGACTTTGTTTTAGGACTGCCAAAAACTCAAAGGGGGAATGATAATGTTTTTGTAGTAGTAGATAGATTCAAGAAAATGGCACATTTCATTGCATGTAGAAGCACTAATGATGCAACAAATATTGTTGGGTTGTTTTTCAAAGAATTTGTTAGGATTCATGGTCTACCCTTAACCATTGTTTCTGATAGAGATTCTAAGTTTATAGGTCATTTTTGGAGGACCTTGTGGAAAAATTTAGGCACAAAGTTGCAATTCAGCTTAGCATACCATCCACAAACGAATGGCCAAACAGAGGTTGTCAATAGGTCACTTGGTAATTTCTATTGAGATGTCTAACCAAAGAGCATGGTGAATCATGGGATGTTGTTCTTCCTCAAGAAAAGTATGCTTACAATGACTCAATAAATAGAAGCATAGGGAAGAGTCCTTTTGAAGTGGTCTATGGGATGAATCCTAGAGGTATCTATGAGCTTAGAGATCTGAGGGACATGGAAAAGAAGAGTGCAGTAGGTGAAGACTTTGCAATTGCAATGAAAGACATTCATGATCAGGTGAAAGAAAACATGAAGAAGAGTGTGGAAAAATATAAAGAAAGGCAGATTTGAGGAGAAAGGATGTGCAATACAAAATTCGGGATCTAGTACTTTCTCATCTCAGAAAAGAGAGACTTCCAAAGGGCAGATACACAAAGTTAATGATGAAGAAGATAGGTCCCTATAGAATAGTGCATAAATTTGGCCAAAATGCCTATGAAATTGAATTGCCTTAGAGAGTTGCCATATCTCCTATTTTTAATGTAGCTGACTTGTATCCATTCAAAGGTTTTGTGAATGTAGGTGATGATGTTGCAGGTATTGCTAATTTTGAAGATGAAGAATGGGTAAAGGATTTACCTCCTATCCAGCCAATGAAGCTTGAGAGCATTGTTGATACAAGGGAGGTTAAAAGAACAAGAAAGAAGGTCTACAATGAGTATTTGGTCAAATGGAAAGGGTTTCCCATTGAAGATGCCTAGTGGATGAGTGAAGAAGACATAAAGCAACATGGTGCCTTTGTCAAAGATCTCATTTCATCCAGAGGATGAAAATTTTCCTCCTTGGTTGAATGGTGCAGGAGCACCTTTACGATTTTTGGGTTTTGCATAGGAAGTAGGAGTCTAGGTTTGAATAAAGTCATTTCATGATGTAATAAGGCATGTGTGACCAAATATTAGATGTAAATAGTGTTATTAGGAGGTCCTAGGGATGTGGTGTCAAGAACTTGATAATAATGTGTTATTTTGTGAAAGTTGATTAAGGCATTTTTGTCAATTTTTGTTGATGGTTGGAATGTGAATAGTCACAACTTCAAAATTCTATTGTAGACCGTTGGTGTGACTTCAAAAACATGATATAAGGCCTCTAAAACCATCAAGGAAGTTTGGATTGAAGAATTTTTGGTGATATACTACAAGATTGCTCTATTTTAAGGCTTTTTACTGTGTTTTTTTGTGAATTCTGAATTTGTACGATTTCGTACAGTCTACAATCAATGTGAGACTTATATAATTGGTTGGAGAATTGTGCAAGATTTCATTTGAATCTTTTTAGGAAGGTTTCTATTAAGATTTAGGGGAGATAAAGCCAATTTTTCTGTAGCTTGCTTAGTTGTTAGGGTTTTCTAGGGTTTGACAAAAGAAATGGAGTTTTAAGGCCATTCCACCATAGGATAGCTTTGTAAATTGGTGGAATGGGCCTGTTAGGAGTAGGCTTTAAGATTTTTAGGGTAGTGAGGCAGGGTGATGTTGTTGAAGGTGAATTGCACATGCTTAAGCTTGGAAAGTTTGAGTGCCAAGCAAGAATTTATAGGTTTTGAGAAGGACAACAATGAATTGAAGCGAACTGCCAAAATGAATGTTGAAAATGTCAGTTTGGTGACTGGTTGGATGTGTGTGTGAAGGTTTTTAGGTTGGTGGAGAAGAAAATCATAGTCCTCCTTTGGAAAAGAGGCCTAGAAGCAACATTGCAAGTCATATTTTGGTGTGTTGGTCCAAAACAACCCTAAGTAAGGGTTTGATATGTTGAACTACAACATAATGGGTTCCTGAATGTGTGTGTATCAAGTGTTGAAAAGATTACCAGAGAGAGATATAGTTGAATAAGTGTGTCCCTTTGGCTACAAGCCAATAGGTGGGTTAACAAAGGAAGATACCCTAGTTTATAATTGTGACCTTGGTAACCAGTTGAAATCAGTTTGTGTGAGCCTTATATCACCCTGCCTTGCATCAGTTGAAAACTATTTATGTTATGTTTTATTGGTATTATATTTAACAATAACATTACTAATGTCACTAATAGTACTAATGTTAACATGATTCTTATTATTAATTCATCCATTCATATTAATATTATTATTAACCTTATTATTATCATTGCTGATACTAAGATTGACTGAATATTTCATTATTAAACATAATAGCCTTAATACTATCCATTAATACTAATGATTAATGTTACCCATTAATATTAATATAAAAGCTAATTACTTTTATTTCTAGCAATATTAACTAACATTCATTATTACCATTAACACTAATATTGAAATTGAAATGATTAATCTTCAAGGACGCCACTAATGAGTAGGATTTATTGATATTTCATTTATATAATTTATGATGTTGGAGCAACTGCTACCGCCTACCTATCCGAAATAATGATAATCTCTAAATTTAACATTGATTTTTTTTAAACCAATCGTAATGTTATCCAATCACTCTATATTTCACCCAGATGGTTGAATATTATGCACAATGTATACATTGGGCAGTTATCGAATTTTATAGTTTATTTATTTTTATGCTGTTGATAAAGTACTGCCGTTGAATAACATGGTATGGGCGATCTCTGCTATGGTAATAAAGTTACCCGCAGAGGGAGGCATCTAAAGCACTCAACAAATACTTGCCAGAATTCCGAGCATCATCTACACGAGCACTTAAATGTAACCAGATTTTAGAGGGATTTTGTAAGGGGATAGTCAGTAGATCGCACTCTCACATCCATATCTGACAAAACTTCAATGTAGTGGATGCAGGGAGATACTATATAGTGAATTCTGCATGGCAGATTTAGCATTGTTTTAGTAATTATTTTCCTTTTCCCTGTATAATATGACGAGGACGTTGTAGATAGTGCCTTAAATGGTGAATTGACTATTGCTATGGGCGGTTGATTCCAGGCGAGCAATTACTTATCCCTAGTAGGCTATCTCAGGTACCAATTTAAACACATTCTATTATTTGCCTACTCAACCATCTACAAGGCACCCAATTTGGGGCAACACCAATGTGCTCATTCTATACTTGGGTTGAAGTCTGCGCATATGATAGGGAGACCATTGTTAGGGAATTTAAAATTTATGAAGTTTCTTGCTTAGATTAATTTCAGAGTTTGAGTATTTTGGGGTTTATTGAATGAGGCTGAACGAATCAATATTTTTGTTCCAGTCTCATTCCTTTCTTTTCTGTCTTTTTTTGGGCATATTTGTGTTGTATCCAAGATATTGGCTTATGCAACTGAATATATGTTGGTTATTTTATTTTATCATTTTAATTCTGCAATCCTGCACTCTTGCAGTTTAACTAGGGTTATTTTATTATTATTATTATTGTTCCTTGATCAGATTAGTAGATATTTTTGCCGCTCAAAATTGTGCTTAAGGTTACTTTATATATTTTTTTTGTTTGATTTTTTTTTTTGTTTGGTAGTTTTGACTGTAATGTTAAGCAACATTGCTTTTCTTTCTAGTGTTTGTGCTGCATTATTTCATTTTATTTTTCTCTTGAAATTCCTCAAGCTAAAACACTCACAAATGAATAGTTTATAATAATTTTTAGCATTTCTTCCTTGACCATTTTGCTCTAATCTTCTCCTTTTATCTACTATTACTTCCTGCTTCATTATAAAGGCAACATTCGTGTTTGCATTACTTAGTCATTGTATAGGCATTCAACATGCATGGAAGAAGATAGGGTTTAAACCACAGGACAAATTCACATGTTGGCCATAACCTCCTGGGGCCGAGCCCCTCCCTTAGGGCGTGCGAGTCTTGTGCTGGGCACAGGCTGCGTGCTGTAAATATATATATTTCATTAAAAAAGATCTCTATCTTCTTTAAAATCAAGGCGTATTTTATGCTTCTAATAATAATATTAGACTATATAAATAGAATGTATACTCATATTCATAAAATGTATGTGTGTATGTTGCATTATTAGTACTTGCCGATAGGCAATACTATTGCAATGAGTTTCATTTTCACTAGTTAACTAGTTATTAAAACGTTAGTTTTCAACCAATCAAAACTAATATTTAAAAATAAAATAAAATAAAATTCATTTTTGTATAGTTAAGTTGTAAAATATTTAATTTTATAAATTATACAAATTATTTCTTATCAATATGATTGGAAACGGTGGAAGTGAAATTATGTGTTGTGAGGCGGCAGGTGATGGGTGTAACAATGTCGACAAATTCGCAGAGACATGAACATAACTCCAGCAGCAATAAATTAGTGTTGACAAATTCTTTGAGACAAGAGCACAACTCCCGCGGAATTCAATAACAAAGTGTTCACAATAAATACGATGTGATGCCTCTCCATTCCTCGACTGTTGTTCATTCCCACTAAAACTTCTCATCAACGACACCCCTTCCTCTGCGTCAGCCATCAATGTTTGAAATTGCTTGTAAGAAAAGACAAAATCCTTGTACTCAAATTTGATTGGATAATCGCTTGTGATGACGGATCTACCCAAGCTGTCAATGTTTATTCAGCTTTTTCAAGAGGAGCATCCATAGGCTCTAGACGAACGAGGGATTATAGGCAAGATGGTTTTAGATACGTCTGATTAAATGGTTTAAGGTGCCTTATCTGCACTTTATTCATACTCCTATTAAAGGGTGTGAAGGTTATAGCAGGATATATCAAACTAGACTATATATTACAGATGAATATTTTGCAATCAGTCCATGCAGTCCAGCTAAAAGGAATAGTGTCTTCTTTCTCAACATGAAGACCTTGAAGAAATCTGATAATTGGCATAAGGTATACAACAACCCTAGCAAGCAACACTTGAGTATATTTTAATAAACAAATGGCCATGTCTTTTCTTCTTATACCCACTCTATCCAAATATTCCACTACAGTGGCCACCATTTTCCTCACACTGCAAACCAACCTGACAGGATCCTGATTGATGTCATCTATGTTGCAAGTTGTTAACTGCACCTGGTCTGCACAGATGAAGCTTTTGTAATAGACTACATAATTTTTTCTGTGCAAGTAGTTTTTCAAAAATTTCAAAATACTTAGATGCATCAAGCGTGGCAACTGGTTTTTAGTTGTTTCTGATCCTCTGATATTTGACCAATTTGTTCAAAAATCATTATCGAAGATACCCACTAAATACCCATCTTTAAGCTGTGTCTAGTCAGCCTTGTGTTTGAGCACACCCTTAAAGTAAAGTTTGTCTCAATCTGGGACTTCAGGTGTCTTTATTCAGTTGGTATTTGACGAATTTGCTTCAAAATCACTCTCAGAGACCCACAAAATCACTATGCTCTTCCTAGGTAGCATTCTGTTCGAGCACACCCTTTAATAAAATCTGGTTCAATGATACTGAATGAGAACTTATTTAAAGTTTTTTTTCCATTTATTTGGTATTTTATCAATTTTGCTTAAAATTGCTATCTTTAGAGACCCACATGATTCCCCACCTTAAGCCCTTTGTCGAATTCAATAAGATCTAGTGAAGTTTCACAATTGTACTAATGCCATTTAGATGAGGCAGATAGCTGCTGAAATGGAAATTAAGCATATGGTTTAAACACCATTGACCTCACCAGTGAAAGAACACCCAGTTGACAACTTAAGGAACTTTGATTTTCTATCAAAAAGAGAGTTGTGACTTTCAAAGCTTCATTTATCCCCCCAGATACCAATTGGGCTTTCATTGTTGATTCCAGTAATCATAGTCTAAATGGGCCTAATACAAGGCAAGACTAAATGTCTTATGCATTGGATGTAAGAAAAACTAGCCTTGGTAAAATAGCATTTAGCCCAACTAAGCGGCAAAAGGGTCTAGAAGCTCTGGCTCTATTTACCTTCTCACTTAACCACACATCTGCTTTATTATAGCCTACCATACTTCCAAATGGAGTTTTTGAGTATAACATTCTTCATCCCCTATATTTAGAAATAAGCAATGTGATTACAACCCATAACAAGTGCTTCACAGTTAAAGCTAACAATGCTGTACGAATAAGGAGTAAAGAACATCTAATTCAAGCTTGACTAGGTGAAGGAAGACTTACTAGACAATGATGCTCTAAATTTTAATAACATGAACAAGTATGAAACAAGGATGGTTGCCTCAAAAAGAAAAAAGAGATTCTAAAGCTATTGGTAAAAGATTTCCCCTATGAACCAGGCAAGCCACAGGAGGACTAAGGAGACCCCTTCCTGAGCTCGAATCCTAGACAAAAAAGTAGTAAAGCCAAGGCTATTTCAAAAATATTTGAATGACTGTGGATTGAAAACTCTCAACAATTACTTACATAAAAGTTGAAGAGATATTTAAAGTAGTAAAGCCAAGGCCAGTCATTTAATTGAGAATATTTTAATTGTTAAGCAGAAGAATTTTCATCGAATATTTAAGTTCTGGCCATTTTTCAGCAATTACCCACCTTCCCACAGAAGACTAGTGATATAAGTTTCTTCAATTTTCTACAGAAAAATTCAAGTGATAACATCCTTCTCTTATATTTCGCTTCAAAAGTTGAGGGGAAATACTTTATCCATACAAACCTTATCAAGTATATCTAGGATTCCAAATTCTGCAGATTACTTGGTGTACCCATGTGATAAAAAAAGAAGAACATACAAGTCAACAATGCTGTCAATGCTTTGTAATCAACAACAAAATCACACATTTTTTTCCAAATGAACATGTTTGAGAAATTGTATTGTCCTTGCTACCAAGAAGTTCAACTATTACAGGCTTATATTTTTTCCAAAAGCAACAATCGGCTTCAATCCATACAAATTGTTACTTTTCAGGGATTTTGCTTAAATCATGCTAATTTGGAATCTTCATATGCCAAAGACAACAACAGAAAATGACCCACTTGAAATTAGAACAAGTTTAAGAATGCCTATTAGAGCTTTAGGACCTTGATTGTTGTTAATTTGAATATATCGTAGCATGGAAATTTACAATATAGCTGGATCCATACTTCAATATGTCTGGGATAACCTTTTTATGTTTTGGAAGGTGAATATATTTCTGTACTTGTGTCCTTGGCATTGTATAATGATCTTAAAATATTGCCTGCTTCTATATTTTGTTCTATCTCTTCCATGGGATGGACAATGCATTCTAGATGTTTTGGGTATACTGTATCTGGAATTTGGAATTTTATCTAGGTTTGGAAGTAACATTTGCTGAGGCCGTTATATATTTAAAACTATGAAGTGGTCCCAAAACTTTTATTTGCTTGTTTATTCTAGAAGGGTCTTTGGTATTGTCAAGTTATAGAAACCTCTGTAGTAGATTGTTCTCTACCAAAACAGAGTAAACTTATACTTCAAAAGTTCAAAAAGGCTCTAAATTAGGTTAAGTTTCAAACAATAGACCCTCCTTAGGAACTCTGGTTTGGCCTGACTTGTTTCTCAAAGAGGAGTCTCTTTTGATTGGCTTAATTTGGGTTTTGTTTCTCTGATTTGAAGTTGAATATTATATATGATTATCATCACTCATCTTGCTGTGTGTATCTGACTCTACATATTTATCATATTGTTATTTAACATAGGTGTTAAGATTTCATAAATAACACTATTTCAGTATTGATCATTGACAGCGAGCTAAGCAATATTGTTGATTGGTTTCAAATTTAGAGAAATTACTTGTTCATACACAAATGAGAAAATATTGAACAAAAAGAAACAGTTCAAAATTATAAGATCCAAAAACAATTTGTAGTTTAAAATTTAAAGTACATAGCCTTCAACCTAAAACTTTATCTTTTAGTGGATTTCACATTTTCTGCCTATTTGTTCTTTGCACAATGTAAATAACATATTTTGTTATCAATATAAAGAAAAAATATTTATCATAAAATTAGGAATAAGATAGTAAGTTTGTTATTGTATATATCCTCAATTTTAACTTAATGAAATAAAAGATAGCTATGTGTATTTATATTAATATTAATAATTAATAATTTTAATTTAATTATATTATATAAAAATCAATTAAATATTCAAATTTAAAATATTATAAGGAAATTATAAATATAAAAAAAATAAAAATAAAATCAAATTGATAGTATAATATAAATTGCTTAAATAATTTTATATTAAATAAAATATAAATGAAATGAAATGATTATATAATAGAATAAAATAATAATTATTTAAACATTAAATTTATATAATAGCAATATTAAATAATAATATGTATAATATAATTTATGTATCTTAATAAATGTAATGATCATTTAATTTTTTTACATCAAATTACATAGTTTATTTGGACTGAATAATTAAGCTTAAAATAATTATAATATAATCTATTGGCTATTTTTTTAATTTATAATTTATAGTAAAATATTTATTATAATTAAAATGATTAATAGACTTTTTAATAATTAAATTACAATACTAGAAAAACAATTTGTTGTGTTTCACTTTTATTTATTGTCATAATAACCAATTAAAAATAGAATATTTGCTATTTATTATTATTTTTTAATTTATTATATTATATACATATAATTTTATTAAATTTTTGTTTTTAAAAAAATCTTTAAAAAACATATCTCTTGATTTATTATATAGTTTACACAATAACTTTACAATTTTTTTAGCTTTACTAATTTCCTTGAACTATTGATAATTATTCTATAATTATATTAACTTTCTCATAATTAAAAAAAATACAAACATACAAAATTCAAACTCCAATTACAATACTACAAAGGCAAGTACTACTATGTGGCACTTGTTTACATTTGAACAATTTCTTCTTCTGTTTTTGTTTTTAAATAATGTTCAGTTATGTACTACATTTAAATATATATAGAAGGAAACATATGGTAGAATACAGAGCATATGGACAACGTATATAATGAGTACATATTCTTTGTGTATTTATTTTTAAGTGTATATATATCCTCATTTCATTATATTTATTTTTAATGAATTTGTATAGCAAGAAGCAATTCATTTCAAATATCTTTATCTATTTGTTCAAAACTTGACATTAAGGTCCCTAATGAGTCTCTTAAAAGTTTATGAATGGGTGACTAATTTCCTTTCAATTTTCATATATGCAACTCAAATGAACACATATTTTGTTTATTCAAAATAAAGGAGGTTAAAATCATTTAGCTGAAAAACCATCTTAATGCCTACTATAAAATTTAGAAAGGAAACTTCTATTTTAATTTTGAATCTGTTTACTCAATACAACAATGCACAAAAAAAAAGGTTTGTATTATAAATAACATTTGAAGATTTAATAGTTAACATACCAACTAAAATCACCTTATTCCTTTCATTCTTCCATTTTTCAACAAAATGCAATTCTTCCATGTTACAACAATAATCCACAAATGAATGCTCTTTCCATTGTTTCATTTTACAACAAATACTATTTACTTGCTTAAACCTTCAATTTATAGCATTACATTGAAATAAAATAAATCACAAACCATTGCATAAGGGCTTGCTCTCCACCCTACCATAATGGCATCATGGAGCCTCGTGGGCTCAAGCCATACCCCCAAGCAAGGAATTCTTTTAACTTCAGGATGATGAATGGAGTCTTTTCTGATTTTTACAAGGAATTAACAATAACATAGTACCCAATTTCCTACATCTAGGTTCCCTACTATCTATTTTTCAACCATGATCTATACATGCCAGCTTCTCACAACAAATAAACACAGATTAAACATAGGCTTTTCATCGAAAATCAAGCTCTCTATTCTACACATGTGGAAAAAAAGCAGATTATCAAACTAAAATTTTGAAAAATATGTTCAGGCTAGGTATTGATGTCCTTGATCTAGTAAAAAAAAGAGAATTTTGATACATATAAAAAAAGTTATGTTGTATACGGTTCGCCTATGTTTGAATTGTAGTTGGTTTGACTTCGAAACTTGATTAAGGAAAACCTATTCAATAAAACACTATGAAACCAAATGAACTGGTTAGATATCGTAGTTACAAAGCTAAATTCAAAAAAATTAGAATTTTATCCTTCATAGAAAAAAAGTTATGTTGTATACGGTGAGCATCACTCCTTAAAAATTGTGTTTACTAATAAAAAATAGTTTTCGAAGGAGATGGAAAAATAAGTTCAATCTGATTCCAAATTTTTTGAAAAATATATATTTAGAATTTATAGACAAAATGTCACAAATCACTAGTTTGCATCATCTTCAAATTCTTCACGGTTTAGCCGCTATAGGTGCTCGAAAGTGAAGATTTAATTAGAAAAAATCAGTTCAGTGTCCAATTTGGCCAAAAATTGTAACCAGTATTGTGGGATCACCCAACCGAATCTCTATTTTTAACATGCTAGATATTATTTTCATGAAGGTGCAATTATGTGCCTTTCTAACACTATTTTGTTGAGACATATATGAAGATGGGTTTTTTTAAGATTATGTGACTAAATTAACTTACAACACTAATTATTGATCCATTTATAGACCACAATCGCTAAAATATTTACGACTAAAATATAAACTCTATAAAACAACTTATTTTGAAAAATCTATATTATGTCAATTACAATAATGATTGAATTAATTTATATTCATTAAAAATAATAAATATTATACTAGTCCTAACAATATAGAATGAAATAAAAGTTGCATCCTATATTTATTTTTATCATGTATATAAATTTTATTCAAATCAAAATCTGGTTTTAATGATCATATAAAAATTAATTATTTAATACTTCATATTTGTGAATGTATTTTTATAGTTGTATTGCTTTATTATCTTCAATTTAATTCATCTATTATTTTTATATATTATATACATTAAAACTTAAAAAAATCAAAATAATAAATTTTTTGAACCATGCAATTTTTTTATTATAAAACTATTGTTCAATAATTAACAAAATACTCATACTGAATGACAATATATGAATAAAATTGAAATCCAAATCTGGTCTAATGACAATTAAAATAAGCTTGTCATATCTTTAAAAAAGTTCAAAATATCTCTATCATATCACATTAAGTAAAATATATATTATAAAAAATATTTATTTATAGCATCAATGAATATCCAAAAATAAATAAACAAATCCTCCCTTAATACCTAATGATCCTCATTCTAGACACTCTAGAACAAATAAATATGGTATAAAATTGCATTCCCAATGAGGTAATGCACACGTAATTGTTGTGTGTTAGCCATTATCTGTAGGTGAAATAGCTAATATTAAGTTTATATAGACGTAACTGTTGGTAGTGGTCATTATCTGTATCTTCTATGTTAGACACAGGTGGGTATTTTGTTTCATGGTATACAAAGTTGCTTCCATTTTGTAGTCTTCTTGTGGATACACTGATTAGTTTCTTTCATGTTGATCCTTCTGAAATTTTCTACACATCTGTACCAGGTAGTCTACAGGTAATTGTTACAGCTAAATGTGGAACCTCAACCTCCATGATGCTAGTCTGATTGTCTGTATTAGCAAGCAACTCAAGTTGTTTTCTTATTTTGTATAAATGAATAAGAAATATAATGTTTTTATAGTTTATAATAATATTTGAAATGTTTCTGATTTTCTTATTGCATTATTTTGATGATAGATCGTGCAGTTTGATCTGAAACGTCGATGTTAAAAGTCACACATAGTTTCATGCCAAAAATATCGACATACACATTATCATAGACTGTGAAAACTACATGCTATTAATGTTTCTGATTGTAATTATGAAAAAGTTTTTAGTGTCAGTGTTTTAAATCATATTTGATAATATAAAGAAATTAAAAAAAGTTTGACAACAGATTATCAAGTAGATTGTGGTGTTAGATTGTCAGATGATTTATATTTGGAATACATCACCTTTAATTTATTATAGAATGGACTATGAAGTATGTCATCTTTTAGAATTTCTAATAGAAAATTGTAAATAAATTTTTGAATTAACATTTTAAATCACATTCTTTAATCCATCATTAAAACAAAGAAAAGAAAATATATATTAGATTTAGACTATTCATCTAACTCTATTTTGGGAGATTTGGATATATTCAGTCTGAATTTGTGTATTAAAAAAACACGGGGTGCATTTTTTTTGTATTGAACAAAGCAAAAGAATTTACAAGACTAAAGCTACAGAAGTAGCTGGAGCACATGGCCAGCCAAAAAGCCAGTCAAACTAAACAAATACAAGAGCTGTCCAACAACAAAAAAGACATACAAGGGCTGAATAACATTTTACAATAGTTGTACAACATATCAGCCATAAAATACAATTTACATAAACTGTACAACAACATATAGACACAATCACAAGAGCTGTATAACACGGATGCATTTATCAGGCTAGAATCCTAGACCTCTTTATTCTTTATCAGCTAGAAAAGAAGACTAGATTTCTAAAGAAAACATAATAGACGATTAATTAGTAAAATCAACCCATTTGATGTGCAGTTCCAACTGACCAGATTCCACATTCTGAAGCCCCAAAGACACTTGCTGTACCATATGTCCATCCACACACTTAATACATGAAGAACCCTCATTCTTCAACACCAAAGATGGTGATAGATTAGCCTTTAGCATCCTCGCAGCGTTTGCAAGATCCCCCAGATCCACTTCACCATTTCCCACCTGGTCGTCTCTGCTCATCCTATCCTTGTCAAATACTTCCTGTACACCATAACCAAAACTATAAGCACTAAGGCTCTGCTTATAAAACTTCTTAACTATTTAAAACAAAATCAAAGGGCTTAGAAGGCCGCCACTTACAATTTTGAGTACAAGGGGTTCAGAATGTGGTACAAACAGTGTCAAATCCTCATCCCACACTGGATTCAGGTTGTGTCTTACAACCCGAGTCTTCACTTTCTGCAGCACACAACAGATTTCATTAAAAGCACATTATGACTACGTGTTTATAAACGCATAAGTTTGAAGTTCGGTTGGTGAAAAAGCCAATTTACAAAGCCAAATTGGCACCTAACAAGTTTTTTGGCCTGAAAGCCCATGGGTAAAGAAACACTGCAATTATCCCCAAACCAGTTGTGGCCTTGAAACTAAACTGGTAAAGAAACAGTAGAGTTGTACCCAAATAAGGGATAACTAAGTTGGACAGCAAGTCAAGAGCAACGACTAGGAATTAGAAAACTACTGGGGAAACAAGTAATGGAAAATGAAGTACCTGATGGCCAAGTCTGACGACAACGTAAGGATCACTGGTCCACATATCACGAACTGCCAAATTGGTTCCTTTTGTAATATGAAGCTTGAGAATAGCCGCAGCATCCGCCATTGTGGGACACAGAGATCTAATTTTTCTTTTCAGGAATTTCGATCCAAAATGTCTCTAACCCTCGACAAAAATCGATTTCTGCAAATGTAATAAAGTAAACAAGTTTGTCAGATTCAAAAAAATTAAAGGTAATACCAGATAGCACGGATCCTTCCTTTTCGCATGATCAGAGATTCCGCATGACTTTTGAGCACTAAAAGGGGAGCACCCATTCGAAGGGCTCCATAAGTTGAGGCAAATGGGATTTAGGCGACCAGGTGATATTTTTTTTTAATTTGATTAAACTTGAAAAAGGAAATTACAAACAGCATAGTCAAAGACGTGAAAAGTTAAGAAAACAAAACAGAGCACACGGAATATGACCAAGTTACACAGGACTAGGTAGGTTTAGGCGACCAGGTGGTATTGGAAATGCCTTTTAGGACTAGGTAGGTTTGATTTTAAAGTAGATTTTTTATTCATTGCTGCTTCTGAGGTTGGAACCGCCACACTCTATTTATGTCTTTTAACAGATTTGAATATGCTAACTGCCCAAACATGTTC